>OW026523.1:143507164-144707164 GCA_932274085.1 Protocalliphora azurea
TACCGAAATATATAGAATATTCATTAGAGATGTTGCTTTATTTATTTTTAATAAAAAAAAAAAAAAAAAAAACACCAGAATCACTTAATAGCATGGAATACAAGGAGCTCATTGCAAAATTATTTATTGTACATCTTGAAATTGATGTATGGTTTTGACAATTGAATTAGGTCTTTTGCTCTCAGATAACTATCTACTTATTTTGTATATTTTAAAGAGTTGCCAACTGTTTGGAATTAGGATACATAAAAAAAAACGTTAAAACTTAAAAAATAAATAAAAATATAAATAAATAAATAAGTAAATAAATAAAAATCTATTTTAAAAATTGCTTTAAATATTTTTTTAATATATAAAACAGTATACGAAGAAACCTTTTTAAATTTTTTACTAATTCCTTTCTGTAAAATCTAAACAAAGCAAAAATTTTGTTCTAATTTTTAGATTTCTAATAGACCATTTACCTTCAAATTATTTTATCATGAAATATATTTTAACACAAATTGTGAATAAAATATTTAAACAAAAAATTGTATAGTTTTCACAAAATTTAAAGTGCCATAAAAATTTAATATCCTCTTAGGAATTTTATGTTTTTATTTTTCAAAAAATAATAAAAACACAAAAAGAAAATACAAATAAAATAAATACATATCATGTGTATAGTGCGTGCGTGGGTTTTCAATAAACCTAATGTAGTACGTCAGATAGGTTATATATTGATGCCTGAAATAAAAAAAATCACTCCAAATATAATCAGAACTATAAAATAAAATCAAACTCAAGGTCTACATTTTTATACTTATTAAGTTTAAATTAAAAATTTTTAAAATGATAATTAAACGCATAAGCTCAAGAAAATTCTTCTAAAGTGTTAAAAAGTTCTATTTTTATTTGCAAAAACAAAAAAAAAATGTAAGAACGCAAAACAAAAACCAGAAAACTAAATTGTTACAGATATTCAGTTATCACAAACGAATGTTAATTAAATAATAATAAAATTAAGGAGAAATATAACACAATTTAGAATAATAATATGTTAATGTGTATAAATTTGGATAAATGCGTTTTTACGTTTTTCGAAACATGAAAAAGTGAAAAAGGTGCGTAATAATAGAATATGACAAATAAGCAAAATTTTCGGGGTGTTAATTTTTTACGTCAAAATATTTTATTTATTTTACAAATTATTAAAACTTAAAGATAACACTTTTTTAAATAAAAAAAAATCTGTAAAATAATCTCAAGCAATTGTTCAAACAAAATTAAAGAAAAGCAATTATTTTTTAATGAAGTTTAAAAAAATCTCTAGAGAATTTCTAAATACTATCGAATTCTTTTTCTTTTTTTGTTATTTATGTATTCTTTTTCATATCAAGTCTCATTTTGTTTTATTTTTTAATTATAAACAAATTTTGCCAACGTTTTTTTTTTTCTCGCAGAAAATCAACAAAACTTTTTAACAAAAACAAACAAAAATTTTTTTAATAAATCTGACTCTGACCTCTTTTTTTGCACATTAAAAATGTCTATAAAATACAATAATAAAAAATATATTTGCGAATTCCTTTTCTTTAAAATTATTTAATTTTTTTTTCTGTTTTTTTTTTATCGATTTTTATTTGTTTCTTGCGCCTAGTGCTGGGGTTCTGCTTATGGGCGTTTGTTTTCAGTGTTGAATAAAGAAAAGAAAAAAAATTAAATAAATATTTATTTCAGATTTTTTATTTATTACTTTATAGTATTATTTATTATTGTTATTGTTTATTATGGCGTTTATCGAAAATGATCAAAAGAAATTTTACTTAAATCCCTAATATTTACAAATTGAAGCAAATAAGAAAAGAAAATTAAATACAAAATTTAATTGTAGGAAAATTTTACAGTAAAAGCTTAAGCTAAGGGATATAAAGTAATTAATAAAAGAAGTATTAATTTATTAAATAGATATTGTTAGAGATAAAAATAAATGTGATGACATAAAATTAAATATTTGTGTTAATTAGCTGTGGTGCTATAATTTTGTTCAAAGTAAATATTAATATTTTAGTTGAAAATATAAAACATTTTATAACAGATTTCACTTAAACTTTTAAATAGAAATCTAATATGTCTATATTAGACAATTTTTTATCAAGTCAAAGGTAGCTCTGGCATTTTTATGTCCGCAATTGTAAAATTGTATATCTTTCTTTAAAATGTTATGTGTGGGCCAATAAGAAATTTATTGCACAATTTATTTCGCAATAAATATTTAAAAATAAAGTTGAGCAATAATTTTTAACATAAACTGTTAAATTTATTGTTTTAAAATTTAAATTCTTTTAACCACAAAAAAAGTGCAAAGTAAAAAAGACAAATAATAACTACAAATGCAAAGAAATAAATAAATTTTCTGTAAAAAACACAATTTAAAATTTAAATTTTTCATGTACGTATTCTCCACCCCTTAACATAAAGTTGGAAATAAAAAATTTGTTTCCGTTATTCAGCCAATGTTATTTCTTATGTTTGGAATTAAAAATCTCTTCGTGTAGACGTAGAGTAAAAATCAACGCGAATTTATGCAAGGTGGAAACTATTGCACAAAAACAACAATAGCAGTTTGACAGCTGTAACTGAACTTACCTTGTATATATTCGCACTGATTTTGACGTTTGATTCAATATAAATTTGCCTAATGTAGACACTAGGTTAAGGATATAAAAGAGCGAAAATTTAGTTTTCGGTCTACAATTAAATTGGATGGCAACATTCTGTTATCCATTTGTAGTGAGTGTTTACATCCCATCTACACGTAACTTAGTGTCTACATTAGGCAAATTTTTATCAAAACAAACTTCAAAATCAATGCGAATATATACAAGATAACCTTAGTTAAACAGCTAATTATTATTTTGGTTGTTACAGTTGTCAAACTGCATAAATAAAAAACTATTATGAATACGCCATATTGTTGTTTTTTGCAACTGTTGCCACCTCACACAAAATCGTATTAAGTTTGACATTTGTCATGATAAAAAAATCTCTAATGTAGACACTATGTAACAAAATATGTAAGATTTTTCTGTCAGAGAGTGTCAAATTCGCTCTATGAGAGAATTATCTCATGCGTGGATTCAAATACTATTATTTATTAAGAAGTATTATGATATGAGACAGTTGTGATGAGATTTCTCTACACAGCTATCTTATGAGATGAACTGTCAAAAAAAAAAAAAAATACACATATACGAAAGTTTATTTGTGTGTACATGTGTATTTTGAAAATTAAAATTTTTTTTTTTTATAAAATTGTTTCCTTTTAATGATTGCTTTATATTTCAAAAAAAAAAAAAAATTATAAAAATTGTACTAAAAAGTGCGAATTTCTTAAATAAAAAGAACATGTTTACTCTGCGACTGATTCAAAATAATGATATCTTGTTTATTGTTCGCACAAGAACAAAATTTTTTCATTTTGTTTTATGTGGGCAAAGTATTTGTCGAACAAATCATAATTTTTTTTTTTTTTTTTTTGCCGTCAGTGTCGCTTCGATACCTTTTGTATGCAGAGCTTCTTCTTCTGTTTACAAAATGACGTTTGATGGCATACATAGTTGGTCGTTGTGGTGCACAATATCGAAATGCATGAGAGCACAAAATTCGGTTCAATGTGCGAACAAGAAAAAGGCTAGTGTAGACGGTAGGTAAATAAAATTATAGAAATTACAAGAATATTTATTTTAATATGGAAATATTCAAAAAACAAAGTTTTTGGGAAATATTTTATAGAATTTAAATAAATTTTGGCACATAAAGCTTTTTTATAAAAAATCCAGTGATAATATTTGCTTATTAAAAAGTTCTATTTTTGGCTCATTAAGTTTAAAAATAGTTAATGTATGATTATTTAACAATATAAAATGCGCAGTTTGAAATTAGGTAATGATATATATATATATATATATATATATATATATATATATATGTATCATTACATATTGTAAATATGTCTGCCAAATCTTAGGTAAATGAAAATTTCTTAAATCTAATCCATCACAGTAACAAAATAGTCACCTTAAGAGCCAGTGTTTTAATTTTAATACCTGATGCCATGAAAATTTCAAAAACAAAAATCTATTCAATAAACATTTTTTTTCGTTTAAAACGATCATGTGATGTTGATTAAAATGAAATTCCTGCGTGTAGGTAATTTTTTTTTTTTTTTTTTTTTTTTGTATTTTTACCTTTGCTTGAATTTCACAATGTTTATCTTGTAAATATAAAAATTAACTTTATTATCTACTCTACAATAATACAAAAAATAAATATGAACACCTTAAATAAACGAATTTATTTTAATACAAAATTACGAAAGCAACGAAAAACTTGTAAAAAAAATACGATTTTAATTTAACTAAAAAAAGGACAACACCACAGTTTACGAAAGGTAATCAAAGCAATTCATAGAAATTATCTACAATTCAAATGAATTGTCAACAGTCCTGCCAGATTTGCCGATTTTTTTTTTACCTTGAAAATAGCAAAGTGCCGATTTTCTGATTTTTGTCTAAGACTTGTAAATGCAGCAATTTAATTTAATTTTGGTTGTCTTCGACAGAAAAACATTTGTTTTTTAATCAAACTTAACAAGGGTTTTTATACCGAGAATCCCGGGAATTTTACTAATTTTTCACTTCCCGATTATTGGGATTTTTTTGGGAATCCCGAGAATTAAAAACTACCAAAAATGTGCATTTTTACAATTTTTAAAAATCAAAAATTCTAAAAAAAAATCTATAATTGACCATAATCAAGCAAATACATATATGGTTATGGATGATTAAATTGTTTTGCATTTAGTTCGATGTAATTAACTCTAAAGAGTTTATTAAAATATTGTAAAGACAAAACTAATTAAATACTTTAAAATGCTCTATGTCTTAAAACACTGCTATTAGAACATGAAGCTTAGAAAACGTTGCCAATGTTAGATGAATGCACCACACAGTTTTGTAAGATTTTTTTATTTTGAACTTTCACCTTCAATAATTTTTACACATAAATTTTCTATATTTAAGACTAAAAAAAATTATTATTTCTATGTTTTGGAAAAATCGGTCGGAGTCCAAAGAGAGATTAAAAAAAAAAAATCTTATTTATGATTTCTTAAAGAATGTTCTGTGGCTGTGGTGAACGTTATCCAGGATTCAATTTTTTAAGGTTTTATTGTCGATAATGAATAATCAGATATTTAAATAATAAAACATTTTTAGTTTTTTTTTATTTTATTTTTTTTTTTTTTTTAATATGTGTAGGTATGAATACATAACAATGAATTTCCAAATAAGCATTTTGAAAATATTAACAGCCATATTTACAAGCAACTAGGGTATCCAATCGATTAACCGTCAATCGGTTGGTCCAATAACGAATAATCTGAATAATTTGTGTCGAATAACCGATTAATCGAAATTTAGTTAAAAATTTAGAAAATTGTTTATTTTTAAGATAAATTTATGACAACTATATATAAAATGTCTATTATATACCAACAAAAAGAAATAAAAGTCATTTTTAGGGAAGTACCTTTTCATTACTTCCAAAGTATCAATAAGTGTACGCTTTCCTGTGCTTAAAAAGTAATACAAACAGCATCCAAATATACTATTAAAAACAGACTCAATTGAACTGTTCTGCTATGAAACCCCAACAAAAACTTTTCTTTCCTGATAAACTAGCAGGTATACGAGTAATTGAAAACTCTAAGAGTATTCAAAAATATGCAGCTAAACGGAAATAAAAATAAAAGAAACAAAAAATTTTGCAGTTAGTGATATTCGAACTTGGACACAAATTAACCATTCGTTTTTAATGACTAAAGTCTTACTCAGTACATCATAACGCACTTAGTTTCCTAAACGACAAAAACTTATTAGAATAAATATCTTTTTAGAAATTTTGTCAAAAAAAAAAAAAAAAATTAAAAGCATCAGAGTGGGGTTGAACCAACAACCTTCTGGTTGTTAATCCAGCGCTCTAGCCAAATAATTCACGTGATTGCAAAATTACTGTGATATTGTACTTATTATGTAATATAGAGTAGGCAAATAATAATGACGCCTCATTACCTCATTACAGAAACTACTTTAATAAGTAGTTTCCATTAACGAAAACTAAAAAGTTTTTTCTGGGTCGTTGAGATTCATATTAATATTATTTGTGTGAAAAAAAAAATTGCATAATTATTAATCGCTGAACTATTAACCTCGAATTATTTGTCGAATTAACCGATTAATACGAAAACCCGAATAATTGGATACCCTACAAACAACTTTTAAATAAATTTTTCATACAAATGTTGTCTCTAAAATGTATTTTAAATTTAAAATTTTGTTTGTTATTACGGGTATAAATGTGTATTTTATTTGTTACCCAACAGAAATATTTATTAAAAACTAGTTTTAATGCCTATTATATAAATATATTAAAAAAGTAATTTGTAAACATAAATATATCTTTATTTCAAAGTAGATAGATATATTTGCCTGCAAATTATATGTAACATTGTACTTTTCAAGAATACCCGAAAATTCCCGGAAGTTGAAAGATGTCGGGAAATTAAAAACCCTAACCTTAAACCTAGAATACTAATGTTATATATATTGTTTTCAAATCCTTATTACTCTCGTGAGTGGAAACCTAACGGTATAAAATCGCAGATGCTCTTTCGCCAAGTTATTTTAAACATATGAAAAAAATGTGTTCTGAATGCAATTTACGTTTAGTTAGTATTAAGACTATAAATAATAAGCAATATAAATTTGAATATAAATTTGGAAATGTCATTTGAAATGGCAGAATAAAAGTTAAAATACTCGGTGCATAATCTTAATTTGGTGACTGTAGTAGTCAGTTTCGACTTTTCAATGAAAATAATATAAAAAAAAAATAAAGAAAATTATGAGCTGCCGGTTATCTCGGCTACACTAAGAACTTTCTTCGCTAAATTTAAGTACTTTTAAAAGTATTTAAATGCATTTCTTGCATTTGGCTGAGTTATGTTCAAGCAAAGCCTCCAATTCTTCATTTGCAAACTCTTTTCGCATATCGAAAACACACTAGTTGTTTCAATTAAAGCACCAAGATATGATGGCTTTCCGCATAGCTCTTCTTAAAAATAACAATAACAATAATAATAATAAAAATAAAGTAAAATATTTCCATCTGGTTTCTATTCCTGTGATTACTAAGCAATATACACAAGACTTTATTAGATATTTGAATACATACCTTAAATTTTGTGTATTTTATATGACCGATTTTTTCCGATCTTTCAAATATAGTGCTGACTGTATTGATAATGGTGATATTTTTCGAAAATTGCGTGTGTTTCTTAAAAACTATCTGGCAGCTCTGATTGCTAACCATATGACACAATACGTGAGAAAAACGTAAACATTAATTAAAAGCTTTTTTTATACGAAAAGCAAAAGAAAAAAAAGAATAGAAATCAAGAGAGTTAAGAGTATTTTGAGGGGTTTTAAAGAAAAAGAGCATTAACTGTTATACTCTTAGTTAAAAGTGTTTGTTGGATTTTAAAATATCTGAACTAAAATGAATATTTTTTTAAGCACAAAAAAATAAGTCAAAGTTTATTATTATTATTATTATTTTCTTATTATTAATATTTAAAGTGCGACATTTTTTCGATAATTTAACTTAAACAATTTTAAAAATATTATTAAATGTAGATTACTTGTTTTATTTTTTAAATGGTATTTTATGTTTCTAAAGCTATTTTCACATTTGGCAAATATTTGATAAAAATTGCTTGAACACTTGTTTTATAAAAATATTGTTTGAAATGTTTTGTAACAGAAAACTGTGTCAAAAAAAAAAATCATTAAAATGTCAGTTGTAATTTATGAAATGTAAAAAAAATTGTTTCTAATTAAAAAAGAAATTAGGATTAATTTATTTTAGTGCTTACATCTTTTTCGTCAAATATTTGACTAATCTGAACGCACCTTAAATATTGCATAATAAACTGTTATGCATTTTGAAGAATTACCAATTAGTAATCGTTAAAATATATATTTAAAATCGCAATATTTAATTTTGAAATCTTATTAGAAATTTTTAAAGAATTTAGAGATATCATTATATAAAATTATTAATGAAAATAAGATAATTTTTTGAATTTTGTATATAAACTTTTAATATTTTTTTCGGACAGTAATTTCAATTTTAATAGAATTTAATTTTTTTAATCATCAACATAAAATTTATCTTAAAGTTATTCAATTAAACAAAAAAAAAATACTGAAAATCATAAAAAAAATTCGTTATTTTTTTTATTTGTTCGTCTTTTTACTACTATTTGCAATATATATATTATACATATATTTTTTTTTTTTTTTTTTTTTTTTTTTTTTTTTTGTCAACAAATTTTTAATTTAAACAAACATTAACGCACGTACGCCATTTATTAGACAATTAAATTGTATAGACTTAAGTTAAAATAAAAACATAAAGGAAATAATGTATTATTTTCAATAAAACAACTGTTTAAATGTTGAAATTGTTTAAAGGGCATACTAAAGTATTAATACGAAAAAATTTGGTTACTAGCCAAATATTAGAGAATATTTTATTATTTTAATGTAAAATATTTGTGGAAACAATATTTTTTTTCTTATAATTTTAAATCATTTGTTAATATAATAAAGATATTATCTATTGATCTTAATTATATTTAAATTATTTATATTAAATGCGAAACTAATTAACAACATATTGAATGAAAAATATTTTTGTTAAAACCCACTACAATCAATTATAAAGCAACTTTGTTAATAAAAACCCCCTTTTTTTTAATGAAAACTTTGCTTAATAAAAAAGAAATTTTGTAACTATATGTAATTATAATTTACATTTTATAGATTATATTTGTTAAATAGCTAATTATTATTAATTTTAATTTTTAATCAGAAAAAAGTGTAAACATTTTTTTTCATTTGTTTATTAAAAAAGTTTGTTTTTGTAGGCTTAAATACTTTTTAAATAATAATTGCATAAAATTAAGATACAAACAAAATAGTGCTGTGCAACTATAGAGTATTAAGTATCGAGTACAGAGTGTTTTTTTTTCGGATGCTCAATACTGTAAAGTAGTTACTCAATATTTTTAGAGTTTAATTTTTTAATAATATTGTATTAAATATATAACGGTTAAAATACAACTCTGTATAAAGATAAAAATAAATTTTTAAACATATGAAAATAATTTTGTTTACTTTTGTTAATGTTGAACTTAAAGTTAATGTTTTTATTTATTTTATATTTCATATAAATAAATTTAAAAAAATTTTCGCTAATCGTTTAAATATATTTGTTTTATTTAAAAAAAAAAAAAGAACATTAATTAGAAATTATATTTCAAATTAAAAAATCCTTTAAGTATCGAGTACCCAAATCGAGTATTCAAAAGTAGTAGAATTGGCCAGCACTAAACCAAAGCCAGTGAGCCATACAAATATTTATATGTATAACAGACCTCGTATTTAAAATTTTGCTTAGTCATATTTTTATTAGAGATCTTATCAAATATATACGTTATATTAAAACGAAAATAATTACCTACACATGTTCTAATTTTAATAGTTTTAAAACTGTATAATGGGTTAAAAAAATAGAGAAATATATATCTTTTTAATGTTAAATATTGAAAAATATATTAAATAATATTAATCAAAAAGTATTTTTAAAAAATATGTGTTTAAAGATATTTATTTAAGGTTAGTTTTCGATTGAAAATTCGTCTAACAATAAAATTTTTTGAGGTACATAGGTACATATTTGATTCGAAAAGAATTTGCTAATTATGTGCTATGTTTAAAAAAAATATATTTATATGACTAAATTAGTAATTTAATTTTTCCGCTTTAATTATTTACACACAATTAACAAAATTAGGAACACTAATATAAAAAATTTAACAAATTAAATGCCTATAGTTAAATATAATAAAAAAAATAAATAAATCACAACGAAAATAAAGTAAAAACAAACAAAAAACAAATTTCTATAAAACTACAAAGTGACCTCAAAATAAAAACTAAATGGTAACACTGAAATTTGTTTTTTATATCCCAGTTGGCCAAATGGTTACTGACGATTTGGTCGTCGACGGTGTCTGCAGGTAAATTTGTAATTTGTCGTTTATAGAATGTTATTAAAGACAAGTTAACTAACTGTGTCATTCATATTGTCCTGTTTCAAGTTCCATTGACGACTATATTGAGCGACAATCTCCTGAACATATGATATTTAAACATTATTGAGAACAGTATAAGTAACAATTTCATCTTTAGGTATGGAGTTATTGTCAAACAATATTTATTTTTCAGAAATAAATATTTTGTTGAAGAAAATTAAAATAATAGAACAAGTAAAAAATCAGGGAAAAGAAAATAAATTACAATCGAAATTTTTTTATTGCGCCCAAAAGGTGTACAACAAATGTTAAAATCTTTATAATGATAAATTGTGCGCAAGACAAGTTATTCTTTTTATAAACAAATTTACAAAAAAAAAAAAAAATATAAAAAAATGATCAAAACAAGTAAGAAATGATACCCAAAATTATTGATTTTCATCAAAGTGATATTCATAGAGGATATGCACTGAGTCTTGTGAAGCTTTAAAGTCGAATTTATACTTCTATAAAATTTTACGTTTCAAAAATTTTGTTAGCTTGATACAAATATTTATATGCCATCAATGCATTTTTGTATGGCTCAATTATGGACCAAAATTGTACATTCAGGTTTATGATTGTTTTTAAAATTTATTTAAGCCGAAATTTACAAAAATATTTATATATTGTAGATATGACCATTAATAACCAATTCCGGTAATAATGGATCGATCATAACCAATTTCAATGACAACATACGTTTTAGGTATAACATAACGCTTTAGGTATAATATAATTTAAGTGATTATTAAATGATAATTTTTTTTATCAAATAATACCCCTAAATCTAAAATTTCATCCACGGATGAAAGTAAAAGTTGATGTATTCTATATCTAGATATAACAGTGTTACAACATCTATGATAAGTCATAGAAAAACATTTGTTTAAATTAAAAGGTAAACCATTACGGACTGACCAAGAACTCACTCTAATTAAATGATCCTGGAGATTAAAAACGTCACTGGCATTAGAAATTGTTTTAAAAATTTTTAAATCATCAGCATACAATATATAATGAGACTTTCTGAAACCTAGGTCAATGTCATTAATAAATATATTAAATAACAGTGGACCCAAAACACTACCTTGGGGAATAACAATTATTCTTAGCTATTTTTCAAAATATGAATATTGATTTTAACATTATTTTTATACAGTATTAAAAAAATATCAAAAATTAAAAACTTACCAAAAATGCTTTTTTGTACTTATAACATCCATATACTATTATACTATTATTTTAAACTAATTAGTCGTATAAATTGCTGTCGACGACAAATGAAGTATGTTGTTGTTAATACGGTCGTCAACGATTAAATAGCAAAAATGTCGCCACCATATTCATTGACGATATATTGAGATCTGTTATCATCCATATAATCGTCAAAGACAATTTGCACGACATTGTCGGTCACAATGTCATGAACGACCTAGCGGACGTTTCTTTGAAAAAGCCGATTTATATGAACTGTCGTCAATATGTCGATAGGAATTTACTATGGGTCTTGTACGCGTTGTCGATGTTATCTTAAAAACATGGCCAACTGGGATTTCTTATTTTTAATACACACCCCTTAACTAACACCAAACAAACACAAACAAGTGATGCGACGAAAAAGAGAAAAAGTAAACAAACAAAAAATATGTATATAAAGAAAATCATTGTAAAACAACAACAATAAAAACTAAAATCAAAAAATGTATAGTTGACACACACGTGATATTACAATAATAAATATAAAAAAAAATTATATTGATGTAAAAGTGTAAAATTAAATTTATAAAAATTGTTTAAGAAATATATTTAACAAAAAATATGTGAAAAACATTCACACACACTTAAAATCAACTGTCAATAGTTTTACGACCATTTGATTTTGAAGCTTTCGTTTCGCCATAGTGGTGAGTTAACAGTTTGACAATTACACTTGAAGAAAAAAAAGTTTTTTTTTTACAAACTTGTTAAGAAATTCAAAGAACTTGATAAAAGTGTTATTTTAAACATGTTTAATACTTTAGATGTTTCTTGGAATTTTGTATAAAATTTTTTATCACTATAAATTTTAACACTTTAAAACTGGATAAATTAAATTTAATTTTAAAATTATATAACATGATTTATTATTTTTTTTTTTTAGTTTATGCTCTTTAAAAATAAATTAAAAAAAAAAAATGATAATGTGCATGTCATGTAAGGCTTGACTTATTTTTAGAATAACTAAGCTTTTGTACTAAAATATTCTAAGAAATAAATTATAATTTAGAATTTGATTTTGAAAAAATATAATTTTACATAGAATCTGTTAGATTTTAAAATTTGTATATAATAATTTTTTTTATACACATATGAAATTATAATAAATAGATCTCAATAGTAACAATTGTGAACAATATCATAAGAATCACAATTTAATTATTATTTTTCGATTTTTATTTTTTGATTAAAAAATAACGATTATTGTTTAATTTTTTTTTTTATAAAAAAAAATCACAATTTTTTTATTAAAAAGTAATGATTATTTTTGATTTTTATTTTACTTATTGAGTTTTATGTAAAACTCAAAAAATAAAGGTTAATGGCTTTTATAGAAAGGGATTTCAATAAATAATAAAATTGTTCAAAAAATAAATTGTTCACATAAGCGTTATTTACTGGTTTTAACCCTTACATAATTGGACCGATCGCAAAAAAAGGAAAAGGTAAAGAATCTGCATCTCCTAAACTACTAGTCTGATCGAATTTTAATGCATAAAAAAGCTTAGGTCCTGCTCTAAGCTTTCAGAAAATCATTATCGTTGTCACCCTGTTATAACATAGGGTAAGATATAGTATCACGCTGTTATAAATTAGGATGAGCGTGTCAATGTTCATCATCTCGAGTTAGGAAAAGGGTTTGCAATTGATTTCGATGATTTTAAAATCTTTAAAAAAAGTTTGACGAGATAAAAAAATGCTTAAATACGGAACTATTTTGTTTTTTCGCGAATAATTTTCGTAGTATATTTCAAATAATTTATAAAATATTTTCTTTACATATTTCAAAAGAAAAGTCTTTAGAACTATATTTTATTAAGATTTACACCCTACATACAGCATTAGTCGAAATGGTGAATTTTTAACGAAATTTCAAATTAATTCAAGTCAAGCGAGTTTTTTTTTTTAAGTAAAATAAAAAATAATTTAATGTAATATTTTAATAATGACATATATAAAGAGCGATTTAAGAAAAATGTAGACAGGAAGGTATATTTCATGAAAATAGTCAAATTTTTAGAAGCATATCTTTTTAATGGACAAAAAACATAATAAAATTGATAATTTTTTATTTTATTTTTAATGCACTTTATTAACAAGATAACTGTCGTTCCGTTGTCAATTTTTATACATTTTTAAATTTAAAATAAATTTGCCTTAAAAATTATAAATTTGTACTTGATTTTTTTTAAGAATGAACGAACGAGAGAATTTTTTATCAAGACAAACAACAAAATAATATAATTTATTATAACAAAAGTTTATCTACGTCTTCTCCTATGTGCTGATACATATGTTATTTACTGTAATACAAATTTATCACATATAAATCCACTGTAAACAATGTGAACATAATATGGAAATAGAGATATTTTCCAATCCACTGACATACATGTCTGTATAGTTTTGAGAACTACCCCACCGTGCCATAGTTGTCATTAAAAGAATGTTCGATTTTATGATTCCAATTATATTATTATCTTTACTTATTCACTTTTATAAAAATATTAATTTAACTTTATTAAAATTTCATAAAACTACTTTCAAATTTAATATAATTATGCTCCTTAGAAATAATTAATATCAATTAATAATAATTATTTATAACTGCCAAAAAAAGTAACGCAGAATCCATATGCACTTAATTTTAAGAATAAAGTGGTGAAAATGAAAGGCCTCGTTACTCCTCCGTAAATGTAAATGGAACGTACGTTTATGATTACTTAAAAAAAACCTAAATGTATCAAGTACTTCGTTTTTGTTTTGTATACATTAACATCAGTGATCTCAATTAAACATATTTTTCTGTAAATCTAGTAGTTTCAAAATCGTTAGATTTACTTCTTTTTAGTCTAGCGATTTTAATACAAAATATAATTTATTCCTTAATAACAACAATTTTTAATAATATAAATATATTCCTTTAACTCTACACTTTATTTCAAAACATTTTAAAAAATTTTTTAATGAAGAAAATTGCAAACAAATTGTCCAATTAATTTACGTTTTACAGCGATTTTTTCAACAGATTTGTCAACACTGTTCAGCTGACATTACATATTATTTACGTTTATGATTACCTGTTTAACCTAGTATCTACATTAGGCAAATTTTTATCAAAACAAACGCCAAAATCAGTGCGAATATAAAAAAGCTGATTATTATTTTGTTTGTTACAGTTGTCAAACTGCATATATAAAAAACAATAATGAATACGCCATATTGTTGTTTTTGTGAAACTGTTGCTACCTTCCACAAATTCGCGTTAAGTTTGACGTCTGTCTTGATAAAAAATTGTCTAATGTAGACATTATGTAAAGATAACTCTCATAAGCAAAATGTGTCAGCTGATTCGTTACACTTGTGTTTACAGTGGAGTAAAAGCCTTGCTTATGATAGTTATGTGTATACAAATACTTATAAACGTAATTACATTTACGGTAGAGTATTTACATTTACGGTAGAGTAACTTTCTTCGGTCGAGGTATATTCAAAATGGTGAAAATATTGCCTTTAATTTAATACCAAATTTACCAACGGGGTAAATGGATACAATTTAATATAAAATAATTGAATAATTAAATTATAATAAATATTAAAATATGTAGTAGTAATTCTCTATCGCAATTAAGAGTTAACTATCAGTTAATAATTAATTTAAAAGCATTTTTGTTTATAAACATTTTACTAACATTTTCTAAATTTAAGCTAATAATTGACATCAATAGCGGATTTAGGTAATAAAATCAAAACCTACGGTTAGTGTAGGTTAATATTTCACTTCATATGTTTAACCCATTGACGACCAAAGAAAATATGCTTCTCTGAGAAGTTTTTAGGTTATATAATTTTATGGGTAACAAATAGGGCAAATTATAGACAAGAAATGGTGCTACGAAAATGTCGTACAAGTCAAATCTACAACTTTCCAAACATAGCCCCTTTCTGCACTATATTTAGTCTAAGGAATAAGAATTACGCAAAATTATTACCGATGTAATTTTTTTCTAATTTTTTGCTGATTTTGTTATTTAAATTTTTTATTATTTTTTTCAAACTTTTGAAAAAGTATGCATTTTCTATCAGTGCGATTTTAATAACTTTACAATTTTCGGTCATGTATTAGTTATATCAAGTATAAATATCCCATCTACACCCACTTCTTACCCATAATTTTTCCATGACTTTAAGAGGGTTAATTGAGAATTTCTTGATTTTTACAACTTTGAAAAATTCTAAAGGATATGAGTGGCAAATTGGAGACTTGACTTGTAACACATGAATAATGAATAATTTGTTCTATTACCTACAAAAATATATAACCTTAAAATTCCTTTAGGGAAGTATATTTTCTTTGGTCATGAATGGGTTAAAAATGTGACGTGATGGAGAAAAACCGAAATGTTTCTGGTGATTGGAATGTCTGTATCTTCAATATGTACAACATATTTTTCACGTTACATTTTTAGTGTTGACCTGTGTTATTTATACTGAATTAAATTAGATCAACATTGTTTGCAAGGTGAAGGTGAAGTATATTTTAATGGCACTCCTTTGGGAAGTCTACAATTTTTTTTTTTTTTTTTTGGGGGGGGAGGGTTAAAAATGTGACGTAATGGAGAAAAACCGAAATGTTTCTGGTGATTGGAATGTCTGTATCTTCAATATGTACAACATATTTTTCATGATACTTTTTTTGTGTTGACCTGTGTTATTTATACTGAATTAAATTAGATCAACATTGTTTGCAAGGTGAAGGTGAAGTATCTTTTATTGGCACTCCTTTGGGAAGTCTACAAGTTTTTTTTTTTTCTTTGTTTTCTTTTTTTAGTCAGACCAAATAAATTTTTAATAATATATTGTAGTTTTAAGAGTTCTATTGTTTAGACAAAATCAACAAGACTTTTTAACTTCTTATATAAATACATATGTATTTTTAAAATGTATAACATAAAAAAAAATAGTTTTTGCAATAAAAATTTAAATATTCTTTTAAATACAAAAGTTCTTTACAGAAATTTATAGAGAAAACAGAACAAGTTATTTATTTGGCAAAACAAATTATAAAAGAATAAAAATATAAGAATAATGTTAAATTTAAACATTTTATTTGATATTTAAATAAATTATATATAAATTTTAACTTAAATAAACCTCTATAAATAATAGGGTATTCAAATTGTTCGATTTTTTTTTTTGTGATTTTTTTATTTTTTATATAATAAATTATCTTTTAATATATGTACAAAGAATATTTATATAGTCTATTTACAAATAATTATAAACTTTTAAGTTGTTTTTGTTCTTCTTTTACAATAAAATTTTTGAAAACTTACCAAAATTTAAATTTTAATTTTTTATTTTGAATTATTAAAATAATTCGAATAATCGTTAATACGTGATGAAATAATTCGCATTCTAACCGAAATACCTTATTCAAATTATTCGTTTTATTCGAACAATGAAAAAATTGAACAATTTGAATACCCTATTATTTATAGAGGTTTATTTAAGTTAAAATTTATACAGAATTTATTAAATATCAAATAAAATGTAAATTTAAATATTTTATTTTATTATTTTTAAATTTTTATTCTTTTGTAACTTGTTTTGCCAAAGAAATACTTGTTCTGTTTTCTCTATAAATTTCTAAAAAGAAATTTTGTATTTAAAAAAATATTTAAAATTTCATTCCAAAAACTTTTTTATATTTCATAAAATACATTTGTTGATTTTGTCTAAATAATAGAACTTTTAAAATATATTATTAAAAATTTATTCAGTATGACTAAAAAAAACAAAAAAAAAATATTTAAATTAAAAAATTAAAAAAGAAATGGTATAAAATATTATAAATTTATACAAATATTTAAGAATAATTTAAAAGAAGTATAATATTAAAAAAAAAAAACAATTATTCGTTTTGTTTCAATATTCGACATAAAAATATTCGAATTATTCGTTATTCGAAAAGTCACACTTTTAAATTCTTCAAACATTATTCGTATCAAATTGTTGGAATTATTCGAACGAACATTATTCGAATGGATACTCTAATAAATAAACAAAAAAAAAATAGTTCTTAAGATTTTGTCACAAACAAGACTATAAATAAATTTTATATTCACTAACTGAATATAAAATTTCAGTACAAAAATTAAAGTCTGATGGAAATCGATCGTTTTCAAATCTTACGCTGATGAATTTCGATCAACTTCAAGAATAATTTTTGTAGTAATACTTAATTTTTTTCTTTAGATATTAAATTTCATATGGAAGATAACAAATAATTTACAAGAAATATAAAAAGTTATGTCACAAAAAATGATGAAAGATGATTAAAATTTAATTTCAATCAAAAAAGAAAACGAAAATAATATATGCATGCATCACACATTTTTTCAATTTCAAATTTTTTCATTTTCGAAATCGATTTTCATCATATACCCGAATGAACTTCTCTTATAGTTTTCTTAAAGTGTATTGAAGTCCATATGTCTTTTATTTTAAATTTATTTTAAATACATAATTTTGTATAAAAATAGGTATAATTTTATTTGAGCTTACCAAAATTACTTTTGTAATGATGGGGATGATAAACATTGGAGGCTGAATTGCTGGAATTGATGCTTATAATATGACTATTGTTGCTGCTGTTGTTGTTATTGTTATTATTATTATTGTTGTTATTATTACTACTATTGCTGTTGTGGTGATGCATTTTGGATGGAATCCGATAACCGGATTCATAATAATTATATTGATTATAAGTGAAACGCATTTTTTTTTTTTTTTTTTTTTTTTTTTTTTGACAATTTAGTGTGTTTATAAATTTATCGCTCACTCTCACTACGCTTTGTTAAGATTGTCTTAAACTATTGTTGGTTAGTAGGTTTGAATTTAAATGTAAATATTTTAATGGAATTAAAAATATATAAATAATTTCTTTGGTTGTGAAATTTTGTTATTTTATTGTTATTGTTTTTTTTTTTTTTTTAGTCTTAAATTTCTGGTACAAAAAAAAAAAAAAAATAATTCATTTACATAAAAAAATACAATTTTACTGTGTTTTTTTGAAAGCCCGTGTTTATCTCGTGATGTCAACAACAATTTTATAAATATTTTGTTTTTTTTTTATAAATGCATGTTTTTCAAAAAAATTACAAAACAACAAAAATTTATCTGTATTAATTATAATGAAAATAAGTAAACAACATATATGTATGTATATAGTTTTAATTTAAATCAATGAAATCATTTTGGTTGTTTGTCTTTTGAACTTTTCCAAGTTCAAAGTCCAAAAGAAAAGGAACCTACACTTAATATTGCATTTTTATAAATGTATAGAATATAATAAAGTAATAATTAATTCAAAGAATTAAATTTTAAAAATCTACAATTTAGTAGTAAAAAAATTTAATACTTTCTTTTCAATGCAACTCAGTTAAGCTAGATTTACACGATTGAAGGTATTTTGAAGTCTTATCAAAATTTTGAAAATTTATTTTGTTGTTCTATTTACATGTTTCAAAAATTTGATCAAAATATTCTTTCAATATATTTCAAAATATTTTGATAAAAATTTGTTCAAAATTTTTTGAATCTAATTTACACTATTAGTAAACTTTTTATATTGAAAATATTGACTTCGATCAGCTGTTTTGCTTCTTTTGTGAAATAATTTATTATAAAAAATAATTTATTATTATAAAAAAAAAAAAAAAATATTGATATATTATTCACAAATATATAGTTATTAAATATGTAATGCTTACCAACTCATACTAATTTACTAATTTTAATTTTATTCTTTAAGAAATTTATTTACATTGCCAACAGAGGTCCAAGCCGGGTAATCAAAGTCGGCGGCGGCGGCTCTAAGCTGGCTGAAGTCGATACTTTTATATTCAGTTATAAAGTCTTATATTCTTCTTCAAAAGAACTTTTCAAGCTATATCTTGCAATATTTTGGCAATTTTAGCCGCTTTCTTTTGCACTTACTTAGTTTATGTGCTCTATTTTTCAAAAAATATATCAACTGGATAAAGCAATCTAAAGAAATGTCGTTGTTGGCTTAATCCAAAAATAAATCCTTTCATTACAAAAAGCGGCTACTGCCTTTGCTACCTTATAAAGAAGTAACCTAATACACATTGGAAGAAAAACTAACCCATTTTGTTTAACACTAATCAAAGCGTCAACCTTGTGCCTAGAATCTAGCACACAAAGATACCAAAATTGTGCATTTTCTTTTAAAATAAAGAAAAAATAAAACGTAAAAATATAGGCGGCGGTTGGTTTAAAATCGAAATTAACTGCGGCGACTGTGAGCCGACACGGCTTGGACCTCTCATGCCACCTGCCGCAACAAAACATATGTAAATAAAAACAGCTGATATGTATTGAAACAAAAGAAAAGAACATGCTGTCAAATTATTTATAATTATCAATATTACCAGATGCGATTTTGATGCTTATATACACGGCATCAATAAAATCTTCAAAAGTTTTGTTCAATAAATTTTGATCAATAAATTTTGAAGAAATTTTGCTGTTTACACGAGTTTAAAGCATTTTGAAGAGCAATTTTGAAGAAAATTTCAATCGTGTAAATCTAGCTTTACTGTCTGTTCTTATAACACGAGCGCTAAAACGACTCGTCTAACTTACATTTAAAACAAATTTTGAAATTTTGTTTTTGTTTTAAATGTAAGTTAGACGAGTCGTTTTTGCGCTCGTGTTATAAAAACAGGCAGTTAAACACCACTCATAATATAAAAATAAGGCATGTAAACAAGGAACAAATACTTTAATAAATTTCTTTTCTTTCTCTACCTTTATTTCTCATTTACTCATGTTATAAAAATTTGGCTAAGAAATGTAAACAAAGAACACATACTTTCATACATCTGTATTGAGGCCATTGTACATTGTTTTTTTTTTTCTAGACTGTTTTATTTTTGTTGTTGTGTTGCATTTCAAAAATAATAAAATATCTCTGACTATATAAATATTTAACATTATATTTTATTTTTACATAAATACATACATACATACATACATAACTGTATTTAACATTTATAAACGCATACATGTAAGTTTAATATAAAAAGTAAAGAATGCAACAAGTTAAGGATGGCAAAGAAGTAAAACAAAAAAAAAACAACAAAAACAATACTAAACGACATCCAAGTTGTTATTTTTTACATGCATAAATGTAATAAAAAAAACAACCTAAAATCAGAGAATGATGATAACGACCAAGATCATTATGTCCATTTCAGTTTGTTTCAGTATCAACAATAAAGGACAGACAGACAACTGGACTGGACAACCAGAAATGAGAAATCAGAGCAAAAATGTTTTTGTTTTAAATTTAATTGTTATTGTTTTTTTTATTTTTTCAACTGAAATTGATAGAGTTACTTTAAATTTAAAAATTATTGGTAGGTACTTTAGTTAAATTGTAATAAGAAAAAGAATAAAAAAATATATATTAAATAAGGATGTGTACCTTGAAAAGTTTAACAATCACCAACAACTTTTCATTTTTTTTTTTCTTCAAGATAATTTAAGTATCTAAAAAAAAAACACATAATGTAAATTTTTTTTCTTGTTTGTTAATAAAAGGAAGTTTTCTAGAAAAATCATTGAAAACAAGATTTTGATTTAAAAAAAATGAAAGGAAGTTTTATTTTTAAACTAAATCAGATTTATTAAAATTAAGACAAAAAATAAAAATGTACATAAATGGCTGTAAATGATAGAGTAAAAAGGAAAACTGTTCAAAAATTAAATTAAAAGAAATAAAATATAAATATTAAAAAAAAAATATTTTTTTTTTAATGTTATCCATTAAATAATAATAAAAAAAATTATTTTTAATTTGTAAAAAATCAATTTTAATCAATAAATTTAAAATTTTACGAAATTAAAATTTTTTCTATATTTAAATTTAATCTAAAAATATACAAAATATTTTTTACTGAAACACCTAAAGAAATTTTATTCTTTAAACTAAAAGGATCTTAGTAAAATGTTTGATAAAATTTTTAAGTGTACAATATTTTTAAAATTAATAAAATGTTTCAAATATCATTTCACATGATTTTGTATTGGACCAATTGAATATCAAATAGATTTTAATAGAAATCCTGTTTATTACTTTTTAAGACAAAACCTGGGAAATGTTTTAGAATTTGTTTTTTTTTTTTAAATACTGCTTAAGAACTAGTTCTGTATTACTTCTACTTCACTTCTCTGAGTAAATTATCTTTATTTATAATGAGATAAATTTAGTTTATGATCAAGCAAAATGCCAAGATCAAGAAGTTTCTATAGAAAGGCATTTGTTTACATTTTTTTTATGTTCATCTCCATTGAGTTAATTTTGCACCAGTGTAATAATTGTGTAATGTCATCTTGGAGTAAGTGTTGTTCAGTATAATAATTAAGTGTTTGAATAGATTAAATATTTAAATGATAAATAACGAAAGGAAGATCATTTATGAATAAGTTAAACAAGGTAGGACCAAGGTAACTACCTTGAGGAACTCCAGAGATAAAAGGAATAGATTTGGTTATGGCAGTTTCACTTCCTGGGTTCTAGCCGATAGATGGGAAGACAGCCAATTAATTGCAGAATCATTAAATCTCATAATTGGTAGTAATTTATCTTATAGAAAACTTTGCTAAAATCCGTATAAATTACATTAGTTTGCATTTGTTTTGTAAAGCTATCATTAACAATTTTGGATAGTTCCAGAATATTAGTTATTGATGAACGGGAAATTTGATGAAACAGGCTATCTGTGAGATTTTTTTCGAGAAGTAAGGAATCGAACTAAATTTAGCAATTTCTCTATAGTTCGGCACATTATGTTTGCTTCCAATTGTAAACAATGGAGTCATAAAAGATGATTTTTGAAAGTGTTTTAAAAAATCCAAGCAATTAAAATAAAATAATAATAAATAAATAAAAACAAAGCTTCTATTGAACTAGTGCTGAGTGTAACAATTACGAACAAAAATCATTGATTAAACGATTAGTTCTAGAACCGTTCCATAGAATGGCTACAAAACTAGCTCTAGGGATGACAATTTCGAAGAAAAATTTTTAAATTTCCATAAATATTTGAATATAAAATTGAAAAGTGCAAAATTACTTTTTTTAATTTAAAATTATAAATTTATTGAAAAGAAATTTTTCTATTATTAACAAATTTTATCTTTCAAATTTTATATTTAATTAAACAAAAATTAAAATTTTATTATTAATAATTTATTATAATGAGCACAGGTTTTTGTTTTATTTTAAAAAGAATTTGATTTGAAAATTAATAAATTTAATTATTATTTTTCCCCCTTTTTTTTAATAAAAAAAATATTTGTTTCTAAATTTTTCTTTTTAAATATTAAATTTAATTTTAAAAAAATATATATTTTTTATAATTTTAGTAAAATTTATATCAAATAAAATTGGTCTAAATTTATATTTATTTAGGTATTTTAAATTTTTGTTTATTTTTAAACTTTTTATGGAATGATTTTATTTTTATTTCTTTAATTTAAATTATAAATTGAATAAAAATAATTTAATATTTTTATTTAACAAAATTTAAAATTTTAACAAATATTTTGCAATCGAGTTAAACCAAATTTTAAATTTAAATTATACGAATTTTATGAAGCAATTTTAAAATTCTATAATTTGTTAAAATGAACAGATTTTTGTTTTATTTTATAAGAAGTTACATTTAAAATTAATAAATATTAATTTAATTTTTGTTTTTACATTTTTTATATTAATTTAAATTAAACTTTAAAACCTGGGAGATATTTAAAATTAATTTAAGATAAATTTTTGTTGTTTTGTAATTTTTCAATTTACCTAGCTAATTTTTTAACACTTTAATTTTGAATTATTTTTTTTTTTTTTATTATTTCATTATTTATTTTTTTTTTTTTAATTTTATAAATTATTTTTATTTATTTAAATTTATATAATTTATAAAAAAAACACTTGTTAACACCTCGCTTAACAAAAGCAAATTGTTTAAATTTTTATAAAAATCACAAATATTTAAATAAAATTTTTCACATTTTTTGATTTTTTTCACAGTGTATTTATATTTGTGGAACAGGATCAAGAGGAGATTTAGATCGATCACTTTTGTAGTATTCCTGTTATGTATCTCAAAGACTGTTGATTTTCTCTTGTAGCTTTTTGTTATTTATTTATGAAATTTTAGAATTTAACAAATTTTTTATAGAAATTTCTCTTAAATTTTTATTAACATTAAATTGAATTTTATTTAACTTGTAAGATGATGTTGCTGTAGATGATGTTATTGGTGTAGTAGTAAGCATGTAGTATGTAATTGAAACTGTAAATAAACTTCTATCTACTTTTAACTTTTTAATAGCGCCGACGGAGGTTTTTATTTATATACGTATATTTTGAAGTTTTTTTGTTTTTGTTTTCTTTTTTAATTTTATTATTTTGTTAAATTTGTCAGTTTTGTTTGGTTTGTTGTATTTGTAGTGGAAATGAACACAGAACAAAAGCAATTGTTGGGGCGATTGAGGTGTTTGTGTTGCTGGTGAAATTGGTAGTGTTGTTGCAGTTGATAATTACACTAGTAGTCCATGCGGTAAAAATACTACACTTTTAAACAAATTTGTAAACATGTTTAAATTATTATTTTTTGTTTTATAAAAATACAGATAAAATAAACATCACATCACTTCAGTTAGTTATACAAGATCCGAAAACAAACTGAATCTTGAGTAAAATAGAACGCACACTAAAATTTTACAAACACACCGACGAGCACTTAAAGAATCTTTTTTAGCACTCATTCAATCATATGTCGTTTTTTCTCTCTCTCTCTCTCTTATTGTGTGTGAGCTGAATGAATACAATTGAAGTAGAATTGAAGTATTTAATAAAGAACTATTTAAATTAAAGTTGTTGTTATGACATAAATTAATTTTTATTATTTTTTTTTTCTCAAATTAACGATTTAATAGATTTAACAAGCGCTTGCAAACATATAAAAAAATAGTTTTCGTTACGAAGGAAGACACTTTCAAATAAATATTAAAGTTTACAGGTTTACTACGAAACGATGATGATAAAAGACAACGAAAGTTACGTTTATTAACTTACGACTGACACGACTAGACTAGACTACTCTACTAGACGACTGGCTCTAGAGAGTAAGAACGCGTTTTGCGAACGCAGCAGACATTATGCGATAAGATAAACTTCTTAAGTGACAAACAATACAACAACAAAAATATTTATATAAATATATAAAACGTATTGTTAATATTATTGTAATAAAGAGAAAACGATAACGAAGTTAACTGAAAACAGGGATGGAAAATAGCTTATTTTATATTTCACCAAGTATAAAAAAAATGTACTTTTTCAACCATAATTGTACCATTTTTCTTAATATATTTCAATTACAAACATTTACGTAGAAATTTAATAAATTTTAAACATATTTTTATTAAAGAATTTTAGTAAAAATATTACCGCAATTTTAAAATGGCACCAACAAATTTTTTGCATTCAATAAATTTTTCTATCTCGATACTTTTATAGGAAATAGTAAATTTTGAGTCTTTGTTCCTCAACGACGCAGTATCACATTTGTATAAATTATAACGTCAAAAATACGAAAATAAATGTTTAGTAATTGAAGCAATTTATTCGTGTTTACTGATATACATATCATATATTATGGAAAAAACACAATATTGGAGAATGTCTCACAATGGACCTCTTGGTATCCGAGTGGATGCACAAGCACTCCTCTGAGTGCTGTGAAACCCTTCTCTACTTACCTACCTATCTTGGAGAATGTTTGTAAAACGTATTATGTATTCTCAAAGTTGTTACTTAAAAAAAAAAAAAAAAATATTTTAAATTTTTGTGAAGAATGAATACGTTTTTCCAAAAATTATATTTTCTGAAATTATTTTGTTACTAAAATTATGTAGATAATATCATATCAAAGTGGGCCAAATAAACCGTGGTAGTACCACGGTAGCAACAGATATAAAAATGTACCAAAAAAAAAAGTACAATGGTACCATGTTTGCCATCCGTGACTGCAAAATCAACAATGATCATCAACATTATGATGCCAATAATGATCGTAGTACTACGATCGTAAAAGTTGTGTTTGATGAAATAATAAACAACGACGAACAATTTGAATGATGTTAGTGATCGGTCGGTCAGTTAATTTATTTTAGCACATTTGTAAATAAATAATAAATATAAAGAAAAGAAGAAATAAGAACCTCTTAGAAGAAAAAGCTTAATTAAGGCTGCCAGAAAAATAAGCGACTTTTGAAGTGATTATATTTAAAAATTTAAAAAAAAAGTATTAGAAAAATTTTTTCAATAAAAATATAAACAAAAGTCTAGAAAATATATTTTTCTGCATTAAGCGGTATTGTGTTAAGGATAATTGTGCCGAATTCTTATACAAAACATCTGGGTACCCTTTTAGTAGTTATGAAATGAGAATTGATTTTTAACTGTTTTTTTTATAAGCTTTTTTTCTTAAATTTAAATCTTGTCCTATAAAATCTTTCGTTGTTGTTGCAATTTTAAATGATTTGTTATAATTGAAAAATAAACATATAATTCAAGTTATAAAAATAAAACAAATGAGTCAATCACATCGAAATTTTGATTTTGTTGAAGGCTGTTATATTCAAGATTAAACTAAAAAAAAATATAATTTTTATTCGTTTTTAATAAAATATTTAATATTTTCTGGAATACCCTCCATAAGAGCTTTATTAAGTTTTTGGTTAATTTTTTGTTGGAATGGGTCCACATTTGTTGTTGTTGTCTTTTTTATACGATATTTGTCTAATACATTTTCCATAAAATCTGCAATATAGAATTCCTGACCAGTCTCATTAATTTTCGTCTTCTCTTTTGCCTTCACCTTTTTTTCTAGCTTTATTTTATTAGAATCTTTTTTTTATTTTGTGGGTCTTCAGACTAGCTTTTTTAACTTTTCTGATAAAAGACGCAGAGCTGTTTAAAAAATTAGTCACATTCCATCCAGAGATATAGAGATTTTCTCTTAAAATTTCTATTATTTTGTCTGCGATCCTATAGTCTGTAAATCAAATTTTTCTTCTGTTATCAGGATTCCTTACAGTGATCATGAACGTTTTGTATTGTTTATGACTCAAAAGACTGAATTTCCCAACTAACTTCACTCCTACCAATTGTTTTATATGGTCGACATGTGTGAATTTTGTTAAATTTTCATTTTAAGAGAAACTAATTATGCTACTATTACAACAAATGTAAGCAAACAAATGTAAGCAAGTTAAGTGTAAAGATAGGAGACAACCTCAAAAATCTTATAGATATTTTAAAGAATTCTGATTTTTTTTTAAGAAAAAAAAAATTTTTTTTTTTTTTTAATTTTACTCAATTCATTTAATTTTTTTTTTCTTTTTCGAGTTTTACTCAAATTAAAGTTCGCGCCTAAAAAAAAAAAGAAATAATTTTCAATATCACGATAAATTTTCAGTTCAGATTCCTTAATAACATCTTTAGAACTAGTGGAAATGCATTCAATTCTAGCACTAATAAAGTAGAACCGTATTGTGAATCAAAATTATTTTTAAATAATGTTTTTAAAAGCTGGTGTCTAATAACTTTTTCTGTATTATTTCTACATTACTTCTTTTAACTGATTAAGAAATGGCTGCCCATATCTGTTAAATGAAAATTAAAAAACCAGAGTCCAACAAAAACCGTATATTTTAATAATTGGTTCTTGAATTGTTCCCTAACGCTTTTATAGAACTAATTCTGCATGTAACAATTGATAAAAGATGTAGACCCATCTCAACAAAAAAGTAACCGAAAACACAATAAAGCCCTTATGGGTAACCAGAAAATATTAAATAACAAATTTTAAAAACAAATAAAAAAATTACTTTTAAATTTAAAACTTGAACGCACCAGCGTTTAACAGTCAAATTTTCAAAGTGATTGATCGACCTATTAATTTCAGTTTTATAAGCTGAATTGTATACACTAAATTTTCCATCTACTGTAGAACTAAAAATTTTTTCCTGGGTAACTATTCAGTGTATTAAAAAAATTAAAAACACTTGCTAAAATTAATAGATTATAATATAAATTTAAATTTCAATTCCACAATTTAAAAACTTAACAAATATTTCTTGAACTTCTTTTATTTGTTTATTATTTATTTTCTTTCACATTCATATTAAAGAAAATCATCAAATCTGTCAGCTCTCTATTTGATTGATAGTGTGATAAAAATGACGACAATGTAATGATGATGTTTATTTTAATAATTCACAGTGTTCACCGATATAACATAAAGAAAAGAGAGACTTACTTTACAAACACAATTAATAATAAACACGTAAATATTCAATTGATATTTTGTTTGTATTATGATTTGCTACTACTCTAATTGTTGTTGTTGTTATTGTTATTTGTATTGTTTATTACTATTATTATGTTTGTTATTTCATTGTCATAGATATTCTTCTCCAAAGAATGACGATGTGCGTACCTCATCATTGTTGTTGTGAATACTTTTAATAACAACAATAATAATAAAGGTTGTTATTGTCTTATCACACCAAAAAATAAATAAAGAAAAATAAAAACAAAAACTTGTAAAGTGTAAACACAAACACACTACGCACGCACTAAATAAAATCCCTTAAAGCATTAGATATTTTTCAATGCATTTGCACGTGTAACGGTTTATACGAAAAGGTAAGTAAACACGACCACGAAAAGCCACGATTAAACCGAAAGTATAAAAGTGTTAAAAACTACTCGTCTGATAGTATTTATAAATAATATCATAAAAAGACAATGTTTTTCTTTTCTTTATAAATTTTTACTAATGAATTTGTAACGAAGACTAACCGGCAATTAATGATTGAATTTTAGCTAAACGATCACCTCGGTAGAGATCGGTGAACTGAAATTTTAAAAATTATAAAAAAATCAAACGCACTTGTTCATTTGTTTGCTCGCTGGGCTGTTTTTAACAAGTTAAACAAATAAAATATAAGTTGTTTAAACAAAATTTAAAAAATAAGAGTAAATTAAAAGCTACAATTTAAGAGTTTTTTTTTATAAATTTACTCTTTTCAAATACTCTCTTTTATAAAGAAAGTCAGTGTTGCCATTTTAACATTTCTTCTTTTTTTATTTTTTTTTTTAGCAAAAATTAGCAAATAGCATATTTATTTTAAAAAAATTCTACTAAATGCTTTTTAGCATAATCGACCTACTTACAGCAGTTTTTTGAGTATAAATATTTTATTATTTGGTTTCTAAATCTCGAAAGGGATAATATATGTATAAAAACATTTACAAAGCTATGGTATTGATCCATTAAATAGCCAGAGCATGCCCAACTCGTTGGATGTCAATAGAGACCATTACTCACATATTTTGAATAATGGTTAGGAATTTAAGTCACATATATATATACATGAAAATTGTTACACAGTAAATATTTTGTACAAGCTTTATCAAAATGAAAAATTATTATTCTTTTTTTTTTTTAAATCATCATATTTCTCCTAAAAAAAAATATTTTAGAAGAATTACAAATTGAAAACAAAACTTTACAGGTAATAAAAAAGCGACCCTTTAAAAAATGTTAAATGATTTATTATCCCATGTACAATCAACTGCAAATAAAATACATGTTAGAGAAAAAGTTTTTGAAATTATTACACAAAATGTCGAAAACATAGAAGATTTCCTCAGCCTTGAATATTCGTTTGAAGATCTTATTAAAACAAAAAAAAGAATAATCTGAAACTAATTTCTGAAAATGAAGAACTTGTAATACGTTCTATATGTATACATTTTACAAAAGAATTAGTTACAGAATTAGTAAATTGATGACCAAACAAGAGTGAGAATGTTATATTCGACTAGGCCGAATAAATATAACGATCATCTGTAACTTTTCACAATTTTACCTGATATGAGAGGGGAGCGGTAAAGTGGGCGGACCAAGCTCATTTTTTGTTTCTGAATTTACATTGGTCCTTGAATTATTTGTACAAAATTTCGTTGATGTTTCACCTTATATGAGAGGTGGGCGGACCACGCCCATTTTTTATTTTCGAGTTTATATCGATTTTCAAACTAACTGTACAAAATTTCGTTGTCGTATATGCTTTCGTTTAAGAGATATCAGCAGAAGAATAAGAACTGAAGTTACAACGGGCACCCTGTGTTTCTAGTATTTGACCCATAACTTTTTGGCCATTTGCAATACCAAACAAACCTTATCTAAAATAAATATTTCAACCAAATTTCGTCGGACAGGCGGATGGACATAGATCGATCGACACAGAATCTTACCAGGACCTGGAATATATATACTTTATGTGGTCCTAAATGATTTTTTCAGCATGTTACATACTGAATGACATACCCAATATACCCCCATTTTTTTTTTCTTTTTGATGGTGGGTATCAAAATAAATACGTTTTTATTGAAAACACTTTAAAGGAGACTAAACCTCTATTATTCTACTTTCAGGAGAAATCAAAATAAATGATAATAATAAATAATTGTATTAATAACATGTACAAATACAATGGGAAAACTAACGTTATTGGGACAGCAACATGAACCCAACATCATTTTGGACACAAGTTTATAATATCAAAAATTCGTTAAATTAAGATCCATTCCAAGAACTGTCTAAATTTGTAATATCTTTATTAGTTTTACTCTTCTATATTTACGAGGGCGTATCAATAAGTCCGTGACTTTTCGAACTTCCCTCGTAGTTATATGAAATGCAATACTATTCCCATCAAGTACCACCTGTTAGTAGACTACTGTCAAATTTTGAGCAAGTATCGTCATTTACTTTGCGTTTAACAGCTGTTCAAAACATATAACCTCGTGTATTTTTCTAAAAATGGAAAAATGTGAATTTCGATGAATTATTTTTTGCGAAAAAACCATCAATCAAACCAAGGAAAAGCTCGATAAATACTATGGGGACTCTGCACCATCGATTTCAATGGTAAAAAAAGTGGTTTACTGACTTTCGTTGTGGTCGCACGAGTACAAATGACGCTGAACGTTCTGGACTGCCAATTGAGGTCAGTACACCCGAAAATGCCGAAAAATCCACGATATGATGTTGACAGACCGAAGAGTAAAAGTGCGTGAGATTGTTGATGCCATAGGCATTTCATATGGCTGTGTGGTTTCGATTTTAAATGATCAGTTGGGTTCAAGAAAGTTGCCTGCAAGATGGGTGCCGCGTTTGCTCTCAATTGACCATAAACGTAAACGTTTGACAACTTCAAAGGATTGTTCGGAGTTGTTTAACCGCAATCCGAATGAGTTTTTGCGGCATTTTGTAACTGTGGATGAAACATGGATTACTGTATTCCGGAGACCAAGCAGCAGCCTAAACAATGGGTTTTTCCGGGTGAACCTGCTCCGAAGAAGGCCAAGGTAAGTTTGTCGGCCAATAAGATGATGGCAACAGTTTTTTGGGATGCACGCGGAATAATCCAAATCGATTACCTTCAAAAGGGAAAAACAATAAAAGGCGAATCTTATGCCAACTTATTAGATCGATTTAATGAAGATTTAAAAAGAAAACGACCCCATATGGCCAAGAAAAAAGTTCTTTTTCATCAAGATAATGCACGGGTGCACACGTATGCAGTCTCAATGGCAAAACTCTATGAATTGGGCTACGAATTGGTACCTCATCAGCTATATTCTCCGGATTTAGACCCTATTGACTACTTCCTATTTCCAAACCTAACGAAATGGCTCGGTGGAAAGAGATTCAGCTCCAACAATGAAATTATTGACCAAACAAATGCCTATTTTAAGGACCTCGAAAAATGTTTGCTCAAAATTTGACAGTAGTCTATTAACAGGTGGTACTTGATGGGAATAGTATTGCATTTCATATAACTACGAGGGAAGTTCGAAAAGTCACGGACTCACAGATCCGCCCTCGTATTTATATTTTCTTAAATTTTTCTTTCCTTTTGTAAAATATCCGTGTATTTTGTATTAATAAAAGATATATGTATATTACTATTGAATACATGCTATATAAACAGTAAAATTCTCTCTCTCTCTCTCTCTCTCTCACATTTAATTATAATAAATTTGAAATTCAATTTTAGCAAAGGAAAAAAATTTCAAACGTGGGTAAAATTTTATATTTACCTGATTTTAACATATTATTTTTGGTGATTTAGCAGATGACATAGAGAATTTTCTGGCAGCACTGAGGAAAGTTATCTTATAGATTAGAGATTATTTGAATGTAATTGTATCTTATTTTTATTTATTTATTTTTTTTATTTTATTTTATTTTTTTTTAAGATTTAGATAAAATATCATCGAAAGTTGGCATTATATTAAAAATAAATGATTTTTTTTTTTACAAAAATAGAATAAAATTTATTTTAATATTTCTTAAAATATTTAATAAAAATATTTCTTTTTTTATAAATATTTTTAGAAAATAAGAATTAAAAATAAAAATAAGAATTAAATTTTCAAACTTATTTTCTTAAAAAATATACAACTTAACCACAAAAGAAATTTAAAATGTTATTTTTGTTAAAATTGACATTATTTTAAAACAGAAATTTTGTTTCCTTCGTACTATAAGAAATACTTAAAAAACTGTTTTAAACGCTTTTTTAAAACTCCTACATTGAAAATATTTTTCAATGAATAGAAATAACAAAAACGAATTTCAAAAAATTATAAAAACAAAATATTCATAAGCTTTCAAAACAATCAAAAAAAGAAAACAAAAAGCTTTTTTTTAAATTAAAGCGAAAATTTAAAAATTAGTTTGAAAAATGCTTTATGGTAAGAAGTTGAAATTAATAGTCGACTTTATGGGTTTAAAAGCGACTTTTTACCTTTTGTGGTTAGGCTGATAGATTCCAGAAAAAAAAAATTAGTATTTCTACAACTAATTCCAGAATGCACCCAAATAACCTGTATTCAAATTAGATTTTTGTTTGAAATTTGTACCTTCAAAAATAATTTGGAATCTGGAACTAGTTCTTTAATCAATGATCTTTGTATAAAATTATCACACTCAGAATTAGTTCAATTGAAGCTTTGGGGAACGGTTCTAAAGCAACGATTTTTATTTGATATTATTTTTCATTCTTAAGGCCTACTTTTTTAAATCAATTTAAATTTGTTATTAAACAGAAATCAATTGAGAGGGAACCAGTAATTTATTTAGAGCAGAGATGTAGAAGTACTACAGAACTAGTTCTGAAGCACTAGTTTTCAAAACTATTATTTAAAATCAATTTAGAATCACAATACGATCGCACTCTATGACTGGCAGACACCACTAGTTCCAAGGATGTATAGTGGTCTCAAACATTTTTTTTAATGGTATTGTTGTTTTTGAGTTAATTTGGTGGAGCGCAGATCCTTGACAGGTCGGGGGGTAATAAGTGGATCACCAAGGTTGGTCGCCTCGAATATATAGTTTAAAGAAAGAAAATCGCAATTTTTTTTTCTTTTATTTTATGATTAATTTACGATTTCATTTAAAAAAAAAAATGATTTAAAAATATTGGTCCGATAAAAAGTAAAATTAATCCTAAGTTGAAACTTTAAAAAAATTGCACATTTTTTTGTAGATTTTCCAAAAAGGTGTAATACTTTTTCACTTCTAAAATATTTTTTCTGGTCAGAGTATTTTTTTTTTTTTTAATGTTTTCTAAAGAAATTTTAATATAAATGTGTATGAATCTGGAGGAATTTATGGCAACGGTCTCCTCACATGTCCTAGCCAAATTTTGCAAATTATCAAGAAGTTTTTTTTAATTATTTGTAAAATTCTCAAAAGGCAAAAAGGAGATGTTTGTTAAAAATACAAAGAAATATTTTCTGAGCCATGCCTTTCTCAAAAAAAGAAAAAAATAATAATAATAATAAAAATAAATAAATAAAATTTAAATCTAAATTTTAAGTTTTCGGGTCATGATCTGAAGAAATTTGACCACATTTAATTTATTTTTTATTAACTATCAATTTCCACAAAATTATCAATCCACACGAAAATACCTCAGCTCTAAAAAAAAGTGTTTTCGGACCACTGTGTTATATTATCTGATGAGGTTCTTATTACACAAGTTCTGGAAATAATGATTTCAAAACAAGTTCTAAAATTTTTCGTGGGATTTAAGATTTTTTTTTTCTTTTTAATAAATAAAATTAAATTATTGTTAAGAATTTTTAATATTTTAAGAAATTTTCAGTTTGTATGAAAATTAGTATTTTATTTATTTTTTTATACTCACCATTAAAAAATTATGGAGGGTATATTGGGTTTGTCATTCCGTGTGTAACATGTTAAAATAATTATCTAAAATCCGATAAAGTATATATTTTCTGGGTCTAAAAATGTCTGTCCGTCTGTCTGTCTGTTGAAAGCAATATAGGGCTCGGAGCGGACATGTTAGGGGGACGAAATTTGGCTCAAATATTTGTCTAATCCCAATAAATCAAACGATATTATGGCGATATCTAAACGATATTATCTAGGTGATAAAAGCTATCACTAGTGATAATCGTTTTCGAATCTAAAACGATCGTTTTTACTGACTAAAGTGTACCTTTCCTTATGAGATCGTTTTTCCATAAAATTATGATATCGTTTTCAGTATAGTATTTTTCAAAAATAACGATCGTAATTGTATATTTTGTTCTGAATGCCATTTAATACCAAAATAATAATAAAGGACATAATCAGCTAAAATAAGAAAAAAATCCTATATAATTAAAATATTATCCATATTAATATTTACAAGCATAATTTTCCCTTACAGATATGTTTCTGCAATTACGTAGCTAAAAAGTTTCGTTTCAGTATTAAAAAGCTGTTAATAAACGATCTTTTTGCATTTGAATCTTGTTTGTTGAAAATTTTTTAATTTTTATTTTAAAGTTTTTTCCAAAAGTTTATGTTATTTTATTTTATTGAAAACAATTATTTAATTATTTATTTATTTAAAAATTTCTATATCATCATAATATCGTTTTCTGCAATAAAACAAGATATTATAATAGGCACTTAATATCATATCGTTCTATGGTTTATTGGGATATAAGTTTTGTCTGGTATTGAAAATGCCCTATATCTTTTCCAAAAAAGCATGTACTTATTGTTCAATAGTTCAAGGACCAAGCGTGGACCGTCCACCTCCCATATAAAGTGATTTATTGCAGTTGGTGGATGTATAGCTTCGGCCAAGCCCAATATAAAATTCTCACTTATTATCTCTTGACTTATTTTTTTTATTAATTTGCGCTAGATAACAAAAAAAAAAAAAAAATGCAAAACCAAAAATAATAATATTTCCTATGTTTTAGAGAAAAATCTTGTTGAATTTTACGGCGGGTCTATACTTGATAAATTTTATATATATATATATATATATATATAGATTTCTATGGAAAAAGAAAAAAACAACGAAAAAAAAATATAATTAAAAAGACGTTTGATAGCAAAACAAATTTATCTTCGCGTGAGATCTAACAATTATGTCATAACGCTGCAATAATATAAATAAATTTGGTCTATACTTGATAAATTCTTATCATGATAAGGTTTTGATGTTTGTCTTGATAGAAAAATTTCTCGTGTAGACATGCCCTAAAAAAAGTTTTGATTTTTTATTACTTTTTTACGACAAAAACAATTATCAAGATTTGTTGGTCTCTTTAGATTTTATTGACGACCTTCAACTTTTTTTAAATTCTTATGTATTACTCCATTTTAAAAATTTTATTTTAATTAATCAATTATAAATTAATAATGTAATACAAAAAAAAAAAAAAATTTGCTTCAACCAATAGCAAAGCAGTTAATGTAATCCCCCTCTTAAAAATGTGTGTAAAGAAAGACAATATAAAAACAGAAATAATTAAAATTTCAATAAAGTAATTTTGTATCAATAGAATACAACATGAAACAAAGCAACAACTCAACAATACTCTCTCAATAATCCCCATGTTGGGGGGAAAATTCAATCTGATTGGCTAAAAGGCAAAAAGAAAAACAACAACAGTTTGCCATTAAGTAAATAAGTATTAGTGAGATTATTGTTATTATAAAAAAAAAAACGATCCCGATTGAGATAAGTAATATTTACATACAAAGTAATATTTAACATTTTTTTAAATCATTAAAAAATTTTAAAAATCATTTGTCAATTATTAAAATTATTATTAAAAATATATATATATATATATATATATATATATATAAAAGAAATTTTGTACTAATTTAAATATATTAATGAAATTTTGTCCTAATTTAAATATATTAATGAAATTTTGTCCTAATTTAAATATATTAATGAAATTTTGTCCTAATTTAGATATATTTAAAGAAATTTCATTAAATTAAAATTTGCTCTCTCAATTTGTTGTATATATTTTTATTTTAATTTCAATTAACAATTTTACTCTTCTTTTGCAATAGCTATTGCTCATATAATATGCATTCATAGTCAGTGTTGCCAGAAAATGTAATTGGTAAAGTACTAAATCGTCAAGAAAAACGCTGTTTTGTAAAAAAACAAAATCATATTTTCGTTGCCTTTATTTCTGGTAAAATATAGTTCGAATGACAACTAAAAATTATTTTTCTTTTGAATTGGCAAATAAAGTAAAAATAGTGCATATATTTTAAAACTGCCAAATAATAGCGTCAAGTTTACTAAGAAATTCTTTCAAAAAGTCAAAAAATATTGATTTAAAAAATACCGTAAAAAAGTGCCAACAAAGCATTTAGTATATTTTTATAAATTTTCAATGCATTTTAATCTGTTCAAATGCTAAATCTAACACTGAAAGTGCTAAAATGGCAACACTGTTCATAGTAGATGTTCGTCAAAATGGATTTGTTGTTGATGTAGGTTCGTTTGCTGTCGTTCATTCGAATGTCTACGTTGATTGATGACAGTCAGCAGCAGCAGCTCACAGCAATAACTTTTAATGTTTGTACAAGAATAATTTTTGGATTGATAAAAATAAAAAGAATTCTTTAGGGAAGTAGTAGATTTAGAAGGTCGTTTAACAAAAAATATATACTCTCTTAAGTAAATGTTTGTTTTTGATTACCGGTGTTTAAATGTTTAAATAAAAACAAAAGATCATGATAATGTTAGCTGGTGTTAAGAATTCTCTTTCTTTATTTTCTTTATTATTTATTTGTTTGTTGTTTCTTTTTATGACTGTCTTCGCCTCTAAAACATGTATTTGAAGTTTCTTTATTATTTTTCTTCTTTTTTCTATTGCTTACCTAAAAATTTAAAATGTTTCGAATTTTTTTGTGTTTTACATATAACACAATATAGTTTATATATTATTTATATTTTTATTATTATTATTACTTTTTTTTAATTTAAGTTATTTTAGTATTCAAAGCAAAAAAGCAGTTAAATAGTATAACTCATATAGTGTTGATTAAGTTTTAGCGGTATAAAACTTTTACAACACTGATTACTTTTTGGTTCTTTTCATTTACAGGAAATGTACAATGTCCTTGGTAACCACATCATTTAACTGACATGTTAACAATGTTTGGCAAATGATGATTGAGATAAAAATTAATTTAAAATATATATTCCCAAGGAAGAAATGTATTAGAGTTTTACAATTAATTACAGAATTCAAGCTAATAGCTACTCGTACTCGTTTTAGTTTAGCGTTGCGACCAATAATTTTTTGTTTGAATTGTCACACTCAGAACTAGTTCAATAGAAACTTTAGAAAACGTTTCTAGAATCAGTTTTTTAAATCAATGATTTTGTTACTTTTTATTACAATGTGCCATTTCTTAAATGACATTTTTTTTTAAATCAATCTAAAATTGTAAAGTTCTTTTTTCTCAATTTGTTTTTACGCCTTTTAAAAGAAAGTCATATGGGAACCATTAATATACATAGTATATTCAAAGAATTGATGTAGAAGTACTACAGAACTAGTTCTAAAAACCATTCTTTAAAACCAATTTGGAATCACAATAGTGTGACATCACTACTAGTTCCAGGGATATTAATCCCAGCAAAAACTTAACCTCCAATCTTAAAAGCAACAGCTTCCTATATAAATTATATTGTAGCCTTTTTCGCCACTTCCAGCATTACTTATTAGTACTCATATAAGTAGTTTTTAGTGAACATTAAAGGAATTTGGTTTGTACGTAGCTCAGTTGTCTAGAGCTTCTAATTAGAAAGTAACTATTTAAAACTCAAAGAGGGTTCAACTCCCAACTGAGGCAAACAATTTTTTTTTTAATAAACAATGTTTATTTATATCCCTATATGAAACCACCTTTTAACGCATAAAAATACAAGTTGATTGTGTTGTAGCTAGTAAGATGTTTTTTCTTGTGCGTAAAAAAAATCAGCATCCAAAACAACTGTGTTGGTACCCAAATAAAAACTGATGAGATTTTGGACATCGCAAACAAAATTCATCAGTTATAATAGCAAAAAAGGAAGGTGTACTTTATGTTGTTTTCGCTTACAAAACAAGTTATTTAGTAGTCGAAGTTTTTATTGGGAATAAAAAATATGAAGTGATTCTCATTACACCAGTTCCAGAACCAATGATTTTAGAACAACCCAGCAAAAACTTTTTGGTTTTCGGTAATAACAACTACTTATTAAAGTAGTTTCTTGGTAATGAGGCGTCATTATTATTTGCCTACTCTGTATTACATTAATAAGTGCTCAATAGTATAATAGCACAGTAATACTGCAAGCACGTGGATGAGTTGGCTAGAGCGCCGAATTAACAACCAGAAGGTTGTTGGTTCAACCCCATTCTGAAGCTGTTAGTTTTTTATAACAAAATGTCTAAAAAGATGTTTTAAACTAAATAGAGTTTTTGTCGCTTAGGCTGCTATGTGCGAGATGGTGTACTGAGTAAGACGTTAGTCAGTAAAATCGAATGGTTAGTTTGTGTCCAAATTCGAGTCTCACTGGCGGCAAAATTTTTTTGTTTTTTTTTTTTATTTTTGTTTTCGTTTAGGTACATATTTTTGAGTACCCCTAGAGTCAAAAAATAACTACATGAATTTGTGGACAACTCGAACAAAAATAACTAGTTATTCAGGCAAAAAATAAGTAGTTTATTTTTGTTTCCAACTATACCTGCTAGCTTACCAGGAAAGCAAAGTTTTTGCTGGGAAGTTATAAAATTTATTCGTGGGGTTTAATGACTTTTGATAAGTATTGGTTGTATGCATTAATTTATATTGTTTTACACTAGATGGTGTTCCCTTCTTACAACTATGTCATATGAAAGTACTGCCATTTTGCAATTTTTTTAGTTGATTGTTAAAATTAACAAGCAAATTTATAACTTGTAAAAAATATTTCTATAAATTACTAAAAAATAAAGTGCGATTAATCGACAAATTATTCTGAAGTGACCAACTTTGGAAGATAAATTCGGTAAAATTTCTTCAAACCCGGATAATTTAGATATTATGTACTTTAAAAAAAATATTAATATTTGGATTGAAATTATATGTAAACGAAAAAAGATATCCTATTGAAATTTTGATATAATATAGATAAACTTGTTTTGTAAAATTAGAGAATTAAAAAAACTCCAACGCCGATATACTCAAAATCTCAATTTTGAACAAACTTGTTTAAAAAGTCAAATTTTTAAGTCGTTATAAAAGCCGTCTAGCAGAAAATATTTTTAATATAATGTATTTTTTATTTTATAAAACTTCTTCAAAATTAACAAAGTTTGTATAGGGCTTGTGGGGAGACAGTTGTCCAAAGGCAATCCAGTTTTACTTCACACGCATTATCGTTGAGATTTTTATTGAAAACGTTAAAAAAAATGCTATAGGCGAGAACAAAAAAAAGATGTTTGGAAAAAGAAACCAAAAATGTGACATTTTTTAAAAAGTTTCAAATTCGTATTATTATCTGATTAATGTCTGATTAATATCTGATGATTGGCAGATCCATATATTTATATGACTCTTGCAGCAATTATATTTAGAGTAACCTACATATGTAAGCTTAATTTTTTTATCAAATTATAAATTATTTTTTGGCGATTAAAAAAAAAATACATAACCGAATTGACCATTCACTACCACCCTGTCTAGCTAGGGATCTGTGCTCCTCTAAATCAACTCGAAAACACCTTAGCCCTGGTCATGTCAAATTTTATTGTGATATCTTTAAAGGATTACAAGTTACAGAATTATTTCATAAAAAGAAACATTTTAGAACCACTGCACTAAGTTTTCTAATCTCATATCATTTAACAAATCTCTATAATTGGCATCACTTTTAAAATGACAATATGCATTTTAGTGTTACCAAATTTGAGGTTTATACTAATTTTCTAGAATTGTAAAGTCATAAATCTGCTCTTCATGATTTATGTTTTAAATTTGACAATTTTATAAATTTATTAAATTAATATATAAATAAATTCATATTATTTAAGAATCCAATTATAATAAAATTAATTATTCTAGAATTATTATTACTTCTTCTAAAAATTTTACTTTAAATTTCAATTAAAAACAGATTAAATCATTTACCAGTTTTATTTATTTATTTTTTATTATTTTTTTTTTTCATTTAAATTTAATTCCCCTAAACATGATATTATAATAATAATTTAAATTAAAACAAGACATTGTTCTTTTGTGTCATTTAGACCTATAGTTGTTTGTTATTGTTGTCGTAGCAGCAGCCCTTAAGTTTTTATGTATAATTTATAACATTTTTTTGTGACAGATTACAACAGGTACAACAACAGCAGCAAAAAAAAACTCATCAAGCCTATTATGAATGTAGTATATTATACCCTACTCTGAAAATGATTTAACAAAAAAAAAAAAAAAAAGAAAAACTTACACCTCATGTTACTCTATTTTTCGTCGTAATTAAATTAAATCAAATTGAAATAAAAAAAAACACCAATTTTATTAAGATAATAAGATGAGTAGTCTGTCAGTCAGTCGGTGGGTTGGTTGGTTGATTGGTTGTTATAAAAAAATAATACACGCATATCTTAAAACTGGTTCAAGGTTACAACCCCCAGAATGTTAACAGAGTATATTGTACTTTAGAGTTTCTCGTCAGGCTCTAAAGCTATTATACGCAGTGTATTACTACCATGGCGTGGTATTAGGGGTATAATAAAGTGATTTTTGAGATATATATTTTTTTTTTTTTTTTGGCATAAATCAAGATTAACAGCACACTTGATTTTTAAATAATTTTGATAATGATCCAGTAGCATTTTTATTTGTGATTAAAGCAATGTAAAAAATTTTGCCCGCTCTCTCTTAGTTTACGAGTTATGGGTACTTGAAGTTATAATATAAAAATGCAATTTTCTCCTGTAATGAATATGAACAATATGGGTATCATAGGAAAGGTCTTGAATAATCCTTTCGATTGATATATAAAATGTGCCAAATCATTAACCCATGGTGAGACAATATGATATTTTATTACTTTTTATTTTGACTTTTTTTACAAAAGTACCGTTATCTCAAAAATATATCGATATAATGGTACTCTCCTTTACATCAAATTATTTAGAGAACATTTCAAGCTTTCATATGATTCCCGTGTCACACCCCTAGCCCATTAAATAACAAAAATATAGCACTTTAAAAATTAATATTTAGAAAAATTAATCGATTTTTACTAGTAATATATTTGTTAATATCATAATTTAAAAATATATAATAAGTCTTATTTCATTTTTACAATTTTGTGAAAAATTAAAAATTATTTAAAAAGAATACCGGTACTTACAAATTTTTTTTGATTTCCAAAAAAAGTTTATTCAGCGAAGCCGGTGTTCGACATATATAGAGGAGAAAGTCCTTTAGCCCGGCCGAAGGCCGGCTACACAGAAACACTTTTATTTACATTAAAAAAATATATTTTAATTCCAACTGTGCTGGTAACCTTGATTTGTTTCAAACATTTTTTTAAAATTTTGTTTAAAAATTTTGTTTAAAAATATATTATAAGTAAAAATCGATTCATTTCTCTGAATATTAATTTTTAAAGTGCTATATTTTTGTTATTTAATGGGCTAGGGGTGTGACACGGGAATCATATGAAAGCTTGAAATGTTCTCTAAATCATTTGATGTAAAAGAGAGTACCGTTATATCGATATATTTTTGAGATAACGGTACTTTTGTAAAAAAAGTCAAAATAAAAAATAATAAAATATAATATTGTCTCATCACGGGTTAATGATTTCGCCTTCTCAAGACCTTTCCAATGATACCCATATTGTTCATTTTCATTCAAGGAGGAAGGAGAAAATTGCATTCTTACATCATAACTTAAAGTACCTATAACTCGAAAATTAACAGAGAGCGAAGAAAAATTTTTATGTAACTTTTTTTTGACCAAAGATAGTGCTTTTGCCGAAAAGAAAATTTTTTAAAAATCAACAGTACCGGTAATCTTGATTTGCTCCATTTTTTTTTCTGAAATTATTATTTATAAATTTTTCAAATAATTTAATTATTTTGTTAATGTGACCATTAATTTTGTTAAATACATTTTAGATTGTCCTTAAAATGTCAAAGATTTTCTAAAACCCCCAATATATTTGTGAAAACAATTATGAGAAATGCATATGCAGTTAATTGTCATGTTATTTTAACTGTTTTGTTATGGTTGGAGTTGTTATTGTTGGTTTTTTAATGACTCGATGCGTGTAATATACTACATTGGACTGTCAGTGATTTTTGACAGATGGATGATTGTAATAAAATGTTGTTTTATTTAACAAAGTAGTCAAATGTCACACTTGAATCCTTATTTTGCCTGTAATAATTTTCGTGTTTTTTTTTTTTTTTTTTCTCTCGAGTATGTTTTTATTTAGACGGTTTGCAATTATTTATACGATGTTTCATTTGTTTTTGGGATTTTTCCATATGTGAGAGAGAAAAATATTAAAAAATATATTAAAAAAAAAAAAAATAGTGTACAAAAATAAAGGTAAAGGGTAAGTGGTAGTGTAATAAAAATAACTATTTTTATAAGTCTATAATTTGTTATCATGTTAAAATGTGTTATTTTTAATAATAATTGTAATTAATTATACACAAGAGTACGAGTATTCATTTATATAAAAAAAAAAATTGTGTACAGTTACGAAAATAATAAATATGAATTATAATTAATTCAGACTTGTATTAGATTTTTTTCAGTTATTTATTAAATTATTACGCTTAAATTATTTGTTCAATTGATACAAATCTTTTTAATTTATTTTGGTCATTTTATTTTTAGCAAAATAAATTAATAAACAAAATTTAATAATTTTTTGGGTTTTTTTTAATTGATATTTATAATTATGAAATACAAAATATTGGTAATTAAATTTTGCTGATTTTTAACTAAATATAATTTATAATGCTTAAAATTTCCCAGAAATATTTGCGAAAAAAATATTTAATTATAAATAAACCAGCAAAAACTTTTTGGTTTTCGGTAATAACAATTACTTATTAAAGTAGTTTCTTGGTAATGAGGCGTCATTACTATTTGCCTACTCTGTATTATATTAATAAGTACTCAATAGTATGACGTGGATGAGTTGGCTAGAGCGCCGAATTAACAACCAGAAGGTTGTTGGTTCAACCCCATTCTGAAGCTGTTAGTTTTTTATAACAAAATGTCTAAAAAGATATTTTAAACTAAATAGAATTTATGTCGCTTAGGATGCTATGTGCGAGATGGTGTACTGAGTAAGACGTTAGTCAGTAAAAACGAATGGCTAGTGTGTGTCCAAGTTCGAGTCTCAGTGACGGCAAAAAAAATTTTTTTTTTTTTCGTTTAGGTACATATTTTTGAATACCGCTAGAGCCAAAAAATAACTACATGAATTTGTGAACAAGTCGAACAGAAATAACTAGTTATTCAGGAAAAAATAAGTAGTTCACTTTTGTTTCCAATTATACCTGCTAGCTTACCAGGAAAGCAAAGTTTTTGCTGGGAATTTATATATTTTATTTTTAAGAAATAAATGCTATTAATATTATTTTATAGAAAAAATCTTACATTTAAATTATTACTCTTTAAATTACTTTAAAATACAGACATTTAGCCAATTCATAACAAATTGTCATATTGCTGCCAAGAGAAGTTGCCATATTACCATATTTCATTAAAATGGCCAATGGTAGTCACTAAATATATTGTCATATGTAAATTCATATGATAACTTTATATTTTATTTCCTGTATCAATGACATATTATTTTAATGTATGTATTTATTTAATTATTTATTTATTTTCGTTAAATGACATAAACAAAAAGTATAATAAAATCAAAACAAATACAATGTGAATTAAATCTTAGATAAAAATAAATTTTAAAAATGATTTGTTTAAAAAAAAAAAAAAAAACTACCCCACAGACCATTATTTAATTAAAAAATTGTAGGTGTTTGTTTGTTTAGTAAAAGTGTATCTAAATGCATTAACTTTGTTATTGTTTATTTATTTATTATAAAAACTTTTTAGAAAAATGTTCATTCTCAAAAATAATCTTAATATTTTATTTTATTTTTTTTTTCTTTTTTTTAATAATCCTATAATGCAAAAAAAAAAAAAAAAAAAACTTTTCAACGATTTATGTAAAGTGTTAATAATGTTAATAAAGAACTTTGAATGTATAAGTACATGTTATAAGCAATAACAACAAAATTAACATTAAATGAAAGGCTTAATTAAATACTAAAATATTTGCACTCTTAAAAATCATAGAAATTTGAATTTGTTTTCTTTTTTGAATACACAATTTAAAAAGAAACAACAACAGCAAAACAACAAAGTGTTAAAAAATATTTTTATCTTTTTTTTAGATAAAGATAAAAAATGTTAGCAAAATATTGATATTATTTAGATTTTTTGTTGTTTTCTTAAAAAATTTCACAGAGTAATAGTATGAAGATGAGTTTAACCCCAGGTCTACAACTGAGATTAAAGCTGATATAATATATGAGATAAAGTCGGCAGAGGAGAGTAACCAATTTTGCTTATATTATGCTAAATCTTAAGTAAAGGGTACACGTATTCTAATAAATCCTATAAGATATCAATATTTTAAGTCAGTCATAGAGTAAACATGTCCCTTTTATTCAAGCAATTCGCAATTTTTTAACACAATTTTTATAAAAATATTTTTTTTAAATATAAAACAATCATTAAAAGAAAACAATTTTACAAAAACATTGTTAGTAATTTCAAAAATATACATGCACACACACAAACAAACTTTCGTATATGTGTATTTTTTTGACAGTTCATCTTATAAGATGGTTGTGTAGAGAAATCTCATCACAACAGTCTCATAATACATCTTATAATACTTATATTATATGGTGAAATCTGGACAAATGTAGAGTCGCGAAAGAAACGAAAAATGCTCAATGCAACTCATTGGCTACAAACGCAGACATCTCGAGACTAATAGCATTGTTTACAGGTCACTGGACGATCGGAAAACATGCAAGCACACTTGGTCTCACTTACAATGAATATTGTCGTAGTTGTGGCAATCGAGAGAAGGAGGAGACAGTATTTCATCTTCTATGTGAATGCCCAGCCTTAAACGCAAGCAGACATAAATTTCTGGGAGGGTACCAATTAGACAACCTCTGTGAGATATCTGACACTAGACTCAGTGACATCATTAAATATCTCAATGCTACAGGCTGGATCTAATTAATTTATGTTCTCATTGTTTTTCCTTACACTTCTATCTCATTACAGACTCAATACAACTCATTCACTTGGCGTGTAGTGTGGTTCCATCAAAACGGACTCTAACGAGTCTAATTGCTTGCCCGTAAGGTCACGGGCTACCACGTAAACCAACCAACCAACCAACTTATATTTGAATCTACACGTGAAATAATTCTCTTAGAGAGTGAATTTGACACAAAAATCTTACATATTATGTTACGTCTAGACGGCCTGTAAATTTCGACCATATAGACCTACCGGGGTCGGGTCCACAAAATCCCAAAGTTGAACACCTGGGGTATGAAATTTTTTTAGAATGATCTTGATTCGTTATATCTGAACCGATCTGAAAGATTTTTATACGAGAGGATTCTGCTGGTATGTATAACTATTTTCTTCTAGTTTACGAGATATTGGACTTCGAAGATATATATACTATATACTATAGCGAATAAGGATCGTTTTAAAAAATGTTCACACCCAAAGTGACCAACTTTGGGACTCTGTGGAACCGCCCCTGGTAGGTCTATATGGTCCAAACTCAAAACTTAAACTCGCCTACACCTGCACTGTACTAAGTGAAATTTCATGTAAATCGCACCAGCAGTTCCGAAAGTGCATTTTTTTTTTTTTTTTTTTTTTTTGTTTGGATCGCACACTGTGCAACATTTATACATTTTGCTGTTTTTGAAGGTAAGCGTCGCAAAAATATTTTGCAAGCAAAAAACAAAAAATCTTATTTTAAATAAATTTCAAATTACATTTTTCTCACTTTTAAATTTTTATAAAACTTATTTCTTGTCAATTTTTAATCGGCAAAATACACTTATAATCTAAACAAGCTAAAGCTTCCTTTAGAGGCATAATTTCCTTTCTTTTAACATTTTACTTGGTCATTTATGGTCAATTTATAAAATTTACAATATCTAAATCTAAAAATCATCTAAGTGACATTAGAGGTGTCGAATCTGGTAATATTGATGACAGTGTGGCCAATTTATTACCTATGTTATGAACTATTTTTGTTTTAGAATAAAAATTGTCAATTTAGATTTAATATCACACCCTCGATAATGGTATTTCGTATCCCATTTAAATCCCAGATTTACTTATTTTAGCCTCGAGAAACTGGTTTTTTGATATAAGATAATAACAGATTTAATAAACGGTGATTCAAGTAGAGATACTTTTTTCAATAGCCTTTTGACAGATCACGTGTGAGTCGTGTCATGCTGACATGTTATTTTTGTTTAGTATTGTTTGGCATTTCATAATGGAAAGACTTACGCCTAAACAACGTTTACAAATCGTTCAACTTTATTACGAAAATTCACGTTCTGTGAGGAATGTGTTTCGTGCACTTCGCTCAACTTATGGTCAACATAATCGGTCTACTGAGCGTACTATTCGCAACACCATCACGCATTTTGAGACCCAGCATTCATTATTGAATAATATTCGACCGAATAGACCACGTCCAGCGCGCTTTGAAGAAAATATAGCGGCCGTAGCTGAGAGTGTACACGAAGAAGCCCGTGGAGAGTTGATTCGGCGCCGTTCGCAGCAACTCGTACTGACGTATGGAACGATTTGGCGCATTTTACGTCGATATCTTAAATTGAAAGCGTACAAAATAGAGCTTGTGCAACAACTGAAGCCGCTCGATCTTCCCAAGCGACATCGCTTCGCTCTTTGGGCTCTTGAAAAGTTCCAAGAAAATCCGACATTTTCGAGGCAAATTTTGTTCAGCGATGAGGCCCATTTCTGGCTCAATGTGTATGTAAACAAACAAAATTTCTGCATTTGGGACGAAGAGCAACCTGAAGAGATTCAAGAACTGCCACTTCATCCAGAAAAAACAACGGTTTGGTGTGGTTTGTGAGCCGGTGGAAACATCGGTCCATATTTCTTTAAAAATGATGCCGGTGCGAACGTAACCGTCAATGGCGGCTGTTATCGTGCCATGATAACCGACTATTTGATGCCTGAAATTGAAGCTCGTGATCTCGGACACATTTGGATTTATTGAGAGAACACTTCGGTGAGCACATAATTTCACGTTTTGGGCCGGTCGATTGGCCACCAAGATCGTGTGATATCACACCGTTAGACTTTTTCCTGTGGGGATATGTAAAGTCTAAAGTTTATGCGGAAAAACCCGCTTCGATTCAGGCCTTGGAGGAAAACATCACGCGTGTCATTCGTCAGTTACCAGTCGAAATGCTCGAACGAGTCATCGAAAAACGGCCAACATTTGATAGACATAATCTTCAAAAAATAAATGCCAAAGAATGTTCTTTCAAATGATAATAAACATTCAGCATTAAATTTGAATTTTTTGTGTTTTTTCGAGGGAACCTCGAAATGGATCACGCGATATTTTTGATTTAGGCCATAGCTGTTACTTGAGAATAGAATAAATAATAGAAATACTTTTTATTTTATTTCCATTTTTTATTTCTAATTTAAAATATTTGTTAATCAATATAATTTTTTATCTGATTGAATCAATCAATTAAAAAAGAAAATGTTTTATTTAATCAAAAGTAAAACATATATTTTTTAAAAAAAGATAACCAATTTTTTTTTATATTTGAATATTCCAATCTTGAATAATATTCATATGTATTTTATTTAAATACACAAAAGTTCCACAAGTTTATAGGATTTTTATTTGAAAACAATATATTCAAGTAGAAAAATTTCAAGTAAATATTTTGATATTTTTATTAAAAAAAAAGAAAAAAATCAAAGAAATAAAATTATTCAGCCACAAAAGGTTTGAATATTTTTCAATTATTTATGTTAAAAAGAATAACGTAGTTCTTTGAGGTTTCTTCGACTGTTTAAAAAATTATGTACAGGACAATATAATGACTAGAGTTGAGTAAAGAGCGCAAACAATAATCATCGAAATAAACTTATTTAAAAGTATTAAATAATTGCAGTATTAAAAAAATATATTACTTCTTTTTTTTTTTTCTTTTTCCAAACAAATTTAAAATAATTTAGACAAATTTATGTTGAAGAAAAATATTCAAAAATTTTCCATGAATAAAAAAATTAAATATTTTAAAACAGATTTTATTTCATTTTTAACATAGGAAATAAAATAAAGAGTAATTGTATTCAAGCTAAAGAAATAAAATTTATTTTTAAGTTAGTTAAAGACTTTGGAATTTGATTTAAATGACATTTTTTCTAACCTGACAAATAGAATAATATTTAAATAATTGTATTCCAAATTAATTTTAAGTAACTGAAAATTGTATTATTAGGAATACAAAATGATTTGAAACTATTTTATTTCTAAAAATATAAATTGAATATAAATATTATATATAAATATTTATATTCACAATGAACAACTATGATTTAGGCGTTTTTTTACAACATTATTTAATAAATAAAAATATATATTTTTTATGAAAAACTCAAGAAATCATAATCGTTTAATAACGAGATGTATATGAGCATTTAAGTGGAAAAATGACCTCGATTCCTGATCACTTATATTTCATACTAAAATCTATATTTTACCACAAAGAAAAAAACTTTAATCGTTAATATCTTGGTAAATAATACCAGGATTCTGGCGAATGATTCCCAGAGTTTTTTTCTCACTTTAAATGAATTTATTAAAACAGCTGTTGTCATTTCTTTAATATTACTATTACTATTTATAATACAGAACAATATATAATTTTTTTTTAATTTCAAAAACTTATATAAAGTTGTCACAGAAAATACTTACAGCAAAATATTTTTCAAGGTTTCCAAAAAAGCAATTAATCGTCGTCTGCTTCCAATCATAATTAAACTTAGAATGTTAAAGTTTGATGGAAGAGAAATAATCGATAAAGAAAAGAAAACAAAAATTATTAAGGGCAAAAGTTAACCCTTGGCTAATGATCTATCTTTTATTCTGTTTATTGTAAATTTTCACATAAAATATTTATTTCTACAATATCAAAAGAAATTGTTTAATTTTTACCTTAATTTCAAGTTTAAACTAATTGGTAATACTGAATATTGTTAAAACTAATAAGAATGATGTTGCCATATTGGAAATATTGAGAAAAACCATCGATGTTGCAATATTGGAAATATTGAGAAAAACCAACGATGTTGCCACATTGGAAATATTGAGAAAAACCATCGAGTTTTTGGAACTAAAGAGAAGTTTATTTCGATAGCAATAATTTACTTTACATTTATAAATTTTGCTATTTTCCACCTATTTCTAATTCTAATACAAAAACCTAATAAAGATTTTGTTTAAGTTTTATACGAAAGATAGTCTATGGTGTTGCCATATTGTGTTTCAATAAATATCACAAACACTTTAACTTGGTAATTTATGAAAATGAAATAATTTTCATAGACATAAAATTATATCATATTCATAGAATCTTTATTTTAGATTGACCTCTTACCAGAGACCTGTGCCGAATGGCTGAAATTCGGCTAAGCCGAACCGCCGAGAAAAATTTGGAAGCCGCCGCCGTAAAATTTTCGACTTTACTCGGCTTAAAAGCAGCCGCCGTTTTTAAATTCTTTTTGAAAAAAAATGTTAAAAACGAAACTTTTTTATTATTTTAATGCAGTATTTGCCATTTATGTTGTATTTAAATATGAACTTCAAATAATTATAAATCAATCAAGTATTTTGTGGTGGCTTATAATTGATTATTTTTTATGTTAATACTGCAAAAAAATAATATTAGCAGTTGCTAATAAATTTTAATCACCCTTAATCTACATCCTGCGAGATATCTAAGAAAACTCGTGCATAAGATTTTGTCAGCTAATAAATTACTTCTATTCACTAACGATATGTGGTTGGGAATTATCAAAATAATTGATATAAATTCCATTATTTATTGTACTTTTTTATTTCTTTAGCATATCTTAAGAATTGATATTTTTCATATCGGAGGAGACTATTTCTTATTCTAATATTCTAATTAGAAAAATATGTGTGTAATATCAGCCGGCTGACAGCCGATTTTAAGCCGCCGCCGAAGCTTTTTAACACAAGCCGCCACCGCCGATAAAATTCCTCGGCGCAGGTCTCTGCCTCTTACCTATAGCACTTTATATTTAAACGATTGTGGTTTTGCGCTGTTATTGTGTTTTTACTAAAAGTGATATTCGTCGGAATTTTTGAACATTAAACCAATAACAAAATAATGCTTCAATAATAACGTTTGTTTTTTTTTTTTATATTCTGCTCTCTATTTACCTTAATGGTGTGGAATCAATGGTTGGTGTATTTTATTGTTATTTGTTGTGGTAACGTATAAGGGCGTGATTTTATAATTAACATTTGATTTGTTTGTTTCTCTTATTAAAAATAAAAAATTTGTACGCCTTAATGAAATTTTCAATTAAATTAAAATAAATAATATAGATATATGAGGAATTTCAAAAATTTTCGAAACTCTTTGAAACTGACTTTATGTATCTTGTATTTCTAAAGTTTGTTTTAAAAAGGGAAAAACAACGGTTTATGCAATTTGGTAGACCTAACAAAATAACTAAAAAATCCAAAATTTTAGATTATTCACCCAAAATCTCAAGGAAATACAGCCATTTAAAATTAAAAAATATAAAAAATTGAGTTGAAATTCGAAGATTTTGATTTATTTCCGTTTTGCACTGACAATTTACATCTTTTAGATTCAAACTATTAACCAGTCGAGAAACAACACTTGGAAAATTCATATGCTGTTTAACAAGTAACTGTTTTACTATCTGGTGAAAAGAAATAGAAATATAGAAAATTTAAAGACGAAGTGATTCCCTTCTCTACAGTTTGAGGTAATTACATCTCGTTGATGTCAGGAAACCAGGAAACCATCATCACAAACTTGCATATAATTGGCGTAAATGTTTGAAAATGTATATTTTTCGCTACACGCAGAGAAAAAATATAGCTGTAGTGACCATAATCTAAGAGTAACATAATATACTTGGAACATATGATCAAAATTATTATGATTCCATTTTGTCATACTGTGTTCGATTTTATGGTTTGTTTTTTCATGTTATGATTATAGTTTTACATATAATTGAATAAACTTACTACATAATTATACCATTCTATCAGATTATGATTTGATGTTATTATATTATTATTATATCTTATTATATTATTATATCACATTGTCATTATACCATTTTATCATATTATTTATTATCCCATGTTATCATATAGTTATCCAAACTTATCATATATTAAATTAAAACGTATTAATAAAAAATTACTATTCTTTTAATTTTTTTTTTTATTGAAAATAATAAAGAAAAGTGTTCATTAGCAAAAAAAAAAAAAAAATACTTACATATTATTTATTCAATAATTATATTCATTTGCAACACCATGTTTTTTAACTAAACCCTTTAATGGTAGTTAATCAATATCTTATATTGCTTGATTCACACCGTGTATAACTAAACCCTGTCTGTTTATATTTATTCATATATAAACTAAATGAGAATTACAATGAAATTGGAAAACAAACATTAAAAACAAAATATATTTAAAAACAAACAAGTATTGAATTTTTGCATTAAGTTTGTGAAAAGGATAAGCTTCGCATTTATTTGAAACATTTAATTGTAATGGGAATAATAATATTATTATGGTTTAAAACCAGAATATGGTTTAAAAACAGAATATGGTTTTAAAACAAGGAAAAAGACTGCAAATATTTAATGATTGTAGAACAAATGATATTTTTCATATTAGTAAAATTTTGTTTCTGGTATAAATATATAAAAACATATAATTTTTGCAGTTAACCATATAAAAATTTTTATTGAGTGTAAACATTAAATGACAAAATTTAAACAAAAACATTGTTATCATAAACACAGTGTCAATAAAATTAAAGAAAATTAGCTTTGATAACATAATATTATTGTAGTGATACTGCTGTAGCAGAAATTGCTCAAAAAATATTCCGTAAACAGATTTTTTTTATTAAATGATAATTCCGAGTCGAAGGAGTGCCAAAAATTTTTTAATGCAAAAATTGTATGCACTTTTTAAAATCTTCACCAAATTTTAAAATTTTGTTAAGCATTTTTTTCAGGCCCGATATAACTTTAGAAATTATCTGCAAAGAATTATCTTAATGGTTTAAATTGATAATATGAAAAAAAAAAAAATATATAAGAAGCATCATGTATATCTGACACAGCGGCATTCTTCTCCAAACATATTTCGCTTGCTGACAACTACCGTGAATTATAAATTACGATAGTATTGATGTCAAATGTATGCATTTCATTTGCTTAATACTAAAATTGAGAGGGCGTCAAAAATCATCCACGCATATTTCGCATTATCATTATAGTTTGAATTTTAAAATAATAAAAACTATTTTCGATGTAAAACTTATTACTAAATAATATACATGTTTAAAATTTTGCGAAAGTTCACTTTTTAAAAAACTAAAACAACGTTTTTGTAAGGAATATTGTCATGAGTAATAAAGTTTTAACGATTACATTTTTCAAACCAGGGGGCTAATTCTCGCATTCGTATGCGAATAAATTTTCATTCGAACGTTCGAATTTTTTAACAATTGGGATTCCCTCATTCGATAGCGAATAAAATGTATCGAAATTTCTAATGATGACATTCGATAAAGAATGATCATTCGAATGCAACCTTGCGAGTTTTTATTCGTACGCAAAGAAGCATTCGAAATAACGTATTTTTAGCAAACAGAAGAAAAAAAAAAGAAAATGTAAGTAAAAAATTTGTTGTTTTAAAAAATATCATAATATTAATAATTTTATTACTTTTAGGTCAAAAATAACAAAAATAAATTGTGAGTCTAAAACGTCTTTTGAATCTAGAAAAACACATACATTAATACATATGTATGTATGTATGTACTTATTTATACTTACTCATTGTTTGTCAATCTTAAGGGGTCGGCGGAGGAGTTTCTTATTTGTTTCCTTATGACATTAATGTTTTCAATCTCGTCAGAATCAGAAGACAACGAGTAAAAAACACAATGGGATACATTTTTAATTTAAAATTATTTCTTTAAAAAATTTCGCTTTCACTTGTGTTATTTTTTGCACAAACATATGTTTTTTGTTTACATTTTCTTTTATTTTATTCAGGGTTGTAATACATACTTATTTAAGTTTTTTACAACACTGAAGCAATGAATCAATTCGATTCGTATCGAGTACCATCATTAGAAAATTTTTCACTGTCGAAATAAATTTCGATTCGAAAACAAATTCGATCACGACTGCCAGAATTAGCCCCCAGTATTGATATTAATTTGATTTTTTTTCAGCAAAATATCCCATAATAATAGACATACTATTATTACCCAACAAAAACTTTTTGGTTTTCGGTAATAACAACTACTTATTAAAGTAGTTTCTTGGTAATGAGACGTCATTATTATTTGCCTACTCTGTATTACATTAATAAGTGCTCAATAGTATAATAGAACAGTAATACTGCAATCACGTGGATGAGTTGGCTAGAGCGCCGGATTAACAACCAGAAGATTGTTGGTTCAACCCCATTCTGAAGCTGTTAGTTCTTTATAACAAAATGTCTAAAAAGATATTTTGAACTAAATAGAGTTTTTGTCGCTTAGGATGCTATGTGCAAGATGGTGTACTGAGTAAGACGTTAGTCAATAAAAATGAATGTTTAGTGTGTGTCCAAGTTCGAGTCTCACTGACGGCAAAATTTTTTTGTTTTTTTTATTTTTGTTTTCGTTTAGGTACATATTTTTGAGTACCCCTAGAGTCAACTATTTTCAGAGATTTTTAACCAATAAACATTTTTTGCTATTTACGAGATTGTGCAAATAATAAAATTAAATTTTATTCTTTTCAGTTTACTTTGATAAATATTAAAGATACATTAATAGTTTTGACATGTTCTAATAGTATTTTAAAAGTTCTATGAAATTGCGTTATTTTGGTTGTGATAAAAGAATATCTCTATTTTTTAAGAATTTTTTTAAAGTTTCAACTTTAAATCTCCTCAACTTTTGCGCGTATTGATGAAAATGATTAACGCGAACAGCCAGCCTTTGCCTGCATAAATATAGATTAATAAAAAAATAAACTTTCATATCAGAAAAAAAAAATTAATATTTTTGCTAAAATTTTTCAAAGTTTTTGAAATTCCTCATATATTTATTTCCACAAATTTCTAGAAAACAAAATTTTGTTTTTGCTTTAAGATATTTAACATTAATTTTTTTATACCCTTTATATTTTATTTTATTTCGTTATATTTTTTTTCTGTATCGTTGAGTTTGAGAGAAGTAATGATTATTACGTTTTTTATTTTAAGTTTTTTTTTTTTTTTTGTTTTCTTATTTGTCATTTTTGTTATAAAGTTCAATGTCTCTTAAATTGGTTGAATGTAAAAAAAAAAAAAAACAAAGCTGAATATTTTTAAAGTGTCAATTTAAAGCGAATGACGTTGTTACACTATATTATAAATTTTTAATACAATGTAAAAAATGCACAGAAAATATGGCCACCTTTTTTTATTGTTTCAAGTCTCACACCACAAATATTTATGGTAAAACCCAGACAACAGACTTATAAAATGTATTAAAATTTTTTTAATTATTTATAATAAATTATATCAATAAAAAAATGTATGGCCAGGAATAAAAACAAGATCACAAATAATTAAAAAAAAAAAAATAACGCATACTGACGAAAACATTTAATTTTATTTGACAGGGTTTGCAAATGCTATTTTATTGAGATTACAATATTGTATAAATGTCTTTTGTAAAATTCATTTGGCGTGACATAAATATTTTGTTATATTTAATAAACATAAATGGAAATTCCAAAATTTAAGTAGTAATTATTAACAACTTTAAACCGCTAATTAAATGACGTCAATAAAAATTAATTAATTTTTTTAATTTATATCCTTAAAAGTACATATTAACATGCAATAAATTAAATTTTTAAATAACTCTGATTATATTTTATTAATTCAAACAAAACAAATCAATTATAAAAAAATATATAAACAAAACAATTAAAAATACCCAAAAAATTTTTTGTATGAAACTAATTAATGAAAGGTGTTTTTTTTTTTAGCAGAAAAAAAAAATAAGGAACAGGTAGAGTTAAATTTTTACAAACAAAATACCTTAGATATCTTTTTTTCCATAATATTTTTGGCAAACTAAACATACTTAACAATTTACCTAAAATCAATCAACATCACTAATCATTATTTATGCAATAATTACTATTTATAGTTTATTTTTTCAACACGTCCGTTGCTATTTCATAATATTTCTTATCATTTCCTTAATCTACCATTATGGAATCACTCTCATTTCTTAACTCTCTATTTTATTGTCCACATAGTGAGAGTCTGATCATTTATCTGGTGATTTTCGTATACAAATAATAATAAAAACAATAACAAATTAAAATCAAAACAAACCATGTTTAATAAGCACCTATTTAATTAGAGTGCTACCAGATGATTAAGTTTATTTTTCAGAAAAAAAATCACAAAAAATATAATAAAATAATTAATATAATTGCAGCTACCATTATGGTAACAGTAATCAACATTATCACGTGAAATATATCTTGTTGAAATTTTTTTTTTTATAATGTTAAGATCATTGGGATACTTAATATATTAGCGGCAACTATATTTTGGTTATAGTAATCACGTATTAATTTTCGTAACCAAATTATTTTTGTCGTAAACTTAAAAAAGGTTTGTTCCAAATCTTCTACCTTATGGATAGAAAAGAATAATATAAATGATTGTAACAAAACTTTTTTATGTTTACTACAAAAATAATGTTTGATTCTATAATCGTAATACGGTTGCCAATGCAAAAATTTTGCCAACATTATATGTTTGTCTTAACAATGTTAACTGTATTTTTTCTCTATGTGTACATAAACCTAAATAAAGCGTGTTCCATTTCGAGGTTCCCTACTTTTTTAAAGCAAAAAACACAGAAAATTTAAATTTAATGGGGAATGTTTATTATCATTTGAAAGAACATTATTTGGCATTTATTTTTTGAAGATTATGTCTATCAAATGTTGGCCGTTGCTGCGTCGCAGATGGTCCATCCGTTGAGTCCAATTTTCGATGACTCGTTCGAGCATTTCGACTGGTAACTGGCGAATGACAAGGCCTGAATCGAAGCGGGTTTATCCGCATAAACTTTAGACTTTACATATCCCCACAGGAAAAAGTCTAACGGTGTGATATCACACGATCTTAGTGGCCAATCGACCGGCCCAAAACGTGAAATTATGTGCTCACCGAAGTGTTCTCTCAATAAATCCATTGATTGATGCGATCTGTGGGAAGTGGCACCGTCTTGCTGAAACCAAATGTCGCCGAGATCACGAGCTTCAATTTCAGGCATCAAATAGTCGGTTATCATGGCACGATAACGGTCGCCATTGACGAATACGTTCGCACCGGCATCATTTTTAAAGAAATATGGACCGATGATTCCACCGGCACATAAACCACTGGACGTGGTCTATTCGGTCGAATATTATCCAATAATGAATGCTGGGTCTCAAAATGGGTCATGGTGTTCCGAATAGTACGCTCAGTAGGCCGATTATGTTGATCATAAGTTGAGCGAAGTGCACGAAACACATTCCTCACAGAACGTGAATTTTCGTAATAAAGTTGAACGATTTGTAAACGTTGTTCAGACGTAAGTCTTTCCATTATGAAATGCCAAACAATACTTAACAAAAATAACATGACAGCATGACACGACTTACACGTGATCTGTCAAAAAAAAGGGTATTTGAAAAAAGTATATCTACTTGAATCACCCATTATTATATAGGGTGCAAGGGGATCATGTGACATAGGGGCACATCTGTCCCTAACAAAATTGTTTAATTTTTTTGGAACATCCTTGTAACAAATAAGAAAACAAACAGAAAAAAATATTAACAAACTGTGACATTTGGTTGTTATAGTCTACGACGGATTCAAATCAGCTGTGCTCTTAATCTAACCTTCGCCTTGCTATTCTTTTATCATCTTTTATCCATCAAACTTTGACATTTTCAATTTGATAGGAACAAGAGATTTTTTTTTTTTTTTACGAAACCCGCGAAAATATTTTGCAGAATGCTGGTTAGCCGGACCTACTCCTGGAGCATCACAATCAGCTCACTGTTTATAGAAATTCTCTACTGATAGAGATAATTTAAAAAAATAATAATTTTCACAATGCACCGATTTTGAATTTGTATTATTTTGTTGAATTTTTATTAATTTCACATAAACCTCAGTGAGTTAGTTATGTTTTTATTTATTTTGTTATCATATCATAAATAGATATATGTATGTAGTTTATTATATATTTTATGATAGTATTGCAGTTTTTGATCACTTTAGAAATTCATAAAAAATTAACAAAAATTAGAGATAATCAGGACCAAAAGTAGTTAAATTAAAATCAAAAAATCTAAGTCTTTAAGCTAAATAAAGTTTACAAATATCGTTTACAGTTATGAGACGAGAACACTTAAAAAAGAATTGGCCATGGTCCCAATACTAACTACCCTTTATAATTCTGATCAGAAAGACAGGAAAGAACTATAATTAAAATATATTAGAAAAAAATCACCTAAATATTAGAATTAACGTATATGCGATTTTTTTTTTTTTTTTTTAATTTTTATCATCTGGCAAACTAGACCTTACAGGTGGGTTGATTGTAAATTATTTTAGCTAAAAGGAAAACGTATTAAAAAAATGGTGTGTGACGCTGATCTTCTGACGTTTATTGTTTTCATTTGGAATTGTGTTGAAGTGCCGACACATTTAAGACAACAACTGTTTAGAAAAAAAAAAAAAAATAATAAATAAAAATTGTTCATGCCACAATACAAATAGAAATATCAAAAAAAAAAAAAAAAACGTGTGCAGCCTGATATACAAATACTTTTAGCAAACCTTTTTTATAATTAATACCCAAGTATACAAAAAAATAATGTATAAAAAAATGGCAAATATTTGGTTTAATTTAAATTAAATTATTTTACCAAACTTTTTAAAATTCATAAAATATTTGAAAAAATTTTTTGTTTGTCATGTACATACATTTACACATGGTGTGATGTTTTAAGTATTAAATATATATTTTTTTTTTTTTTAATTATAATAAAGTATATAGAAAAAATGATTTTATAGCAATTAAACTGTTTTTGAAATGATGTTTGTTGTCTTTTAGTCAGTTAAACACGAATATAAAATTCGAAGATTTTGTTTTGGAATTATTCTTGATAAATTAAGATAAATTTACTAATTATAAAATGATATGGCACTAATAATCGCCAAAAAGAAATTAAACTTCTAATCTGGCAACAAAAATGTAAAAGCACTAAATGACTAGTGATGCCAACTACTTGAGGTTTTAAAACGATTAAATTTATAAAATATCAGGGACTTTATCTAAAATATTTAAATTTCTTCTAAAATTATAAAATATAATAACAAATCTTTTTATAGTTTAAATATTTCTTTTTCTTTATTTTTTTTGGAAAATAGTAACAACAAAATTAGTATAATTTCAATCTAAATAACAAAGTCTGTTTGTCAATCAAACGCCAAATGTTTAAATTTAGAAACATTCAATTCAACTGGCAACGAATTCGTTCATAAGATTTTTTTTATTATTTTTATTCCATATATTATTAACAATTAGTGAATTTTTAAATATAAATAAAATATTTGCAATGCGAATAACATATATAACAAAACAGTGTTTGGTGATAATAAAAAATTTTAGAAAATATGATTACATGAGAAAATTATGTATTTTTTTTTTAGAAATTTTCACAAATAATATACAGTTAATCACAAAAATAAGTATACAGGATTTGCATCAAACAATTTATTATAATATTTTATGTATTTTATTAAAATATTATTTATCTGATGCACCCTGTTTATTGTTTGTAAACTAGTGTTTATGTAGGGATAAAAAAATAACGGATTTTTTTATTATTATGCAGTTGGCTGCACTTGTTTAAAAACACTACCAAATTTTTGTCACAAAAGTAAGTATACAACCACTGGATTTTAAAAGTGTTCGGTAAAATTAAGCAAAATTAACTCGTTATTTTTTTTATACTTTTAATTAGAATTTGGAAGTAATAATACAATTTGAAAAAAAAAACATATTTCTTAACAAAAATAATAGCGAATTCTACACAATGGCGCCACGTGGTAAAGAGCTTTCAAAAGATTTGAAAGATTTAACTATAAAATACTTCAAAGAAAGTAAAACTGTTCGGGGATTTGCAGAAATTGTGAAGAAAAGCCCTGCGACGATACAAAAAGTCATTGAGAAGTATAAAGCTCTGGGTCATACTGATAATAAGCCTAGACCAGGTCGCTCGCGTTTGTTTACAACGCTATAATGCCGTACAATTGTACGTAAAATACAAAAAAATCCCAAATTAAGTGCCCCAAAAATACTGTCGGAAGTGTCCAACGACATGTAGTCCTCAGACCATCCGTCGGGTGCTCCATAAAGCAGGTTATCACGACTGAAGTATTAGAAAAAAAAAAACGTATGTTAATAATCGCCAAAAACGCCTAAAATTTGCCAAGGAGCATGAAAGCTGTAGCGATAGCTATTGGAATACTGTAATTTTTTCAGACGAAAGTAAATTTAACATCCACGGATCAGATGGGCGTGAAAAAGTTTGGAGAAAACAAAATACAGAACTGAATCCAAACAACATGTCTGGTACAGTAAAACATGGTGGAGGGTCTGTAATGGTCTGGGGATGCATGTCTGCATATGGAGTAGGAAATTTGGTGTTTATCGATGGAATAATGGACCGGCACAAATATTTGGACATTTTAAAAGACAATTTGGAAGATAGTGCTAAAAAAGTGGGTCTCGATAATGATCCAAAACATACGGCGCCAATTGTGAAGGTTTGATTTCAAAATAATGTCCAAAACCAACTCAAAACACCACCCTAATCACCCGACTTGAACCCGATAGAGCACCTTTGGGAGCATTTGGACCGTCAAGTTCGAAAACACGAAATAAAAACAAAAGAAAACCTTAAAAGTGTTCTTCGGGAACAATGGGACAAAACTGATTAAAATGTGACTCAAAACTTGGTGAAATCGATGCCGTCGAGAATGTGTGCAGTAATAAAAGCAAAGGGTTACTCAACTAAATACTAATAAGTTAACGTTAATATTAAATGAAATGCCCAAAATGTTCCTATATACTTTGTATACTTACTTTTGTGATATGAATTTATCAGTTAATTTAATTAAATAATTTAATTTTTGTAATCTTTATTTTTTGTAATTAATTTTGAAGTTTTTTTTTTAAGTACAAACATATATTAAATAAAATATGCAATCTATTTTTTTTCCAAAACTTTTTGTTGTATTTTTTTAAAATAGAATATTTGTAATAAACCTGTATACTTATTTTTGTAATTAACTGTATATATGTATATATATATTACTATTATTATTATTATTGTTATTATTATTATTATTTTTTTTCAAAAATAACAATTCATTTTGGCAAAAATTTTAAAATTTCTTTAGTTCTCCTTGCAAAATTAAACATTTTAAGCACGTGCATTTGTGAATTTAAAAAGCACTTAAATTCTTATTGAACATGCGATATTTCACACGATAAAAAAGAAAATAACAAATAAATAAAAATAATACTCATACACATAAAAAAAATATGTAGGTATGTATAAAAATAAAAAGGTAGTAGTCATATATTAGTGCAGTAGTAAATACTTATAATTTTTGTTAAAAACAAGTTCATAAAAAATTTAATGATTTCAAAAAAAAAAAAAAAAAAAAATCGAAAAAAAATATTCTGAAATGACGTACACTCAAAAAATTAATACTATGTACAACTACAAATTTAGGCAATTAAAGTACATGCCTCCTACTACTCCTACATAACAGAATTTCAAAATAATTAAAATATACCTTTTGTTACCTTTAAGCAAAATAACAAAATAAAATATATACTACGTTTATACGACTGTTTTTTTGCAAATAAAAATAATTTACAAATAATCAACTCACTGTTTATATGACAAATTGCATATAGAAATATATTTACTTATATTTCGAGGTTCCCTACTTTTTTAAAGAAAAAAACGCAGAAAATTCAAATTTAATGGGGAATGTTTATTATCATTTGAAAGAACATTCTTTGGCATTTATTTTTTGAAGATTATGTCTATCAAATGTTGGCCGTTGCTACGTCGCAGATGGTCCGTGGAGTCCAATTTTCGATGATTTTGGTGGCCCAAAACGTGAAATTATGTGCTCACCGAAGTGTTCTCTCAATAAATCCATTGATTGATACGTGTGTGGAAAGTGGCGCCGTCTTGCTGAAACCAAATGACGCCGAGATCACGAGCTTCAATTTCAGGCATCAATTAGTCGGTTATCAAGGCACGATAACGATCGCCATTGACAGTTACGTTCGCACCGGCATCCTTTTTAAAAAAATATGGACCGATGATTCCACCGGCCCACAAACCACTGGACGTGGTCTATCCGTTTGAATATTATCCAATAATTAATGCTGGGTCTCAAAATGGGTGATGGTGTTGCGAATAGTACGCTCAGTAGGCCGATTATATTGACCATAAGTTGAGCGAAGTGCACGAAACACATTCCTCACAGAACGTGAATTTTCGTAATAAAGTTGAACAATTTGTAAACGTTGTTCAGGCGTAACTCTTTCCATTATGAAATGCCAAACAATACTAAACAAAAATAACATGACAGCATGGCACGACTCACACGTGATCTGTCAGCCGTGTGCGAAAAATACAACTATTGTCAACGAAAATTCTATGAACGTAAAAAGAAGTGGCAATGCCGTACGTTCTTTTTTTTTGCAAATAGTTTCACTAATTGCGATTTGTTTTCGTAAGTTACTTTTTTACATATAAAATACTATTAACTCTTGCGGCAAATTTTAATTTTGCAATATTTTTAATTACAATTAGGAGGTGCGTATAAACGTAGTAATAGACATAAATATATAATATATAATAGCTATTTTTTATGGTTTTAATTATTAAGTTATACATTCAAATTTCCTTTAAAGAATTAAATATAAAAAATATGATTTAAAATTTTGTTGTTTTAAAAGAAACAATACTTTAAAAACTCTGCATTTTTTTTTTTAAATATACAATGTGTTGTACATGTTATTATGGATGGATGTCACGTGATTTATCAAAATAATTGCTTTTTTAAATTTATATTTTTCTTTATTTGTTTGTCTCAATTTAAAGTGCGCTGTGTCAATGCTTTTTTATTTTAATTTATTTTTTTATGTTCTTTTACTTCATTTTACATACAATTAAATTTTTATTTATCATACATTAAATGTTGTTAAATGTTAATGATTCTATTTTTGACAAATATTTAATTATTTAATTTATTAATGCTACAATTTAAATAAATTTTTTTGCTGTTTATTTGTGTTAAAGCAGGGTAAACAAACGAAAATGAAATATATCTTTGGCCATGATGCCTACAAAAAACATAGAGGAATATTTTATTTAAAGGTTTAGAAAAATGTTAGGAATTTTGAATTCTATTTGTTAGGGCATATTTTTGTATATTTTTAACGATCAGTGTTATAAACCTGAAATATTGGCAACAACTGTTTCAATAAATCCATTTAAAGTGTGAAAAAGATTATCATGGACAACAGGTGGGCCGTACCGAACTTATCCTTCAGGAGCATTCAAATCAGCTAAAAGGTACTTACTTCATGTAGATTTGTCATATGCACAATATAGAGTCTCTAGTGTTCATAAAATTAAAAAAAAAAAAATAATAAAAAATCAATGATTTGCACAGTGCGCCGATTTTGTATTCATTTGTGGGATGAGACTTATAAAATTTGGCACTTTGATTTCTGTTCATATAAAACTATTTTGTGTAAAACTATTCTTAATACGAACATTTATATGGAATTTATGCACAACAAAGTGATTTTCGAAAGAGAGGTTTATATGGAAGTTATGGTTAATTATGGACCGATCTCAATGAAATTTTCATACTCATATAAGACGTATTTGTGTCAAATTTTAATAAAATATTACTATATTTAAAGTATTTATAACCTATTTTTGGAGGACTTTATATGTGAGGACAGGTAAAATAATGGACCGATCATAACCAAATTCATTAGGCTTCGTCCTTGTACTAAAAAAATAACTTGTGCCAAATTTTCCAATATATGTTAAAAATTGCATAAAACTATTCTGGAACTGAGATCCAAGATCATGACACCCAAGGCACTAACTGAAATCGGTGAAAATTTATACCAATCTGTAACTGTTATTATAGCTTACACGGAATCTATGCGCGCTTTTCTTTTTTGCTCTATATTCTAAAGGGAGGTTTAAACAGATTTGTGGTCTTGATTATGTTCAATAATATAATGCATTTGTTATTGATATCGGACTTAAAGTGGAATTTTTACAATATTTTTAAACTTTTGAATTTTAACCACCATAACAAAAAAGGTCATTTCTTGACCTTTAATATAATTTAAAAAAATTTGTTGATTGTCAAATGTTAAAAATATATCAAAAAATTTAATAAAATTAAAAAACGAGAAAACCTGTGCATATTTTTGTAATTAAAAATTTTTTAATGAAATGGTAAAAACTCACTATGATCGCTATTATCTTCGATGTCATCAACAATATCGAAACACTTTTAATTTGTATTTTAGACGTATTTATGTGGATTATATAGGATTATCGATTGTAGACCTATTTCAACTACTACTCCTTTAAAAAATATGGTAATGCTATTATTACAAACATTGAATTCAAAAAACCCTAAAATATCGGGTGATCCATTTCGAGGTTCCCTACTTTTTTAAAGAAAAAAACACAGAAAATTTAAATTTAATGGGGAATGTTTATTATCATTTGAAAGAACATTCTTTGGCATTATGTTGACCATAAGTTGAGCGAAGTGCACGAAGCACATTCCTCACAGAACGTGAATTTTAGTAATAAAGTTGAACGATTTCTAAACGTTGTTCAGGCATAAGTCTTTCCATTATGAAACGCCAAATAATACTAAAAAAAAAAAATTAACATGACAGCATGACACGACTCACACGTGATCTGCCAAAAAAAAGGCTATTGAAAAAGGTATCTCTACTTGAATCATCCTTTATTTAATCTGTTTGTAAGAACGTTACAGGTGTTACAAGTGAAAATACTAATTTCATTGATATGCGTATTTTATTCATTTATTTATTTTATTTTTCAATACTTTAATATTTTTTAAACTTTGACGATTTATTGTTACTTTGACGATTTTTGTTCAAGTTGGATGATTTTTTCTAAAAGAAAACAGAACTATTTTCAGCATTTTTTATATATTTTTCTTTTTAAATTTATCAATATAATGTTATATCCGATTCAATTATTTACACTTTTATTATAAATTACGCAATAGCGTTTAAACACTCAAAAATGCCTTCAAAATAACAATATTTTAATGAAATTCGGTTCTATATATTTAGTATCAATATTTGTACCAAATTTTGTGAAAATCGGTTCACAATTAACCATAGCGCCCATAAAAAGCGCTCTTCCGAAAATCACTTTAAAGTGATGAATGATAGTATCAAGTTAATATTCGACACAAATAAGTTTTATGTAAGTAATTTATAGCAACTCTCTTTTGACGATTTTTTTTTTTTTTTAAATTTGGCGATTTTCCACTAAATTTTGGACACTCGCAAAATTAAAAAAAAAAACGGTTTTAAAATCAGTTGGAATGTCGAGTCGATCAGAATAGGATTATATACGTGTGATAATTTTTTAAATGTTGTTCAAAATATAATTTTTTATTACTTTTTATATTAAATATCCATAACATTAACGCCTTTCGTTAAAAGTCATTCACGCGAACAGATTTGTGTTTCATTAAAGTCAGCTAATATTGGTACCAAATAGCGCTGATGTGCCATTAAAAAAAAAAGATTGTTTTCAGCTCTAAAGAAAAACATATAAATTATTGCATTTTTTCTGTCTTTTTAATGTACGAGGGCGGATCAATAAGTCCGTGACTTTTTGAACTTCCCTCTAAATATTTCTAAATACTTGAACCAAATTTCGTCGGACAGGCGGATGGACATAGATAGATCGACTCAGAATCTTACCAGGACCCGGAATATATATACTTTATGTTACATACTGAATGACATACCCAATATACCCCCATTTTTTTTTTTTTTTTTTTTTTTTTTTTGATGGTGGGTATCAAAATATATACGTTTTCTATTGAAAACACTTTAAAGGAGACTAAACCTCCTATTATTCTACTTTCAGGAGAAATTAAAATAAATGATAATAATAAATAATTGTAAATGTACAAATACAATGGGAAAACTAACGTTATTGGGACAGCAACATGAAACCAACATCATTTTGGACACAAGTTTATAATTTCAAAAATTCGTTAAATTAAGACCCATTCCAACAATTGTCTAAATTTGTAATATCTTTATTAATTTTTACTCTTCTATATTTACGAGCGGGATCAATAAATCCGTGACTTTTCGAACTTCCCTCGTAGTTATATGAAATGCAATACTATTCCCATCAAGTACCACCTGTTAGTAGACTACTGTCAAATTTTGAGCAAGTATCGTCATTTACTTTGCGTTTAACAGCTGTTCAAAACATATAACCTCGTGTATTTTTCTAAAAATGGAAAAAAGTGAATTTCGATGAATTATTTTTTGCGAAAAAACCATCAATCAAACCAAGGAAAAGCTCGATAAATACTATGGGGACTCTGCACCATCGATTTCAATGGTAAAAAAGTGGTTTACTGACTTTCGTTGTGGTCGCACAAGTACAAATAACACTGAACGTTCTAGACGGCCAATTGAGGTCAGTACACCCGAAAAAGTCGAAAAAATCCACGATTTGGTGTTGGCCGACCGAAGAGTAAAAGTACGTGAGATTGTTGATGCCATAGGTATTTCATATGGCAGTGTGGTTTCGATTTTAAATGATCAGCTGGGTTTAAGAAAGTTATCTGCAAGATGGGTACCGCGTTTGCTCTCAATTGACCATAAATGTAAACGTGTGACAACTTCAAAGGATTGTTCGGAGTTGTTTAACCGCAATCCCAATGAGTTTTTACGGTGTTTTGTAACTGTGGATGAAACATGGATCCATTACTGTACTCCGGAGACCAAGCAGCAGTCTAAACAATGGGTTTCTCCGGGTGAACCTGCTCCGAAGAATGCCAAGGTAAGTTTGTCGGCCAATAAGGTGATGGCAACCGTTTTTTGGGATGCACGCGGGATAATTCACATCAATTACCTTCAAAAGGGAAAAACAATAAAAGGCGAATATTATGCCAATTTATTAGACCGATTTAATGAGGATTTAAAAAGAAAACGACCCCATATGGCCAAGAAAAAAGTTCTTTTTCATCAAGATAATGCACGGGTGCGCACGTGTGCAGTCTCAATGGCAAAACTCTATGAATTGGGCTACGAATTGGTACCTCATCTGCCATATTCTCCGGATTTATCTCCTGGTGACTACTTCTTATTTCCAGACTTAAAGAAATATATATGAGTTCCTCTAACAATTTATGTATCCATAGTCGATTCACTGCACCGTTTCTGACGTTTTTCAATAATTTTTAACGTATCTTATATATATAGTTATACATAAATTGTTAGTGGAACTCAAAACGATCATGTAAGCCTGCAAAGAAGAACAGTTAAAATGATAGTAGAATTCCACGCTTCTGCAAAATCCTATTTATTTCCAAGGAAAATAAAAGAGCACGACCGAATTTGGCCAAAAGCACCTACAATGTACTCCAAATCTATGGTAGAGAGTTTTTTTTTCTGACAAATTGAAGTTAATATAGCAATTTGGATGAAATGGGAAGTGTAATTCAGCTCATTTAATCAACTTTTGCATTCTCTATATTGTCAGAGTACTATAAAGCATGGAGGTAATATATAATATTTGGAATGATTTTTGGGATATCGAAAATTAATAAAAAATTGGTTATATCAGCAACCGTCATCGACAAGGTCACACAGTCCCATTATCTTAAGGTTATTTAAAACCTATGGAAAAGAAGAGCAATAGCATAGAAGTCGTTGGAGACTCTCCTGTGAAGTCCTGAATGCTTGGACAGCAATCTCAATGCTTATAATATACAAGCCTATTTATTTAATATCTAATATATGCCTGGAAGATTCGCTGAAGTTTTAAAAAACAAAGAAATTGTTTCAGAATATTAAACACAACACTTTGTACAATTAGTTTTGTCGCGCAAAATTTTGATTTTATTTAATAATCTCATGATTGTTATGTTAGAAATATTGAAAATATTATTTTTGTTATTATGTTAATTGGTGTTCAATCTTTTAATATTAACAAATATTTTTCTACAAAACGAAGGAAATTTTGCGTTATACCCATTTTTTCAGTTAAGAAAATTTTAATAATCAAATAAAATTTTCCTAAACATATTCTGTCATATTTTGTGCTTATTAGCATACTTTACATTAAATAGCTTATTCCCTCGTTAAAAAGAAAAACTTGTTAAGCTAATTTAACAGCCTAGTTATTCAACAACTCTATTTATTAACTATGTTTTTAATATTTTTTTTCAGATTTTTGCTTATAACTCGGTTGTTTATAGATCGATATGATTAATTTAAAAAAAAACGGAATTTTAGGAAAATATTTACAACAAATTTGTACAAAAACGAATTCTGAAGCTTATATGAAAGCTTCACAAAGTTCAAAAATGTGATTGATATCCCAATTGCTAATGAACCGATTTTGTTCATTTCTTTCTCAAAAACATTCCAAAAAAGATTCAGAATTTTCTGTGCTAAAACGAAGTGGGCTGAGAGAAGTCGAAAACAAATACGTTTTTACCCAGCAAAAACTTTTTGGTTATCGGTAATGACAACTACTTATTAAAGTTGTTTCTTGGTAATGAGACGTCATTACTATTTGCCTACTCTGTATTACATTAATAAGTACTCAATAGTATAATAGCACAGTAATACTGCAATCACGTGGATGAGTTGGCTAGAGCGCCGGATTAACAACCAGAAGGTTGTTGGTTCAACCCCATTCTGAAGCTGTTAGTTTTTTATAACAAAATGTCTAAAAAGATATTTTAAACCAAATAGAGTTTTTGTCGCTTAGGATGCTATGTGCGAGATGGTGTACGGAGTAAGACGTTAATCAGTAAAAACGAATGGTTAGTGTGTGTTCAAGTTCAAGTCTACCTGACGGCAAAATTTTTTTGTTTTTTTTTTTTTTTATTTTTGTTTTCGTTTAGGTACATATTTTTGAGTACCCCTAGAGTCAAAAAATAACTACATGAATTTGTGGACAAGTCGAACAAAAATAACTAGTTATTCAGACAAAAAATAATTAGTTTATTTTTGTTTCCAATTATACCTGCTAGCTTACCAGAAAAGCAAATTTTTTGCTGGGTAGAGACCTTTTCGTTTTTTTTTTTTCCATTAATGGACCGATTTTGTTGATTTCATTCTAAGGAATATTCCTTATAATTTGATGTAAAAGCATATATATCCTATATATCTATCCTATATATATATATATATATATATATATATATACATATATATATATATATATATATAACTGGGGCTTTCTAAAAACTGATCTCAACAGAGAGACGGACAGACGGACAGACAGACATCGTTATATCGACTTCCCTATCAATAAGGATAAACAAAATATGTACTTTTTGAGGTCTAAGATGAATATTGTAAACTTACAAACGGAATGACAAACTAATATGTACCCTTTACGCCTATGGTGAAGGTTATAAAAGGGGCTCCGAAAATTTTCAACAACAAGAGGCCATAAAACCGAGACTCGAACTAACTTTGAAAATCCCTTTGGTGTTTTTACTAGACTACTGGTACGCTTTCTTTTTGCGTTGGGCAATTTTTTTCTTGTTGCACTATTTTCCCTTTATATTTCTCTCTTCAGTTTAAGTTAAACAAAATTGTATTTTTTTTTTAATATTTTCTATTTTCCCAATAAATTAATTAAATCTTTAAAACTATTTAAAATTTCACTAATGACTTAAATATTATTGTCTTATTACTCTTTTTTGAGTTAAACTAATAACTTATATTTTAAGTTAAAAATAATAATTTCACAAATTTTTTAACATTCAGTACAGGTTATTGTAGAGTCATTAAAATCTAAATTTTTTCAACAAAATTTTAAACATAAAATAAATAAGTTCCGTCTTAAAACAATATAAAATAACTATGGGCAATAATAAAGCGCTGTCATACAAAATGATACTTTTTATTTTCCCTCAAATGACAATCTAATGTGAGTTGTAGACCTTCTTGAGGACATCAGAAAACAATTTAAAAAGAAAAAATTTGAAATACCCCCTAAATTTCGAGATAAATTTTAAGATTTTTAAATTGATTTCAAATATTGATTTTGATGTAAACTTATCTGATTTTTCTTTAAAGATTACATATATTTGTTTACAGAGTTTGAAATCTTATTGTGTTTGAAATAAAATGATATATCTCTAAAAACTTAAAAAGTTATTAAGCATTTTCTAAACTTTAATAAAAAATTCTTCATATACATATTTTAAGACTGAATACTAGTAGGGTTGTCACTTGTATGACAACCTTGTCACATGTCACTTGTATTCTCCTTATAGACAATGACGAAGAGGGGTTTTTTTTAATCTTTGCTTTCTTTTATAACTTTATGTTTCCTATTTACTTTTATTCATTCCTCTTTTCAATTTCAATAAAGTTACTTGAATTTAAACAACGTGTGTACGATTTAATAGGTTATGGGCCCAGTATAGCAAATGTAATGAGTGAAAAACTCATTCGTGTGTGAAAGTTTTTAATTTATTAATTAAAATAGAGGATTCGTTTATTTAAAGTATGGCTGGTGTGGTGCGCATAGAGCCGCTAAACGCAGACAACTATGACAACTGGAAAATGCAAATGCGTGCTATATTAATAAAAAATTACTTGTGGTCCTACGTGAATGACAGCATTAAGTGTCTTATAGCTCCGACAGAGTTAAGTCTATGGGAAAAACAAGATCAAAAGGCTGCTGTAGACATCACACTTGCAATGAGCCCATCGGAATTGGGTTTGGTTGCCGAGTGTACAACTGCAAGAGAAGTGTGGTTAAGGTTGGAATCGACATAACAATCAAAAGACCCTGCTCGTAAAGCAACATTATTAAAATGTGTCGCTTTGTCTCGTATGCGTAACGATGACAAAGTGCGTGAACATCTAAATGAGTTTTTCGACGCAGTAACAAAATTAAAAGAGATCGGTGGCTCCATTGGTGATGAACTTTTGGCAATTTTGCTTCTGTATAGTCTCTCAGATTCGTTTGGGACTTTTCGGTGCGCATTGGAAACACGTTATGAACTCCCAAATCCCGAAGTGAAAATCTGAAGAAGATAAAAACGTTTCTAATGGATTATAAGCTAAAAAAAAAAGAGCAACAAAAGTCGAAACAAGTGAAATCGAAACAAAATGGTGGGTGTTTTAAATGCGGCATACTCGGACATTATCCAAGAAATTGTAGAGTAAAAAATAAAAATATACAAAGTGCACAAAATAAGCAAGATAATAACGCAAAATCAAACGTTTGTTTTACAACAAGAGAAACAGTTTATTTGTGCCCGGATGGTAATAATAAGTGGTGTTTAGATAGCGGGTGCACTTCACACATGACTGCAAACATTGAAAATTTTAAATAATTGTCAAAAACAAATCAAGAGCTTAGTTTGGCAAATAATAATCATACAACTATAAGTGATGTAGGAAATGTTGAAGTTGTAATAAATGATGCCAATTTACAATTGAAAGACTTTTTATATGTATCTGATTTACGCACAAATTTGTTATCGGTGTCAAAAATTACTGACAGTGGTTATGAGGTCGTTTTTCGTAGGAATGAAGCGATAATAATAGATCAAAATAAAAAAAAAATATGTCTTCATGCGGAAAGAATAGACAATCTATACTATATGAAAAATACTGAAAGTGCCGCGAACGTCGTTAAAGTCAGAAACGAACTTGATTTTTGGCATTACAAAATGGGCCATTTAAGACCTTAAAGACATGAAAAAAAATAGTGACATTTATGTACTAAATTTTAATCAAGAACTTAAATTATCAATATGTGAAGTATGTATAAGCCAAAAGAAAACGCGCGCGAGTTTTCCGAAAACACAAAAACGATAGATCCAACTAGAAATCGTTTGCAGTGACGTATGCGGTCCAATGAGATGCGCGTCTAACTCTGACGTAAAATACTTTGTGTTATTTATCGACGACAAGTCTCCGTGATGCAAGGTATATTTTTTAAAACAAAAGTCTGATGTGTTCTCGGCTTGGCAGAAACGTTTACGGGTCGAAAAATAAAAGCCCTCAAGTCAGACAATGGCCGCGAATACTGTAATCGTGAATTTGGTTTGTACCTAGAAGAACACGGAATAAAACGTCGTCAAACAAAAAATATCAACTTATGGCATTACCAGATTATTTTGTTCTTAGTAGCATACACTGCGAAAAATTATCTTATATTAATTTCTTCTTTGGTAAAGATAGTTTTTTTTTTAATATTATTTACATGGTTTTTACTTTTTGAGAATAAAATTAAAAATGTATTGAAAGTTTTACAAATAAATTCGTATAAGTTCTAAAGTCCAATTTAAAAATGTTAAATTTAGTTATGTACACAACAAAAATTCGCTTAAAAATTCTGGTATCGTTAAATAGGCTTTTATAGAAAAAATTGTGATAAATCTAAATTAAAATCGAAAATTTTTATTTTTTCTAGAAGTTGTTTGAAAATTTGACCAAAACTAACCAAATGCATATGGTTGAAAGGCCTGTTTCTTCTAATTTCCAAAGAAGTTTAAAAAGGAAAAAATAAACAAAAGAATAACAGAATTAGAAATACATTTATATAAGAATCTACCCAAAAACAGTTTGAGGATATATTGGAAATTTTTAAAACTCAAGAACGTCTATAATCTACACTACATCATTTCTCGAGTGATTTTTCACTGTAGCAGAGTGCAATTTATTTATAAATTAGAAAAAAAAAATAAATAAATAAATAAAATAAAATGTATATTAATGTGTATTAACATTAATTAAATTCTTTTTATACAAATCAAAACATTTATCTAGATACTTCTATAATAAGCTATTGTATTTGAAATATAAATTGTAATGAATTGAATTCTATTTTATTTTATTTTGTTTAAATCATAGTCCAGCTTTTTACTGAAATTCTATAAAATAATTGTTTACTAATAGTGTGTTTATTTGTGTTTTGTTTTTGATCTACCACAATAACTTATTGTTAGAAATTATAGAAAGGGTAAAGTCGTTATTATTGAGTTGAAATAACAAAAAAAAAAAAAAAAAAAAAAAAAAAAAACAATAAAACAAAAACAAATTATTTATTATTGTTTTTTTTTTTTTAATAATAATATATTTAAAATTTTGAAAATAAACCAGACAGACAGTGATTTTGCTAAAATGGGTATTTCACCATTTATTATTTAAATTATTATTCATAAATCTCTACACAAATTTGTGACATCTTTATAAAATCATCATAGTGTTGGTAACTTAAAAAGAAAATTTCAGCTACTAGTTAAGAAAATGTTTGAAATTAATTTCAACTAAAATTGAAAAAGAAATGAAGCAAATTTTATTTTAATATTTTTATTTCTTTTTAGTATTAGTGTTTTGAATTAGATAAAAATTAAAAATGCCAATTAAAATTGACATTAAAGGCATATTTTGCCACTTTTAATACTTTTGTTTACATTTAGTTTCGCTTTAATTTTACAAAAGTGGCAGCTCTGCATTTAGTATGGCTGCCTAACATAGTGTCTACAGTAGATAATTTTTTTTATCAAGACATACATCAAACTTAACGCGAATTTGTGGTAGGTGGCAACAGTTGCACAAAACAACAATATGGCTTATTCATTATTGTTTTTTATATATGCAGTTTGACAACTGTAACTACCATAATAGTAATCAGCTGTTTAACTAAAGTTACCTTGTATATATTCGCACTGATTTTGATGTTTGTTTTGATAAAAATTTACTTAATATAGACACTAGGTAATGTTTAATATAAAACAGTAGGGCAACTTGAAAAAGTGTCCTCATTTTAACACTGACACAAAAAACATGACTTTGCACCTGTGAAATTTCTCTTAATAACAGTGCAACAGTTTTTTTTTTTTTTTTAATTAATTTTCAATATAAATTTTTATTTTGTTTTAAATGTGTAGTTAACACTTAGGTTAGGCTGCACCAAACTCCTTTAAATATTTAAAATTATAATAAAATCTGTTAAATTATATATGTTTTAAAACAAATTTACATTTTATATTTTATATTTATAAATTTTTTTTTACTCTTAGTCCATATAGAACTTTAAAATTATCCCAGGAAAACTAGTATAATTAGAACCCCTTCAGATTCTTGTTATATGCTGGCACTCATGGAATAGAACCCTAGTATGATTCTACATTGGTATTAAACAATGGTTTTGAAAACTATTACTTAAGAATTAGTTCTGTATTACTGCCATATCACTTGTCGAAATAAATTTCTGGTTCCGAAATTACTTTTTAAAACTATTTTAAAAAATTAAAAAAAAAACTTAGTTTTTTAAAATTCAAATAGATTTTAAAAATTGACCTTTAAGAAATAACTCACTCGAATGAAAAATAATGTCAAACAATAATTATTGATAAAAACTGCTTCTAGAACCCTTTCCTAAAACTTCCATTGAGTTAGTTCTGAATGTGAAAATTTTGAACAAAAATCATTGATTGAAGAACTAATCCTAAAGCCATTTCATATAATGGGTATTAGCTAGGTAACACACTTCTTACCACACTTTTAATAAAAACATTGGGTTAAATAAAAAGTATCAGCGGGTTTTTTTTTCTTTTTGTAAAATGTTTAAACTAATTTTTTATGTAAAATCAGTTTTAATTAAGAAACATTGGCAGACGGTGCAAGGTTTATACGGTAAATGCATCAAAACTTCCCAGCCAGGTGTGGTCAATTTTTTGCGGGTCATCAAAGCATGGTCAGAATAGAACATAAGACCTTTTCTGTTGGCCAATTCTGGTCGCTCTTTCTTGTTTGTTTCGTTCGCAATATTGTAGCAGCTCATATTGTGGAGAATTTGTCGAGAATCGCCAGCCTTTGACCATGATTTCTTTCATTTCATATTCTCATAATGAACCCATTTTTTTTATCGCCCGTAATAATGATTCGATTTCGTTGTGTTTCGATTTATATGACACCCAAACATCGAACTTCTTTAAGTAGCCAGCCTTTTTCAAATAACTGCTGACTGCTTGCGTGCTAGTTTTGCTCCACCAGTTACAAAATTTTATTCACTTTTTCAGTGAAATGACATCGAAATTTCCGGAAACGATTCTTACCGTACACCTTACAAATTTTTTTTGTCATGTTTTTGCTTTCGTTTCTTTTTTCGTTTCTTTATGATAAAATCTCAATATAACTTTTTACACGAGCGACAAATTAAAAAACTGTCTTCGCCAAAAGTGTAACACGTCTTCGCTTGACACAATCGAATTAATCTTACCCGATAAATGGACATCAACAACGTCTATTGAAAAAAAAGGCGAATACTTTTTATATGAATCGTTATTAACTAAATTCAACTTACTTTTTCATTGCTGCTTTTTTAAAATTGCTTTAATATATTTTTAATGAAATATTGTACTAACCTAAAAAGAGAAAAAAAAAATACAAAAAAATAAATTAATTAAATGTGTTACAAATTCATCAAAATCTACAAGAAAATAAATCAAATATTGAAACCATATAAAAGTAAAAATACTCTAAATGAATACGAGGGTTAAACATATTTATACTTAAAGAAACAAATAGTATTTTTTAAACAAAAATTATTTAAACTATTATCAAACCATTTTGATTTTAAAGTGCAGGATTTTATATTCTTACATCAATAACTCATAGGATAGTTCCATATCAAAGTGTCTAAAACCTGGAGTTAATATTTTGTTTATATTCTCAAAGACTTAACATCAACTTTCGCACAAAAATCGTATCCATCAATATTGAACATGCATATTTAACAAATTAAATGAAAGAGAAAAATAAAATAATAAAGCCTTGAACATTAATCAGACTAAATTGTATTGATTACTTTAAAAAAAAATGCACAATGAATTAAAGTGTTGTGCTAAATGTTGAGAAATACGAATATTATAAATTCTAAAGCCATAGTTTATAATTACTTTATTTACTTATAATTAAATTAATTTAAAATAAAAACAAAACATAATATTGTACATTCCACAGGTCAACACTAAACAAGTAAGAATTTTATATTCGGCCTGGACGAATCTACATACCAACCATCAGCAATTTTTTTTTTTTTTTTTTTTTAATTTCACCTTATATGGGAAGTGGCTATGTGTGGAAAGTTAAAGACTTGACTAAAACTTGACATTTTGTAGCACCATTTCTTGTCTATAAAGTAACCTAAAAACTCCTCAGAGATGCATATTTGCTTTGGTCGTCAATGGGTTAAAGGTGCGACATTATAAAAAAAATTTCATTTAACTTTCTAAACAATATCAAGTCTATGAAATAAGAATTTCGCAGAATTATTCGCAATATAAAGTTTTTTAATAATATTTTATATATTATTTATAGGCAGAATGTGAAGCATTTGCATAACACCAACAGATGATTAAACTTAGTTTATAGCTATAAGTGTGACATTTATTTTATATTAAATACATTTTAATGTTAGCTCAAAAAGGAAGACTCTGGCTAATTAAACTTAGTTTAAAATTATTAATTTCTTTTAAATTTGTTTTAGTTACTTAATCTTAGTTTAACTTTGTTTTAAAAAATTTATTATTATTATTATTATTGTTATTATTATTATTATTATTATTATTATTATTATTATTATAATTATTAATATTATTATTATTATTATTTTTCTTATTATTATTATTATTATTATTATTATTATTATTATTAATATTATTATTATAATTATTAATATTATTATTATTATTGTTATTATTATTATTATTATTATTATAATTAATATTATTATTATTATTAATATTATTATTATTATTAATATTATTATTATTATTATTATAATTATATTTTGTTATATCCTATTTATACACTGCCTGCCATTTGAATAAGGAATCACATTTTTTTAACTTTAATTAAGTATATCTCCTAAACTAAAGTTCAGAAAAAAATAATTTTTTGCGCAATCAAATTTCAAAGTGTTGGCTTTAGTTTCCTGAAGAATTAAAAAATATACATATTTTGTTATACTAAAATTATGCATTTATTTAAAGACATGTATTTCTGTGGTACTTTTTCGTGTGTCACTTCAATAAGAAATTCTTTTAATATTAATCAGGAAGGCTATAATTTGAATTTCTTTCAATATAAACGGCTAGAGAATTTTTAATTTGATGGTTTTTAAATAGTTTTTATTCAAAATGGTAACGTGGTAAGGTTCTTAATAACTCTGAAAAAGAAAAAATTCTGATTTTGAAATCTCAGGGTCAGAATCCGGTCCAAATAGCCAAAAACATTAATAGAGGAAAGACAGTTGTGTACAATTATTTAAATAACGTGAATAGATGAAGGGCGGAAGAAAATGGCAACAACTGCAAAAGAAAGACGAACAATTCTTAGAATTGAGTCAAATTCTGCCATGTCGGTATCAAAAATACGTGAAAAAAGTGGAGTCAGTGACAGTCTAAGAACAGTGTACCGTATTTCAAAGTCGTGCTTATACATAGTCCAACGAAAACCGCAAAAAAAATCACCACCACTTAATGAAAAACGCAAATCACAACATCTACAGTTTGCCAAAAATAAAATGATATGGTCCGACAAATGGTTTAAAGTTATATTTTCCGATGAAAAGAAGTTTAATGTTGATGGTCCCGAGGGGTATAACTATTACTTCCATGGCCTAAATAAGGAGGAATTATTTTTGTGGCGCAGACACAGCCGAGAGGGCGGAATAATGGTATGGGGTTCCATTTCATATTACGGTACCATAGAATTGGTTTTTGTATCTAACAAAATGATTGCAACGACTTACAAAAACATTCTGGAGGAAGTATTTCCAAAATTTAATGATTTCTTTGCACCCATACCTTGGACGTACCAACACGACAACGCTCCGATTCATAACGCCAGAGCAGTAAAACTATGGATTAATCAACAAGGTGTTCAACTTTTGGATTGGCCCCCATATTCACCAGACCTGAATGCAATGGAAAATGTCTGGGATTGGCTTGCAAGAAAAGTTTATGAAGGAGGAAAACAATTTGAGACGATATAATCCTTAAAGGATGCAATAATGGAAGCATGGAGTTCAATTTCGCTAAATTACTTAGAGTCATTATACAAGTCGATGCCAAATCGCAGTTTTGAGGTTATTTCTAAAAATAGTGGCAGTACTCATTACTAATTGAATTTTTTATTTCTTCAGGAAACTAAAGCCAACACTTTGAAATTTGGTTACGCAAAAAATTATTTTTTTCTGAATTTTAGTTAAGGAGATATACTTAATTAAAGTTAAAAAAATTGATTCCTTATTCAAGTGGCAGGCAGTGTATTTAATATTCATAAAAATAATATTTTTTATGAATATTATTAATACACAATTCAATCAGACTAACTGATAATATAACCTATATTTAGATTAAGCCTATCAATTTGTTTTGTAATAAATGTATATTTAGATTAGAAATTATCAAATTAACTATCGTTATTAATATGAACAGAAATATAAAATAGAAAAAATATATAACCAACACAATTAAATAAAAAAGAGAATTATACAATAAAACAAATAAAATATTATACAAATTTCAATGACCTACAACAACATTTGTAATAAATGAATAATGTTAAGATGATTTGAAAAACAAATCCATTTGCTTTTTAAATATGTTGTTCATAACCAACATGTACAATAACAATAATAAAAACTGTTTGTACTGTTCGTTGACCGAAGCAAATAGAGGCGTTTAAGCCATTTGTCGCAAACAAGTGGAGCAAGTGGTATGTCAAAAGAAGCAAATCATACAAGACATTGAGAAAGTATTTAAAATTCGCTAGTATTTTTTAAATCGAAAAATATACCCTTAAAATTTAGAAATAGTTAAGATCCTATTTTTTAATTTAAATTTTAAGGACATATTATTTTCTCTAATTAAACTTGACATTTTTTTTTTTTTTTTATGCCAGGAAAATTTATATTATAATAATAAAAAATGCACAAAAAATCCAAACACTTTTTAAAGAAATACATATATTGGTTTTTACTCTCAAATTAACTGTTTTTCGGATCACATTAAATTATTTTAAAATCAAACACAATTTTTTTCAAAATAAATTAAACTTTATTATATTTATATCCAATGCAAATTCAATATTTTGCATGTCTAATACAATTTCTTTAATTACATATTCATTCTTTTTAATTTCAAATTAATTTTTTTTATATCAAATTAAATTCTTTTTTAACTAAGCTTAATTTTTCTAAAGAACTTAATGTTTGTTTCGTATTTTATTATTTACAAAATTTACTTAATTCTTATCAATATATTTTATTTAAATACTATTATGGATCCGAAAGCATATTAAAGCTTAAAAGTTAATTTTTTTTTAACTTTTGATTGCTTTTCTCTTACTGTCTTCTTTTTATACCGAATTCTCCCGTGAAATAAGTACGTAGAGCTTTGCACTCCTCTAGCATATACAAGTTTTCCGTTACAATTGCGAGATATCTGAAAAATGAAACGTTTCTATTAGAATGACCACACCATATTGTTTGTTTTATTATCTAATCAAATCATTGTTTCTTTAATTAGGAAGAACATAAAACTGGTCATCTTGTTTAAACCTTACTGTTGAGATTAGTGCAAACACGTGTTTTACTAGTTATTAACTTGACGCAACGTTTGCGAATTTCAAAAGTTGGACGGCTTGAATATACATTTGAAATATGTCATCTATCGCAGAGAGTAATTGTAGCTCAAATTCTGTTGCAAGAAATACACGAAATTATCAACTTTTAAAAGATAGCTTTTCAGAAGAAAGCGTATGGGAAATATCAACACATGAACGTCGTGGTATCAAACGTGGAAAATACGATCATATAAGTTTAGATAAAAAGAATATTTTGATAAAATTTTACGAAGAGGGAAGAAGCATAGTTGACTCCGCGGAAATAGCTGGTATAAACAAAAACACTGCTGCGTCAATTATTAATCGCTATAAGAAGGATGGGTGCGTTGTCACAAAGAACCGTTGTGGTCGACGTCATTTCAAATTGACTACAGAAATATTGGGCAAAATTGAGGTGATAATCGAAAGCAACCCTTGTATAACATTAAAAGGCATTCGTGAAAAAATTCCAAACACATACAATGTAAGTGGAGTTAAGTGCAACAAGCATAAACACTGCATTAAAAACTGAAAATTACACTAAAAATTGCCACAATTAATATAGATCGTTTAAATAGTGAATGTACGCTCAATGTACGCAGTGAATTTCGCTCAAAACGCTCCAGAAATAAGAGAAAAAATAATATTTATTGACGAGTCCGGTTTCAATTATCACCTCCGAAGAAATAAAGCGAGATCTAAAAGAAATACTCCAGCACATGTCATTGTTCCCACTGTTAGAGGACGAAATGATTCCCTCATCGCAGCTATGAACATACATGGCAATTTACACCAAAAAGCAATTGCAAACTTCGCAGTTAATTCTAATATTTTTGTATCTTTTCTTGAGGAACTTTTCGACAAATTAGCTGAATCCAATATCACAGATGCGTGGCTTATACTAGATAATGCTCAGATACACAAAACGCATGCAGTGAAAGATAAAATTGCTGAGTCTGGTCATATTTTAGTTTTTCTTCCTCCATACTCTCCTATGCTAAATTCCATAGAAAAAGTTTTTTCAAAAACTAAACTCTGTGCTCGGAATTTGCTTTCAGATCCAGAAAATAATAATGACTTAGTTACAATTATTAAACGTTTCGTAGAATCTGTAACACCATCAGATTGCAATAATTATTATGTTGACATGACAATGAATCTACCACTAGCTGCTTCTGGAGAGCATTTGCATTAAAAAAATGTCATATGTATAAAAATATCGCTTTTTTAATAGTATTTAAATAAAATATATTGATAAGAATTAAGTAAATTTTATAAATAATAAAATACGAAACAAACATATTCAGTTCTTTAGAAAAACTAAGCTTAGTTAAAAAAGAATTTAGTTTGGTATAAAAAAAATTAATTTGAAATTAAAAAGAATGAATAAGTAATTAAAGAAATTGTATTAGACATGCAAAATATTGAATTTACATTGGAAATAGTTTAATTTGTTTTAAATAAAGTTTAATTTGTTTTGAAAAAAAATTGTGTTTGATTTTAAAATAATTTAATTTGATACGAAAAAAAGTTAATTTGAAAGTAAAAACCAATATAAACAACTTTTTTACACTTTTCCTCTCCCTAATCGAAGTTGAAAGATTTGAATCCGTTAGAATTTGATGGGTAAAATAATGTTTTTAAAACAAAAAAAAAAAGATTTTAAAACATTTATCTGCTTCCTGATCGAAATACAAATTTTTGAAAACCAAAACCGACTTTAAAAAATACTACTTAAATTAAAAAGAAAGAAATAAATAAATTCACGTATCACCGCACCCTGATAGGAAGTTTTTAAATCTGGCTCCTTTAGGATTTGTAGAACGAATAGTTATATAAAAAAGCCGAATTTAAATTTTCTACGTCGTCTGGGAGCTTCAGAAAACTCTATTAGAAAGAGAAAAGATTCTTAAGAAATTATATATATAGATCGGATTATCTCCGATCCCTGATTGAAATTTTAAAATCTGGCTCCGTTACAATTTGTAGGACAAATTGTTATTACTTATATTAGTAAGTCAAATTTGAATTTTGTTATTTCATGATGCAATGGGAATTTCAAAAAACTCTGGAAAAATGAAATTATATATAAATCTGCGTATCTCTGCTCCTTGAAGGAAATTTCAAAATCTGGCTTCGTTAGGATTTGTAGAACGAATAGTATTATAAGTAAGCCGAATTTAAATTTTCTACATCTGGGAGCTTCAGAAAGGTTTGAAAAGAGAAATAATGCTTAGAAAATTTTACATAAATACGAGTATTTCCGCGCCCTGATAGAAATTTCAGAATCTTTCTCCGTTAGGATTTACAGGACAATTAGTTATATAATTAAGTCGAATTTTAACTTTCTATGTCGTCTGGAAGCTTTTCAGGAAAGAGAAAATAAGCTTAGGAAATTATATATAGAAGATATTTTATTATTTATTCCCAACTTTAAAATATGATTTCATAGCATAATTAAAATTTGGCTGTTTTTTGAATATCGCAAATTAATTTTGACTTTCAATTTTCCGTTTTATACATCCCATCCCAAATCCCATACAAATTATTTCATTATTGAAGCGAAACATTGGCGTAAATTACTATAAAATAAAAAAAAAAAATAATAATTAACATAAATGTTAAACATAAACAACAGAATAAATATAGATTTTATTTTTCGAAATCCGGTTATTTTTTTATTTTTTAAAGGAGATTTTTTTGGAGATATATGGTATAAAGTTTTAAATGAAATCATTAAAAAACAGAACATAGTATTTGGCCTCCGACAAAGAATATTAAGATAAAAGATTGATATAAGATTTTTGCAAAATTGTGCGTTTTAAAATAACATAAAACATCACGAAGCTGTTCTTTTCCTATTTGATTTTTTTTTTTAATGAGCCACCGATTTTACAAAATACCGCTTATTTATTTTTCTTGTCGGTGTAGTTGGAGTGATAATTTATACAAGCGCGCGATAAATAATCAGAGACAAGTGTTGAGAAATTAGTTTTATAGTTTATTTCATTTTAAAATTTCAAATATACAATATAGATGCATTGAAATACTATTAAATTCTTGACAAAATCAATCTAATCAGACTTTTTTTTTTTTTCTTTTTTTGAAGTACATAATTGTTCATACTGTAAGCGATATTTTCAAACTTTTTTTTGCCCTGAAAATTTTGATATGTTGGCTTTAATTTAAGTCCTTTAGAGAGTCTCTATGTACTGTAATGAATCTACTTTTTAGCTGATTGAGACGTTCCTGGAAGAAAAGTTGAGTCGAGCCCATCTGAAGTCTAGCAAATGAACCCAAGAATGAGTCTTATGCAATAGTGATCATTCTTTATCATACTTTAAATGAATTTTTTAAAAGAGCTCATGCCAATTCTTTTTTATTTCAATTAAAAAAAAAAATGTTAATCATATGTAAATTGAAAATGCCGAACATGGATGTGAGGCCCTCGAAAGTTAGTGCAATAAAGATAATTAATTATTTTTCAAGATAATTGGCAACGACGAATGTATAAAATACGGACTGCGCACGAAAAAAATTGTACCGCTAACTGGTTTATATTTGCTATTATTCTCCGTAAGCACGTGCTAAATTTTCTTTAGTAGAGTAATTATTTATTTATTTTTTTAATAAAAATACATTATTTAAAATACATATATTAAAATTAAAATTTTTTATAAGTATTTATTTATCTTTTTTAAACTCAAGAAATATATATACACTGGTGCATATACCTTTAAGCGCGCATCAATTTTTTTAATCAACTTACCAAAAATGGGACTAAAAAATAATTAAGATTCTACAAATTAATTTTTTAAATTATTTATTGACTTCACTTAAAAAATTAATAACAAAAAATTTGAAATGTACATTAAATTTTTTGATTGTAATTTTAATAGTTTAATGCCATTTTTTATGACATTATCCTATATACGCACTTAAACTAATGAATAATGTGTTAATGAAATTTGTTTCGGTCTGACAGTGATTCGACTAATTCGCTGTCAATTTCTTCCCGGGCTTGCTTAATTTTTAGTTTTGACTCCGTTATTGTCATTATGAATTCATTCTGTCCAATAGTGAAATACTACGTTGATTAAACCACGATTTAGATTGGTTCGATACATCCATTTTTTCACCAATAAATGAGAGAAGAGCATCTTCCAAGAGTTCATTATAAATTGCACTGTTCATTTTAGTTGGAACAAAACATATTTTTAATTTTCCGCTATATTTTCTTCGCAGCGTGCTGGGCGTGGTCTATTCGGTCGAATATTATCCAATAATGAATGCTGGGTCTCAAAATGGGTGATGGTGTTGCGAATAGTACGCTCAGTACGCCGATTATGTTGACCATAAGTTGGACAAAGTGCACGAAACACATTCGTCACAGAATGTGAATTTTCGTAATCAAGTTGAACGATTTGTAAACGTTGTTCAGGCGTAAGTCTTTCCATTATGAAATACCAAACAATACTAAACAGAAATAACATGTCAGCATGACACGACTCACACGTGATCTGTCAAAAAAAGGCTATTGAAAAAAGTATCTCTACTTGAATCACCCATTACCTTTATATCGCGAGTTATTGTAACAACACAACATTGTTTTCGGTTAGAAAAAAAGAATATACCTCAAAGAAAAACCAAAATTTCAAATGCGTGTATTGGAATATGCACCAGTGTAGTATTTGTATATCTAAAATAAATATCATAATAATATATGAAGATCTTTAAAATATAGCCGTGTTGTTGAAACAAAATTAGAGAAAAAATCTTCGAAGATTAAAAGCAGGTATTTTAGTTTTGTTAAAAAATAATACATTATCTAATATCTTTGAAATTCGAAACATTTTCATATTCACTGTACTTTCAAGTGATTTTCGTTAGTTTATAAACTCGAATCCAAACATTTAGCCAAGGGATAATGTTTATCACTTCTTCGTAATTGAAGAATAATAATTTTTTGGACATCAAGTGTAAATCAAGGCTTAAAAGAAATTACATAACAAATTATTATATGTAGTTTCTATCCGAAAATTATATACTAAATATCTACAAAATATGATTTCCTTTAAAAAGTTTAATTTTAATCGAATTGTAGAATAATTAGTTAATCGTTTTGAGAGTATCAATTATTCGCAGAAATACTTCAGTACTTTTGAATATTGAACAGTATCAAAAAAGTACGATCGTATCAACTTTTCCATCCCTGCGTTACATTTTTGGTTGTAATGCGACTCGTTTATTAAATTGCTCAGTATCTTTTATCAGAAAACTTTAAAGAAAGCAGCGCGAAAAAAAGTTCCTACTATGAACGCAAGAATAATATAGAGGCAAAGGAGAGGACGAAATTTATCTTCAAAAACGTGAATGCTTCTAAAGGGCAATATAAAGTACGTAATGACGAACTTTTTTACATCATTCTGGTCCAGAATTCCATATCACAAATGTCATGAAAAATGTGTCAGATAAATATCGTGTAAAAAATCAAAAATGTCGAACAAATTTTTAGTCTAGCAAGTCATAACAAATGGCATTTTTAATAATTTATTTTTTTTTAAATTTAATTTTCTGATCTGATTTTGCATCTTATCATTACAACAAAAAAGTAGCTGAGTGGTATCCAACAAATATTACTGCTATGTACCAAGGGAGTCCAATCCACTAAACTGTCCAAAACTCAGCCCATTTGAAGTGTATCCAATAAAAAAGTAAACGAAAACATAATAATGCTTCTGTTTAGGGTATTCTAGATAATACTAAATATTTTATTAAAAATGAATAAAAAATTAATTTTTCTATTAAATTTAAAACTAGAATACAACGGTCTTTAACAAAACAAAATGTCAAAAAGATTTACCCATTAGTTTCAGTTTTATACGTTTGTGTGCACTCATTTTTTCGTGCGCAGTTCTTATTTATTAAAATATGAAACATTTTAAATTAATGAGCTAATTTTGACCGAATATCATGTATTGCAAATACAAATATAATATATATATATATATATATATATATATATATATATATATATATATGTATAAAAATATTAATTTTATTTTTAGACTCGATAAATGGCAACAATCGAATGTTTTGTTTTTAATTACCCAATTAATTAATGCAATTAAAAAAATAATTGAATATATAGAATTTTAATCTTCGATGAATCTTTTTTGCTGTTTCTATTTACATTGGAAAATATAAAACCCAAATTATATTTTCCAATGTAACTACAAAACATCAAAAATATTGTCAATTAAATGATTTATCGAAGATTAAAATTTGATAAATTCATTTGATAATATGAGTATTTGAATGCACAATTTTATAATGGGAGAAAATTCAATTAATAAAATAAATATGTATTTTTCGTAATTAAAATAGGATTTTAGATTTTTCTCTATAGAATTTCAATTTAATTTATTATAATACCTTGTTTTCAATTGAAAAAAAAAAAAATAATTGAAACCATTTTCAAATTTCCTATTAATATTTTAATTGAAAATTTGTAAAAAATAGTTATTCTGTGATAAATTGAGAAAAGTTATAAGAATTAATTGATATGATTATGAATAATTGATAACCTTATTTTATTTATGTAACTCATTGACATTTTTTATCTCAATGTAAAGAAAAAATATGAAAATTTTTGCTAATAAATCATTTCGTATTCATACTTTAGATGTCTATTATCTTTGATGAATCTCTAATCGGTAGGTTTAAGTACTGGTAATATTTTTAATTGTTAACACATTTACGCGTAGCGATAGAATAAGATCAGGGTGTGGAAACAAAAAAAAATATATATTTAAAATAATATTTAAAAAATATAAAATTGAAAAAATTAACATTTTGTAAACATATATATCATCACCTAAAATGCAAAAGGCCGTAAAGCCACTAAAATTTTTTACAACATAAGCAAAAAATATTAATTTTTAATTTTTTGCTTTAAAATTAAACAATTACGTAAAATTTTTTAATCGTTCACTTAAAGCAAAAATTTATAAAGCATAAAGTAATCTTCTATCCAAATTTCTCTTAAATTAAATAAATTTTACGACTGTTTCGTTTATGAAGTTGATGTTACGGCCTTTTGACTTTTGTCAGTATTGATGTAATTTTTGAAGATATGAATATGAAATTTGTTGTGTAGATATAGTCAGTATATTATAATACAGTAAAAAAAAAAAAAAAAAACAACATTTTTCAGTGGTTAAGGAATTTTGCATTTTAGTTGACGATATATAACATATGTAACTATTATTTAATGTAGTTTGTGGTTAGCCGTTACAATTGTAAACATACTCTAAACAAGGATAAACAAACATGTAAACAGTGCTGCAAATCAAATTAAATTAAATTAAAAACTAATAATAAAAAACGTTTAGCCAAACCCTGTCAAGCGAAAATCAAATTGCTATTTAAGTAGGCACCTCAAAAAAAGAAAATTAAGAATAATAATAAATAAAATAAAATATTAGTTGCCAAGAATTGATAAAGAATAGTATTGTATATAATTTTTTTTTTTTCGAGTAAACAAACATTTGTTTTTATTTTTTACAATACAAATATAATAGAACCAAAAAATGGCATGATCGCAAAAATAAACAAACAAAAAAATTGTATTATAAAAGAAGCAGAAACAAACAAAGAGTAATAATACTTGAAGGCAGAAACATCAATAATGACGGGACTTCAAATTTTATGATCGTCTATAATTTTTTAGCGAAGGTTCTTTAAAAATGTAAAATTGTGTTTATAAATTATTTTTCCAAAAAAAAAAAAAAATAATAATAATAAATAAAGGTACAAAAATATACAAAATTCTGAAAACATTGTACAACATGTTAATAATGAATAATTAGGTGTAGGTAGACAGGCATAATAAATTTTGATATTTTGGCCATAAATTTAGTATGAAAAGAAATGAGTTTGTTTAGGCATACAAATACACATGTTTAATTTAATTTTTTTTTTTGTGATATCAGATATGATTTTGCGATAAATTAAAAAGTTTGTTAGTAGATATCTAATTGACGGCATATATTTATTTTAATTTCAGACTATGGCTAAAATTTATTCTTATTAAATGACTTTTAATTAAATCCATTTGTTGTGTATTTTTATTGCAAAAAAAGATTGGAAAATGTTGGTTTATATTAAGGCAAAAATATTGAAGAGTCAACAAATTTCAAATTACTTTTAATAGTAACTTTAAATAACTTAAATTCAATATAGTAGTTACTTTTATAGTCTCTGTACTGGTTAACCCGACAAACGTTGTTTTGCTATATAACTTATCTCTAGTGAATATTTTGATTTTTAATTAAAAAATAACGAATGCTTCATTTTACGCCCTAAATGTTAAAATTTATAGCCTTTAGTTCCTTCAAGAATTGAAATCATCATCAGATAATTAATTAAGAAGACATGGTTAGGGTTGAGCTTTTACCCGTTTTGCCCTATTTTACGCCCTAAATGTTGCAATTTCCAAAAAATGTATATCTTTAAGTTACTTTCACATGTTCCAGGGTCTGCGTGCCAAATTTTAAGAAAACCGGTTCATTAGTTAAGAAGATATAGGTAGAGGGAGCTTTTACCCCTCTTGCCCTATTATAGGCTATAGTTCCTAACAGATGTTACACTATTTGCCTGCCAAATTTCAAGAAAATTGGTTGATTAGTTAAGAAGTATAGGAAGGGGGAACTTTTGCCCTATTTTTCGCTCTAAATAGTAAAAATTATAGGATATAATTCCTTCCAGATGTTACACTATTTTCCTTCCAAAATCGGTTTATTAGTTAAGAAGTTATAGGAAGAGAGAGCTTTTACTCCTCGTGGCCTATTATAGGCTATAGTTCCTAACAAATGTTACACTATTTGCCTGCCAAATTTCAAGAAAATCGGTTGATTAGTTAAGAAGTATAGGAAGGGGGAACTATTGCCCTATTTTTCGCTCTAAATAGTAAAAATTATAGGATATAATTCCTTCCAGATGTTACACTATTTTCCTTCCAAAATCGGTTTATTAGTTAAGAAGTTATAGGAAAGGAGAGCTTTTACTCCTCGTGGCCTATTTTACGCCCTCTAGCGATATGAAATTTACTTTACAACCTATTCTCATACCTAACAAATACACATATAAAATTTCATAAAAATCGGTCAAGCCATTTCGGATAAGTTCAATTACAAACCACGGTGAACCACGAGAATTTTATATATATATAGATGTAATATTTGTATATTTTGTTTGGATTAATCCCTGGTATTTATACTGATCCAAAATAGTTTTATATAGAACTTTGTATAATCCTTAATTAATATACTTAATAGGTCTATAATAATTCCTAATTCCCTCCTACACTCTCTCTCTCTCTCTATATATATATATATATATATATATATATATATATATATATCTTAAGGAAGGTCACAAACCCAGAACTTTCACATATAAAAATCTAAATCAAAAATACTGAAAATACTAACAAGCAGCCAAAGTCTAATAAAACCAAAAAGGAAAAACGATGAGAAAAACAAGTGAAAGATTTGATAACAGTAGCTGTACTAGCTGTCTGGCTATTTTTTTGGTTGATTCTCTATAGTTTCTGACTTTTCCAATAGGTTATTGACCGATATGATATTATTGTTTGCTTCACAACTTAGTTATTATCTACCAGTTGAACAGGGTAAAAACAAAAAGATTAATAGACACAAATAAATATTTACACTATATTTAATAATAAAAATGTTTGACAAATTTTTTCTTTTAAATTTAAAGAATTTTATATATACAACTACTATTAAATAAATGATGAATATTTGCAGAAATATACAAATTAATTAGCGACCCTAATGTAAACGAACACACCTAAAAAAATGTATTATCTTCAGCTTCAATATAAAAATAAAATTATAAATTTATATTTATGCATATAAATTAAAATTTGAGGAGATTTTTATGTATTTACTAAAATAAAAATTTCTGAATAAAATTAACATTATTAAGTTATCTTTAAATTCTGGATTAACAGATAAATTTGGATTTAAATTTTTGACTAATAATAAAAATATAGAAAATTTAGCTAAAAATTACTCTTAATTAAGTACATAGGTTTCCAAATTTAAAGACGAAATAAATTTGCAATTTGTAATCGGCTGGTTCGTTTACATAAAAGTTGACATCGTAGCAGAAATGAGATCTGTCTTCTAAATTTAAACTTGGATACTCCAGTTTAAATTTGGAAGACGGATCTCACAGTTCCCTCAGGAGCGTAGCTAGACATTGATTTCAATATTCTTTATATAATTAAGTATTATGACAGCTCAGTCAATAGTTTTTCCAATTTTTTGAAATTAAGATAAAATTTGTTTAAAAATTTGGTTTTTGGAGAAACTTTAAATAATGCATCTGTAATAAAATCTTTGAATGACAAAATTCGGAATTCGTGTTTCTTCCTTAAAATTATAACCGAAAAAACCTTGATATGCTCTTAAGAATTTTTTTTTTATTTAGAAGTGAATGAATGATGAAATTTTTTAGACAAAAATACTATAAAATTAATAATTTTTACAAATTTCAAATTCAATATTATTAATTTCTGGACTCGGAAAGGTTAATGACATAAAGTTTATTATACATGATTAATAATTTTATCATTCTGCTATAGAAACAAAATTTGTAAGAAATCGTATAAAAATGCATCCGATATATTGAAAAAAAAAACTGCACCAAGTTTCGCAGTTTGAAATTTCAGACAATAACTTAAAAGATAAATAACAAAAGTATGTATTTTTATGAATTCGGATGAGAAACAATTCTGCCCCACTGTGAAATATTAAAGTTGTCTATTTTATCTCTCTACACCACATTTTTATATTTGTTGGTACCACGGCGCATTTGGTACAATTTGATATGATTTTACTTTCATATATTTTTTAAGAACATCATCCTTTTTATTATGAAACAATGGTTTTGAGTCTGAATCTAAAATATTCAATAGTACTTAAAACCCTTCAGCTTTATTTTATTTTATTAATATACACTGCCCGCCACTTGAATAAGGAATCACATTTTTTAACATTAATTAATTATATCTCCTAAACTAAAGTTCAGAAAAAAATAATTTTTTGCACAACCAAGTCGATGCCAAATCGCATTTTTGAGGTTATTTCTAAATATGGTGGCAGTACCACTGAATTTAATGCTAGAAGATAATAACTTTCATTTTTATAACCTAAAATTTAAAAATAAATTACAGTTTGCTTAGTTTTAAAATATTTCTTATTCAAGTGACACACGAAAAAGTACCACAGAAATACATGTCTTTAAATAAATGTATAATTTCAGTATAACAAAATATGTATATTTTTTATTTCTTCAGGAAACTAAAGCCAACACTTTGAAATTTGGTTGCGCAAAAAATTATTTTTTTCTGAACTTTAGTTTAGCAGATATATTTAATTAAAGTTAAAAAAATGTGATTCCTTATTCAAGTGGCAGGCAGTGTATGCATATACGCATATTCATAAAGAAATAAAATCTGTGAATTTGGAATTTTAATGGGATGGTGTAAAATGCATGTATTTTTATCAAGATAAACTTTTCCATTTTGCCAAATATCTAGCTCGCCACCAGGGTTGCCAGTTTAAGCTAAAATGTTAGTATTGCAAATACGAAAATAATAATTTCTTATTTACTATAACCAATTAAATTCTTATAGAATCATCCATTTAAGCAATATTGTGTATTTATTCGCACAAAAATCGAGATTAGTAATATATAATAAAAATTTACGCCTGCGGAGCTTCATTATTCAAGTCAAAACTTACTAAATGGATTATTATAATTTTTTTCTATACAAGTGTATTTCATTAAAAATGGATACTACTATGAGTATAATTAAAAAAAAAATCACGCAAAAAATTTACAATATTTTTAAAAAATATCAAAAACTAATAAGAACCAGAAAAAAGAAGTTTTAAATTGAAAAAAAAAAAAACTTTTTTCTGTCCTTATTTTTTGGGCATATAACTCTTTTAAACTTTTCATAAAGTTAAATTTTGCCTCTTTTATAAATATATATATATATATATAAACACACAAATTTGTGTGCTTTTCATGCATATTCCCAGCAGGTATAATTGGAAACAAAAATAAACTACTTATTTTTTGCCTGAATAACTAGTTATTTTTGCTGGCTATATACTATTGAGTACTTATTAATATAATACAGAGTAGGCAAATAATAATGACGCCCCATTACCATTACCGATAACCAAAAAGTTTTTGCTGGGTTTCTCTGTATATAATCAAATTTTTTTCTGCTTTTTCAGGAGCATATTTTCATGTTTTCTTTTCTTTCGTGCATATTTAAACTTGCCCTGGTCATCAGTCAAATTAGCAAAATTTCTTGCTATATCACTCATTTATTTACAAAAACATCAATAATCCCACCAAAAACAAAATAAAATAAGCGCTTCATTTTAATTCTTATTTATTCAGACAAACACAGCAAAACGATTCAAAATGTTGCCAAAAATATTATAATTAATTGTAGTATTTAGACATTAAATTGCCAACAAATATTATATAAAAAAAATATAATAAATATTAGAATGAGTAATTATGGTTCAAATTTAATTAAAAATAGCATTTCATTTAAACACTTCCCAAAAAATTAAAAATTTTTTTTGTACACACCTTACACATTAATGGTCTGGGAAATTCGTAATAACTTTAAAATTTTTTAACCGATTTTTTTCTCTTTATATCATGTTTGATAGATAATTATGTGTAGATTATGATTTTTTAGCTTTTTGTTACATAGCAAAGTACTTAATAGCTAAATTTTTCTAAAAACTTGAAAAAATGCCATATTTTCCCCATACAAACTTCAGTTCTGTTATGGCATAACGATATCCGATTTCACTAATATTTCAACATTAAAAGTCAACAAATTTTGGTGCAATCTAATAATATATATACATAAATTTTTTTATCTCATTTCCAACTTCTAAATTATATTATCATAGTAAAATATTGTATTCTTTTTAATATTTGCTTAGATCTATGTTTAAGAAAAAAATATCATTCTTTCTTTTTAAATTAACTTACAATAAAATTTATTGTTATTTAAATTAACTGCGCAAAATCAAAAAAAAAAAAAAAAAACGAAATATATACAAAAATATTCTATGTATCTTCTATATAATATAACGATCATAAAAAGATGTTGTATATACTGACGAATATTTGCAATTGTAGAAAAGAAGCAAAAAAGAAAAGAGCAAATTAGTAATGGTTTAACAACTTATTAACAGACTAATGTGAAAAAAAAACTTAAAAATTTTATAAAAGCTTTTTGTTAAATGAATTATAAATGAACGATTAACATTTAAAGATTATCTAAATTGTAAATTTTTGTATATTTTTTTTTTTTTTTGTAAAACAAAAATACAATCACAAAACCTCAAATTGAAATACATACAAAATTTCCAATTTGTATAAGCAGGCAAATAATAAAAGAGCGCTATATACAGCTGTGTCGAATCTTTTATACCCTTCACCACCTTACCGACAAATAATAAAAGTTATGCCTTAAAGTATGCTTTCATATTTTCACATTTATACTTAAAAAAAATAACCTAATTTTTTTACAAACTAAAAAAATTTAAACACAAAATTAAACTATCACGACAAGCGTTGCTTCCAAAAAAAGATTCGGAATTTTCTGTGCAAAAATATTTTTAGAGGCCTTTTCGGTTTTTTGGTGATTAGTGGACCGATTTTGTTGATTTTTATTAGCGTCATTCTAAGAAATATTCCCTGCAATTTGATGTACAAAACGTAATGCGTGATCCATTTCGAGGTTCCCTACTTTTTTAAAGAAATAAACACAGAAAATTCAAATTTAATGGGGAATGTTTATTATCATTTGAAAGAACATTATTTGGCATTTATTTTTTGAAGATTATGTCTATCAAATATAGGCCGTTGCTACGTCGCAGGTGGTCCATCCGTTGAGTCCAATTTTCGATGACTCGTTCGAGCATTTCGAATGGTAACTGGCGAATGACACGCGTGATGTTTTCCTCCAAGGTCTGAATCGAATCGGGTTTGTCCGCATAAACTTTAACTTTACATATCCCCACAGGAAAAAGTCTAACGGTGGATATCACACGATCTTGGTGGCCAATCGACCGGCCCAAAACGTGAAATTATGTGCTCACCGAAGTGTTCTCTCAATAAATTCATTGATTGATGCGATGTGTGGGAAGTGGCGCCGTCTCGCTGAAACCAAATGTCGCCGAAATCACGAGCTTCAATTTCAGGCATCAAATAGTCGGTTATCACGATGACGGTTACGTTCGCACCGGCATCATTTTAAAGAAATATGGACCGATGATTCCACCGGCCCACAAACCACACCAAACGGTTGTTTTTTCTGGATGAGGTGGCAGTTCTTGAATCTCTTCAGGTTGGTCTTCATCCCAAATGCGGCAATTTTGTTTATTTACATACCCATTGAGCCAGAAAAGAGCCTCATCGCTGAACAAAATTTGCCTCGAAAACGTTGGATCTTCTTGGAACTTTTCAAGAGCCCATAGAGCGAAGCGATGTCGCTTGGGAAGGTCGAGCGGCTTTAGTTGTTGCACAAGCTGTATTTTGTACGCTTTCAATTTAAGATCTCGACGTAAAATGCGCCAAGTCGTTCCATACATCAGTCCGAGTTGCTGCGAACGGCGCCAAATCAACTCTCCACGGTCTTCTTCGTGTACACTCTCAGCCACGGCCGCTATATTTTCTTCACAGCGTGCTGGACGTGTTCTATTGGGTCGAATATTATTCAATAATGAATGCTGGGTCTCAAAATGCGTGATGGTGTTGCGAATAGTATGCTCAGTAGGCCGATTATGTTGACCATAAGTTGAGCGAAGTGCACGAAACACATTCCTTACAGAACGTGAATTTTCGTAATAAAGTTGAACGATTTGTAAACGTTGTTCAGGCGTAAGTCTTTCCATTATGAAAAAAAAATAACATGACAGCATGGCACGACTCACACGTGATATTAGTCACAGTTATAATGTGTGAGTCACCCATTATAACTGTGGCTTTCTAAACAGACAGACGGATAGACGGGCATGGTTATATAGACTTCCTCATCAATCCAGGGATCCAGAAAATATGTATAGTTTTTGGGATCTTAGATTAATATTGTGATGAAGGGTATAAATAATAATAATAATAATCTTTAAACATCCAATTAAAGATTAAATTAATTTGATTTATATAAAAATTAAACAAATTAGACATTTACAATACTTAGTTTTTTATTTACTTTTTTTTATTGAATTTTTTATTTTTTTTTTGGTAAGAATAAGACTTACAACTTTATTTGTTGATAAAATATTTTACCGGCAAATGTAATATTTCCGGTTACTATAACTCAAACATTCCTCTTAAATATTACAAATAAATAATTTATAATTTATCAATTAGTAACAATAATTTGAGTTTGAAGTCCAATGAATTTTATAGTTTGACGTCAAAGCTTACACTGAGTAACAACTTACAAAAAAAATTTTTCACACATGAACAAATTTATATATGCATTAAACGTAATAAAACTATGTAACCAGTTTTTCGTCAAATTTTTTCTCAGATGGACTTCAAATTTTCGAAAAATACACAACTTAAAAAAAAAAAAAATATATATATATATATATATATATATATATATGAAATATTTACCAAAATAATATCCTATAACCCATTCATAATGGGTCAAATGAAAGCTAAGAATCCCTCCAATATAACAAAATATATTATTTAAATGATGCAGCACAAAATGTTAAAAAATATCCTTTAAATAAAGAATATAATTAAGTTATAAATATAATATTAAAGGGTTAAATAAAATAATTTAATGATGACTAATTTTAAAGACACGAGGTCCGAAAAATCGTTTTTTTTTTTTTTTTTTTTTTTTTTTTGATATTTTAAAAAAAGTATTATAATCTACTCACGTGTATGTGCAAACTACACTCTGTTATATTCCAAGTGTTTTTTTTTCACTGTAGCGCCGTGTAATTTATGTTATAATAAACATGTTAAGTAAGAAACTAAGTATTTATCTCTCAGATTTAAGAGTCTAGAGGATAATTGTTTATTTTACATTTAAGTATTTAGTAGCGTTAATTTTATTATAAATATAATCTGATGTTTAGATATTAAAATTTGTTTTTAGCAAGAAAACAAATGAATTTATTTATTCAATTTCAATTCTAGCTAATTTTTGAAATTTAATTATTTAAACAAATTTTTAATAAATTATAAAAGTGGTTGTTAACGAAACTTGAATACCCATAAAAAGAGTTTTTAAATTAAAAGTGAGTACACATAAGTAAAAAAATTAAATTATGTTTTAAATGTTTTAATTCTCTAAATAATTTCCACGCTCTTTATTTTATGTCAGATAATATGCTGCGAAAATCTCCCATTTTTGAGTTAAAATATTAGAAATAAAATTAAAACATATTCTTATTATAAAAATTACAAAAACATGTTCTTTATGCTTCCAAACTTTGATTAAGAAATACAAAATTCATAAAATACATATGTAATTTAAACAATTTTACAAATATGGCAGCTACGAGTATATTTACAAGAAAAATATTTATATAAAATTGAAATTCTAGGTACAAATTTTGTTGTAATAACATAATTAATTTAATTTTATTTTTTCCCCTTAAATTGAAAATTGAACCAAACTCACCCAAACGCATAATTCTTACTTGCAATTAAATAACGAATACTTCTTTTTACGTTCAAAGAAATTTCGATGATAATAGCTGGTGAGTGTTAAAGAAAACGACATTAACCCAATTTGGGTGCACTTTATATTTATTTGTAAATTGGATTACGAAATTTGCGTGTTTTTCTTTATAAAATTAAAAATTTGTTTTTATATTTTTTCGTTTCTTGTCATTCTTATATTCCTAATTATATTTTTGTTCATAAATTGGTAACACTTTTATCGACACTAAAGTTTACACGTTAACTCCTAAGGTATAAAAATGTAAATTTTGTATGAAATTGCCTATGAACGCTAACAATAAAACACAGCTAATAGTTGCAAGGAAATATTTTTCTTTATGCAATGTAAACAGTATTAATTATTTGTAAATTATTTTTATTTGCAAGAACCGGGCGTATAAACGTAGTATATGATAAAAATGCATGTTGACCATAAAAACAAAAACAATTGCTAGGTTATAAAAGATATAAGGAGTTCATTCATAATCAACTAAAGTATCCAGGGAAAAAGTGAATTTTCACATTGTAGGAACGCAGACAAAAATAACACGAATTTTAAGAGAATTTTAAGAGAAAAAGTCTTATATCTTTGGAAGAAAGGCGGCTCATTTATTAAATTGTTGTGAATATTTTATCAGAAAAGTTAAAAAAAGCTGGGCCGAAGACCCACAAAATGTGATATAAATGCTAAAAAAAAATGTGAAAGAAAAACAGAGGACTTAAATAATTAGGTTCTTTTAAAATTATGAATGATATTTAAAGGACCATAAAACGTACATATTGGCAAAATTTTTACAGCATCCTGGTCAGTAAGTCTATGTCACAGATGTTATATGTAGCAGATAAATATCATGTGAAAAAAAATTTAAATATCCTAAAAAAGTTTTGTTCTAGCTTACCATTTGTACCTGCGGGAAAAGAAGCACTTAGTTCAAATTTACCAAAATGTACCAAATTTACCAGAATTTTGTCCATTTGAAAGATGTTGGACCTTAGAAAAAAAAATAATAAAAAAAATGACTTCCATAAAAGTTATTCCAGAAAAACAATTAATTTTTTACTAAATACTAATAAAATACATTTTTCTTTTAATTTAAAACTTGAATATATTTGTTCTCCATAGAAACAAAATTTCAGAAAAATTCATCCATTATTTCATTCTTATGATCAGAATTATATGCATAAATTTTTTTCGTGCGTACTTCTTTTCCTTACACCCTTACAAAAAACTGTAGGATGAATTGAATAATCTTATTATTAACAAGGAATTTCCGCTTGGAAAAATGGAACGATACGCTATGAATTTCAGATAATAATTATAAATAATCTGTGTGGTTTAATCTGAATAATATTGTTGTCGATATAATTAATTTATTTTATTACCTGTTCTAATAACGTCGTATTTGAACGGTTTTATATAAGATGTGGAAAAACCAAAACCTAATCGTTTTGTTTTGCCAGTTTTTTAGTAGTTTTTTTTATTTTGTATATTGTTTTAATATGTATACACAGTAAAAGCTCCCATAGCCGGTCAGCTCCGGTAAGCGGACAAATTTTTTGATCCCATGCTTTAGGTGGCATTTATATAATAAATTAATCTCCGCTAGGCGGACGCTCTATCGGTCACTTATTTTCAAGAAAAACAGCCGGAAAAAATTATAACGAAAAAAGAAATAAACCGAATATTGTGGAATTTGGAGAATCTTATTTTTATTTTTGTCCGTGTTTGTGTTCAATTTCAGCTTTGCATATACTTTTTGAAGTTAAGAATAAAATTTTGTTTTTGATAAATTATTTACACATGTTGTTACTGATCAAGCAAATCCGAAGAGCGAATGAGAGAACTAAAACCATTTGCTTCAGTTTGTTTGTTTTTACGTAACCTTTTTTGCTGATTTTAGAAAAAAATCAAGTTTTCAATTTAACTTTGACTATTATTCTTGATTAAAAGATCTTCATGCTAAAACACATAGGGAAAACAAAAAAGAAAAAATTAAACACTTGATCTCTAAAAACAGATATCCACCTCAGTTAGCCATGTCCTGAAGATATAATAATAATAAAAAAAAAGTTTTCGGGTGCTGCTGAGAATCGATATTTGAACATCTTCTTTTTCACTTCATTTTCCCAAGTTGAATAGTCAAATTCGCTAACGACTTCATTTACAGAAAATTTTTTGAAATTAATGGTTTAAATTATATTTTTGACCATTTGGTCGTAAATTATGTTTTAAAATAGTCATTGAAGACATTTGTTCTGAAGCATGTCATGCATGTCATGTGTATGCCAAACACACAACAATTGCATGTGATTTTCATTCACTATGTCCTCAATAATGCTGAAATCGGGACATTTTCTTAATTGTGTCGTCAAATAAATGAAGTCACATGTCAACAAAGGTGACTTTGTTGTCAAACTTAACATTTTATTAACGACAAATTTTAAAATTTCCTGAAGAAATCGTCAATGAAAATGTTGTGAAAAGAAGTCTAGCCAACTGGGTCGTAGGCCAGTTAAAAACATTTATCAGATATGGTTTTCTTCGTATACGAAAAATTAAAAAAATTTAGAAAGTAATTTAAAAAAAAGTGGGAAACGGGAGAAGCGAACTGTAAGCAGACGACTTTCAAACAAAGTCATAAATTCCATAAAATATATTTCATAAAATCATAATTTATTATAACCAATATCCAAACAAATTAAAATATATATATATATATATATATATATATATATATATATATATATATATATATATATATATATATATATATGTATATAAATAAATGTAAGTTTATTTAATAACAAACAATATTAAATTTTGAAATAAGAAGACATAGTACTAAATTCCCCTTTAGTAAAAAAAATATATAATGAGCTATATCTGACGACCGCTGTCCGGCTATGGGAACTTTCACTGTAATTCTAAGTAACGCCAAACAACAACAGATATAAATATGTTTAAAGTTTAAACAAAAACAAAACTAGCAAAGTAAATCTAATACGACTGACTAATTGTTTGTGTATGAAACAAAATATCGCGTGAAATTGTCATACAGACAAAGCGATAATAAATAGTCAGCAGACACCAAATTGACCATGAAAAAAAACAAAATAATAAAAATGAATATAGGTAAAAAGATAGATATAAAAATAAACAGCAACCATAAAATACCCTACATTAAGAATTATGTTGCTAATTTTGTTTTAAATAATTAACAATTTTTTAAAGCGGCATATCAGGAAAATATTTTTGCTTTGAGTTGTGCAGAAGAAACATTCTTAAAATTTCATCTCCAATCCTTTAATATAGTTGTTATACCCAACATAGAGTACACGAATTAACCGCAAATTTACCAATTTATAGAGTATCCAAATTAACCGCAAATCTAATAATTTATAACCACAACAAAATTTAATATTCAACAATAACAACAATTGTATAGACATTTTTTATATATTTTTTTTTACAAACACAATATAATTTATACAATTAATGAGAGATTTTTTTTTTTTTTTTTTTTTTTGTTGCTAATTTTATTGTTTGCATCTATTAGGGAGGATTGTAACATTTATCAAAAACACGCAAGTTACAATAGAATTGTAAATAAGTAGCAACGGGAGCGGCAGAAGGAAATAATATAAGTTATTACTGTAAAAATCGTAAGGTTCTGAAAATATTTCCATTACATATTCCATAACATATTTACCATAATTCTTCTTAAAAGTTAACTCTGACTAACGAACAATAATGACTGACGTCAATAAAAAAATTACATCGTTTAACAATAAATACATAACGTGTACAACAAATAAAAAATCGGTTTTTCATTATAGTATTTTTTGTCATTATAAACGATTTCTTAGTATCGTATGTATAGCAATTTACTGAACTGACTCACATCCTGTATTAATGTTAATGTTAATGGTAATGTTTCCAAGAATATTTTTGGCTTCTAATAACTTTCTTAAATATATTTCTCTCAACAAAAAAAAAAAAAAATATAAAAGTTATGAATCCTTGCAGATTTCTTTGCTAGTATATACTCCAATATTCATTATGTCGTTGACAGTTATACCTAACCGATTTATACAAATAATGCTATATCTATTCCGGTTATTGACACTGATGAACTATGTAACAGTTAAAAAGAAAAAAAAAACTAAAAATATCATTTAATCACGACCCAAAGGATGGTTTGCCCAGTTGTATTCTTCACTTTTGTGCCCAAATATTTTCCTAAATTTTGAAAGACTTCTTATATTATTCTTCTGCACAAATCTGAAAGTAAATCAGAAATTTCTAATTATCGTGGTTGAAGTTACTTTGTTTGTACACCTCACAGCTTGAATTTAATAAAATCCTCTTTTGTACAGAATGCAAAATGTTAAAATTAGCAATGAAATTTTTAAAGATATTTTGGTTACTTCTGGAGTTCCCTAAGGTAGTCATCTAGGTCCAATTCTCTTCTCTCTACTCAGCAGATGACGTAAAAATCTTTATTATGTATATGTATGTATATAATCTGATCTGAACAATTTCGTTTTGTGGTGCCACCAAAACTTGATATAATTAAACTTAAAAAAAATGTAAATTTGTGCACTTTTCAAGAACTAGCCATATCCTTGCTACCTATTCTTTGGGAAACTGTCAGCTCGAGTCTGTTAATAACTTTCTAGATCTGAGAATTCTGCTTGATTGTAAATTGAATTTTACTTTAACGTTATTAGCATTTTTAAAACGATGGTCAAAGGAATTTAACGATCCGTACATTAGAAAACACCTATAAAATGTTCTATTATCTAGAATTCCTACTACAACATTCATGTTCAACGAATTAAGTCCGTTCAAAAACAATTTCTGCTATTTTGCTTACGCAGATTTTCATGGAACCTGGCTATAAATCTTACATCTTATATTGATAGACTTAAATTAAGAAAATTGCTTTCGCTCGCTAGCAGAAGAATTATGCTTAATGTGATATTTATAATAAATCTTATTAATAATGAAATATAATCTGATTTTCTATGAAATAAATAAAATATTCCTCAACATTACTGTAAAACCAACTTTACAAAAGCTGATACATTAAAGTAAAGATCTAATTAAATTAAAAATAATTAATTTCCTAAATTCGTAGTAAGTATTTTTGTATTTGTAAATTCAGCCGAAAAAAATACACCAGAACCAACACTATAACTCATTTTAGTAACATCACTATGCAACCCATTGTCAAACAAATTAGTCAGTTTTCTTCTATTCTTAAAAATCTTCCAGGACTTTTTATATGAACTTTTATTAAAAAAAAAAATCCTATAAATTATTTTTGTTAAAAAAATGTCATACAATTTATAACATTTAAACACATTTGATTATTCCGGACTCAGTTTTGATCAGAACATCCTTCCATAATAAGCAACCTTAGCTTTTTTAACACTCTGCCCAGCAAAAAAAACATTGCTTACTTGAATGCAATAACAGCTGATGGAAGCAATAGATTGCTTACTTAATTGCATATAGCTTCCATATATCTTCCAAGAATGCAATAGCGTAACTAATTGACTGAGTGCAAAAGACACTCTTCCTTACCGTAGTGCCTCGGAGAAGCATTAAAATCCATTTCAATTGCTTATAGGCTGCACATCTCAAACAATAATCATGCATTATAAATGCGCTTCTGTAATGCATATATTATAAAACCTCCTCATGAAATTGTAAAATGGATAATGTAAGCGTTACTAAATCGCATTTATAATACATGAGAATTCTTTAGGTATTTTTGTGACCTAATTTATGAAACTCGGAAAATAAACTAAAACTCAAATATAATAATTATGTTAAAAACAGAATTGCATCGTAGGAACGTACTACGACCATACTTGCGTTGTGTTTTCCTCCAGTTTACTCACAATTGCGACGTTTACGTAACTTTTGGTTTGAAATGGATTAATGGATAAATTAAAAAATAGTGTAATTTTCGTTATTTACTTTGTTTAAATTTTCTTTTAGATCGATAAAACAATTTTAATTCAAAAGTATTTTCATAACTTTTTTCTTATTTTTTGTTTTTCAAATGACAAATACCATCGAACTTTTCGTAAAAAATAGAAATAAATCTATTCGAACATAGATCGTACAAACGGTTCAACGTAGTACGCTTCTAAGTCCATACGACACAATTGTGTTCTTAGCATTATTTTCGATTACTATATTTTGCCCAACTAAGGAGTTCGCACGAAAAAATTGGTACACACTTTAAAGCTTATAACTTTTACTATACGTGAAAAAAATTGTCTTGTTAAATTTTTTTATTTTTGTTTTTATTCTCCGTAACTATGTGCTAAATTTTGTTGTAATAACATAATAATTTTTCCCTTAAATGGAAATTGAAAAAAATTCGCTGAAAGGAATTTTATCAGAAAAGTAAATAAAAAAAGTTATCTTGTGGGAATTCGATGTTACAGATGTCGTGGGAAATGTACCCGATAAATGTCGTGTAAAATTGGTTCCAATAACACAGAAATATTCATGACTATGCGACTACGGAAAGGATTTCTTCCTATCATTAGAAAGCACAAAGTATCCTAATTATTCTGACCTAATATCGCTTCTTATCATTACAGCAAAAGGGCAATTGTGTGGTATAAAACAAATGGTGTTGTTATTTATCAAGGGAAGAATGTATTCCAGTAAAAATATTTTATTAAAAACTGTCCAAACTAACTTGGACACTCTAATTAAAAATAAAATTTTTTATTATTATATTAATAATAAATAAAGACCTAAATTTATTAATATAAGCAAGTGTAGCTAAGTAGTTGTAAGTCATATAATTGAAGTGCTACTGTAATTCTATTACAATATGGAAATACTAAAAATAATAGCATTAATTAAGCTATCGAAAACTTCGCGTTTTCCTAAAAAACCGAAGTTGCGCCCAACTAAACTAAAATTTAGAAAGTCACTTACTTTTCAACCGTCGTGGAATCCACTAATTTCTACTACTTTATAAGCTTAAATTACCTGCAATAAAGAAAGTTTGTATACACAATTAGAAAAGAATACCTACTTTTTATGATTGGCCCATCCCTGGGAACAAAGGTGAGAACAATTATATCTCAAGAACAATAATTAAAAGAAATATTAATCCCAATTTATTTCTTTTATTCCCTAAACCCAAAATTATAATTACTCTATCTATGAGTAATTATAATTACCCTCTATTTATAGATTGGTCTCATTTGATTATCCCATACTCTACCCCGCTACCACATCTATAAAGGAGACATAAAAATAATCAACAAACTATTTCAAAAACTAATAAAAAAAAAAATTAATTTCTTTAAAATTTAAAACTTAAATATAATAGTTCTTAGTAAAAACAGAATTTCAAAAAAGTTTACCCATTTCTTTATTTTTTATAAGCAGAATTGTATACACTAAGTTTTTCGTGATCTATTGCGATTTTGCACTTAAAAATTAAAAACTCAATTTCACTAAAAATTACAATTTTCACCAAAAATCAAAAAAAAAAGAATAGATTTTTCACTTGAAATCCGAATTTTCATTAAAAATTTAGTTAAAAGAAATTCAATTATTTTCTTAAAAATACAATCTTTCCCAAAGAATCCAATGATTCAAAAATAATCATTGAAATGGATTTTTTCCCTTTTTTTCTTTTTTTATAAAAATCATTCTGGATTTCGATGAATACTTCTTTATTTCTGTATTTAACAAATGTCGAGTGCTCAATATGATTCAATCTTTCTGCATTCTCTGGATTTCTTTAACTAATCCTGGGAATATGAATATATAGTCTATATAAATAAATAAATAAATAAATATATATATAATATCCCGTCAACAATTTGAGAATTGGAGTTTGAATTGGATATCACAAGGAGTCATTAACCAGCATTATGGATGGTTTAATAAATTTTGCCATGATCCTTTTTTAGCAATTTTTATAATGCTTTGATATGAAGAATTAAAATCAAATATTTTTAAAAGTATTTCATTAAAATAACTCAGTTCAACACTGTTTCTGCGTCACAGGATTTTCTCAGTCAATTTGGATAGATATGATCAGATCATGAAGTTCTAACCCTATAAATCACTTTTTTTGAATTGACTAGTTTTCGAGATAAACTGTATAATATAGACAATTAATGAAGTTGCATCACATAATGCAACATATCTCAAGAACGAATTGTCCAAAAAAATCTAATTAAGATGATCTTCAAACCCAGATGATTTTTTAATCTGCCTAATAGTTTCGGAAATATTAAAAAAAAATGCGTTGAAAAAATCTAATATTTAACAAAATTTGTTCTTTTTTTTAATCAAAAACTCATTCTATTTTTTTTTCTCTTTTATCAAAAAGCTGTATATGATACAACTAAAATGAGCCATACAGGTACGTCACAGAACACAAATTCGTACGAAAGTGAAAATGAAATCGTATTTAGGTTCTTCAGAAAACGAAAAACGAAAAAATTTTTCGTTTTCAATCCATATTTTCACCGCTTTACAGATAAAAAAAAAGCACAAAAAGTTAATGAAAATAAACAATGAATTATTCATTTATTAATTTCACTTAAAAAAATCTAAATTTATCCAAAAATTAATAATTTTCTTAAATTTAATTTTAAGTGGCCAAAAAAAGGTGAAAATAAATAATTTCATGTTGCGAATAAGTTTTTTTTGCATAGCTACCATATGTATTTAAGAAAAATTTAAACAAATACGATTTGGTAACATCATTTAAGAATACAAACAAAAGAAAATTAGTAAAAAGTCAAAAACAAAGGATCTGATGCGTCCCTTAATGATTTTCGCTTCAGTTTTCAAGGAAATGTTCATTTCTTATTTCTTCTAATACAGCCACAATTGAAACACCAGGCATATGTATTTAAAATCCTATAAAACTATTTTGTTTACACTTTTGAAATTAACTTTTTAATAGTAAACACAAATATCACTTTTAATTTCATTTCTTGATTCTCTTATTTTGTTTTCATTTTTTTTTTTTTTTTTTTTTTGTTTATTAATCAGCTGTTATATAATGATGCCACATTTTCTTAAGGAAAAATGTGTTTTTAATTTCTTTCGGATTTGCAAAAACTGAAGAAGCAAAACAAAAACGTTACCAATTCGACTATACGAAAATTTTCACTTCCGAAAAATTTCTATGACACACCTGATATTTTATTAAAATCGATGCATAAATGTCGACTTTATTCACAATTAAGTGATGGCATCTTGTATTATTACCGCCTTGTATTATTGAAATAATATTGTCTCAAAGGCGTCTCTCGGCACAACTAATATTTTAAATAATATACAACTTAATAAAGATTACATTAGTAAAAATGTGAATGTGAATACTAAAATTCTCAAGAATTACTTACCACAAATCCTGTGACTTAATTTGTGTTTTTTTTTTTTTTCTCCTATCTACTTCTTTTCATTTTTGTTCAATATAGCTTGAATACTGATTCCTTATTATAGCGATAAAGAGAAGTAACATTTTCTATAAATAAAGTTTGCTATCCCTAATACATTTGTTTTTATTCTTTCTCTTTATTTGAATATTGGGATTTTATTTGTTAGTGAGCAAAAAGTTAAATCTAATATTGTTTACGGGCTTAGATTCTATTGGATTCCAAATTTCTTTCCAGCATTCCAAATTCTCTTAATTCAGCTAAATGATAAAAAAAACTTTTGGCAAGATTCTCGTAAGTTCTTAAAATTAATGTAGTAAAATTTATATCTAAATTTAATTTTTTTTAATGACAAAATTGTGTATAATGTTTGATTTATAATACGAAGTTTGACGTTTTAAGTAGAGTTGCCAAAAATTAAAATAATTTTGGACTATTTGAAATAATATTATGCAGTTTAAGAGCTAAGCCTAGGAAAATTATGTTACAGAAATATAAAAACAATATAGAAATAAGAAACTCCCAAAAATTCCTATGAGGTGTCCTAGGCCGAGAAACAATATTTAATTTTTGTGAACTATAAATTTGTGATTTAAATACTATTTAATTTGAATATGGATTTTGTGGCACAATTTTATGATCCAAGAAATGATTTACAAGATAGAATTGAGTGAGTGAAAATATTTATAATAAATTTTTAGTTTTTACTGCTCCATAGATTAACTGCAAAATGCAAACCTTTGTTAACAACAATTACTTGAATTAACAACAACTTTTAAAATACATTTGATTAAAATTTTTTTTTTTTTTTCAATTTTTACAATGATTCATCTAGAATATTGGCAACTCTAGAACATGATTAAGGAAAATTATATATTTCCCCACAATTAAATAATGAATAATCAAATAAATGAACGAACGACCTTTAATGAAGGTAAATACACACACAATCATTTTAACTTATAACAAACATTTAGATCAGTGATACCAACTTAGCCCTTTTCGGGCTAGAAACGCGAAAAATATATGTTATTCCGAAACTAAAAAACGCACAAATTTGGCACTTTTAACAATTTTCTTTTAGCCCTTTTTTTTCTTTTTTACTTTTTTTAAAAATGGAAAATTATTTTAATGTAGTAAAATTAATTTTATTTGACAATTTTTGTAGTAAGTTCTCAATATATTTGACAAGAAATTTTTCACATTTCACTAGTCCCTATTTTTCCAGAAATCTTAATAATTCGTAAAAAATCTTTATGATAAAAAAAAAAAAACTATCTTCAACAATTAAAATTGTGTGAGTGAAAAAGTGTTGAAAGGATGGAAAAATGCTGAATATAGATTCTTAATAATAACTTCAAATTTACCCAGTTTGCTACTAATATTTTGAGGTGTAGGTTCCAAATGGTTGATTAATGATAAAAATATTACTTATATGTTTCTTTTTTACTTTTCAGAAGAAATTTTTGCGCCTTTTTGCGCTTTTTCACAAAACTTTGTTTGACTGAATTACAACACTGTTCTTTTTATAATTAGTCCTTTGTAGCACTTTTTTTTCAAACATTTCTACGTGTTTATGTTCATAATAGTTGGCATCACTGATTTAGTTTTCATTCATTCAACCATACATACATATATTCTCATATACATACATCCATACATACATACATACATACATACATACATACATACATACGTACATATAATCAGAGTGAAATGAAATCTAATTCAAATATTGTCGTCACTAATAACAATTGATATGTTCATATATTATAAGAATAAGTACTCACAAGCATATTTACATATTAATTTATTCATAGATACAACAATTATCAAATTCTATAGAAAATTACACACTTAAATACATTACAAAACTATACCCAGCAAACAAGAAAATCAATATATATTTCGTATAAAAACAAGTAAGAAAAATATAGTCGGTCAAGCCCGAGCGTATGATACTATACAATATTGTGTATGTACATCAAAATTCGTGAAGGGGTCTGTAAAATAAAATATGCGAATACAGAATATTGCGTTAATACTAACACTTATGTATATGAATTTATGCACTTTTGGGTGAATCCCGAAAGTGGGCTTATATAAAATTTGTCACTATGATTTCTACTTATATAAAACTTTTTTGTGTCGAATATAAACTTGATACTAACATGTGTATGTGATTTATGCAAGTTAAAGTGATTTTCGAAAGAGGGTTTTATATGGGAGCTATGGTCAAAGATTGATACTTATACAAAATTCCTTGTATCGAATTTCATTAATATATTGCTATATATAAATGCCTTAAATATGCATTTATGATCGTTAAACCCCTATTTGTATTGGGCTAGGTGAAATAACGGACCGATCATAACCAATTTCTATAGGCTTCGTTTCATTGAATTATCTTCAAAATTGCAGAAAGTTTACATGGAGAGCCAGCCAGACGGACATCTTTAGATCGACTCATTATTATTATAAATATGAATTATAATATATAATAAATATGAATTATATGAATTCTAAATTAATTTCCCATATAAAATGTTGTTTGCTGGGTAATAACTACTCTTGTATACTTGTAAAATCAGTCACGAGATTAAAGCAATAGCAACAAAAACAATACAAAATACGTAGTGTATATTTATGATTAATACACGGCAAAAAAAATTTTTGTGAATTATAGTGTTGATGCACATGCATATATATTTATCAAGAACAAAATAATAACAACAATAAGAATTGTTGTTTTCTTAATAAGAGACCCACACATACACACAAAGAAGAGGTCAACAACTGTTAAATAACATTAAATAAGAAGAAACTTTGTCGAGTAGTTTATATAGTCACTTACAAATCTACAGTAATGGTCAAAGTTACAGCACATAGTCAAACACTTTATTTTGGAATAATTCTGTAACTTATGAAACGTTAGAAATATCTAAATAAAATTTCACATGGCCAGAGCTAAGGTGTTTTCGAGTTGATATAGAGATACACAAGCCCCTAGCGGATCACAGCGGTATTTGGTCATAATATGTTAGGATTTTTTAAATCTTCAAATCACCAAAAACGCAAAAGGCTGTAACTACTACAATTTTTAATTGTTTACATCAGAGCAAAAAACATTATGAAAATACAAGAAGCCGTAACTAATTTTTTAATCATTCACTTAAAGCAAAAATATATAAAGTATAAAACACTCTTCAAATCACATTTTTCTTAAATGGAACAAATTTTACTACCAATTATGAAATTGATGTTACGGCCTTTTGCATTTTAGCTGACGAAATTTTCACTTATGTTTTGAACACAATTGACCCAAATTAAGAAAACATTGATCGAAAACGGTCAAAATATGAAACCAGACATGAGTTTATCATTTTCAGCATAAGAAGAATAATCGGCCTCATAATGCGCGACCAGTTGAAAGCTATTTGGAATATCGTGGATGGAAAAAGTATCCCATCCGCCGTATGGGCCATATATTGCCCCTTCTGACTACTATTTCGCTCAATTCAGTATGTCCTTGCTGAAATATATTTCACTTCAGTTAAAAGGTATCAAAAAGTAGCTTGATTTGTTTCTGGCCTCAAAAAATGAGAAGTATTTTTGGAATCGAATCCATAAATTGACGAAAATATAGAAAAAAGTCGTGGCTTCCGATGGACAACACTTATAATAAAATAAATTGTATCTTTATCTTGAAATAGACATTAATTTTTCTTAAAAAAAAAATGGAAATTAATGCATATTTTAACGGTAAGTTAAGTTATAGAATTATTAAAACAAAACTTTTGAAAATAATATAATTTGGATCTTTGTCCGATTCGAGAGAGAAAACTCTTCAAAGTAAAATTTTTTCTTTTTATAATATTTTACAAATAACAGAGGTAAAAAATTCACTCCACTCATTAAGATATCGGCATATTTTATATTGATCAAATCATATATTTAAATATGTAAATGAACTATAAATGTAAATCATATTACTCAAGTAATACATTTTTAGATCTTGTAAGAAAGGTCACTTTAGTTCTCACTTTTACTCAAAAAATAATATCATAATTATTGAAAATACAACATTATATTTTATGTAGTTATTAAAAACTAAATGAAATTAAATAAAATAAAAAATTATCTCTTTGCTACTTTTTTCTTACCAATTGTAATATACAGTCAATCGCATAAATATGTATACGACCCGTATGTATTTTTATAGCTTTAGACTTTTGTTCTTATTTTTAAAAATATTCGTAAGAATGATTTTCTTATAGTAAATACAATAAAATATCGAAAACCTCAATTTCTACATGTTAAAATAAATCAAAAATTTAAAAATCTTTAGATATTTAATAATAACTTAATAATTTGACATGTTTTCTTTTATTCAATTTATTTCAATTTGTATCCCATATATTATTTTAGGCAATAGTTATATCCGATTAAAACAATGGTTCTGATGATTTGTATACATACTTATGCCATGTAAATTTCAGTGGTTCTTTGATATAAGTGGCCACAAAAGATGACATAATAGGAATATCTCAGGATTTTCTTGGTTTTCTTAATATAGAGACATACCATTTACTATAGGACCAACATTTTCTCAAATATTTTTAAAAATATATACATAAATGCTTTAAAAATACATACGGGTGGTATACATATTTATGCGATTGACTGTACATAAACTTTAATTTAAATAAAAACTATTTAATTGCCAAAAACGTCTGACTATGTGATTAATTTATTGAGAGAATAAATTATAAAAAAATACATACTAAAAATGCTCCTTTTATGAAAATGTAATTAATTAATCATAAAAATTTTCCAATTATGTTAATATTTCAATTTTAATTTTTTGCTTAAATAATTTCTTACACTTAACAACATAATTTTTTATTCACATCTTTAAATCCATATTTATATTAATATAAGTAGATGATTTAAAGTTTTTAATTAAATATGTAAGTACTTTATTTCATTAAAAAAAATTAAACTTGTTGTAAAGACAAGTGTAAACATACACATTTTATATGATCATGTGTAAACATGAATACACTGAAAAAAAATCAATACAATTAGATAATTTTTAAACATTTTTAAAACTGAAATTTAAGTTTTTTCTATCATTCTATTTTAATAAATATCTGTATCTTATTAAGAAATATTTTATATTTATAAAATGTCATATTGATTAGGGTATAAATAAATTCGTTCGTTTCTTTTACATTCGAATTACTATCTTTAAAGTTTCAACATTTTTGGTTTTATTAAATTAGTTCCGAAACAAATTAATTAAATAATGAATGCTAAATTAATTTGCTAAATATAGCCGTAAACTAAATAAGATAAACTTTTTTTTTTGAGGTTCAATGAACCTTTTCTATAAGTATGTTTGTTAAAATTATTATGACCCTCAAAGAATTTTTATGTATTTGAATTCAACAGAAATAGATTCGTTTTTATCACTAAATTCTGAAACAGAAGTATTATTATTTGATTAAAACTGGAAATCGAAACATATGCTACCATTATAAAAATATAACAAAAGAAAAATTAAGTCGATAGATTGATTTTACATAAATCCCCATAAATAAATTGTTTTCCTCATGCATGTTATTCTTAAAATTTTTCTTTAACATAGTATATTAGAATACGAATCTTAAATATTTATTAAATTTAAAAATATTACGAGCCAAAATAAGATTTTTACAGAAGTAGATTTTTCTGAAATTATTTTTAATTTAAAATTCTTATCGTATTTTAATTACACATTTTAACTTTTCTTTTACAATACCTTTTCTTTTTGCCCATAAAATAAATTTATTTCGTTAAATGTTTCCTATTTTCTATAAATCTTAATGATTCATTTATATATTTAGAATAAGTATTAATTTGTATATATATATATATATATATATATATATATATATATATATATTTGTAAAGAGATCATGTAAAAATACAGAACAAAAATCCGAGAATCTTATAAAAGCATATTTATTTGCTCTTAAGATAAACCGTTAACAATTTAAGAGCATATAAAAATAAGACTTTAGATTATTTAAAGAGAATTATAACAAAAGCAACATTTCATATGAAAAAATTAAGGATGCCAGAGTAGGAAATCTCTGCATGTTAAGCGAATGAGAGACCATCATTTGTGATATGCAGTGTTGCCAGAAAAATTTTGCCTCATGTCCCCAAACCCGAAGCTAAAAATCTTCAAAAATCCCCGTTTTAATATGTAAACCCCCAATTTTGTTCCCAAATGTTTTAATATAAAATTAAGCTTTTAAATTGAAAATGTATTGAAATGTATTAGAAATATTTTACAAAAAGAAATTTAACGAACATTATTTTTAAAATATATTTCTTATAGGAAATATTTATAAAAAGATTTAACAAAAATTTTCTTAAAAATTATCTAATATATAAATAAAATTTATCAATAATTTCATATAAAAAGGAAATTTGTCAAAAATTCATAAAAATGGACATTTAATAAAAATTTTCTATATTAAAAACATTTATTGAAATGTTCCTGAAAAAAACATAAATTTTTCAAAAATTTTATATAAAAATAAAAACATTTTTCCATCAAAGAAAATTTATCGAAAATTTCGTATAAAGAGAAAAGGTATTGAATTTTTCTATAAATTGAAATTTTAACAAAAATCATGAGAGCTTAATTTTACGAAATGAGTTAAACAGACTGTTTCATAGATAATTATTTTGGTAGTTGTAATTTGGTTTTCGAATAAATTAATTGAAAATTGTTTTTGATTTGTAAGGAAAAACCAATGAAATTAATTTTGTTTTTCAAAAAAAAAAATAAAGGTATAAACGGCATAAAAACAAATAATAATTTATTATTTTCTATATATAGAAATCAATTCAATATTTTCACTAAATAAAAAATAACTCCACGATATATATATAATAAAAAAAACTAGCAACAAATTTTTATAGATATTTTAAAAATATTTAACGAAAAATCTTTATATATTAAATTCACATTCATCGCAATTAATTACAAAATTAAAAACTTTTCGAAGGTTTTTCTTTAAAAATTAGAGTTTATCGAAAACTGAATAAATGTTTTATTTAATAAAAAAAATCCCCATATTTTAAGAATAATCCCAAATCCCTTCCCACGAAAATCTGTCCCCAAATGATAGTTTAAATCCCCAATATAGGGACAAATTCCCTCATGTGGCAACACTGTACATATGTATATTTCAAAATTCCAAGAATTGCTTATAGCAACAAAAACGCATATGTAAAAACAATTTCTTGACTGTAGATTAAAGAGAATGTGTAGTTTTTGTTGAATTCTTTTTTGGTATAACCCGTTAAAGAAATGTACATAAAACAAAATGTAACAAAATATTGCAATGTTATAAAACATTTGCGAATTTTGTAAAAAAAAAATTAAAATAATCATATTTTGTTCATTGTAAATAAAAATTTCTTGACATACTCTATATCACAAATTTCCAGAAAATTCTGGACATTTATGCATGCCCCCAACTTGCCTTCAATTTTTTGCAATAAACTTAAAATACTTGCTGTTCTTAAAATATTTTTGGAAAAACTAGTTTTTCATTAAAATTTTATAAACAAGAACAGTTTGTTTTTGGGAATATATCACGAAAATAAATATGGCAATATTATAAGTATGCAAATTCAAAGAAAAGTTCAAAAACAATCAAAGAATTTTTAGCTTAAAAACAATTTAAAAAAATAATACTAAATTTTCAAAAACATTTTTTTTTTTTTTTTGGTGTCAAACAAAACAATAAAATTTAAATAAAACAAACGAAAAAACAAAATAAAAAAATAAAATGTTTAATGAATATAACAAATTGATTAAAATTAAAAATACAAAATATCCACAAACAAACCTGTTCCACGAGCGATATAAGTCCCAGCCATACTAGATGATGATGTGGAAGAACTGGAACCAGCTCCAGCACCACTTGTTTTCGTAAACTTTAATAGCATATTGTATACACACACTCACACACTTTTTAATAATTGATTTTATTTTATTTATTATTAAAAAGATTTCTCTTTATTAACACGTTTTTCTTATTAAATGTTTGTTTTCAAAAGTTTAAAAAGTATTTATTTGGATATTTTTTAGTACAATAATTGAAAAATTATATATTATATGTACGTCCTGGTTACTTTTATTAGCAAAAAACGGGAGAATAGAAAAGATGAAAGAAAAACTGTTACTATTTTTAGCTAAAATAAAAAAAGCATCTAAACTAAAGCAACAACAACGTAAAATCTCGTTTAGGAATTTATTTTTCTTTGCTTTTCACCGGAGTATACATATCTATCACTCATAATTTCCACAAAAAGAACAAATGAAATAAAAGTAAAATGAAATTTGCTAAAGAATCCTCAGCGAGCGGCAACAACAAAACTATTAAAAATGTGATTCTCTACTACAAGTCTTCTTCTTACTGATATTTCCTTTTTGACTTCCTTGTTGTTTTTTTCTTTTTTATTTATTTTTCTTTAATTAAAAAATGTGCACACACATTCATACATATAATTTATTGTACAAAACAAGCACACACCAGGCGAATATGTAAGTACGTCACTAAAGCAAAGTATTTATTTGTTTTCTGTTTCTTTTTTTCTTCTTCTTACATACAATCAATCAATTCTCTATTTCAATATTTTTTCATATTAATTGATTTTCTTCAATAGATATTATAGTTATTATCAAATCACTATATAATTAAGCTACTTTTTTCACTTATCTTCGTTGTCTTCTTTTTTTATTGTTTTCACTCTACTTGTAATAGCTAGTTTTTTATTAGTGTCAATCACCATCACTTTTTTGTTTCATTGTAAATTTGCTTTTATTTTGTTTGTTTTGATAAGTACGCTTATTGTATATTATGTTTATATAAATATTTGTCAATTTCATTAAATTTAAATAACAAAAATTTCATAATTTTGTAATAAAATTTTTACTATTTGCGTTTTATATCTGAATTTTACAACATTCAACTGGTTTCTTTTTCATTTTCTTTTGGTGCTTATTTTGAATGTTGCCAGTTCAAAAAAAATACATTAAAAAATATAAAAATCGCTAGAAGTAAAGAAATGTTAAAAATATGTAGTAAAAAATAGTCAGTTACGCAACAGCCCATCTACACGTAAGAAAATATGTAAGATTTTTCTGTCAGAGGGTGTCAAATTCGATCTCTGAGAGAATTATCTCACGTGTACATATTCTGTTACGTGTAGATGGGCTCTTATAAAATGTACTGTCAAAAAAAAATACCCACATTCGAAATTTACTAAAAAAAGAAAAATAAAGTTGTATACCTTGGGTAACATATTAAAAAAAGTTTTAAAATCAAATGGTCGCAAACATTTTGAAAGTTTTTAATGATCTAAATGAAGATTATTTTTAATTAATTTTGTTAATGTGAACTAAAATATTTGGATGGCGTTTAAAAATTCTTGCAAATACTTTTTAAATGCTGTATAATAGGATCATATTTAATTCTTTGGGAGACAAATATTGTTTGAGTCTGAATTTACACAAGGCAACTTTTCTTACGGAAATTCTGATTTTATGTGAGAGCGAAAGAGAGGGAATATGAAAGGGTTTAAACTTGACTTCGCTTCGAAATTCGTTTTGTTTTTCATTTTCATACTTTAAAACAAAAGCAAATCAAAGCAGTTAAAGCAAGAGTAAAATTTTTTATGACAACGTAAATGCAAGCTCAAAAGAAAAAATTTCAGAAAGAAAAATTAGTGTGTGTAAATTGATATTCAAAAAAGTTCGACTTGTCCATAGAATGGAAATCCGAAGAAAGGAAGTTAAATAATTTAAGGCAATCTTCGCCTACTTTCAACAATATTGTGTGCAAATTCCTATAAATATCTCTGAATTGATCACATTGACTATTATAGCATTCGAGCGCAGAGTTGTAGCAACACGTAAAATTGTTATAGTGCATAAACGGTGTTGCCAAGTACTTTAAGTATAAAAGTGGAAGCCTTTGAAATCCCCAAATCACTTTAGTAAATATTTCCTATTTATCCGATTGTAAATACCAATTTATCAATTGAAAGCTCATGATTTGACATTTATAAAAAATAAAGAACTTTTCATAAATTAACCAAATTTTTGTTCGTTAATATTTTGTCATTTCGAGTGTATACCAAAATTTTTTCATCATAATTTTTTTCTTAATATTCATAATGCATTTGAAATGTTTACTTAACCTTCCTTACTAGTATGTGAAACCGGACATTAACATTTTCCGTATTTTTTTTATTTTTTTGATATATATATATATTTTTATTTATTTATTTTTTGTTCATACAAAAAACCTGAGCGTATTACGTATTTTATTCATTTTAATATAGTGAAAATTTTCGGAATATATATATTTTGTTGTTGTTTAAGTTATTTTTTTCACAAACGACATATGTTTTTGACAATTATTTTCGTACTTTTTACCTACCGTCTATACTAGCTTTTTCTTGTTCGAACAGTGAACAAATTTTGTGCGCTCATGCATTTAGATAGTGTAGACCAAACCTGTTCATGTTTTTTTCTTGTTCGCACAATCGTTCGACCAACTATGTCTGCCATCAATCGTCATTTTGTATACTGACGGCAAACAAAAAATTATGATTGTTCGACAAATGCTTAAAACTTAAAACAAAATGAAAAAATATGATGCTCTGCCGATTTTTTGTTCTTGTGCGAACAAGAAAAAGGATAATATAGGCGCAGTGTTACTCTTTACCACCAAAGCTTTTACCTAGTGTCTACATTAGGCAAATTTTTATCAAAACAAAGAGCAAAATCAGTGTGAATATATACAAGGTAACCTTAGTTAAACAGCAGATTATTATTTTGGTTGTTACAGTTATCAAACTGCATATATAAAAAACAATAAGGAATACGCCATATTATTGTTTTTGTGCAACTGTTGCCACCTTCCATAAATTCGCGTTAAGTTTGACGTTTGTCTTGATAAAAAAAATTTTCTAATGTAGATACTATGTTATACGAATTCAACAAAAACAAAGTTCATTATTTGTTAACACGTGTGGATTTGATCGTATTTTTTTATACTATTTAATATACAACAGTAACGCAATCCTCCCGCAAGTAATTTAATACTCTTATAAGATTAGTCAGTGCAGAGCTTCCTGCAGTTCATTTTGAAAGAAAACGAACAAAAATTCAAAATATAGGGGATTTAGGTTTAAGAACAGCGACAAATGTAAGATCTTCAAATTATTCTGAATAAAATAAACAAGTAACACATTTTTTATTAAGATTAAATTTCTTGGTAATAAATTAAGATCCTTCATAATTAATAAAAATTAGAATTTTAGTACTCTTAGGGTGAAAAAAGTAATATATATTTGAATACATTTTTGTTACCGAAAAATATTTTTATTTTCCATCCCTGTTTGTTGACATACAAATGTCATACCAACACGCAGCGCAGTTGGACTCAGCACGTGTTTTGTTTTCTGCATTTCTATAAAATAACCGGATAAATTAGAAAAAATAATTAGTAAAATGGGTAAATTTCGATCAAAACTAAAACGTCATACCAAGGGTAAAACCTGGAGTAAGGGACACTCTTCTACATCGAATCCCGACCAAATGAAACATCGTATGAAGGCCAAGTCGAGGTTTTTTCAGCCCAACATAAGTTTGGGTAAGAAATATACATACATATATACATACATCCATGCATAAAAAATATATATTTAATGATAAATTCATATTTTCCAGCTCCTCCTGAAAGGGAACCTAATCCCAATACCCTCACTTTGGAGGCTATAATGAAACATGAACAAAGACAAGCCTTTAATGCCGAAACCACCACCGTGAATGACGTAGCTGGTAGTTTAAAATCTTTTAGCTTGCATGATGACGATGATGATTTTATGTCCGAGTCTCAAGGTGGAACGTTTAAAACGTTCAAAACATTCGCCTCAAACTACAGCACCTGCAGTAATGTAAGTTTTAAAAAATTGCTGGTAGGCTTCCGAGCTTCATCAGAGCTCCACAAGGAAATGTTGGCTATACTTACAGCCTTAACGGAAATTATTAAAGAAAGAGGTGGCACTGAATCCTCAACAGAATATTTTATTTTATTAATGGAACAAATTGAGGCCAGCACAGAAGATAATGACATTATTGCTGGTGTGTCGCTATTGTCTATGGGTATTAAATCTGTACCTACTGCAGTATTGAGAAAACGTTTTGGCGAGACGGTTCAAACTTTGATGTCTTGTCTACAAAGATTTATGGGCTCGAATAATCAGTCGATTATTAAATATGTGAGTTAGGAATGAATTTAAATAATATTTTATTAAAATATTGATAAAATATTTACAGATTATAGGCTGCTTATCAGTTTTACTAAGAGCTCAGGATTATATGACCTGGACATATTCCTCAACTTGGCAGTATATAGATACTTTATTATCATTTACAATACATTCAAAGCCAAAGGTAAACAAATTACTTGTAATAGTTGCGATAAGTTATTAATTCTTTATGAATATTTATAGATTCGCAAAGCTGCCCAACACGCAGTGGTTTCGATTATTCATGGCAGTTCATTTATGTTGCCTCCAAAACCTGCCGATGTCGAAAACGATAATGACAATGACATGGACGCTTCTAATCAACAGCAAATTAAATCTCATCCTGCTAGCAGTCGTGTCACCAAGTTCTGTTTAAGTCAATTTAAACCAGAGATTCTGGCTCAACAACAAACTACCGTTTTACACACTTTAGCTTTGTTGAGAGAAACTATTAGTGGTTTTAAGACCGACGATATAAGAACTGTTTGCGAACATTTATTGTCCATTATGACTGCTGCAAATGTGTTAATAAGAACAAATTGCTTGCAAACTTTGCATCAACTGTTTGTATCACGCACCACTAATTTAAATGGTTTACTTTGTGCTAAACTTTTGACAGCTATACACGAATATAGACCAGATCGTACAGATTATCGTCAGACCTTGGCCTGGTTAACCGTTCTTAAAGAGGGTCACATACATTTGAGTCAATTGGAATTGAATTTATGCATTAATGCTTTACCAATTTTCATAGAAATATGTTGCAGTGATTTGTGGCTTTCGGATAGAACTGATATTATAGTAGGTGTCTCAAACGTAATTAAAGAATTGTTGTACGAATGTGTTAAACCCGCTTGTGCTACGCAAGAATTAGCCAATGCATACCGCGTGCAAATTAGCAAAATTTTAACATCGGTACATAAAGTTTTAAGTGCTCCCTTTGGAGAAGTTGCCAAATATGTGGTATTAACCTTCTCTATTATCTTTGAAATTTGTGGTCTTTATTTCGGCAAGGAATTGTCTCCCTCTCTATTAGAATTGGCCAAACGTTATGATACCCAATCAGCTTTACGCATACAAATTGAACATGCCATTATATCGGCTATTAAAACTATGGGTCCAGAAGTTGTTTTAAAATCCATACCTCTAACTAATGCTAAAGGAGAAGTATTATTGGAGAAATCCTGGATGTTACCTTTACTAAGAGAGGGGGCAACAGGCGCTAGTTTTAAATTCTTTAAGGATGTCATATTAGCTCTGGCATTGGATTGCAATAAAAAATGGCATACATTTGCTGAGGAAAAGCAAGTTTCTATGTCGCACACTTATGAATTGTTGTGCTGTCAATTGTGGGGTTTATTCCCTGGTTTTTGTCGGGCTCCCAAAGATCCCGATAACTTTAGATTAATAGCTCCAACTTTAGGTAATGCTTTGGATAATAATCCTGAGTTTAGGGCACCCATTTTTGATGGTCTCATTGAATTGATACAAAATGATGAGCAGACTATCATACATGAAGCTTTGGGCAAATATGCTAAGAACTTTTTACCCAGATTATTTAATATATACACACAGAAACCCAATGGAACATACGAACAAGATTTACGCAAGAAATCTTTGGATGTTATTAAGGTAAAGTCAATTAATTACGAAATGTTTCAACATAAAAATATAAAAAAAAAAAATATTTTTTTCCAGTTATATTTAACCAAAACCCCCAATGAAATATTAAAAAACCTCTTTGATACAGCAAACAAACAATTGGAAGCCACTGCTGTGGGTACATTTGAATATGATTCGATTTTTGATATCACTGCGGCTTTGATACTATTTCAAACATGCGAAGTAATACGGGGATTTTTCGAAACCTATATTGAACCAGTTTTAATGAGAAACGAAAAATCGAAATTAGTGGCTAAAGATGAGCAAAAATTAAAAAAACAACAGCGTAAAACCTATGAGTAAGTACAATCTTTTAAAGTAAGTAGTAAACTTTACTATTTCATTTATTTTCAGATTATTACGTGATATATTGACTTCTGAGGCAGCTTCTTGTAAAAAGTTTACCCGCACCAACTTGATAGCTTTGCAAAAATTACTCTTAGAAGCATTTTCCACCAGTTGCGCTGTATGTCAAGCTGCCCGCTTAAAGTAAGAAAAACATTCAGAATTATTTCAGTAGAACGTAAATTATTTACCCTTTTCTTTATTTTAGATGTTTAAAAATTCTCATTGAGACTCGCAAAAATAATACAATTAACGACAAAATTATTATAAAAACTTTACCCGAGGCTGTTATAAATTACAAAGAGTTTTCTACACGCAAAGAAAATATATCTGAAGAATTACTGAAATTGATTTTAGACTTGTATCAGGAGGCTGACAAATTAAACGATTTTGTAGATATTTTAACGGCTGGTTTCGCAGGCGATGAATCTTTGATTACCAATACAATATTGGCTTTCCGTACGGTAGTACAAAGTCATGGCAAAAATTTAACCGTTAGTACTTTGGAATTTATTATGGAACAAATAGCGGTATTTTTAGTGCAAAAATCTAGATCACAAGCAGAAGCTTCTGTGACATTTTTAATAACTTTTATAAAAGTTATGCCCGCACCCTTGGTGGCCAATCATTTGGAAACTATAGTAAGTTTTTTATATATATAAATATCTATTGTATCATTAATAGGCAAACACATTTCTTGTAATTCCTTTCACGCTCGCAGTATACGTCCTATATTCCTTCAGTACTTTGGATATGTGCCTTAAAAGCTGGTACTAATACATATAAGCCTCAAAGATAAAAGCGATACAAATTATTAAACTCTTCTATTTTATTTCTTATGTATATCATACAACTCTCTTTATTCAAAGCAGTGATATTGTTCTTATTTCTTTACAAAAACATACTAGACAAGTTATAATGACATAATAATAGTGAGTTACTTTTATCACACTTTTAATTGAGAGAAATGTAAGAGAGGAGTGATAAATAAAGTAGCAAAGAGTTTAATACTTTGAATTACTTTGTTTATTGTTTCTTTGTTCTTGAGCATGATGAAAAACAATGTATAAAAACAATTTAAGTTGCCTTTTTTCATTTTCGTACTTCAAAACAAAAACAAATCAAGGCAATTAAAGCAAGAAAATTTTGAATGTGAACGTAAATATAAGTCTAAGTTCACAGACAGCAATTTTTCTTTCTGAATTTTTTATTTATTTGTTTATTTTTTCTTTTGGACTTGCATTTACGTTCACACACAAAATTTTACTTCAGCAATGCCTTGATTTGTTTTTGTTTTGAAGTACGAAAATGTAAAACAGAACGAATTTCGAAGTACAGAAAAGTTTGTACCATTTCATATCCTCTTTCGCTAGCTCTCAAACGAAATAAGAATTTCAGCAAGAAAAATTGTCTTGTGTGAACTCAGACTAAGTTTAAAAGAAAAAAAAAAAAATTCTGTGTGTGAAGTTAGATATAGATTGGGCTAAGCCGGATATAATATTCTTATCTATTATTTTTTCGAGCAGAAATAAAAATTTTTTTTATTTATTTTCATTTATTCATTTCAATTCACAATAATATAAAAAGCCTTCTTAGGCCAATAAATATATATTACAAAGATTTATTCCTGAATAAGGATATATTAAATATTAAATAAAAACTATAAAAATTAATTACACTCATATTCAATACTCCAATTCAAATGGCTCCCCAGCCAGAATATATAATAATATACCAAAAAACAGCATAAAGTTACATAGTCTCATAAGTAGTATAAACATTAAAAAGAAAGTCACACAACTGTGTACCACTTACCACAATAATAAAAATAAGCTATAAAGTTCCAAATATCTCATTAGTTTTAAACGAAATGCATTATTCGATTGAGAAAATAAACGAAGCTCAAGTGGCAAAAAATTACAACAACGTGCAATCCTCGCTCAAAAACAGAGGCGCTAATTCTAGGAATAATAATTTGCGGATTCCTAGAAGAATGTGAAAAGGTGAACTCTGACCGAAGCTGTAATGGACTCCCAGTTTTAATAACTTAAAAAAACATCATCATATTACGATATGAAATAAAATTCTTAAAAGAACAACAAAAAATTTTAGATCGACAAGAAACTTAACGACCAATCATATTCATAATTCGATTGAACCTTGTAATGTTATCGACGTAGTCCTGGATATTACTTCCAGGCCATACCACACAGTGTCGTCAAAAGTGCATGGGCAACTAAATACCTAGTCCGGCAAAGTAAATAAACGGCAAGAGAATAAAGTCCTTAAAACACCAACAACTTTAAAACGAATTCGATCAAAATGGTAATCAAATAACAAGCGCCTATCAAGATATACAAATAAACATTCCAATTTATCTACAAAATTAACAAAAGAGCCATCAATAACAATTCATAAAGTCAAATCAACATTTCCAAATACAATTGCCTTCGTTTTAGAACTATTAACTGTCAAACGATTGTAAGAAACGAGCTATAGAATATTCAGTATTAGATTGCATTACATTACCATTATCAAAAGCTGTCCGAAATAATAGCATGACATAATCTGCAAATAAATAGGATTTACAAACATTCGTATCAACAAGGTTCGGAAGATTATTTATGTATAAAATAAACAGAAGTGGGCCTAATAACGAACCCAATTTAAGAGGTAGAATATTGGAATATATGCCAAAAATATCCACAAATTGAAACATATCACATAAGTAAGAGAAAATAAGCCTATATGCAGATTTGGAGAATGAAGACAAGTCCCTTAACTTGCCAATTAAGATGGAGAAATCTACAGAATTAAACTCCTTCGTTAAATCTAAAGAAAACATGACAGCAAGATTTCCATTATTCAAACTATTATGAACATCATCAGTTAAATTAAGCAATAATGAAGAGGTACAAGGACCACGTCGAAATGCGTGCTGGGAAGAAGAGATATGGTTTTGAACAAAAGTAAGCATCTGATCCTTCATTATATGTTCAAGGAACTTCGATAAAGATGGAAGTATATATATTGGTCTTAAATCCTGAAAGGCATGGATAACTCTTGACTTTGGAATTGGAACCACCCGAGCAGTTTTCCATATCGAAGGGAAAGTGCACGATGTCAAAATGAAATTAATGTGATGCACAAGAAAATGCGAGATATAAGGATAAATAGTTCTAATAAATCGTATAGGAATGAAATCAGTTCCAACACATTTCGACCTTATCTTACACAACGCATTAAAAATTTCAAATTCACTTAAACAACTGAAAGAAAAGGATTCATCAGCATAATTAAAAGAGTCAAAGTAAATAACATATCATTATTAAAATCATTAATATTAACAAAATAGCTATTAATCTCGTTCGCATGCCTGACATATTCAACCCAGAAAATAATTTCGAATAAAACATCTTCCTAACTCTACGAATTACATTTTTTGTTCTATTCCTGTACCTGCAATAAATACGCCAACTTTCAGATGAACCAGCTAATACAATCTCATTTGATTTCATCCAAGAAGAGTCGTTAATCCTAATTCTGCGCTTAACTATTGGAACATATTCATAAAGTGAATTAATAAGTGAGCTCTAAATTTTAACATCCAGATCCATAAAAATAATCAGAGTCAAAAGTAGATATGGAAGAAAAAATTCCTTCCCAATTAGTTCTGCTGAAATCCTTATACAAAAAATATTTATATGAACTTCTAACAACAAGTTGAAAAGCTGCCAATATGACCGCATGGTGAGAAATTGTAGGGCACTGTACTTGATCTGAATATATCATAAAACCAAATATTCAGTAAAGTAACAGAACTGTGAGACACATCAAGATAAGTGGGTTTTGCAATTATGCGAGACAAACATTGCACTTCAAACACATAGAGCGCATCCTGCTTGCTTTTGTAATATCGAACATGTTACAATTGAAGTCTCCTGCTATAACAATATCTTTATATTTGGAAAATAATTCAAATCAGCTCAAAAAAGATCGACTCATAACCAGGGAGGGATACTTTTGTGATAACCTTAAACTTAATAAAATCAGAAATGAAAATAGCAACTTCTCCACCTCTTGCAAATAAAAGGTAATTCCTAATAAGTTTGTATCCTGAAATGCCAAGAGATTTTTTATGTGATTTTTTTTTTTTGAGATGAAATACGTTATTTTTTTGTTTTTATTTTTTCTAAGTAATATAAAAGTTATTTTCTGATTTTTTATTGATAGTATTGTAAATTGAAAAACAAAAAATATCGCCAAAACCAGAAAAAAACACCAAAATAAAAAATCGAAAAAAAGCAAAACGGAAAAAAAATTTGAAATAAAAAAATCGCCAAAATGAAAAAACACCAAAACTAAAAAAATCGCCAAAATTAAAAATATTTTAGAAAAAACATCGTGAAAATGAAAAAATCGCCTAAACAAAAATAAAAGTATAAATAAAAAAGCCGTCTAAATTAAAAAAATGAAAAAATGGAAAAAACGCTACAATGAAAAAATCGCCAAACTTAAAAATCATTAAAATGAAAAAAACGCCAAAACGAGAAAAAAGTGAAATAAATCGCCAAAATAAAAAATAAATATTTTTGTATGGCATCGAGATATATATTGGTACCTTTGGTTATAATATTAAGAAAATTATTATATAGTTTAACAGAGTTATCTCTTCTGTTTACGATGACGTAGTCATGTTTCTGTAATCTTTTGTAGGTTTTTAGGACGCTCTTTTTTGAACTATCTGAATCCAGACTTTTGTTATGTTTTTATAATAATTATATTTCTGACAATATTTTGCATTTTAAATTATTTTTTATCAGTTTTATCCGTAATCGCTAAATACTAATTCTAAGATTGATACCTACTTTGGAGCATTCATTTCATGTTCGAGTAGCTAGAATTTTCAACCATTTACACAATTCACTCAAAACATTCGAATTTACATGTGATAATTTTGAAAGAAAAACTTTATCTTTAAAATAATGATATATACTCGATCTATACATTATGACAATCTGAAATTGATATTTATTTATTTTCTTCTAATTTTCATATATTCTTTCCTTTCTTTACTTTTCTTACATATATTATATCTTCTATATATATAAAATTCTCGTGTCACGGTGTTCGTAATTGAACTCCTCCGAAACGACTTGACCGATTTTTATGAAATTTTGTATGTGTATTTGTTAGGTATGAGAATAGGTCGTAAAGTATATTTCACATCGCTTGAGGTCGTAAAATAGGCCACATATCTTCTTAACAAATAAACCGATTTTCTTGAAATTTGGCAGGCAAATAGCGTAACATCTGGAAGAAACTATAGCCTATAATTTTTATTATTTATGACGGGAAATAGGGCAAGAGGAGCAAAAGCTTCCTCTCCCTATATCTTCTTAACTAATCAACTAGATTTCTTAAAATTTGGCATGCTGAAACTATAACATGTGAAATATTCTTAAAGATATAAATTTTTTGGAAATTTCAAACCAAAATATTCACTAGAAATAAGTTATATGGCAAAATAACGTTTGCTGGCTTAGTTAGTATATAGTAAATTTGTTTATTGTTTATATGAAGTTTTCGTTAAGTTGGCTCTGCTATTAAAGAATAATAAATATGTTAAAATATAAAAAAATAAATAAGAAAAACTTGGAACGAAAAAAATCGCTTAAAAAAAGTTAGAGGTTTCTACTAACATTTTTTATTAGATTTTTAATAAGCGGGTTGGATTTTCTGTAAAAATTGTATATCAAAAATAGGTATAATCTAGTATAATTTACGTTTCATAAATTTATTTTAATTATATTTTCAGATGAAATCTTTGTCGGCGATGGTTAAGGATACCAAACGTTATTGTCGCATACAAATTGGATATTTATTGAAGAAACTTTGTAAACGTTTTACCACCGAAGAATTAATTAAATATGTGCCTGGTGATGATGAAGTGACGCATCGTCGTTTGAAAAAGATACGCAAACAGTTGAGACGTGATAATCGTAAAAAACAATCAGAAGATAACAACAAGGGTAGTGATGAAGGTTCAGATGAAGAATTTGTGCCAGGATTGGAAAAGAAAAGTGTTACGTAGGTTTCCTTTTTTATTATATTTATCTTTAAAAATGTAATTGTTATATAAAATATTTCCAGTATCGATGATATTTTGGCTGATTCTGATAGCGATTTACCCGAAGATATGCATGATGATGATGTAGAAGATAAATCTAAAACCAAAAAACAACATAATACTTTTATACGTGAAGATCCTGAAGATATTGTGGATTTAGCTGATATTAAATCAATAGGAAATGTTTTAAGTATGTTTTTTTTTTCTTACTAATTTAAATTAAATTTAAAAATAATTTCATTTGTTTACTATACAGCCAACCGTCCTAATTTGGATGCAAATACCAGGTCTTTAAAAATTAAATCAAATGATCCTAATCGTGGCTTTAAAACTGCTGAAGATGGGCGTCTTATAATAAGTGATAAAGCTTTGCGTGGAAGTAGCAAAGATGAAGATGGTGATAGCAGTAGTGAGGAAGATGATGAGGGAGTTGAAATTAATGAGAAAAAGTCCATTAAACGTGGCATGGAAGAAGATTCCAGTGATGGTAAGTTATACTCCTTGGATTCTTAATTTATGTTTAAATATCCCTATTTTTTTTTTTTTTTCAATATATTTGAGAATAAAAATAAACACACTTTTTACAGAAGAAGATGCTGGGGTCATGGTTCCCAATCGTAAACGCAAAGCAACAGATATTTTAAGTATGCGTTCAGGCAAAACTTCTGCTTCACATTACATTACTGGCGGTAAGGGTATTCATAGAAATTTGGGTGCTGCTTCTGATGCAATCTCTATGAAATCGGGTAAATCTGGCTATTCAGCAAAATCAGGCAAATCGAATCATACAGGAACAGAATATTCAACCAAAAAAGCTAAGGGTGATATGAAAAAGAAAGGAAAATTAGATCCATATGCTTATATACCATTAAGTAGAAATACTTTAAATAAAAGGTAAGCTAAATAAATAGTTTAGAAATGTAAATGTTTCATAATTAAGTTTTTTTTCAGAAAACGAGCTAAACATGCGGGTACATTTAAAAATATTGTTAACGGCGCCCGCAAGGGAGCGTTGAAAGGTGTTAAAAGTAAAATGGCCAAGGCCTATAAAAAGTAAATGAAACGAATAACTATTTTTAAGTTTAATGCTTTTATAATTTTGAATTAAAAGTTGTGTATATTTATTAAAAAGAAGTTTTATTACTATTATGGAATATATATTAATTTTATGTAAATAAAATTTTAACTGCAAAATAATAAAAAAGGTTATTAAATAAAAGCACCTGCGTTAAAATTATTTGGTAATTTTTTTTTAATTAAATAGAGCACATACACAAAAATCTCAAAACAATCTGAGTTAAAAAAAAATATATCACACAACTTTAAACATAAATTTACAGTCAACTTATGAAATTAATCTTTGAAAAATTGCTTTTCAATGTGAGTTCTAGACCATTCGCCTTCTGGATTTTCGCTTAGCATAGTTTCTTCAATAAAATGCATTTTATTATGGCTATCTACCAAAATCACCGTATGCGTACGACTGCCATAACCAGTTCCGGGTATTAAAACATTTAAAGCACTTAAATATTCGCCATAAAGGGGAGCACGTCTTTTTAGTTCTTCATCTGGCCAAAATTTCTCTTTATGTTTAAGTAAAACCATTAATTTGTTAACTAATTCATCTTGTGCGGGCTTTTCATCAATAATATTTTGAAATGTTTTACGTCCAAAGGAAACTTTTTTAAATGGGGCTGAGGGCAGACTGTTTCCAAAACCATAGCAGGTATTTTCTTTGTAATGTACTAAACCAGCTGGTACATTGCTACAAAGTGTTATGGCGGCTGGTATAGAAGAATGGCTGTAAAGTATTTAAACACAAAGATTAATCATTATTTTTCCGGTTAGCTTTTTTCAAGAAGATATATTATGAAATTTCCATTAATAAAAAAATTTTTCTATTTAAAATACCATGTAGGGTTTTTATCACGGGAATTTTGACAATTTTTCGCTTCCCGATTCCCTGGATTCTTTGTTGGAAATCTACCAAAAATGTGAATTTTTACCATTTTTAAAAATACATATATATTTATGGATGATGATTACATTGTTTTGCACTTGATGTAATAAACTAAATAGTTTATTAAAATATCAGAAAAAGTAATTTCCTGACTAAGAAATACTGAATTTTTTTAAAATTCTCTCTCTTTGAAACCACTGCTATTAGAACACGAAGCTTAGAAAACTTCGCCAATGTTAGATGAAGGCTCGACACAGTTTTATAAGACTTTTTATTTTGGCCTTTCACCTTCAAAAATTATTATTTTTATGTTTTGGAAAATCGGTCGGCGTCTAAGTGAGATTTCAAAAAAATATTCTCGAAGCTGTTATTTATGGTATGGTGATGAACGTTATCCAAGATTCATTTTTTAAGTTTTTATTATCGATAATGAATAACCAGATACTTTAATAGTAAAACAAATTTAGTTTTTTTTAGGTACGAATACGGAACAATAAATTTCCAAATTTGTAATACAAATTTTGTCTTTAAAATGTATTTTAAATTTAAAATTTGTTTGTGAATATGGGTATAAATGTGCTTTATTTGTTACCCAATAGAAACATTTATTAAAAACTAGTTTTAGTACCTATAGCTTTGTTCCAGTACTTGTAAAATTTACAGGTTTTAATCAGAATTAGTCAGAAATTGTCAAAAATGCTTTCCTATAAATTGCAAGTTTGACAAGTAATGGAACAGAGCTTTTACAACCCTAATGCCATGGTATAATTTAAAATAATATCTTTTTTATCGATTTATTTAAAATTCGGTTATACTTGCCCAATTTCAATGGAAACAAAATTAAATGCACTATATTTGCTGCAATCACCCACCAACTGTTGATTATAATTAGCATTATTAAAGTCCTGGCTATAATTACGAACATAGTCAGAAACAATCATGCCTCTGCCTAGTAAAGAATTATTATTGTGTAGAGGAATTGAGGTTGAATTATTGTAGTCAGTAGTAGTAGTAGTAAAAGTGGTAGTAATACTATTATAAGAGATCTTAGCGGGAGTATTATTAGATGTCTTAAAACCATTTAAGGTGATTTTATTGTTGCAATTGTGATGTTCATGCTGGATATGAATGTGATTCATAACTTGAATTGTTTGTAATGGAATAATGTACATTAGGAAAGCAGTTAATTGTAAACATAATGAGACGGAGCATGAATATTAAAAAAATACAAATAATAATGAAATCCAGCTGATAAATTTACGTATATTGTTAATTATCTATGGCCAGAATCTTATTATTATTTTTTTAAGTTTATATAATAAAAATAAAATACATTTATTTAGACTTACCTATTGCATTTTTGGGTTTAGGCTCTCCTGTTAGATTTAATAAAGCACCTATTTTAAAAATACCATCCTTACCAGAAATTGCCAACCAAGTGCCACCTTCACGTCCCGGCTCCAAATCAATGCCACCATAAACATATTCAGCATTTAACCATTCACCTGCCTGCCTTGTTTCGCGTGCATAAAATTCATCTCGATTGGAGGCCAATATCAATTTGTAGCCATTCTTTTCAGGATTAGAGTTTACATAGAAAAATATCACACACATTTTAAACTAAATAAGAAATAAAAAATACTATTAAAATGCCAAATGCATTTACTAAACCAATTAACTTACCTTTGTTTTCTCTTCTTTTGTTCTGAGTTCCAAAAATTAAAAAACAGCAGCTTATCTGTCAGTCTTATCTTAAACACTAATATTACAATGATATAAAAAAATTGTTTTATTTATTTATTTTTTATATATAATCTAAAAAACAATACTAGGTTTTTTAAGAAAAATACATATTTGTCTCGTTGTAAACTATTTTGTTATTGTTTATTTAGTTTCATTAATCTTTGTTTTTGTTGTTCTATGGTTGGAGTCCATCAGAGACGGAAAAGTTCTTTTTTAATACTATACTTATTGATATTGAAAAGTACCACAGTGCTACCGCGAATAAATTGTAATTCCCAAACAATTTAATGTTGAAAACTGCTATTCGATTTGAAAGAAAATATTTTCGCTTTAAAATGTAATAAATTAAATTAGGGTCGAACTTTGGAATGAAAGTCAGTAATATTAAAATAATACGACGTTGACTGTTAACAAAAAATGTCGTTTTGGAAGCCCTTTATATTTATTTGTAAATTGTACTAAGAAATTCACAAGTTTTTTTTTATAAAATTAAAAATTAATTAAATTTTTTTCGAATTTAATTTTTATATATATATATATTTAATTTCTTGTCATTTTACAATCATAATTGTATTTTTGTTGATTGGGTGCACTTTTATCGACGTTAGCTAGTGTCTACATTAGGCAAATTTATATCAAAACAAACGTCAAAATCAGTGCGAATATATACAAGGTAATCTTAGTTAAACAGTTGGTTATTATTTTGGTTGTTACAGTTGTCAAACTGCATATATAAAAAACAATAATGAATACGCCATATTGTTGTTTTTGTGCAACTGTTGCCACTTTCCACAAATTCGCGTTAAGTTTGACGTTTGTCTTGATAAAAAAATCTCTAATGTAGACACTATGTTAAAGTTAACATGTATAACATGACAGTTCTAAGTAAAAAAAAAAAAAAATAATCAGCTGATTATGTGAGGTCACCTATTTGAATTGGTACTATTTATAATAAAAAAATTAATTTTTCATTCCTGGTCAATCATATGAAGAAAGTCTGTGACAGGATGATTATTTATAAAAGTGTTACGAAATTAACATAGTGTCTACATTAGAAAATTTTTTATCAAGACACTCGTCAAACTTAACACGAATTTGTGGAAGGTGGCAACAGTTGCACAAAAACAACAATACGGCGTATTCATTATTGTTTTTTATATATGCAATTTGACAACTGTAACAACCAAAATAATAATCAGCTGTTTAACTGAGGTTACCTTGTATATATTCGCACTGATTTTGACGTTTGTTTTGATAAAAATTTGCCTAATGTAGACACTAGGTATCGTAGTGTCTACACTAGAAAAACTTTTATCAAGACAAACGTCAAATTCAGTAAGAATCTATTCAAGGTAACATCAGTTAAACAGCTGATTACTATTTTTGGGTGTTACAGCTGTCAAACTGTACATATAAAAAATATTAATGATTTCGCCTTATTGTTGTTTTTGTGCAACTTTTTCCAATTTGCATAAATTCTCGTTGATTTTGACGTTTGTCTTGATAAAATATTGCCTAATGTAGACACTATGTAAACTTTACTAGAGAAATTTTTATCAAGACAAACGTCAAAATTTTGCCTGAATTTATCATAATAAACCATGTAAAAAATACCAACAAAAATCAAATTGCATATTTTCTTAAGCAACGTCAAGACAAAGTTGTCAGTGCTCGAGTGCTGACAATTTTGTTTTAAAGTTGCAATAATACTGACAAATTCAGTCTACATTAAGCATATTTTTATCGTTATTAAAATTTGACGTTTGTCTTGATAAAAATTTCTCTAGTATAGACTCGACGTCAAGTAACAATTACATTCATATTTGGAACAAAATCGTCAAATTTTAAGAAAAAATCGTCAAATTGACTATTTGAAATCGTCAATATCAAAAATTTGGGTTTTTGTATGTTTATGAACATTTTCTGTTTTTTTTTTTTTTATGAATATTTTTTATTTATAATTAAATTTGAAGATAAAAAGAAATTAATAAAAATTACATTAATTTTATATTATCCGCCTATTATAAAAGCCAAGTAGTATCTATTAAGTCTGGTGATATATTCATAAAAATGAATATGTAATTTTGTATGACTTTCAAACAAAAAATAAGTTGTCTCTTGAAGTTATAAAAAACACTAGTTGTTTTTGTAAGTCCATCGAATATAAGAAATTTCATTTTGAATGAATTAATCAAACATTTTTTGGATACCTAATATTTCTGTTTCTTCTCTATAAATTTTATAACCACCAAGTTGAAAATTGTGGTCTCATTTAAAAGGAGAATATCGATTTTCCTTTTGTGTAAGAAGTATTTCAGCTGGGCAGCTGCTGACTCAGTTGTTATGCCTTGGGCATTCCAATGCATAACATGAACATTGTGTCTAGCGGTTGAGTTATATGGCATGTTTAAGCATCATACCCAAAACCCGTAGCTTGTTGTACTTATTTTGTCATCTTTGCAAAGCAGCGACGGCATCAAAAAATATTTCCAGAATTCTTTCATTGGAAATATCGCCCTAGATTTAGATGTTACTCGATGACGAATTTCTAAATATTCTTTACGACTTGGGCACTTTGGGTCATCAGCTCTATGGTTAATGTTTTTTAAGTTCTTCTTTAAGCAGTTATAGCACTTATAAATTATACTACCATCACTATTACCTTTGTTGAGTGAACAAACGGCATAACCATGGTTTCCGGCGCAGGCTGAACGATACCGTTGCAATTTTTAGTACCATGTCCATACATAGCGCACTTGGAGCATTGTGTGGGACTTTCAATGCCCTTTAGAGGTTTTCTCCAATACACAGATATATTTCAAAAATATCTTATTTTCATAACCTCTCTTTTTGAAACATGTTGACGATCAACATTTGTGAGCGAGCTAACAAATTCTTCGCCAATTATCTTTGTATCCAATTGTGGCAGGCCAAATAAAACCAAAATAAAAGTTCTTGCATCCTTTAATTCATGCATATAATACTGGAATTTTTTGTCTTTGAGAACAATCAACACAGCGATAACGAGTTTGATAAAATTTTTGTACCAATAGACATCCGTTTGTAAGTATATTTTTCCCCAATTAATCCGATCACAGTTGAAAAACTGTGGGTAGAGTCCACAATTATTGGTGGAATCGTTTCTTTGATAGCAACGGCTTCTTCTTCCTCGTCTTCAGACAGAAGCTGAAACCTGTTGGCACTAGTGCTGGGACCGTCTATAGTTTTTGGGACCTTGAATATAGGGCTATTGCCCCAATGCTTTCTTCTTTTTTGAGCAGACATTGCGAAACAAAAGAAAGTTAAAGCAAATTTAAGTAGTTTTTTTACACTTTTTAATTTAAAAATTCAATTAATTTTTCAAGCAAAAATTAACACGATGTTTTTATCTTGAGGCAGAGATGCCAGGTGACCAAAACTAACTATTTAATCCGTTTATAAACAAAAAAATTATGGGCCAAGAACCACAAAATATTAGTGTCCATCGTAGCTCTAGTTTATAATTTTCTGTCGTTATCCCTGGAACGAATAAACCGATACAAATCTGACACTATGACTTCACTTTAATCGAGAATATAATTTGCCAAATATGAACGAAATCGGTTGATTCGAAAAAAGTTTTTGATAACGATTTCTTTTCTCAGTGTGGAGAAAAATGGAAATTCTGAAATTAAAACTTAAAATTCATATAATGTTTGTGCAATTTGACAAATTTTATTAGCATGAGCATATATGTTCTAAGTTTACATTACATTTAACAAAAAATGGGCGTGGTTCAACCACCTTCCACATAATGTGAAATTTATAATTTACATTTTTATATGATATTTCCAATTTAAATTTGTTTAGAATGAGCCAGTATGTAAACTTAAAAACCAAAACTGGGCTTGAACAGTCCCACACCTCCTACATAACTTAAAGTTTATATAATTAAAAATATTTTTTAAATGGGCGTATTCCGCCCATTTTGACATCCACATCCTACATAAGGTGAAATTTAGAATTGATTAAATTTTTAAATAATAAATATGAAAAATTTAATTGTCTGTATTATATGAGCCAAATATGTATAGCATGAGCCTCAATGTAAACTTGGAAACAAGTTTCCACATAAAGCAAAATTTTAAATTTCCTTAATTTTTGTATAATATTCGTTTGAACATTTTTTAACTGCAACATACATTCTCTACTGATGATGAGTATAATCAGAGCTTATTTGGAATTAATTCTCATATAAAAATCATTCCTCAGAAAATAATTCGTAGTCTTAATTCTTTGCGCTTAACTTTACGTTGAATTAATTCTCTAGAGAAGTAATTCTTTACGGAATGAAAATTAAATTTGAATAATTAAATTTTTCTTTAATTCCATTTTATTATAAAATTAATGAAAAATTTGTATTAATTAATTCCCAATAAAATTCAATTCAATTAAATTATATATTTTTTATTTTATTCTCTTCTACTACAAATTAAATGAAAAGACTTTTTCTTTAATTCTATATGTCCTGCTAAAATCCACACAAAACCAAGATGTTTATGTCAAAGTAAATATTGTACAGAAGAATTGATGATATTTGGGTTACTACTCCGTGAGACCTAAGGATAAATCCTATAAATTGATTCAAAATTATCTATGCGAATATAAAAATGTTAGTATCAAGAATTAAAAAAAGATCACAAATCTTTTACTAAATGAAATGAAGAAATATGCAAGTTTCTTGTAAAAAGAAATTAGAAAAAAAAAAAACAATTAACGCGGCACGTTATCAAAAATGTTTCAAACTTTATGAATTAAAGAATAAAAATTTAATTCAATCTAATACGAATTGAATGGTTGAAAAATGTGTTAATTCAATTTGTTATACCATAATGTAATATTGTAATAATTTGAATCATTCAAAGAAATTAAGCATTCATAAAGAATTAATACACAAATTAATTAATTCCATTATATCATTAGTTTTAGAAGTTAATCTACAGAATTAATTAGGTTGAATTGCTTTGAAAGAATTAATAATTCTATATGACTTAATTTTATTTCAAAAAGTGAATTAAAGAATTCTTTCGAACCTTTGAGTGCAATAGATTCGGCTAAACCGACTATAAAATTATTATACCCCGTGTATATCTAGGAAAAACCTGTTTTTCTTTTCATTTAACTAGTTATTTTTTCCGATTTTAACTTGTTTTTTCATATAAATAATTTAACTAGTTCAATAAAAAAAACCAGTTGTTTTTTTTGGTTTTTTTGTCGTATACAAACAACTCTGATATAATTTAAAAACAGATAAAAAAAATGTAATATTTAAAGTTTTTTATGAAGAAAATTAATTTAGTGCAAAGAGTCACTTAATTGTGTAAAATATTGTGATTACATTTCAGTGTTTTGTAAAATGCCAAGAAAAAACGAATTAAGTGCTAATGTAAACGCTCCGGTTTTCTGAAGTAGTTTTTTCAAATTTAACTAGTTAAATAGTAAAAATGTAAATGTAAAAAAAGGCATAGATTAATATAGACATGAAACTCCGTTGTCAAAAACTTAAATCGGTTGTAAAAAAAACAAAACATTTTCTCATTTTTTGTTCATAGCATTTTGACATTATGTGCAGTGGTTCTACACTAACAAAATATAAGCAATTGTTATTTTTGTAGATATACAGATATATATTATGGTCAAAATTAACAGGAATTTATGGATGTGACAACATTTGTACAAAAACAACAATAAGTTAAATTCATTGTTGTTATATAAGCAGTTTGACAGCTGAAAAAGCCAAAAATTATAACATCTGTTTAGCTAGTTACTTTGTATAGGTTGGCACATAACAGGTGGCAGCAGTTTTACCAAAACATCAATACAGCGTATCCATTAATTTTCTTTATACATGAGGTTCAGCGGGTAACACAGTGTCTACATTAGACAATATTTTGTCAAGACAAACGTCAAACTTAACGCGAATTTGTGGAAGTTGGCAACAGTTGCACAAAAACAACAATATGGCGTATTCATTATTTTTTTATATATGCAGTTTGACAACTGTAACAACCAAAATAATAATCAGCTGTTTAACTAAGATTACCTTGTATATAGTCGCACTGATTCTGACGTTTGTTTTGATAAAAATTTTGCCTAATGTAGACACTAGTTAAGATGAACTATCAAAAAAATACTCATCACGGAAGTTTGTATGTGTGTGTGCATGTGTATTTTGGAAATTACTAAAAAACAATGTTTTTTGTAAAATTGTTTCACATGTTAAAAAACATTTTTATAAAAATTGTGCTAAAAAAGTGCGAATTGCTTAAATAAAAAGGACATGTTTACTCTGTGACTGATTGAAAATAATGATAGCTTATAGGATTTATTAGAATACATGTACCCCTTATTTAAGATTTAACATAATATAAAAAATGGTTACTCTTCTCTGTCGACGTTATCTCACATATTATATTAGATTTAATCTCAGTTGTAGACCTGGGGTAAAAACCGCAAAATTTTTAATTTATAGCCAAATACTTTTACTCTTCAATTCATTTCAAAATCGCTATATTTAAAGAGAAAATAGCTGAATTACCATCACTTCGTCAATCGTTTTTTTTGCTCCATCAGTTGTTTTTTTAAATCCGCAAGTGATGTGTTGGGGGAGATGTGATATTTGATTTTTTACACCAATAAAAATATAATTTAAACAAAATTTTGTCTAAAATAATGTAAATAAACAATAAAGTTAAAAATAATTACAAAAATTGAGACAAAAATATTAAAATAAATAACTAGTGAAAGTTTTTTTTTTTGCTAAATTAATCCCAAAAGAGTGTATAAAATATTTTTATTATATATAGAAGAGAATACATATTCATTAGATAAAATGTGAATAAAAAAATCGACAAAATAAAATAGAAAAAAAATAGGAACAGAAACAAACCCGTCTATGAAATAAGCTCTAAGAGAAACAAGAAAACGTATAAAATAAAAAACTACAAAAAAACATATTTACAGAACATCGTAAATTTGTGTTAGCAAATATATATATATATATATATATATATATATATAAAGAAAATAACCCGGGTTTTGAAACCTCTTAATTTAGTCACCTCAATTTTTTTTTATTTATTATGCTGCTTTTGGTTAATAAGCTAAGAATTAAGAAAGAAAGTTAACAATTTTTAAATAACGCATCATCAACAAAAAACACTGGAGAAAAGTAAAAAAAAATAAGTAAATTCAACAACAAAGAAAAGTAGTCCAATATGGATTTTATACATAATATAACAAAAGGTCTGCAAGAATTTTTGTGTAAGTTTCCATCACAGAAACTTTTTTTGTTAAGCGACAAAATGCTAAAAATCAATTCGTAAGCAAAAATGTTTACATTTTTGTTTGTTTAATTGTTTTTCTTTCTGATTTTAGCTGGGTACATTGATTTGGATTATTCGTTGTGGGTTTATCGTTTGTTGACCCCCCTGATTGCAACATTCCTATTGCCCTTGGTTTTTGTGGCATTAATTTACATATCTTTTCTGATTCTATTCATCTATAAATTACACAGGTTGGTTTAATTAGATTTTAAGGTTAAAAAATATTACTGATATACTGCATTTCTGGAAAAATTTAAATTTTTTATTATTTATTTTTCTAATTAGTAATTTTTATTATTCCTTTTTTCTTTCGTCAAATATGAATTTCAACAATTTCTGAAGATAATACCCAAATATTTTTAATATCTTTCTATAAAAAAGAAGTATATGAGAACTTCTAAAGTTTCTATCTAAGTGATTTTAATAGAAGAATCTCGAATAGATCAAATTATTTTTTACTTTATTTTTGAAATATGTATTTAAATAATTTTTGGTTAAATTTTATTCTTTTTTACATATGTATGTACCAGAGCTGTAAATGAATCATTCTTTTTTATTTTAATTCGTTACGAATTAGCTAAATTTTGAATTAATTCATTTCATAACAAAAAAGAATTGAGTGAAATTTGAATCAATTCAAACGAATTAGGCAGAAATGAATTTCAATTCGCTTCCAATTCAAATGAATTTGTAGAATGAGTTGCAATTCGTTTTCAATTCAAATGAATTTGTAGAATGAATTGCAATTCGTTTCCAATTTAAATGGATTTGTTAAAGTGAATTGCAATTCATTTCCAATTCGTTTGAATTGATTTTGAATTCATTCAAATGGATTAGAACAATGAATTGCAATTCAACTGAATGAAATCAAAAATGATTTGCAATCAATCAAATTCAAGAGCAGATCTAGGGGAAATGAAAAATGGAAATTTCTCCTACCAAAATGAAAATATTCAGTACAGAAATTGAAAGGCCTTGTCCTTGTCCATATTTAATAGTATTTTCACACTATTTGATAAAAATAAAAATTTAAGTTTCTTTTAGCAAATGAATAAAATTTTCCCATTTTGATAGGATTTACTTCGATACCTAATAATTCAATTCATATTCTGCCGCTACCTGACAATTCCAGTATTTCATGGGAATTTCAAATCTAAGATTTTTTTGTCTTTGGACTATACTAGGTGATATACAAAACGAGAGTAATGCTTGCTGTCTTTTACATAACAAATTAGTTGAATAACAAAACCACAGTGATGCTTACTGTAGATTTAGTTACGAAATCAATTCAAATTTCAATTGATTCAATTCAAATAAGTTAGAAACGAATTGCTATTTTTTTTCTAATTCATTTGAATTAATTCAAAACCAATTCAATTCAAATGAATTGGAAATGAATTGCAATTCACTTTAACAAATTCATTTGAATTAGAAACGAATTGCAATTCATTTGAATTGGACACGAATTGCAATTCATTTGTCAAATTGGAAATGAATTGCAATTCATTTTTAACAAATTCATTTGAATTGACTCAAATGTCATTCAAATTTTCACTAAAAATTCGATTAAAAATTTCAATTTTCACTAAAAATCAAAAATTTTTTACTAAGAAATCCAAAATTTTACATCATTTAGCTAAAATCTCAAGGAAATACAACCATTTAAACATAAAAAATATAAAAAATTGAGTTTAAACTTTCAATATTTTTTTTATTTTACAATTTACATTTTTTAGATTCAAACTACAAGAGAGACAACACTTAGGAAATTCATATGTTGTTTACCAAATAACTGTTTTACGACTTTTTAAATTTTGCAGTTTTTTATAGAAAATTTACGCGCCTAAGTGGAATAAATAAATTTTATAGAATAGAATTTTAAAGACGACGATGTATCTATAGTTTGAGATAATCTCGTTGATTTCAGAATTACTAATTTTTTTTTTTTTTTGCAATCCTCATACATAATTTTTTCAAAAATTTTATTTTTCTTCATATAATACTTTAACAAATAACACATTAAACAAAGTTGTGAATTGGGTAATTTTTTCAAGTGAAATAAAATCAAGAAGGTTTAATAAAATTTGTTTAAATTTTTGTTTATATTTTATTTTAAATTTGTAAAAAAAAAAAAAAAAAAAATTAATTTTCTATACAAATTTTCAAACATTATTTTTTACAGATTTTTCTTAAATATTTTTATGAATAACTACTTTTATTTAGCTTTTACAATGAAATCTAATAAAAATTTAACCTAAATTGTCGCAAAATATCTAAAATCAAAATCAATTTGTATAATTTAATAATATCTAGGAAAAGGTCATTTATGAATATTTATGAAAACTAATAGTATCTTAATAAAAAAAATGCTAAAAATAACGATTATTAAAAAAATATATATTTTTTACCAAAAAAGAATTTATCATTAAAAATCGCCTTTTTTACCAAAAAGCTGAGTTTTTATTAAAAAGAAATTCATTAATCTTAAAGTTTAAGATTTTTTGAGAACTTTTTTTTTACTATTTTTGATTTCAGGACTTTGCTCATAATTCAGACATTAGTGAACTAATTTTTAAAAGCGAAATTCCCGAGAGTATTTTAAATAAATATTCTTTTCCATAATCTAATCAATATATATATTTTGTTTCATAGTTTATCATATTTGGTTTTAAATTGAAACATAAAAAATCGATAAGAAAAAAAGAAAAGGAATAATATTATTGAAGATACATTTTCGAAAAAAATGTAGACTAAATTTCAATATTTACAAGATGATTACAATAAAAAGTAGATTTTTAGAAAGATCTTGAATAAATTTACTACTAATCCATTAAGTTGTGTTAACACAACTTTTACAAAAATTCATTGCAAGTGTAAGTATTATCGATTTATGACGTGCAATTTAAAATCAACTATAATGTATTATTATTTTTTTACTTTATATATTTGCACTTCATATGTTTAATATATACCTAAATATAAAATAAATCTTTTATTAATATACGAATTTTGTGTCTACCTACAAACTTATTGTTTATGCCAGCAATAGTTATTTTTTATATTTTAACGTTTTTTAAATGTTTACTTAACATTAGCAAGATAAATAAAAATAATAACGTCAAAACTTGTTTAAGCCAAAATTGTATACATTAAAAGACATTGCAATGAAAAACAATTTTTGTAATAAATTATAAAACTTTTGGAACAAGATTTAACAAGTACTGTATATATTTGTTAAATGGAATTTAAACTTTGTGACAAAAATATGACTATTTGTTAAATATAATTTCGGTTAAAGGGAAAATATTAATCGCATAATCTCAAGACACATGAAGAAAAAAAAAAAAAAAAAAAAAAAAAAATTGAAATCACTTTTGTCTACTACACTTTATTAAGAGTAAAAAGCATATAAATGTTTCTCATATAACTACAGCTTAATAGCAATAAAATAATTATATAGTAAAATTAACCACTCATCATATATAATTAAATTGAAACCTTAAACTTAACTAACTTGTTACATTAAATATGTATTAAACATTTTAATTAATTTCGTAAAACTATGAGTACATGCCAGAGTTGTAAATGAATCATTCATTTTTGAATTAATTCGCGAATCATTCATGCAGTGAATTAGCAAATTTTGAATTAATTATTTTCACACAAAAAAATAAATTGAATGACATTTGAGTCAATTCAAATGAATTTGGTAAAAATGAATTGCAATTCATTTCCAATTTGACAAATGAATTGCAATTCGTTTCCAATTCAAATGAATTGCAATTCGTTTCTAATTCAAATGAATTTGTTAAAGTGAATTGCAATTCATTTCCAATTCATTTGAATTGAATTGGTTTTGAATTAATTCAAATGAATTAGAAAAAAAAATAGCAATTCGTTTCTAACTCATTTGAATTGAATCAATTGAAATTTGAATTGATTTTGTAACTAAATCTACAGTAAGCATCACTGTGGTTTTGTTATTCAACTAATTTGTTATGTAAAAGACAGCAAGCATTACTCTCGTTTTGTATATCACCTAGTATAGTCCAAAGACAAAAAAAAAATCTTAGATTTGAAATTCCCATGAAATACTGGAATTGTCAGGTAGCGGCAGAATATGAATTGAATTATTAGGTATCGGAGTAAATCCTATCAAAATGGGAAAATTTTATTCATTTGCTAAAAGAAACTTAAATTTTTATTTTTATCAAATAGTGTGAAAATACTATTAAATATGGACAAGGACAAGGCCTTTCAATTTTTGTACTGAATATTTTCATTTTGGTAGGAGAAATTTCCATTTTTCATTTCCCCTAGATCTGCTCTTGAACTTGATTGATTGCAAATCATTTTTGATTTCATTCAGTTGAATTGCAATTCATTATTCTAATCCATTTGAATGAATCAATCAATTCAAACGAATTGGAAATGAATTGCAATTCACTTTAACAAATACATTTGAATTAGAAACGAATTGCAATTCATTCTACAAATTCATTTGAATTGGAAACGAATTGCAATTCATTTTGGATTTTTAGTGAAAATTTAAATTTTTAATCGAATTTTTAGTGAAAATTTGGATTTTTAATAAAAATTTGTATTATTAGTGAAAATTTGTATTTTTAGTGAAAATTTAGATTTTTAGTGAAATTTTAATTTTTTAGACAAAATTTGAATTTTCAATGAAAGTTTGAATTTTTAGTGAAAATTTGATTTTTTAGCGAAAATTTGGATTTTTTGTGAAAACTTATATTATATATTTTATATATATTTTTTTATATTATATATTTTGTAAATTTTTAATGGAAAAAAATTTTTTTTGTAAGAAATCAACAAATTTTTAAACAAAATAATTTTTAACTGAACTCATAAACATTGGTTTCACAAGTGCTCTGTTCCAGTACTTGTCTAACTTGTAGGTTTTAAATTTAACAATGTTATTTTAAATTAATGTTATTATAAATTTCATATATATCGAAATTTTCAAAAAATGTTAAATAATGTATTATTTTAAATAGCATATAATACAATAATTCAGATAATATACTTTGTGAATTCGGTAATTAGATATTTTATTAAAAACTAATTAAAATTAACTTTTCTCATATTAAAAACTTGAATACAATAGTCTTTAAAAAATAAAATTTCAAAGATTTACCATTTGGTTTCATTTCAATAAGCATAATTATATGCATTAATTTTTTTCGTGCGCACTCTTTACAATGAAAATACTATATTTAATAATATCGCAAAAAATTTATTTGCACAAAAAGCGAAATAGAAAACTAATTTCGCCCAAAAAATCTAAATTCAGTTTAACTAAAAAAAAAAAAATGTATATAATATATTTTTTTCTATAAAACGAAAATATATGAAAAAAATTCAAAAAAGAAGAATTATTGCTAAACAAAATCCTAATTTTTGAGAAAAAAGAAGACGAAATTAAAAAAAAAAAAAAACTAAAAACCAAAAAAATTAACTTTTTGTTAGAAAAGTCTAAAAAAACTCACAAAAACGCATTTTGTAGCAAAAAATAATATAAAAGTATATAAAATCAGCACTTATTTTCTTAAATTACCTTGACCATTATCAGCCTTAATTATTGGTTTTAAAGAAGTTCTTCTTTGTGCCGATATTAACCTATCGCAAATTGTAAAAATATTTTTCTGTCTAGTGTCATAAACAATAAATCAATAACTAAACCTAGATCGTAATATATTAAAATCTAATCATAATAAAAGTATGTAGGATCCCAGCAAAAAAATAAAAATAGTAATAAATTATTCCACAATTTCAAAAGACCAAATAAGTGCATTATTTTTCACATGAATATAAAAATAATATAATAAATATAAAATTGACTTATCTTCTATTTATATAACCAAGCTCAATGTTCCATAAACGGCTAATAAAAGCTAGTAATAATTTAATATAACAAAGTAAACAATAATATTTAGTAATCATAAGTAATTGATTGAATTAATAGTTAAATAAAATTTGAAAGAAAAATAAATAAATAAAAAGTATACTAAAATTTCAATTTTATTATACTTTTTATATATTTATATATTAAGAGGAGAACTCCAAAAGCTGTGAATAAGAATCATAAAAAAGGAACACACTACCAACGACAAACATGGTTACAAAAAGTACTTCCGGAGCTCTTTTCCAGCACTAAGTACTTCCTTCCAATGACAACACTATAACACTATGTTAAGATCATTACTTTTTCAACCCATTTTCAGTTTTTTTTTTTTTTTTGCTGGGATGTACATATTTATATTCATAAAAAGCTGCGATATTAGTATGTACACACATAATTGATATTACGGCGCACGAAAATGTACCAAATATTGTCTAAATATATGTATGAAATTTTAAATACTTAATGGGGGGTATACAACAAAGAAATTTATGATAAGAATAATATTAATAATAAAATCATACGATATACAAGAATTGTGATTAATAATAGCAATATTTTAATGACGTGGTTTAATTAAGCTGTCATCATTTGCTATCAAATATATTTAAAAATATAAATTACTATTAATTCTATTTTGTTTTCATTATAGAGAAGTCATCTTGCGTTCGGTACGCAGTGATCATGGTTTTTGGAAAGTTGGTCGTAAAATAGTGGCTGCCATATGGGATGCTCATGCACGCATTTATCATGGCTATGAAGTGGTTGGTATGGAAAATATACCCCTGGAGGGTCCGGCCCTAATTGTTTACTATCATGGTGCCATACCAATAGACATGTATTATTTAAATTCTCGAATGCTCTTGCAAAGAGATCAATTAATTTATACTATAGGAGATCGTTTTCTCTTCAAACTACCCGGTTGGGGTACTATATCCGAAGCATTCCACATTAGCCCCGGCACAGTACAATCGTGTGTAAATATCTTAAAAGAAGGCAATCTTTTAGCGATTTCGCCAGGTGGTGTTTATGAGGCACAATTTGGTGACAATTACTATGAGTTATTGTGGCGTAATCGTGTAGGTTTTGCCAAAGTTGCTTTGGAAGCTAAAGCGCCTATTATACCTTGTTTTACGCAAAATCTACGTGAGGGCTTCCGTCAGTTGGGGATATTTCGTAGGTTTTTCTTAAAACTTTATAATGCTGTAAGAATACCGGTTTATCCTATATATGGAGGATTTCCGGTGAAATTTCGTACCTATTTGGGAGAACCCATAGAATATGATGGTTCCCTAACGCCAGAAGAATTACAAGTTAAGGTGAGAATAATGAATTTGAAATAATTATTACTTAAATTTAGTAATAAATTAAAAATATATATATATTTATATTTTAGGTTGCTCAAGCTTTAGAAGTTTTAATTAATAAACACCAACGTATACCCGGCAGCATATTCCATGCTTTATTAGATCGTTTTCCTCCCTTTCGAAAGAAGAAAGATTAAAATTAGTTCATTTATTTAATCATGTTTTTATCTCTTTAGCTTTAAAATCTCAGAACTGTGTTAATTTTATCTTTTTTTATATACATTCTTTCTAATATGCTTTACTATTGTAAGTAAAAAATAAATTTGTCTTTTTCTACATAGCTAAAAACCTTTTAATAATAGTTTAGAAATGTTAATTTACAATTATTTTCTGATATCGAATGAGATTTTTTTCTTTCTTTTTTATACATATATTTACTTGTACTTAAAAAAATGTGGTTGTAGTTCCAAACTCTGGGTTTATTTTAATTTTTTTAAGTTTTTAATCGAATTGTATATTAAGATCGACCATGTATATTAATCCTCTTATTTTGTTGAAAGCTACAAATCCTAGTGTTAATAACACATTAATATAATAAAATAAAAATGTTTTCCAACAATTACTTTTTCACAAAATTGGAAGATTTCAATTTACATTTGAAATATAAGATCAAATAAAAATTAATCTTTATTTTATAATAAGATTTTAAAATAAGATAAATGTAAATGAAATGTCATATTGTATTTATATATTTAAAATATGTATTAAAATAAAATTATTGCAAAATAAACATACATAATTCAAAATAAATTTAAAGTTATATAAATACAAAAGAAACATTGCATTTCACCAAAGTATGCGATAAAAAAGGAAAATCAGTTTTTTGGGCTTGATTATACATGTAAATTGGAAAATATTGGAAACATTTTCTGAAATTAAATTAAGTTTTTTCACTCCATATTATCATGTTATTCGTGGTTTAAAAAATTGTCATTTAATAGTTAATAGGTTATTTCAGGGATGCTTGCTACCCCTATCGTTTTGAAATAAAAATGTTTAGTGTAAATTAAAGCTATTTTTGTATATATTTTTTAAAATTATATTGTAAAGTAAAAAATTAAATTTTTCCGTTTGACTTTTTTTCGTTTTGCCGATTTTTTCCGTATAAGTGTTCTTGCTTTCGGTTTTTTTGTTTTGACGATTTTATTCGCGTTGACGATTTTTTCTACTTTTTGTCGATTTCTTATGCGTTTTGTTTTTTTCATTTTGGCCTTTTACATCTGAAAATAACATTACTCAGAAAGCGATTTTGTCTAAAATTATATATTTTGTTTTTCGTGAAATTTGCTTTTTTTTCTGAAATAAAAGCATTGTTTTTTTTTAATTTTTGTCAAAAGATCAAGCATTTTTAATAATTAAAGTCTAGAAAATATAACTGAAAAATCTGTAAAATACATATTTAATATATCCAGGGATTTCCAAAAGTTTACTCTACCAAACGAATTAAATATTTTTTTATTTACTTTTAGTTTTTTTTTATTAATCAATTTATCTACAAAGAACTCTATTATGGTTTACGACTGTTTCATTAAAATTAATTAAATAGATTGACTAATTTATGTAGGTATATGTGTCGTTTAATATTTTAAAAACTCCAATCGTTCTGTTTGGCTTTAAATAACAACAACAATATTTATTGTTTGTCATCAATAACGTATTAAATTACAATTTTACTAATTTGTAATTGATTTGCTGTTCGTAGGTAGTAAGTTTAATATTGTTCAGACATAATAAGTACAACCAAAGAACTCCAGCCAGTAAATGGATAGCAACCTTTGCCTTGGCCACTTATATCATCGTATTGTTCCCACAAGTAGCCAGTACGTTGATATTCTTTAAATATATTGTTGATTAGATTTTCTCTTAGATCAGCATAAATGTCACGGGCCAATGCTGCATAAGGACCCTCAATCATGCCGTAGTGCCGTAAAGCTTTAACCGCTAAATAGTTAATATTAATCCAAATGGGACCTCTCCAATATGGAGGATCGTGTTCGGTATTACGTTTTAAATACAAAGGAGACGATTTCGATAGGGAGCGCAAACCATAGGGACTCCATAATTTTTGGGGATCTCTTATATCGTTTAACAATTTTCCCAAATAGGGCGATTCATGATCAATAATTTCCAATAGGAAAGGAAATATGTTGACATAACCAAATGTAGAGTCTACAAATTTATAGTCTGGTTGTTTTAATGTTACTCTTACCATTTCCAACTGCTGTTGGTGCAGATGGCCACGTTGTTGCATATTCTTTTGTGTAAGTTGGGGTCTTTTGAGTACCACAGAATCCGAGTGTAAACCCCAATCAGCATAAGTTTCGGTGTAGGGACTTAAATGTTGTTCATTTAAAATTTCATTATCCTTTAAAAATGCTGCGGTTTCATAATATTTATGATCTTCCTTTTGCAAGATGGTGGATAGTTCATACATGACACTACAGGCAAAGGCCATCCAACATCTTATGTCAACATGGCGTTCCTTTTTCGTGGGATGTGAAGCTCTGGGAAAATCATCTAATCCTGAGGTTAGAGTTTTAGGATTTAATTCACGTTCTGTTGTGGCATCTCGACCACGCCATTGATATGTACCCGGTAAATCACCTCTCTGTGTGGAATTGTACCATGAAAACCACGCCTGCAAACGTGGATATATACGTTCCAAAGTATCCAATCTACCTTTAAGCGATAATTCCTGTTTCTGATGCTTTAATATACGTTTAAGTGTTAATAAAAATGTGGGCGGGTTTGCATTGGTATTATGTTGTATAACAAATTCCGCAGGGACTTTATCTATCGCTTCAACACCTAGTATTTGTTCTCTGGGTATCCAACCTTCAATATTTAACAAATCAAACCAATGACTTATGATATCCAATTCAATGTCAATATCCCATGATGAAATTAAAAGACCATGGAAACCTTCATCCCAAAGAAAACCTCGGGGAAAGAAAGAACGTGATGGTACTGCTGTATATAAAGCAGATTTCCAATACGGCACAGGATTAGTAGTGTAAACAGATTGTACCTAAAACGTGACGCCAAAGGAATAAAAAAAATCTATTATTGGTAATGGGTTCTGAAAATTTATTGAGAACTCATTGATTTCTTTGTAAACTGGTCGAGTTAAAATTAAAAAAGTAACAACTTAAGCGAATTAATAAAGTATAAAAACAAGGCGCAACAGTGAAAAAAAAAACACTTCAGTTTGTATATACCTTTGAAAAATTTCTTTCTAATGCCGCTTAAAAAACTTAAATTGAGATAAAAATGTTTAAAACCGCGAGATCAGTTAATTTTCCTAATTATTTTTTTTTTATGAAATAGGCGTTTTTATGGAAAATAGGTGGATTCTCTAAATCGACTTTCGATTAATCGAACAATCGACTTTTTGTTGAAGAAAGTCGTGAAGTCGAAATCGACTTTTTGGTTTGAAAATTGTCGAGAAATCGACTTTCTTGTTGCCAGATAGTCGAAAAGTTGAATAAAGTTAAAAATAGTTGGAAAAATTTACTTTATTTAAAAGGAATAGTTTTTTAGCAGTTTTTATTTCAACAGCATCATCTAACTGTTGGAAATAGTATTGTTACACACATATTTTTGTGAATAACGAGCACTTTTATTGCATAGAATGCTTGTTAATTTATAAATATATTTGATTGTTGTTGTATTGTATTTATATATTTTATATTTTTTAATTTTTTATAAGACATAATGAAAAATATCAACTATTTATAAATTGAAAAGTCGTCTTTTTGTTCCAACTATAGAACTATAAAATTGGTGTGCAAAAAAATTCGAATTGCTTTGCATTTTTTTTTTCGAAGCTAGTAATTTTTAATTAACAGTTAATTTTTTGTTTAAAATGTGTGATTTAATAATTTGGGTGAAATTTGCATTATTATTATTATTGGGCTCTAAAAATTAAAATGGCGTAGCTGCTAGTCTAACAAAATGCCAGGGTGTTAATTCCAAAGAAGCGTCCTCCACAAAACTTCCAGTCGATCTACACCTTCGTGTAGAAAGCTAAAGTTGCCGAATTCAGCTCCCTAAGTTGAATGGTCTCCACCAATATAAATCTCAGTTTTATGTGGTACTGCACCAAATCCAATCTTATAAAAGTTAGGTTAACAAAATCGATTGCATGTGACAAATGTAAGCTTCGAAAAACTGTAACACGATACAATTATGCGACATCAAACATTTGGTCAATGCAGGGGTACTACGCAAAATTCTCGAAGGCCAAACAACAAAAACCCACCTTTTACTATATTATTATTAGTATTATTTTCAACATTTTGGTATTTTCGCTTAAATGTATTTCATTTATTTTTTTTTTTAAATATTTTGGAATTGGGGAACTTTAATTAACAGATGGATGAATGGATGAGGTATATCAAAATAAAGCAAATAAATTTTATTAAAATTATTTAAGGTCTGTAAAAATATACTTAGTTGTAAAATATTTTAATAATGCTTTAAGATTTATGAAATAAAAAAATGTATGTTTGCACACTTACCTTACTTGATCCATAAAAATAACCAATGCCTCCCAACATGTTGCTCAAAGCATATTTGGCAAATTTGATTTCATCCTTAGAAAAACCCTTGGATTTTAAATGGAACGTATCCTCGAAGCGTTTGTCGAAAGTTGCTAAATGAGCTTGTAAAGAATCTGTGTATTCTCGGCCCGTAGGAGGTTTTGGTATCAATTCACCCACCGAAAAACCTGAAGTTGATTGATATGTAATATCCATGGTAAAATCAACTTCTGCAGTTATTTGTATTGCTATAAAATTCGGATCTAAAGCTAAATTGCCATTATGAGAAACCATTTCTCCCGGCAAGCCTATGTAACGGTGACCACGTTTATCAGTAAAGGCTCTGAAATGGGTAAATATGGTTTCTTTTAGTTTGCTAATTGACGGAGCTACTGTACTCAAGTAGGATTTGTGCAGTATACGTCCTTTGACTGGATGAAATCTTAACTGGAATTCTCCCAAACCCAAAGTTTCACCATAGACACCCGGTTCGGGACTTTTTTCATCCGACACATACTTAATGTGGCCATTTGTACGTTCGTCCAAGGCCACATACCAAATTAGTGATATTGATTTATCCCAAGCTCTGGAAGTATTTCTAACAGATATTCTTGCAGTCCAATCACCACCAAATTGTTTGCCACTGGGATATTTGACAAATGAGGTTTTCAATTCAAAGGGCAAATCATGGATTTCTTGGACACCAAAGGTTCGTCCATCATGATGACTCCAACCATATTTGTCTAGGTTATCACCCATGTCACACCAGTGGCGTATACCCTTACCGCCATGACCCAAATTTGAGGGTGTATACCACATTAAACCCATGACCAAAGAGTGAGGATCCCGGGTTTTCATGCCAAAATAATTTAAAGGTCTATAAGAACCCCAATAGCGTTCTGGATCATCTAAACCGGCTCGTGTAACCATTTTTTGATTATCAAACGGTGTATTTACCCTGGTCTCCAAATAGCCCTGGTAACCAAAATACACCGCTACTGCCATGCAAATACAGCCGGCCAAAGTTTTCCATTTGTTTAATACAAACTTTGATTTGGGCTCCTCAAAGGTGGCCTTTTTAGGATGAGCTGAATGTTTCGTTTTGGGCTTGTCCATAGCAGCGTTCGATGAGGTAGTGCTAGTTGTAGTGGTACTGGCCCTACTGCCGGAACTATTATTAGATTTTGTCGAATCAGCATTTTCATTGGTTTGTTTATTGGTTTTTTGTTTATTCGACTTCTCTGTAGAATTATTGCCACCTTTGTTTTCACGCTGACGTGCCATAATTTTTCTATTCCAATAATAATGTTAACATTTATAAATTAACAACACAGTAAAAATCGTTTCTTGTGTTTTACACACATATAAAAACTAATCGATTGGCCTAATGAATGCCGGCTTTTGTTTTTCTCACATCAAATTCAATTAAATTTGTTGGATTTTGTACTCTATTTGTATAAAGGATTTTTTGTTATTCACACATTATTATTTGTTTGCCTTTTAATGTTTTTGCAAAATTTTCCTAATTTTAGGAATACAAATAAAATAAAGGATAAAAATTTGCTGTTAATTAATGCTTCTTCTTTATAACTAATCATTCACTGAAAAATATTGCCATTGGAAATCAACACAACTGTCAGATTTGAGGATTGAAATGAGCAAATCAAACATTAGTATTATCAACGTTTTTAATCTTCCAAAGAAATTTCCACTCCTATTTTATATTTAAAATATCGGGGAACTAAAAGCTTGCTAAATTATATAATTCACCAAATTTATTTGCTCCCTCGAGTTTGGCGATTTTTTTGCAGATGACCAACTGTAAACAAATTGGCAATACTGTTTAAAATAACGAGGGCAGAATGTGAATTGTATATACATATCATTAACTGAAATGCTAACTAAAATTTTCAGTTATAGAGAATCAAAATATGTTATAAACTGAGAAAAAAAAACTCTAATTTTGGTAATTTAATCTTAAAAAAAAAACTCTAATTTTGGTAATTTAGTCTTGAAGTTCCGTTACTTATAATTCGTTAGCCACTAAGAACTACTACTGCTTTTAACTGGTGAATTTAACATGTGGATGTGATTGTAGGTAACCAATCGGCATCCTCAGCTTTACTATTCACTAGTATTTTCACTATAAAAAATTACATACTTATTAAAAGAAGGTTCAAGCAGAGAATTAATTTTAAGGTGTTGAAGAATTGTGTTTTTCAATGAATTTTTTGATAAAGATGACCGTCACCAGCTGATTTCTTACAAAATTTCAAATTTTTATAAAAATTTTTTCACCAAAAATTCAAATTTTGGCTTAAATTGAAGATCTCTGATTCATTTCCGATTTTTATTTTTCTAATTTTTTATCAATGATAGTATTTTTAACGCTAAAAATATTGATGTTACAGTTTATGTGTGCAAATGAAAAGTTCGAAAGTTATAGACTTTTGAAAGACTTAGTTGCCCAGGAAATACATATGTATGAAAAAAAATTTTGTTATTAAAGAAATTGGGTAAAAAAGAAAAATTATGTTAACGAAGCCGTCTGGATATTTAAAAAAATGTTGGCAAAAAAGTTTTATTGGCAAGAGAAATGATAAAAAATTAAAAATTAAGTGAGATGAACTTTTATAGAAAATTATTTGTCTATTCAACTCATACTTTGCAATCGGATAAATAGTACAGAAAAAATTTAATATTTTAAGTGAGTTCCAAAATTTTCACCAAAAATCCAGTTCGGTGGAATATATACATATATATATATATTTGACAAAAATTTAATTATTTACTAAAAAATTGATTTATCAATAAAAATTTGATTTGACCACAACTTTCATTAAAAACCTATTTAGAAAAAAATAAAGCTTTTTTTAGATTTTGCTTGCCTGAGTCAGACCATTTTTTGTATACACCAGAATATATTTATTAAATTTGTTCAATCGGATAAATAAATATTATAGAAAATATTACAATTTCAAGTGAAGTTTGTGCATTGAGTTTGACCATCATTTCTAGGGAAATTTATTTTGTCAGCGCATTTTAAAGTAGCAAAGCAAAATAAAAAATCGATTTTTTTACGTTTTATTGAAATAAATTTTTATTTTCAATTCAATTAATTCAGTGTTTAATGTATTTATATGATTTCTGTTAAGTGTACTGGTTGTTTTTCACTTTACTAAATTATCACTTAAAAATTACAAAATGTTTTTTTTTTTATAATTTTCTATATACTTTTTTATTATTTTATTTCTATGAAGTTTTTTTTTAGCTTGTTGATTTTCATGCTTAATGTAAATATTATCATAATTAAGAGCATTTTATTATTATACTACAAATAGATTTACTGATTTTCAATTAATTATGGATGAATTGATGCATAATCTTATATATCAAAGTGATCATAACTTTAGAAAAGATCAAATATGAAGATAATTGTTAAAAAAAATCAACTAAAAAATTTAATAAAAATTAAAAAAAAAAAATTGTAAGAAAATAACGGCCTGTTCCACGATATCGAACGAAAAATTAGTTTCGACAACTTTTATTGAAAACAGCAAATAAATTAAAAATTTTGCTATTGTTTTTCATATATTCTGTCGAACGAATTTTTCGTTCGACATCGTGGGACATAGCCGTAAATAAATTTATAAATTTTATTATGAGGCAAATTGATGTTATAAATTATAGATTGCACAGTTATATATTTTTTAAATAAAAAATTAATATAAACGCTATAAAGTCAAAAGAGAAAAAAAGGTTAAGTGAAAAAATGCATTAAATGAAATTAATAAAACAACAAAAGAATTAAAAGAATGTATTTTAAATTACATTAAGAAGAGTTTCTTTAAAATAGAAATAAATTTCAGAAAATGTAACAAAAATTTTGTTTATAATAATATGACATAATTTGTTTGTGTTTTTTGTAAATACAAAATTATTTTGTAAATTTTAAATTAATATTAAGTTTTATTTTTATAACATAATAATTGTATTATTTAGAACAAGATCTTATGTATTATGTATAACATAATTAAAGATCTATTCATATGCTGCATTTCACAAATATATATATATATATATATATATATATATATATATATATATATATATATATATATATATATATATATATATATGTATATATATATATTTATTTATTTTTATACTTAAATAGGAATTTTTTTTTTTTTTTTTTTTGTAAATTAAACTAATTGCAAATATGTATGTATATTAATTATAAAATTTCAGTTTTGAAATAAAATTAAAATCAATTAAAAAAATTTAACTCGAAATTTTTATAAAATTGCGTTTAGACTGTTTCTCTTCCTGTTGACAGGAAAATCTTTTTTAACAGGAAAAAGTTTAATTTTTACTAAAATAATATAGTAATTGATTATAAATGTATAATAATAAAATTTCAAAATTATTTTATAGAAAAATAATTAAAATGATGTCCATAATGTTTAGTGGGTTTTTAAACATATTCAAGTTTATAAATATGTCTTACAAGTTGTTGTTGGTTGGCGACCTATTTTCTTATTATTTAATTAATATTTAAGGTTATTTTTTTTTTTAATGTTGAACACTAAATTACTATTTCAGTTTTGTTTCTTTCTTTAATCTTTAATTCTATGAATTAATATATGATATATTTTAGTATATAAAAAACAAAACCTTAAATAAATATTGAAAAAAACTCAATAATATGCAGATGTGTAGTGGTGATGAATAAAAGGGAGTTTTTATGAGGATCAGGTTGGTAATTGATTTCTATACTATATTTTACCGTGTTGTTGTTTTCATTGAATTTAGGGTGGGCTTCTTTGTGGATGTTTTTAGTACATAATACTAATTTTTTCTTTGTTGTTTGTTGAGTTTAGAAAATGTATTTTTCATCAGCCATGTGTATAGCCCATAAAAATTTGGTTCTTTGAGTTTTATTGAAAATCTTTTCAATGGGTACATTATGCTTTTTACACCTGTAAGTAAAAAAAAAAAAAATATATATATATATATAATTATGTAACTAGCCTTTGTATTTTATACCCTACACTATAGGTGTAAAGGGTATATATACGTTAGTCATTTCGTTTGTAATTTCTACAATATTCATCTAAGACTCCAATAAGTATATTTTCTGGATCCTAGATATATATACATATGTTTAATACATCAACTTATAGGGAATATTCCTTAGAAATCAACAAAATTGTCCATTAATGGCCGTGATATCGCCAAAAAAAAAAAAAAAAAAAAAAAAACCGAAAAGGACTCTAAAAACGTATTTGTCATAGAAAATTCTATCAACGTAGAAGAAAGTGGCAACGCCGTACGCATTATTGGCAATTAGTTTCACTAATCACGATTAGTGGTGAAACATAAGCTATTTTTAATTTTTTTTTTATATGAAGATTTGACAACTAAAACAGAACAGCGATTCCGCTCAAAATTAATATTTATTTTATTTTCACAACGGTTTCTCCTCAAAAGCTCTCATTTTTTTACTCTCCCTCTCTGTTTACATTAAATTTATATAAGATGGAAAGAGAAAGAAAGCTTTGTTTTATATTTTTTATATATGGAGTTTGAGAGAGGAAGAAAATTATTTTTTATACATTTAGTTTTTTGTTTGAGTTTTGCTGTTGAATAACCAAAAACAAAATATATGTAAAAAGTCGTCTTCGTTCCCGCCTTCACTTAATTTGGACTTTTCACTGAGAACTGGAAACAACCGTCGCCGCTTGCTTATGTTTGGGCTCTTAGTTTTCATAAGTTACTCTAACTTGCAAATAAAATATTAACTCACCGTTTATGCAGCAAAATTTTCATATCGCAATATTTTTAATTGTGAGTAAGAGGTGCGTATAAACGTAATAATATTTTAATTTTGTGATTACTAGACATCTGCGTCAAAACATTTGTTTTTCATTTCACAGTAATGTTTTTAATACATGCTCTCACATTACTACTAAAATAAAAAACAAAACAATAAATACAAAGCAAATGTAAAACAAAAAAATGAGTTGAATTGGAATAATGAAACAAAAACAAAATATGTCGTGTTCCTCTTTGAGAAATTTTTGATTATGACAGATTTTAACAATAGCAATAATGTTAAAAAAAAAAAAAAAACATTAAATGAAATCTGTGATTTACAGTCATTCCCTAGCAAGTGATATGAAAAATGCAGGAAACGTAACAGTAATGTATTTTAAAATAAAACAACAGATAATTACGTTTTATTTATATTTTTTTCGCTCGAAAATTAGGATTATTTTTTATTTTATGAAGAAATAAAACTGCGTTAATTTTTAAGTAATTGTAAGGACAAATTTTATTTTTTTAACTTTCAAAAAACGAATTCACTTCAACGAAAATACCATGTATGTTACGGAAGTTGTTCGCGCAAAAAAGTGACAAAAATAAGTTTTCTGCATATGTATATGACATTATCTCAAACGAGGCAAAAAAAGACTAAAATCGGTAATCTTATATCTCCCAAATTAATATAGATATAATAGAATTTAATACCTGACATTATTCATTTAAAAAATAAGGGAGAGTTTTCTGGTACGTTTTTAAAATCGGCCTTTTTAGAAGAAAACGGCAAAATTTGTATTTTTGTATTTTTTGTACCATATAAACATGAACTTATGTAAGTATAAGAAATCCTTAGTGAGTGTGAATTCACAAGAGGGGAATTTGAGGTACTTTTGTGTACTAAAGATAAATTGGTCTATGTGGATATAAATTAACAAGTAGGTCTTTGTGATACATTTTTTGTTTTCTAATGGTATTTTTTGATTTTTATTTTTTAGTATTTCACCTAGAAACATGAATTAAATTTCGATGTTAAAAATTCATAAGGAAGGAATTTATGATACTTTCACATTTTCTATTGGTACTTATTGAATTTTCTATATTGAACCTAAAAGTAAGAAACTAAAGATTTATGCTTTTCTAATGATACTTTTTGATATTTATATTGAACTTAGGAAAATTAAATTAAAGATACATTTTCCTATATGTATAGTTCTTCCAATGGTACTTTTTGTCTCGGGGAAAATGAAAGCAAAATTTTTTTTTATTAAAGTAAGTCAAATAATAATGAACAATAGAATACATAAAAAAAACACATTTTTAATTAAAAAAAAAAATCAGGTCGTTAATTTTTCTAAGTTGGTTACGATTTTTTTATTGGTGTTATTAATTTTAATTACATATGTATGTATATTATTTACATTTTCAAATTTTCTCTTATTTAAAAATGTTGTAAAAAAAACTATGCATTTGTTGTTTTTCTACATATAATTCAATTCAGTTCAAAATGTTTAGTTGCTAAAATGTTTTTATGACCCTGCACAATTGATTTTGTTTCTTTTTTTCCCTTGTCTTTTTAATACGTTCGCACACACAGTCAAAAAATCTAAAGATAGGGAATGAGTTGAAATGAATAACAAATGAATTAATGCAGATGTTTAGTGTTTACATTTTTGTAGTTTGGAAAAAAATTTAGATTTTTTTTGCAAATATAAATGTGAAAACATGAAACCATATTTAAAGGCATACATTTTATTATTTGTAGGTAAGGCGGTAAAGGATATAAAAGATTCGGCATAGCCGAATATAGCATTCTAACTTGTTTTAGTCTTAAATTCGTAATGGTTATTCACAAAATTCAAGCAAAGTTGAAAGTCTTGTTGATTTCCCAATAGAAAAACTACACTTACCAAGCCACTGAAATGCGTGGATCCAAATAATTCAATTTGGATGTGCCCAAAGCAATAGTTTTATTTTCATCTCTGTCAGTCTCTTGTAATTCTAATTTTTTCAATTGTTCCTTTAAACGCTCCAATTGTTTTCCTTTTTTATCTGCATTGATGCGCTCTTTAACCGAACCGCGTTTAGCTTGTCTTTTAAGGTCCTATAAAATAGACAAAATAAAATATAAAAGAAAAAAAAAAAAAAAAAAAAAAAAAAAAACTAAACATACATTAAATTCAGCTTCACAATCATCAACGGCTTCACGTTTTTGTCGAATTTTTTCTTTTAGATTTTCCATTGATTTTTCATGACTTTTGGGTACTGAACGTTGATGGTTACAGAGAATAGCTACCGCACGATTAGCCCTATTATAGGCTAATAGCTTTTCGGGTAAAGTCATATCATCCTTGGTCAATAGATTTAATTGATTTTGTAAGGTAATTGATGCGTTATAGGTACGGAACACTTTGGCAGTGAGACCTTAAAAATAAAATAAAGAAATAGGTATGTAATAATAATAAATAATAATAATAATAATAATAATATATATAATAATAATAATATATATATATATATATATATATATATATAATTTTGTAATAACCAACCTTCCATTAACTCTTTTAAATGTTCGTTAAGCACTTGTGTGTTCAAACGATCGAATAAATCATCACCTGTCTTTTTATTCTCCATAAACAATTCCAAATTCTTAAAGACTCTCTTTTCCACCTCAACTTCGTTATAATAACGTATAGAATCCTTACCCAGGAAATCAAACACCACTACATTCTCTTTGCCGTTCAACTCTTTGTGCAGCTGTACGTGTTCGACACGTAACGAACAGCAACCTACAGTATCTGCCTGATCTTCATCTTTTTCGTTACCAGCTCTCAAAGCCAATTTATCAATGAAATACAGAGCAACGGCTCGTTGACGAACACGCATTTCTTTTGATTTCCATTCGTTCCGATAAGTTTCACGAATTTTATCAATAGATTTTGCCAATTTACGTGCAGTTTCATATTTGATATGATCCTTTTCACCCTTAAGTTTAGACGATGGATTCAACATAATGTATTTGACTTGTCCCTGGACATTTTCCACCCAAGAGGCCAACCAAGTGACTGTATTGTTGTGTATAACTTCTTTCCAACGATGGCCGGGAGGAGGTGAGGGAATTTTTGAATCTTTGCCACAATTGATGGATACATCTTCGGCACGTATACGTCTTTTGATCATGCCCATTTTCGGATGCTCACCACGACCTCTGAACAGACCTGGAGGTTCCAAACGGAAATTTCCAATTTTCTCTTTGTGGCCATCGATTATACAGATGCCATATTCTTTAATCAATGCTTCATTTTCCATTTTCTTGGCAAGTTTTTCTTCTTTAGTGGAATTTTTACGTTTTTCCGATTCGGCCACAAAGTATTGATGCATTTCCTCGAAATTACACTTGTTGAAATCTTTAATGATTTCTTTTTCCTCCTTGGTCATAGTCTTGCGGAAATCTTTGAAGAAGTTATCGTTAAAGATCTGTTTGGTGCAATACTCATGGTTCAACATTTTGGCATAAAAGGTGGCGCACTCTTCTGTTTCTTCCGACAGTTCCATAGATTTGCCATCATAGTAGAAGCGCACATTTTTCGGTAAACGCTCATAGGGTGGAGCAAAAACAGGCCCTTTATGTTCCAAGGTATTCCATTTAACACCATCATCACGCTTTTCTTCTTCCCACCTAAAATATGGAACAAAAATGTCTTTACTTGTTGTTAGAGACTTTTGTTTTTTCTTTGTTGCTTTTACAACCAAAGAAACTTTTTCTGTTTTTGTAGCATAATTGTGACATGTTAATGAAAAGCAGAGAAACGCTGGGAACATCGGTCGCAAAAATGTCGTGTGACTAACTAAATTTAATTGTGAAAATAATGATTTTTTTTGATTTGTTGTCAAAAGATTTTCGTATGCACATCTTGAAATAACAGAAACAGAGGCAAATACAATTGCTTTTGCCATTTGAGAGTAAAAAAATGCATTACGCAAAGATTTAAACACACAAACGCACTAAATGACGAACGTAACCTCAATTTCAAATGTCACAATTGTTATTGAAACATCTGTTTCAATACCTTTTTTTCTTCATTCAGTGTTGACAACAGCTTACACGATTCAAAGATAGAAGCGATTTATAGGTAGCGTTTTATGGGTCAAATAATGTCTATATATATAAACACAACAAGACCGGTCATGAAATTTCCATACAAATTTGTATGAAAATGCGTAATACGGCTCGGTTAAAAAATTTATTTTAAATTTTCTCCAGACTTTTTGTTGCATTTATTTTCTTACAAAAAATATTACCATATTTTTTAAAAATTATATATTAATTTCGTAAACAAAATTGAAAAAAGTGAAGTAAAAAAAAAAAATTAAAAGAAAATAATTAAAATTGTTGTTTTTTCCGTTGCGTCTAAGTTTTTGTTTAATTTAACAATGCGTACAAAAATGTACAAAAATGAAAATCAATCGTGTATTTCGAAATACAGGCAAGTTTGCACTCTTTCATATTCCCTCTAGCTCACACGTAATCAGAATTTCAGCAAGAACCTACGTAACACGCTATATGCTTAAAAGGAGAAAAAAGAATGAATAATCAAATGAAAATCGACGTGGATAACCTCGTTAAAATGAGAGGCAAATAGTTTGTTTACATTTTATATCTCAGTCTGTACATATGTACTGTGGTTTATAATTTAGCAATTTTTTTGTTTAATTTTCTAATATTAACCTAAATGCTTACAGAATTTTGTTTTTTATCCGATTTAAAAAAAAAAATCATTAATTTCATCCACATTAATGAAATCTTCAGTGAATATGGAATCATTTATTAGCAGAGCAACCAAAAATATGCTCTAAATAAAGTGTTTTATGTGTATGAAAAATCCTCTTGAAATATCTAAGTACTGTTCATATATATATCTAAGTACTATTCATATATATATATCTAAGAACTATATATATATGTACTTCTAGTTCTAGGCAGTCAACATTAAAAAAATAGTTATACTGAAAAAATAATTAGAAAAGAAAAAAAAAAAAAATATTAAATTTATTTTCACAAAAAAATGCAATATGCAGAAAAACTAAAAACAGTTTGTCAAAAAAATCTTTGCACAAAGATAAAACTCTTACAAATGTTAAAAGAAACAATAATTTGTGATGTAAATAATTTTTTATTTTTTTTTTCTATATTGTTCATAAACATGTTATAAATTTTAATAATTAAACTAATAATTCAATAAAAACAGTCTAGTGTTTAATAAAAAAGAAAAACAATTCATTATTTGTACTGTCAAAAAAATGTTTGCACACTAAATAAAAAATTCAGTTTATTGTCTGTATTATGATTTTTAGATGCTAATATTTTGTGTGTCCACCTTGAACATCAAATACTGCTTGTAAGCGCCTGCGCACACTTCTTTAATTAACATTAATCAGATCGTTTTTATTGGTTGATGCTCTTTTTGCTACCTTTTTCTTCAGATGAACCCACAAATTTTCTATACGATTAAGGTCAGGACTTTGGGCAGGAGTATCAATAATCTTAGTCAGTTGTACAATAACCATGATTTACATAAATGGGATTTATGTTTGGAGCTATTATCTTGATAATATTTGTATTTTAACTTATTGGAGTTTTCCAGGTCAGTAAACCTGAATTTGTGAATGCTGGCGGTCAGTTCATTTTTTAAGTAAACTTTTTTGGTCATTATTTCATCCGAAATTCTGGCTTGATATAAAACCCCATACCATTACGTGCGGTTTTAATCAAGTTTTGGAGATTCAATAATATCGAAGTTTACAGCAATAATATTTTGAAACTCATAAAATTTAGTAGTTATCACTAGGCCGGATGCTTTGGATGTCAATATACTCAATTCTCAAATTGTCAGAATTTTCGCACATAGAAAATTGGCTTACAGAGCTACTACTAACAACGGATCCAATATTATTATTAACCATGGATGTATCAGAATGTAATTATTTTGTCGGGGAACCAAAAGATTATAAAAAATTTATAAAATACATGTTTGTATCAAATTTATACATAAACTAAAACAGATATAAGCAATAATTGAGTTCAAGTAACACTTAAATAATAAAAAAATAATTATTATTATTATGCTAGAGTCCGTACGAATATTCGCTTTAGGACAAAAAATCAGTTTCGCCTAATATTGAGTTTTCGGCAAAATATTGGCCGAATACCGAAACCGTAACTTTTTAGATAAATACGTTAGTCTTTCTAAATTTATAATCTAGCAGAACTGTTTTTTTTTCTGTATGTTTCTTTCCACTTATATAGTTAAAAAAATTGCTGAATACTAATTAATTACTATTCGACACATACTAATATATTTGTGTGAGTAAAAAACAAAAGGTACTGTTATAATTTAAGTTAGTCGGTGTTCACACAAAACAATTTTTTCGAGAGAGGTAAATATAAAAGTTTAGCATTATCTTCTCCTCCCTCTTCTACGAACTGGGAATAGTGACAAGAAAAATTGCTGTTTGAACTCCGACTTATAAACGTTGAAGCTGCTACTGGCTACCGGTGGATCTTAAGGCCAAACAGATCGCCATTATAACGGCGACAAGGCTCGAGACTATAGGTGCATTGGATTGGATTGTCGGGATGAAGAAGAGGAGGAGACGGTGGAGCATCTTTTATGTCATTGTCAAACTCTTTTCGGGATCAGGACTTCCAATTTTGGAAGTCCATTTATGCATGTGTTGTCAGATCTCTCTGATATAGATATGAGATGGATCAGTTCTTTCATACATGCTTCGGGTTGGTTCGTTTCGAACGTTGGTATGGACATGTGAGTTAGAAACACATGATCCCTCAGGGTTTCACAACGGGACCAAATTGGACCCAAGTGGACTGTCTCTCGTTGACTGGATAACTGCACTAATAACCTAACCTAACCTATTTTATTGAAAAATAAAAAATATAAGAAATGTCTAACAATCCAGTTTGGTTGTATTTTGAAAGATATGTACCAAAAGCCAAATGCATTCTATGTTCCAAGAAGATCATACTTATTTGTAATTTTTATTTTAAGTGTATACATAGAAATCTCCATAAAAACAGCAAAATAGCAGTTCATATTAAATAGTTTCGGCTAATAATTTCTCCACCAAGAATATCACTAACTTTTAGGGATCTAGTTTTAAAGTAATAACTCATTATACTGTCCCGTACAGATACATTATTAAATTTAATTAAAATGATGATGAAAAATTAATATCATATATATTTATCAGATATATTTATACCATAAAAAGAGCATAAAGATATAGCAGTTGACGTTAAGTTGTTCAATCCGGCATGCACACCACTTAAAACAATATCACCACGATTAAGTCTTCGATGAAGAATATTATTTTCCAACTTCAACGATTTGACTTTTGACGTAGTTGAAGAATCAATTTAATCGATAAATTTATTGCAAGTAGCTTTGTCAGACTTAATTTGCTTATGAAACGGTTCTCAAATGGTGGCCCGCGACCCACAAAGGGGTCCGCACAAACATTTTAGGGGGGTCGCGTTTAATATTTACTTTAAACACAAAATTTAAAGCATTTTTATTTAAAGGCCAATAAAGCAAACTTACTTCATAAATTTAGTAATTGATTTCATAATTTACTTTTTTTTTAATACGATCTCAGATTGATGATTATACCAAATTAAACATTCTTGAACAAAAAGAGGAATTTCCTGGACAAGAAGAGGAATGTACAAATTGGGAATTGTATTTAAACAAGTTAGTCTTGCAAATTTCCTTGTTGTCTCTGTTTGGCGGAGTTTGTGGATTATAATTAGACATCAGCAGAATGGAATACGTATTTTCTGTGCCGCTACACACTTCATCAGCATTCGTGGTATCTTATCCATTTACGTTTCGTTGAAACCTAAACAGTATTAGGTTCAAACTAATTCAAATGTGACTAATCAAAAATTGTGAGAAAAACAAAAAGTTAATGAATTTTGTAGGTGTAATATCAATAAAAAAATGCCGTTTTATTTTAAAATTTACACAGAATTTCCTACATTTTTAAAATTATTTATTAAAGAGCCTTCAACAAATTTTAAATATAATAAATTTAATATTTTCTAAATTTGGAAATTCTGACTTAAGTTTGTGAATGATTTAATAATAATATGAGATATTAAGTACCAAATATTTTCTCTTAAATATTAATTTATTTTTAGATTTAAGAATGATTTGAAATTTGTCACAATTGTGTGACTTTCTTTTTGATGTTTATACTACTTATGAAACTATGTAACTTTATGCTGTTTTTTGGTATATTATTATATATTCTGGCTGCGGAGCCATTTGAGTTGGAGTATTGAAAATGAGTGTAATTAATTTTTATACTTTTTATTTAATATTTAATATATCCTTATTAAAGAATAAATCTTTGTAATATATATTTATTGGCCTAAGAAGGCTTTTTATATTACTGTGAATTGAAATAAATAAATAGAGAAAACACTGTTTTCTACGATTTCAATCTTAATTAGAAATCAAACAAAAAAATTAAACCTTTGGTATGTTTGAGCAAAACTTGTTTGATATTAAATATTAAAATCATATTGCAAATCTTTAATTTGGTGTTGTAATATCTCAAGGGGGTCGTGAAGCTGTTACTTGTGAGTACCAATGGCTTAATGCATGTAGATACCTCGAGCTTAAATTCAGAGAATACATCAGCCATCATTAAAACTGTTATTTAAGTCTCTAGTGGCACTGAGGCAAGCAGCACAGGAGAATGAGAAAGAAGGTTTACCTTTAAGTAAACGAAACATCAGCACAGTAGAGATGGAACCACAAGTTGCACGAACTGCACTTAATACTATCATGAGATTTACCAATGCATCATTACACAATGCACTTTCAATATATTTAACAGGAACAAATTTTGATTTTTAGTAAAAATTTTCATTTTAGCAAAAATTGTGACTTGGTAAAAGTTTTGATTTTAAGTAAAAATTTTTATTTTTGAAAAATTAGTGTTTTTGTTAAAAAAAAATCTGAATTTTGGTGTTAAATCAAATTTATAACACAAAAAAATCTAATTTTTCTCTAAGGATTGAGAATAAGTTTTATTTTTTAAGCAATAAAATAAAAATCACAAAATAATCATTATGTTGAGCGAAAAAATAAAAATCAAAAATAATCTTTAAAAGTTGAGCGAAAATATGAAAATCGAAAATAATCATAATCATTACGGTCCTTGCTTTAAAGATAAAGGTTCCTAATTTTAAGACCCCATAACTCTACTTCTGAGTGGATCATTGCTCCTCTGTTACGCATACGTAAGGTTTTGTGTTGCAAATTTATTTAAAAAATAAAAAAATGTATGAATTTCCATACATTTTATATGGTGACTACATTTGTAGTCAACCGGGCAAAAAATGGTCAATTTAAAAAATCAGGTCTGGAGAACTTGTACGAAATTTTTTGTTAACTGTTAGCATTTAAAGCTATTTAGTATCAATTTTAAGGAAGCTACTAAAAATCTCAGATCCTATTGTGGAAATTTTTTTAAATTTCAATTTAAAAATCCAATTGCTACAAATATAGTCAATCGAGCACATAAAGGTTAATTAGTAGTTGACTTACCATCTCCAAACTTCTTCCTCCTCTTCGTTCTTTTTCTCCTTCTTGACACGCTTTGTCGGTGATGGTGATGCAGTTTCCGTTTTAACTGCTGTAGTATTTTCCTTTTTCACCTTCTTTTTAGGCTTTTCATCAGCATATTCATCATCTTCTTCCTTTACACGCTTATTTTTCTTCTCCTTATTCTTGGATTTTGATTTCGATTCTTTTTTGGATTTTTTACGAGCCAATAGGGGTACATCTTCATCATCGTCATCTTCCACTTCTAATTTAGCTTTACGTTTGGCCAGGGGTATATCTTCTTCATCACCCTCATCCATTTGTTCTTGAGGAGTACCACGAGATTTTGCTCTACGTATGGCCAAAGGCATATCTTCATCTTCGTCTTCTTCTTCTTCTTCCTCTTCCTCATCCTCCTCGTCGTTAGGTTTATAGTGTTGCGTTTCTTCGTCGTCATATTTACTATCTTCCTGGCTGGCTTCTTCCTTGATTACAAAAGCCGGTTCATCATCGCGGAATTGTGATAAGGAATAGTCACAAGAACTAGCTTGCGATACATCGAATTTCATGTCTTCTTCTCGCTTGATACTTTCATCAAAGGCTTGATTGTAACCATTGCTAATGTTGCTAGTATCTAAAGGGTCTTCTGTAAACTTTTCCTGTTTAATATCTTGCGATAATACATCGCCATTGAAACCATTTTCCTGCGAGTGATTAAAGGGTTGCGACAAAGGCTCTGGCTTGATAAATTCACCATCTTTTCTGGAGGATTTGTCATGCGATGACGACGATTTCGAAGAAGAACTGGAATGTTTATGTTTCGATGAGGACGACGATGAACGATGACGATCCTTGTCACGATCTTTATCACGAGAACTGGAAGAACTGGATGAACTTGATTTATGATGACGTTCCTTATCTTTATCTCGGTCACTACGATCTCTATCTTTGCTGCTCGAAGTACTACTGGAGCTTTCTTTACGTTCTTTGTCTTTATCACGTCGTTCCTTGTCCTTCGAGGAACTCTTGTGACTTGAAGATGACGAAGATGACTTTTGTTTGTCTTTGTCACTACGTTCCTTATCCTTGTCACGATGACTACTAGAGCTGCTTGAAGAGCTTTTATGTTTGTCTTTGTCACTACGTTCCTTATCCCTGTCACGATGTTTATCCTTGCCACTGGACGACGAAGAAGAGCCATGTTTTTCTTTATCACTGTAATCAAAGAAATTCAAAAGGTATTAAAATTAATTGGTGTCTAGTAATTACCCAGGCAGAAACTCATGTTCGTTATAGCGCTTAGTCATGATTGATGATATATATATTTTGAAGATTGCCTAGCAAGACATGTCATCTATTATATGAGGCCATTTGTACATTCCTTTCGGATGTTATGTCGCAGCCTCTACAAGTTTTGTTTAGCGATGTGGGAAACCCATAAAGGGAGTATCCAAGGAAAAGCTATGTGAAACTAACACATATAAAGAAATGATAGGTACTTAAAATTTTATTTAAAAACGACTTTTCTTACTATAATTTTTGGTATTTATAGATTGAAGGGACAGTGTTAACAAAAACAAGTCGTTGGTTCGCCAAAGTAGAGGTTAGATCTTCTGGGCGCTCCTAATAATTATTTTTGAACATTTTACAATAATTTTTCATTTCCACATTTTAATTGCACTTTACAAATTAAAAAAAAAATTAAATTTATTTATTAATATGTATTTATTGTTTATTTAATTTATATTTATTAAAACGCCTTTTAAATCAAATTTTCCATATAAATTTCGTTTCTAAAATTTACTTTAAATTCAAAATTGGTTTGTGAATAAGGGGGTATAAATTTATTTATTTATTGTTTATTAAATTTATATTTAAATATATTTTTATAATAATAAAGCATTTTTGCTTTTTTTTAAATAAACTTTTGAAGTACTATTCAAACCATCATGAGAGCGTTGTAAAAAACCATCATAAGACCATCTAACACTATTATAACAACCATCATGAAAGCGGTATAATTACCAACAACTTAGCACTATAAAAAACCATCATAGGACCGTCGAACAGGGTTATCATTTGCAGCGTTCTGATAGCATTATATCAGAGAGCTCTTATGACGCTGTTACCATAGTTTTCTGCTTGGATAACTTTTTGTGGTAATTTTTTTCCACAGGATTCTTTTCAATTACTTACCGACTGCTGCTTTTATGACCGCTTGACGAGGAACTCTTATGATCTCTGTCCTTGTCACGGTGTTTATCTTTGCTTGATGATTTATGGGATTTACCACTACTACTACTTATATGACCATTGCTATGACCATTGCTCATACCATTCACATGTACCTCAGCAGTGCCCCCATTTTGAGCTGGTGGTGGCTAAAAAAAAAAACAAAATAAAATATAATATAAAAAATATAATATAAAATAATTTCAAACATTGAACAAATATTATTTTGAGTTACTGAAAAGAATTAACTAATGATTTCAAAAATATGTGACCACATTTTTAGAATTCGTCACATTTCCTTTATGAAAATCATTGAAAAAATGTAGAGTTGGCTATGAGTTTGTACAAAGCATGAGTTATTACATAAAATTCTATAGTTTTGGGACCATGTAGCTGTAAGCCAGCAATATTTCCCTTACAGTTAAAAATAAGTTTTATTTTCTATTCCATCAGCTACCCACCTTAAGTGTTAAACATAATATTGGAAAAGGAGAAAATAAAAATCATAAGGTTTGTTAACCTAGTGATGATTTAAAAATATATAACGATATAAATCAGAAATTAAAATGGAAATACATACATCAATACACACCCCTTTAAAAAAAAGGCCTAAGTAGACAAACTAGATTTAGCAAGTTGTACGTCATCAACATACCCACATAATATCGTTTGATACATACAAACATTTGTATGTACGTAAAAAAGGTACAACTAACAAAAAGAAAACCAAGAACGGGAATATGAATAAAGTATACGGATGGTAGGTACTCTCAACTGTTTAGATGTTATGAAAAATTTTGCTTCAAAGGAAAAACGAACCATTTCATTTACAACCCTTAAACAGCTTTAATGTCAAGTAAAAACCAAACTACCCAAACTTGAAATTGCAAAATGAAACATCGGCAGGAAGTAAAGAAATCGTATCACACAAAATTTTTTAAATAACATTTTGGGGAAAAACTTTAACGTTTTGAACATTACAAGTCGATTGATTACTTTATGTTGTTTATTTAAGTAAGATGAACAATTATTTATAAGAAGACAAACACGTGGTACATACATGATTGTCTTATGAATACATAATGTACAACAGGAAATCAAAATTATGTACTACACATGTATCGTCTTTAGCAACAACCTTTATAAGTATACATCGATTTTTTTTTTTTTTCATATAAAATATATGCTTATTTTAAATAACAAAAACAACAATAATAATCTCGTGCTTTTTTTACATAAACTATAATTTTTTTTTAATTTTTAACTATTAATATTTTAAAGGAAAAATAATGAATATTAAGTGGGTCGCCCACAAATATTTTACACGAAAAACAATTTAAATTGTTTGTTTTTACTTTAAGATTTTTTATTATTTTTTTTCAAACACCTTTCCTTTTTCTTTTTAAATAATATTAACATTTTTAATAATATTTTACAAAACAAATGTTAAAAGTTTTTAACGTGTGACATGTATGTAGGTATATATGTATGTAGATTTCATATAGATTTCATTACTTTTGAGGATTTCCTAAATACATAACATATTCATGTCTTTAAAAACATTTCTTTATACATATATGTTAATTTGCCAATACTTTGATTATTTAAAAAATTTCTTTGTGACCTGTGACGAGTGTAAATTTTGAATTAAAAAAAAAAAAAATTTATTAAAGGGTGATTCAAATGGCGATGTGAAACTGATGATTTAGTTGAAGAAATATACTTTTTTTGCAAAGGTTTTAACAGAAGTTTTTTCTAATTAATCGTATGTAATTTTTTCACATGTACTATTTTGAAAATTAATAATTTTTTTTAAAAATTTTGTATTTTTGTTAGTTAAAATTGGTAAAAAAATTGAAATTTTAGTGAAAAGATCAATTTGTGTTAAAAATTTGAATTGTTAATAAAAATTTAAATTTTTTTGAAAATTTCAATTTTGGTAAAAATTTTATTTTTGGAGAAAATTTGGATTTTTGGAGAAAATTTTACTTTTTAATTTGAATTTTTTGGTGAAAAATTACATTTTTGATAAAAATACAAATTATTGGTGAAAATTTTAATTTTTGGTGAAAAATTGAATTTTTGTGAAAATTTGATTTTTTTATGAAAATATTAATTTTTGGTTAAACTGTTAATTTTTGGTAAAAAAATTGAATTTTTGATGAAAATATAATTTTGCTGAAAATTTTAATTTTTGCTACATTTCTTTTTGACGAAACTTTTGAATTTTTGGTCAAAGTTTGAAATTGGTGAAAAATTAGATTTTTGATTTATTTTTGCGTAAATTTGATTTTTTTTTTTTTGTGAAAATTTAAATTTTTGATGAAAATTTAAATTTTTGTTAAAAAAAAAATAAGAAAATTTTGGTGAAAATTAGATATTTTGGAAAAAATTTTAATTTTTGATGAAAATTCTATTTTTGGTACAAATTTTAATTTTGGTGTTATTTGGAATAACTGATAAATACTTTGTGATTTGAATAAATGATTTAAAATTACTCAAAACTACGGGTTTTTTTATTGATAATCAGGGCAACCACAAATATGCTCTAAAAAAAATTGATTTATACGCATAAAAACGCTCTTAAAATCGGAAAATAAAAAAAAAATTTTTTGCTTATTATATGACAGCAAAAAAGAAAATTTCCCTAATGACAAATTGTATAAAATATTTTATTTGGTGTAAAATATGCAAAATTATGCTTTTTAGTGTAATGTATGTAAAATTATGCTCAAGTATAAAATATGAAAAAATATACCATTTAAATTACTAAAATGCCCTCTTGTATAAAATATTTTATTTGGTGTAAAATATGCAAAATTATGCTTTTTAGTGTAATGTATGTAAAATTATGCTCAAGTATAAAATATGAAAAAATATACCATTTAAATTACTAAAATGCCCTCTAAAATAAGTATTTTCTATGAAAATATGATAAAATATGCTGTCAAGCCCAAAATATGTAAAAATATGCTGTAAGAATAAAAGTATGCAAAAATATGCTATAATAAATTGTTGCCAAAATTCTTAAAATTGTCTGATACGGATAAATAACTAACAGTATGGTTCATTTGAAGCTCAGGAAAAAAATATGACTGAACATTTTTGGTTGCCCTGTTGATAATACATTGCATTAAAATACATAATACCTCAAATTTTTATACCTCTATTGTCAAAAATACCGACTTCATCAAGCAAATTCAAAAGGGCCTAACAACAAATTATATATTAAATGTATATAGATTTTTTTATCAGGTAAATTACAAAAAGTTCATTTCTAACACCTTGCAATTTAAAGGGTCAAATTATTGCAAGAACAGAATATTATGTAAATTAATTTTTGAAATTAGGGTTTCCTTACCTATGGATTAATAGACTAGCTTAAAAAGAGAAGGGACTTAATTATATTTTTGTTTGAGAAAAACCATTATTCATAGAAATGGGTTACAACAAACCTGGAATGAATAGGGATTCTGAAATCTGTAAAACTTTTTGGGACTTTCTTCACAAAGCTTACTTCTACTTAAAAATATCGAGGAATCGAGGGAAGTTTTACTCACAGGATATTAAGAAAACCAAAGTAATGATTCGACTTTCGGGTGGGTGAATCGTTATATAAAAAAATGTTTTCATTTATTTTTCAAAATGTAAATATTTTACAAAGAACTGAACTATTTTATAGTTTTATGATTAATTAGTTTATTTTAACATTTTTTTGTCCTTATTTAAGTAAATTATTTTGTAAATATTTTTAAATTTGCAATTATTTGTTCTTGTCGGGAATTCCGGGGATCCCGGCAAAATCAAACATTAGTCCAGATTTCCCGGGAGCGGTAAAAGATCGGGAAAAGAAAAACTAATTATTTTACATGAAACTAAGTAATAAACTTGCTAAAAATATAAATTTCGTTTTTTTTCTTTTTTAATTAAATCATCTTTTATAACCGCAATAATTTTCAAATTATTATGTTTTTTATCTCTCCCGAAAATTTTGAAAAAGTGTTTGACAAACTATGTGTATAATAACCACTATTTTAGAATTTTTATTTGCCTCTCACATAAACTTCTAGTTGTATTATATGCCCTTAGGTAAGTAGGTAGGTAGGTTCAGAAAGGTTGTACAAGTTTCATTAGACGAATGACAGGATAGAGAAAGGAAGAAAAGAAAAAGTTTAGAAATAGATGATAAGAAAAGTGAGTGTCAGTGACAAACGATATGTTCCACTGTCTCTATTTCCTCATGATCCTCACACATTCTGCAAAGAAATGAAGAACTTACTTCCCAATGGCATGCCATTTTCCCTATTGGTCAATGTCCTGTCAATATACCTATTAGGTTTTCAGGTTTCTCCTTTTCATGCCTAATAGTAAATTTGTATTTCCCATACCAAGTTTGCCCATAAAGTCATTGATATTTTGCAGTCTGTTCTGTTATTTCATGCATGTTGGGCTCTATCCTGAATGCACCACTTTAGCTTTCAGCCCTAACCAAAGCTGAGCCGTTTCGAGCTAATTCGTCAGCTATTTTATTGCCAAATATATCGCAGTGAGCCGATACCCAGCAGAATCTTATCCGCTATTCTCTCATTCACCCTTATTCTAGTTGTCGTTGTCGACACAAAACGACAACGTCTTATGTCGCCTGTGGTAAATTGGTATTCTCGTTGTCGTTATCGACAACTATCGATGACTGTTGGATTATTTTTGGTATTCTCTAAGAAATGTCGACGCCGATATTGTATTGAAACGACTCTTTATTTTGTCGACATAAAATTTGATGACGACTAGAAGAGTTTAAAAGGAAAAGTATACAAAGTCACAAAAAAAAAAATATATTATTTAAGATATTTATTAAATATATTTTTCTAGAAAAATGAAAAAGTAAGTAAAATTTAATAAAAAATATGTATAATAAAAAAATAACGTAAGAGAACAACTTTAAAATCAAGGAATATAAATCATAGGAATATAACATCCTTCCAATCACAAAACTTTTTTTTATTTCTCAGTATTATTGCAAAATGCAACATTTATTCATTGGAAACAAATTGTCACTTTCATTGCATCCGGAGTCCCAGAAAAATTTCGAAAATTACTTACTGTTGCAATCTCTTCAGGTAAAAATCTTAATATTACTACAAAAAAGTTTTTTTAAGAATTTCTTTTTAATTTTAGGCTGCTACTATCCAAAATCCGCTTTTTAAATTGCTATAGCTTACAGCACATGTTGAAACTCATTTGCGGTCTGGTATTAAAATTGCGTCGGAAACTTTTTGCCATATTAGAATTTGTTACTTTTACTCATAACTTCAATCAGAATCTTAAATACAAAAACACTTAAATTGGAATTTTATATTTGACGGCAAAATTTATGTTTAAATCACCGGAAAAGTAAATCAGCTGACACAAAAATTAGCGATGGGTTTTTTGTTTGTTTAATTATAGATAAACAGTGGACATCGTCTCAATACTGTTAGAGAATACCGCATTAGCGTCGAAGTGATATTGATGTCGACACAAAGTGATGTTGACTCAAAAATGACATTGACGACGAAAACTGGAATAAGGGTGATTAATTTAATAGGAGCCTTTCTGCAGTCGCTAGCTACGCTAGAATTGACCAAATTTCTGCCTGTATAACACAACTATCCAAAAGCCTATACGATTTCCTCATATCTCCCTCTAAGAAAATAGACGCCTGCGCAAGTGCATATATCCATTTTGGATTAATCAGTAAATACCGATACTCCACTACAATAGTTTCCCCGAAGTCGATCTCAGTGCCCATATAATCCGTTGAACCCCGTTTAAAAATTTGGAATGTCCTGCTCTGATTAATCCCATTAGCCCTAATTCATTAAGTATAAGCATAAGAAAGCTACTTGCGGCCATTCCCATCACATGAGTAGGAGGTGCAAAATGACGTTAAGAGCCGCCTGAGGTGTGCTTCTCATGGCACCAGTAATGACAATTAAAGCACATTTCTGCACTTTTGACAGAAGATCCAGTTTACTACCATCGGTTTAAGACCCCAGCTCTTACCTATGGAGCTCTTGCATGCGTAGTAAACATTGAGACCTCTTTTAAGCCTTTAATGTGTATACCTCTTATATGAATAAAAATATTTGGCAAATATGGATATATGTATTTTATTTCATTTGAAAAGCTTGACAAATAACAGACAATTGGAAAACTCCTTATTCATTGTAATAAAGATATTAGCTCTGTTCCAGTACTTATCAAACTTGCAATTTTTTGTCAGAATTTACAAGGAAGCGTTCGCGTACCAAGAATTTATTTGTATTTTGATGTTTTTGTGAAAATTTCTGACTAAAACCTGTAAATTTGACTAATACTGGGACAAAGCTATTATAAACTCATAAACAAATTTAAATAAAACTACACATTGGCAACAATGTTTTTTCATCTAAATAGGAGACTGAATTTTGTGTATATGTTTTTAATATTTTAATAGATACAGCAGGTTTTATAGTTCATTTTATTGTTTCAATGTTCCAGAAATTCTAACAATAAACGTAAGAAGAATAATTTACAAATACTAATATTTGGTTCTAATACTTAATAAAAATACACAAACTAATTGAGTAACAGCAAAAAATAAACTGTAATAAAAAGAAAATTACTTTAGGAGGCAATAAGAGGTCAAGGTTCTTTGAAAAACAAAAAATAAAAAAAATATGGAATCTAATTGTTATCTACCGAACAAATATTACAAGAAAAAAGTGTTAACTGAAATATTTATAATCATTTCTATTTACTTAATATTGATAATTCAACAAAATAAGTACGTATATCACAATTTTACATTCAAAGTAAACTTACGAAAAAAAATATATATTAATTATTATTATTATTATTATTATTTTTAATAAAAACTTTAAAACCCAACAATTTATATTGTGCTATTTTATATTTCCTACATTTCATATATACAAGGGCGGATCAATAAGTTCGTGACTTTTCGAACTTCCCTCGTAGTTATATGAAATGCAACACTATTCCCATCAAGTACCACCTGTTAGTAGACTATTATCAAATTTTGTCGTCAATTACTTTGCGTTTAACAGCTGTTCAAAACATACAACCTCGTGTATTTTTCTAAAAATGGAAAAAAGTGAATTTCGAGTGCTTTTTAAACATACTATGGAGACTATGAGGTCAGTACTCCCAAAAATGTCGAAAAAATCCACAATATTTTGTTGGCCAACCGAAGAGTAAAAGTGCGTGAGATTGTTAATGCCATATGCATTTCATATGGCAGTGTGGTTTCGATTTTAAATGATCAGCTGGGTTTAAGAAAGTTGTCTGCAAGATGGGTGCCGCGTTTGCTCTCAATTGACCATAAACGTAAACGTGACAAATTTAAAGGTTTTTTTGGAGTTGTTTAACCACAATCCGATTGAATGGATCCATTACTGTATTCCGTAGATCAAGCAGCAGTCTAAACAATAGGTTTCTCCGGATGAACCTGCTCCGAAGAAGGCCAAGGTAAGTTTGTCGGCCAATAAGGTGATGGCATCAGTTTTTTGGGATGCACGCGGGATAATCCACATCGATTACCTTCAAAAGGGGAAAAACAATAAACTACGAATATTATGCCAACTTATTAGACCGATTTAATGAGGACTTAAAAAGAAAACGACCCCATATGGCCAAGAAAAAGGTTCTTTTTCATCAAGATAATGCACGGGTGCACACGTGTGCAGTCTCAATGGAAAAACTCTTTGAATTGGGCTACGAATTGGTACCTCAACCGACATATTCTCCGGATTTAGCCCCTAGTGACTACTTCCTATTTCCAAACCTAAAGAAATGGCTCGGTGGAAACAGATTCAGCTCCAACGATGAAATTATTGACCAAACAAATGCCTATTTTAAGGACCTCGAAAAATATTTTTTGCGCAAAATAAATGACGACACTTACTCAAAAGTTGACAGTAGTGTATTAACAGGTAATACTTGATGGGAATAGTGTTGCATTTCAAATAACTACGAGGGAAGTTCGAAGTCACGGACTTTTTGATCCGCCCTCGTAACATTATGATTAATTTTAAAAGTTACTTCGCCTTATTTATTATAGCCCATTTATTTAATCACAATTAGATAGATAAATAAATATCACAAGAAAAATTTAAATTAAATCTATTTCGAACTAAATTCATAATAACAACACATTGCTATTACTACTTTTACTACTGACTAAACTCGCTCACTTATAATAAAATAATTGTTTTTATTTTATACAAATATCCACACTAATGTACACCTCTTTATCTACACCAATGTAATTTATTTTTGTTTTGTATTTATTTTTTTTTTTTAATGCTCATGTGGCTGAGTGACTGATTGGCTATTTGGCAGACTGACTAAACAAAAAAGTAAAAAATAATAATCAAATATTAAAATAATACTAAAAAACTTGTAAAATCAAAAGTCTCTACCACAACAGAGTCTAGTAAAAACATTGAACAATAATGGGAAAAAATTTAAAAAATGCCACTTAATTTTACACTTCATTGTAAACAGAGTTGACAACTGATGTTTATAGATAAAAACGTTAGAATTATTATTGAAATTTAATAATAATTTGTATCTTTATATTTCATCGGTGCGCTGACAAAAAGTCCTAGAAATATTGATTTTGTAATACTTTTTACTTTATGACTAATGCCAAAACTATAACTACAATTGTTATAATTAATTATTATTATTTCTTTTTCTTAATTTTGTTACAATTCTACCAGCCACAAAGTTTAGAATAGGGGTCTCAATAACAATAATAATAATAATCATAATAATAATAAATATAATATAATATAATATAATATAATATAATATAAATATAATATAATGTAATATAATATAATATAATATAATATAATATAATATAATATAATATATAATAATTTTGTTATTTAAAAATAAAATTATAAACTAGAGTAGCAAATATTTGTATTACATTATTGAATAAATAAATAATAATATATGAAATATTTTGAAAACTTCACAGAGTTCAAAAAAAACCCTTCGCCCAGGCAAAGGACCGCTATGAAGAAAAAATTTTGTTATACACTAGAAATGACAAAATAAAAAAACGCCCATTCAAAAGCTTTCAATTGAAACCTTATTCTTTATAATCGGTTAAATAGTATAGGAAATATTTACGATTTAGTGTTAGGGAGTTCAATGAGTTTCAATTTTTCCTATTTTAATGCACGTTATATTTTTCTGCATTTTGGCAGTGTTGCCAAAGTCCTAATTCTTAATATATGTTCAAATATCTGACATATATTTTTAATTTTGAAATTTTTCATTACCACGGCAACCAAAAATATACTCGTAAGTGTAAAATAAGCAAAAATGTGTAATTTAAAATGCTAAAATATGCTTTAAAGTAATGATTGCCCTTAGTTTATGCATTTAAAAGTAAAATATGCATTTAAGCCCAAAATTATATACAAACCGATGTCAAAATTCTTTAAATTGTCCAAAAGGGGATAAATAAGTAAGTTTTGTTTATTTAAAGCACAGAAGAAAATATAATATTGTATGTATTTGTTTTCCCTGGCCATAACTAAGAAAGATATTTCTAGAAAAATAATACTAATAGAATACTTTTTACATTTCAATGGGCATAAAAATGTTAAATGGCGTAATATAAACTGCAATTTTATAAAGATTCCCATTTACACAGAAATTTGAAATCTAACCATGACTTAGATCAAAACATAGCTGGATGCTAAAGTTTTGACTAGTTGGTGGAAAATAAAAAGAAATTTGGAAATCTAATATTTGCCTTACAGGTTCAGGTCTATTGAAATTACTTGCAATAATAATTAATATATTAAGCCATAAATTTTGCATTTACCTTAGTACGCTTAATAGCAAGGATAACTACTTTCATCACATATTACAAGTTCAACACACATTTTTTACTGATTTAAGACTGAACTCTAAAAATGTACTTGGTTATATAGTAGCGTTAAAAAAAACGCTACTTTACAATACTGATTGTATTATGTGTAGTGACTTGTCGCCATTTTTGTGAATTTTTTCAAAGTCTATATAACATTGAAAAAAAAACTTGTAAAATTATTACAAGTCCCATAAAATCACATATGAAATGAATTTACAATTTTTTACAAAAATACTTATATTAATGAAATTATCAAAATACTTACATTTTCTCCCGATACATCGACACTCATTTTCTGGATTTTTAAGGAAAATTAAATAATTTTCCTTAAGCTAGAAAAATTATGTGTATATGAAAATAAACTGCACCAACAAGAAAAGTTGAAATGAAAAATTTCACAAGTCGAAGACTGAATTTTTTATATTATACTTTTTACAGCCACCAATGAGAAATATATTTATATTTTTCCTTATTTTATATTTTTTTTTTCCTTTTTACTCTGATTTTTGCTGATGTGAAATAAAATACTCGCCAACCAACCAACTAAAGACGAATGAACAGAAAAAATGAAAATTTTACAAGTCGAAAAAACAACGAGGCAGCCAGCAGACGACTATGTTGAAAAAAATTATAAGTGTTGATGGTGGTAGAGAAAAAATGAAAAATTTTCTAAGTCCAATATTTAACAGAACTTAGAATATTTTTTTAAAATTTCTTCCTCTACAAACACTTGACAAAAATTTTCTAAGTTTTTTTTTCCAAAGAAATTATACAATTTTTAAATAAAATTTACACTTTCTTTAATTTTCTGTTTTCTTTAGAAATTTCACTTAGAAACCAAGAGATATATAATAAAAAAAAATTACACGTCCGTACTTTACAAATCACAAAATCAGACAAAAAGACAAAGTCGATGGCTGACAGTAACGCTGCTATAAACCTTCGTATACGAGTCGAATTATAAAACGAATGTTTAGTTGAGAAAAACGCAAGTCCTCAGCAATGCGATACTCGACGTTAATTTCCCTTGTGTTTATATAAGTAGAACAAAAACAAAGTTCATATATGCGTTGATATGCGTCAAACACAACAAAGGAGATTTCTTCTACGAACGTCGAAAAACTTCCACATTAGCAACGCATACTTTGGTGATTGCTATATTTTTTCTCTATACCTAGAAGTATAATTTTAGATGATAAGATAATTTATTTCGTAATTTTTGTTTGCGTTTTATTCTTTTCGAAGTTCTTGTTGAAAGTTACTCTAATTTATTTGTTTATTGAGTTTCTCAAGTCTCATGATATTAAAAATTGAAATAATTTAATATTTTCGCATCATTTTATAGTTATTTTAATAATTAATTAATTTTTAACTTGTTCGCACTTTTTATGTTTTAAAAACTATGGTGGATTCTTTGTAGGTTTTTTACAAGTGCATCTTCTTATTCTTTACTATTTTTGTCTCTTTCTAACAGCAAAATTTAGATAAGTAGAGTTGCATTTTAACGATAAAGTCATTATGTTATAACTAATGTTGCCAACACTTACATATGTAACAACATATTTAGGGAAATACATTTATGAAGCATTTTTTTAAAAAGAATTTATTACAAAATGTTTATATTAAAACAAAATTGAAATTGTCTTTTTATAAAAAATGTACGATACTCATTGAACTCCCTAAATCACTAAAGATCATAAATATTTCCCATACTATTTATCCGATTTCAAAGATTAAGGTATCAATTGAAAGCTCTTATATTTAATTTATAAAAATAAAAAATATAAATATAAGTTTTATTAATGCAACTTTTTTAATTATTTTGTAATTTGAACTGCATAACGATTTTTTTTTTTGGAAACTTTTTTCTTAACAGCGGAAGGGCTCTTAACACTAACCAAAGGCGATTTCCCTAATATTTTTGATATGAGTTTCTTAGTGTCTACATTACACAATGTTTTATCAAGACAAACGTCAAACTTAACGCGAATTTGTGAAAGGTGGCAATAGTTGCACGAAAACAACAATATGGCGTTTTCATTATTGTTTTTTATATATGCAATTTGGCAACTGTAACAACCAAAATAATAATCAACTGTTTAACTAAGGTCTCCTTGTATTTATTCTCACTGATTTTGACGTTTGTTTTGATAAAAATGTGCCTAATGTAGACACTAGGTTAGGGAAGTATGATTTTTAAAGGCCTATAACTTCCAAACTATTGAATTTCACTTAAAAATTTTCACCGTTAAAAATACTATCAATGATGAAAATATCCACAAAATCGGAGCTGAATTAGAACGTCCAATTTAATCTAAATATACCGTTTGCGTTGAATAAAATTTTATTAGCCCTAGGTATACACATAAAATCATTACATATTTTCTAATCGTTAAGCTGTTTATTTTATATTTTTTATAAAAATAAATTAGTATTAAAAAAAGAACTTTGTTAAAAAAGTTCCATTTGCCACAGCAATCACTTAAAATTTGTTTACCCTATACAAATTTAAATTTTCCACAAAAATTTGCTACCGTTTGGAACATGTCTAAACTTCACCAAAATATCAAAACCTTTTTATCAATATTATAAATCGAATATGTCTTTCTCTTACTTTTTTAATAAAAAACAATTTTTTTCTTAGATACTATTAAATTATATATAATGGAAATTTTAGGTATCATGTGAAAATTTTGGTTTAGTTTTATTAAAATTCTTTGTAAAAGCTAAATAAAAATGGTTATACATGTAAATATTAACTTTAAATGCTTTAAAATGGTAGTTTTTCAAAAAATGTATAAAAAAATAATTCCATTTTCATAAAAAGCGCTAAATTATAATTTTTCTGTTACTATTATGCAGCTATAAATCATTAAAAACTGAAAATTTTGAAACCTCTGAAATTGAAATAATTTTGTTCAAGCCTTATTGATTTTATTTCATTAAAAAAAATGTTAATGTGTAGGAAATTATTTTTAAATATTATGAACTGAAATCCATAAAAGTTAATTTTATATATATAATATATATAAAAGTTAATTTTTTTATATATAATTTTTATACCCCGTTTACATCTGTGAAAACCCTGGTCATTTAGCAGTTATTTTGTCTGGGTTTTAACTCATACAAATAAAAAAAACAGTTATTTAATTGATTTTTGCCGTATATAACTTTCACTTATACATTTGGGTGGCTTCTCCATGTACGAAAATTGAAGTAAAAGATAATATGTATGATATAAAAAAATAAAATATTTTAAAATGTTAAAATGTGTTAATTTTTTATAAAATACGTATGTTTTATAAAATGTTAAAAAAAAACAGTTAAGTTGTAATATAAACGGTCCGGTTTTCTTAAGTGTTTTTTTCAAATTTAGTTAAATTGTTACATGTAAAAGGGGTATTATGAATAAACTTTTTTCTATACAAAAATGGTAATTGAATAAAAAATATAACTTCACAAAAAATAGCTTTTTAAATTTAAAAGAAATAAAAAGAGATAAATTCAACCAAAACATATAAACAGAACTAAAGGTCAAAAATAAATTTTAAATATTCTAGTAAATATAACCGATATATTTTTATAGATGTAATAGCAGTATTAGACATTGTTGGACGACAAATTGTTGTCAATAAAAAACAAAATCCTTATAGTAGTTATTGACTCATGTCCCCGAACCGTTATTATAATATAAAATTAGTGGCTGCAAATATATTGATTGAGCAATAAATTTAATAATTTATATAAGCATTTTGAAAATTAAAATTTTAAGAGATATGAAGTTACTGAGAACCAAACTTTAACATTTAAATTGACACCACTTTTTTAAATTATTCCTCACATTCCTTTCCGTTGTTTGTTTATGTTTTGCTATGAATGTCAAATTAAAGAACAAAAAGAAACTTTTGACAGCTACTTTAGCTTTGTTGTTTTTATCAGCTTGTTGTGCTTTTTTCATACTGCGAATTTTATTTTTTCAAAAAAGAAACAAAAAGAATCATAATTATTTCATTGTAGTTTCCTTGAAAATTTATTTTGGGTATTTCCATTTAATTAAAAGAAAACAAAAACAAAGCAGATGCAAGTATTAAATTACAGTATTAAAAATAAACAAAATAATAATGGCATCAAAAGTAAAAGAAAAATTACAACTGTTGCCAAAAGACGAAATAAAGTGTCGTGAATTAATTGAAAACTTGAAAAAAACCTTAAATTTATGGTTTCTATATGGGGCGGTTGATGACACGATTTTAAAGGAAGTGCTCAATTCGTGTGTGGATATTATTTTACATGGATTAAAAAATGAACCAGAAAAGGTATAGCATAGTTAAATTTTTTATAACTAAATTAAAAATATTAAGTAAAAAATTAAAACAATTGCAATTTTCTTAAAGTGAAAGTTGTTGTTGCCTTGTATGTGTTTTATTTCTATTTCTGTTAACATGGATGGCACTTGAGACTGACTGCATCGGTTGCAAGTGTGTTTAAACATACATGTGTTTGCATTTGGGTGAAATGATGATAATTGGTTGAAGAATGCTAAGAATGTAGTCAGGCGAGAAAAACTGAAGGGCAATCTGTCCGATGATGAAATATTTACGAAACGTATTGTAATTATATATATCTGTATATAGATATAATTCATATGCATTACTATTCAAGGGTATTGTTATTTTGGTTAAAAATAGATTGTAATAATTTTATTTTATTATTATTATTTTTTTTACATAAAAAACATTTTTAAAAACCACTCTTACTTACTTTTTTTATCTAAAAATTTTCTAAATTTGTATGAGTTAAAAAAATTTAATCAGCGTTACAAATATCACATATTTTACTTATTTTGTTAATAAATAAATAAATGAAATAAATAAATTATGCATAAACATTTTAATGTTTCTCAGAAACAACAATTCAGAAGATATTTGAAATATTTACCCCCGTATTCTGTACTTTGTGACTATCGACAAAACTATAACAAAACAAAATTAAAAAAAAACTTTACCCGTCTTCTGAACTTTGTGACAGTGACAAAATTATAACAAAATTATTATTATTTTTTTATGAAAATTGTTATTTGTTATAGTTTGGTCATTAGTCATAAAGTTTAGATTATGTTATTTATCATTTTAACATTTAAAGTAAAACATGTATACTTATCAATCTATCTATCTATTTATCTATCTATCTATCTATCTATCTATCTATCTATCTACATATCTGTCTATCTGTCTGTCTACCTACCTATCTATCTATCTGTCTATCTATCTATCTATTTATCTATCTATCTATCTAAAATCCGTTCAGTGTTTTAGAAGTTATAAGTGGTAAAAGTTGCTTCCAATACATATGTATATATAATTCACATACATATATGTATGTGTATAAGCCTTAAGCAAAAGTTTATGTGAGAGGCACTTCGAGCTAAATTTAAAAAAAAATATCCATTTTTTTCAAAACACAAAAACAAAATATATGTCACAGTTATTAATCTATGCAAAAGAGCGCCTAAAAGTATTAAAGTCTCCTCTATTTTTTGCTTGTCTCTCAGAGAACTCTCTATTCAAAGCAGTATCATTGCTGTTATTTCTTTACAATTTTAGTTGCTTTTTAAAAAGTGTTTTGTTTTTATTTATTCAATAACAGTATATATAATATATATATATATATATATATATATATATATATATATATATATATATATATATATATATATATATATATACAAGAGAGTATTTGCAATAAATATAAAAGGTTAAAGCTAGATATAAGAACAGATATAACTTTTAATCGAAAACCATTATTTGAATGAGAAAATAGTTCAAGTTCCAAAGGCAAATAATAATAGGGATTATAACCTGCGGATTCTTAGTAGAATGAGGAAAAATAAATGTGGACCATAATTGAACAGGGGTCCCCCGTTTTATAACTCTATAAAAAGAACATCCAATAAATTATTTGCAATAACCAGATATATGTTCATTTCTACGAATATCATATTCATAACTTACAATCATATTGACAATACGAGGTAACCTAGCCCGAAAAAACCTCTAGAATATATAAAACATGTGACATTAATAAGGCATGTGCTTGACGTACACTCACACGATGTGGCAGAAATATTAGTAGAATAAATTCGCCGAAGAATTCCGAAAACTTTACTGCTAACATGATCAATATGAACTTCAAAACTTCAACGTACATTGATGAAAATTCCCAAACATTTCAACCGATCGACAAAAACTACTGAAGAGCAATCATCGCAATATTTAGGTCATGCAAAATGCATTCAGCAACAAAAAACATCAAAGTCTTAGTCTTAATAGAAAGAAAATTGTAGGATGGCCAAAATGATAAACATTGAAGGGTATTATTGATATTAGATTGAAGAGACTCCATTTCAAAACATCTATCACTAAATAAAAGCATTATATCATCTGCGAACAGAAATAATTTGCAAAAGGAATTGTCAACCATAGAAGCACAAATAAAATAGGGAACAAAACTGAACTCTATATATTATTAATGTCAACGAATTAAAAACAGTCAGATAAGTACGACAAAACCAACTTGCAAACGGTTCTAGAAAAATTAAACGATTCTTTTAATTTTCTTATCGGAACATGTAACTTACAGAATTAAAAGTGATATCAAAGCAGCAATCTTATAATTATTCAAATACAATCTAATATCATCAGTCATGTCAATTAGCAATGATGTAGTGTTATGAGCACGGCGGAAAGCATACTGAGAGGAAACAATACAATCAAACAAACAAAAGTATTATATATTCAATTACCTTAGAAAAAGAAGGAGGAATATAGATATGTCTTAAATCCACAAAACAATGCAAATTCTAGATTTAGGGAATAAAGATGAAAGTAAAATAGTATTAACATGATAAGTCAATATAACAGAAATATATGGAAACATGGTCTTAAAAAAGTATTAGAATTCTGTTAATTCCTAGAGATTTAGACTTAACTTTAGACACACTTTACACATTAACAGCATCCATAAAATTAAGATCAACGGAATGTGAATTTATAGAGTTAGAAGTACTAGCAAAAAAGTTATTTATATCATTTGCATTAAAGTCATAAGTCATTTGCCCCTCCTTCCAAAATTTTCCAGATACCAGAACCATCAATAGAAGAAAATAATTTATAATAAAATACTTACCCTTACTTGGAGACATCTCAGAGTAAAAGAAATTCCATTCCTCCTGAAACTATCACGAATCAATTTCAATGCCCAATCAGTCGAGTGATTCACCCTCAAAGGGTTCCCATACTCAAGCGATAACTTAGCAGGTTCATTAAAGGATACACAACATGGTTTGGCACCCAAACCATGTCGATATTCTTAATAGCGGAATCATTCAGTTGTCCCTTTTACAATTCTTAAGTGAAATAAAAGCATGACTAGGTGTTTCTAACCATCAACAACGAAATCCTCGAGGGACACTTAAATAAAAGGTAACGATGACTGTTAACCATAAGAACATTACATCCAGCAGATGAATCAGACAAAGAGGCAGTGTACAAAATCAAAAACCCCATTTCCCTATATCCATGGAACAGATGAGCATAGAATGCACTAATGGATTCCCTGGGAGCCTGAAATTTTGCTCCAAAAGGATTATCAATACAAAAAACAAATTTTTCAGATCCATTAGACCTAGCACTAGACCCAAGTTCATCAAAAATATGACCAAATAACATAATAATATAATAATACCTATGCTCGCTAACTAAGCGGTATAAAGATATATTATAGATAAAAAGGCGAATGAGCTCCCTTGCCGTTAAATAAACAGCCCTCAAATCGAGAGGCAGTTTCCATGCCAGAAAATAAATTGTCTGCATCGGGGTGAAGGGTGATCAAGAAATATCCTGATTGAAGAATTTTAAAAAGCACAAATTTTCCTATCAATATACTTGGGAGAATGGGTAGTTGTAGTTGTGGCATACTCAATCTTACTACTTATGAAGCTTCTGTAGAATTTCAAGGAAACATCAGGTCTAATACCAGTTCTCAAATCTTACATCCATCAATTGAAACATTAATATTTAAACGACCACTCTTAGCAAAATAAACAACTTTTGTCTTCCTAGGGTTGAAAGTAAGATTAAGGTTAATGCAGATACTACGCTCATCTTCGAGGACAAATTTGCCACAGCATCATCAAAACGACGATCAAAAGACAAAATCGTCCGCGAATTGAAAAAGCAACGTATTATCATCCTCTATACTATGAAGAGAAGAAGAATAAATATTAAATAATATGTTGCAAGCCATTAAAAAGTCTGATGGAATTTCCTCTTAAAAATAATATTCTATCATATAGAAAATTTACAATGCTATCAACCAACTCTAAAGGAACACCATTACCCACTAATTTACCACACAATGTTCCAATATTCACACAGTCATAGCCACTGTTTATATCAGTAATCGCCGTTACAATTTTGAAACCACTAGCTTTCAAAAGAGAAACTCTCAAAAGAAATTTGTTGACACACATTGAAGCTGAAAAATTTCTCCTGTAGACAAAGGACCTAATTGGAAATAGTCCATTTTTCTCAACAAAGGAATTAATTCGATCCTTCAAAAGGTCTGTTAAGGTGAGAAAGAAAAGTATAGGAACAGAAGATGTCAAATTCAAGGGTCTCCCCGAAAGATCAGAGTCATCCACATAAAAATTTCAGAAAAAAAACAAATGTCAACAGAATAGTTGTTTATATAATACTCTATGGAATTTCTATTCGAAACAAAACTTTGTACATTGTACTATAACAATTTCACCCCGAAAGATCAGAGTCATCCGCATCAAAAATTTTAGAAAAAAACAAATATCAACAGAATTGTTGTTTATATAATAACTTTATTAATAACTACATTGTACTATAACAATTTCATAGCATTGTCGCAATAGCTGGAGCATCACCCGATGGCATGAGCTCCTGATTGGTATCAATCAATGCATTTCCAAATTTCATTTCAAAATCATCGATCACTCTCTCTTTTCAGGGAAATAAGTCCTCATAACATTGGTCATATCCGTTATAAGCTTCTCAAACTGCGAGGCCTTCTCATGCTTCCCATAACTAATCGACACAATTAGGATTAGTATTAATAGGCTGCGCTTGCGGAATGGTGAGGGCCAGGGCCTAACTACAGGATTAAATCTTCTTTTATTCACTATCCTATTCAATTCCTCATCCCTATTGAGAACATTACCCTGCACTGCACTGGAAGACACACCATTATTAAAAGTGGGAAAATTCTCCTCATACTCCTAAAACACATCAAAACCATTCGCCAGAAAACTATTCAAAACTTCTCTTCTAGACAAACGCTTAAGCGTCATAATTTTCAATATGACAAATTCCCTAGCCCGTTTTGGGCACTTAGCTCTCTCAGTCGTAACATGATCATCCAACTCCCACAATATACATTTAGAACCAACACACGACCCCTTCTCAAACTTAACACATTTGAGACATCTCTTGGCTGAACGGCATCCTCTCTCTGTGTGGTCTAGCCTGCCACATGCAATGGTGAGTATTATACAGAAACACAACAGAATAATCTAACACAATACTAGTAGGTACCTCATTTGACTTAAAACCGATCTTAACCGATAACATCTGTATACTTTTTTCTTCCCCTACGGTATCCCTACCATGAAAAAGTTCGACTGACATTATAGGAACAGAAGAGACTATGTTATCCTTCATACTCCTCAGTATACCAATATGGAATAACTCTAATCACTCCATAGGACCCTACCCTAAGAATGAAAATCAAATACAACAAAATCGTTAGCATCCTTTATCGATTCAAACTTAATTCTGGAAAGAGTTTTCCCAATATTGGCAATAAGAGAAATACCCCTAATTTGAGATCCTTAATACTACCATAGAAAAATAGAGAGTAACGCAAACTATCCCTCTTGGCTCTATAGCCCGAAGTGTCACATAAAACAAGATAGTCACCAAAATTGTTTATACAAAACCGACGAAGGAATCCTAACAGAATTTCATCAGCCATACATCCAAAAACTGGGGGCTCATTCGACGGTGCATCACAAGAATCTACATTCACCAATATGTTAGGCATAGAAAAAATCTTGCCTTCAGTAGGTAGAATGTTTAAAATAGACTTATCTGAGTTCAATAGATCACCAATCGAATCAGCTTTTTTCACTAGGGTTTCACCCGATCGATCAATCGTCTTCCTCTTATTCACAGAACGCTGTAGAACTAACTCCAGCTTGCTTGCTCTCAGAAAGTCATCAAAAGATGACTTTATGTCTACAGGGGTGGGAGTTGTTTCTCAACATCCATCTTGGCTCCACCATAAAGCACAAAATTTCCTCACAATTACTATAAATATTTCCTTTACAATAAATGAAAAATTCCCAAACGAGAGCAAAACCGATCAGTTCGAAAAACAAAATAGCTATCCTAATAATAAATAAGAGATCATAATAAAATATAAAAAAAAAATAAATATAAAAAAAGAAAGCAATAGAGAATACCACAACAAACACACTTAACGGTATAACTGAAAGATAAAACAAAAAGGAGTTAATAAAAATTAAATTCCCATTAAATTTGATTGTAGTAATATATGTTAGTAAAACCTATTATAAAATACATAATTAAGTGTTCATTATAAAAGAGCATCCAGCAAATAAGTACATTCAACAGTACCGCATATAACCTACCTCCATCGTAAAAGTCAAAGGATTATATTTTCACTTTTATATTTTTTGGTTAAAATAAGAGATATATTAGGCTAAAAAAATAATAATAAAACGCGACAAAATAAGAAAATATAAGAAAAGTCGACAAAATGAAAAAACGCTAAAATAAAAAAGCCAAAATGAAAAAAAACGCCAGAATTAAAAAAAACGCTTAAGCGAAAAAGCTAATGCAAAAAAATGAGAAAATAAAAAAATCGCTAAAAACAAATTAAAGAATCGCCAAATTGAAAAAATCGACAAAATGAAAAAATCGCAAAAATAGAAAATATCGCCAAATTAAAAAATAAAAATCGCCAAAACTCAAAAAAAGGAAAAAAATTGCCAAATGGAGAAGAAGGAAAAAAATCGTCGACTTTGTTTTTGTATTTAACCTTTATTATGTTATTTCTATTGACATATTTTATTATATTATTACTATACTTCCCAATATATTAAAATTGTGGAATTACAATAAATTCTATATTTTCTTCATAGAATTTAAATAAAATCCTTTGTTTCGACATGTGATTTACCCAACAAAATAATATATATATATATATATATATATATATATATATATATATATATATATATATTTTCTATGCACTTATATATGTTTTCTATTCTAGTTGCAAATAAATACAAATATAAATGGATTAGATTATGATTCATCGCCGACTACATCAACTGCTTCCGCAGCTACGAGTGTAAATAATAATAACAACAATAATGTAAATGGCAATAGTGACCTAAACTTGAATGTGCTACATAAAATAATCGATGATTTTGAATGGGTGCGCAATGCAGTTAGTATAAGACGTAATTCAAATAATACACCTCCCCGTAATGTTCTACGACCAGGAGAACTAGTAACATCAATAGCTTTTCAAAATCGTAAACCATCGACACATACACTTAGTCGACAAACCTCACAAACGACAATCGAATCACATGTGATAAAATGGTTGATGCAAAATCTTAACGAAAATAATTTATGTGGTTTCTTACAGTATTTAGTAACCGATAAAGAGCTATTAGAAGTTCATTACACTGAAGATGCTCTTCTAAGACAAGAAAAGTATATTACAATTTTAGTTATTGGCTTGACAGCCTTTGAAACACATCAATATGGTCTTCTAAATCAAATTGATGCGGTGCTTAAAGCTGACACAAAAGAGACAAAACATCACAAAAGATCAAATTCACAGCCAAATATTATTATAATACCTAAGAAGAACACCAAGGTAACGAACTTAGATAAAACAACGACATCACCTAATAACACTCGACATCAGTCTACTTCATTGCTGTTGACCATACGCAAAACTAAAAGTCTTCCTGAATTTACAAGAAAAACATTAAAAACGCAAGATGAAATATATGATGATTACGCGAGACCTCGACCCAGATGTAAAACAATTGCCACAATCAAACCTTCAATAACAAAACCTCAGAATATACCACAAACAAATACTTCCCACATAAATCCAAGTGCTTCTCTTGCCACCACCTCATTTAGCTCGGCATCCTTTTTGTGTGAATACGTTGATAATCAGCCGTCAACATCTCAGGCAAGCTCAAACAGAAGTAAAAGTCCCCTTTCCAATTGTACATTAAATTCAAATAAGTCTAACGCCTCCAGTTTAATGTCAACATCAGTGTCCTCCTGCAATTCGAATAACACTACTAAGTGTATACAATTGATCAATACTGATGATATAAAAATCTGGACAGATCATTCATGGGAACTAAAACAGAAAAATAAACAACAAAGTCAGCAGCGGCAACAGCCACCCACAGCTGCGTGTGCTATACCCACAGCATTGACTTCAAACACAAAACCTTCCAAAAGTCTTAGTCCCTTAAATAGTTTTTTCTCTTCGTTGTTTAGCACACCGCCCTCGTATACTTCGTGGTTTATAGATCATGATGAACAAAACGAACATGATACTGAAACAGCCATTGAATCTATAATACCAGACAGTAACTATCAACAGAATCATCATTCCGTTATGTCTTCTCAGTCGCATCTTTCCACCTTATCACTTGGCTCTACAGTTTTCGATAAGTTTCTGCCTATTGATGGTAAAAAATTAAGATCTCGAAAATCCCAAAATCTTTTTGAAGATACTACGTTAGATTGTTCGGGCCTCAATATGTTAATGACTAGTGCTGGCAATCTTAGCTCGGAATCACATTCTGCGGATACATCACCTGGATCTGTGTTGAATACTCCAAAAAATTGTCAAAGTTTAACAAGATTTTTGCAAATGTCTCATTTATCGCGCAACAATACCGAGTTAGAAAAGGAAAATGCTCATTTTCGTATATCGGAGGCAATAATCTCAGCCATAGAGCATATAAAATGGAAAAAACTGGAGTCACATAAAGATAAACACTGTCGGGAAGGTATTTTTTAATTTAGTTGAAATTTCTCTTTATTTAGAACTAAAAATCAATAATTTGTTCTTTAGTTACACCTTTAGCTACTGACTGCTTGGCCTCGCCCGATCCCACACAAAGTTCAACCGTATCCACTACATCTAGTGATATTATCGAAGGAGAACATATACCATTTGCAGAATTAGAAGAAGTAAGCTACGATTTACTATCGGCAGAAGTAGTTGGACTATCACTTATATCCAAATTTGATGAAAAACATTTGCCCAAAGTATCGGAATTAAAATGGTTGGTGTCCGACGATGATACGCCACAAAAACTACTACCTATGCCAGATCTAACAAGTTCAGCTAATCCCGATGAGCATGTAATACATTCGGCAACAAGAGGTACTAGATATTGGGCACCACCTAGACAGCAAATCATTTTTACCGATCATCCGCCATCCAAGTAAGTTTAAATATTATTTTGTTGATATTTAAATTTTAAATTGGTTTTCTTTTAGCCGAAAAGAATTATTAAAGAAACAAAATTATCGATGTGCTGGTTGTGGTATGAGGGTATCACCCCAATATATGCAAAGTTTTCGCTATTGTACCTATTTGGGTAAATACCACTGTACGGGATGTCATCGTAATCAAATATCCGCAACACCAGCCAAGATATTACAAGCGTAAGTTCTATATTGCAATTTTATCATTTTAATTATCGTGTAAATGTATTTTGGATTTTATTTAGCTGGGATTTTAAATGTTATCCGGTTAGTGTCTTTGCTTATCGTCTGCTGGAACAAATGTATGCTTATCCTCTATTCTATGTGCCCGACTTGAATCCTGCCTTGTATATACGTAGTAAATCATTGCTCAGTGCTCGAAATAAACGTTTACAATTGAAATTTGTTAAAGACTTTATACGCATGTGTCGTTTTGCCTTGCGTGAACAGAGTTATTTTGAATCGGTACCCGATTATATAACCGCTGATATCGATAATTGGTCTATGTCCGATTTCATTGATGCACGCACCAAATGCTTGCATCGATCCATAGACGAAATGATAAATAAATGTGAAACACATATATTTAATTGTGTGGTAAGTATAAAATTTAAAATCGACATTAAAATTAAAAACAACTAACCTTTTATAATGTTATATATTATTTTTTTTTCCAATAGCTTTGTACAGCTCGTGGATTTCTTTGTGAATTTTGTCATAATGATGTGGTAATATATCCATGGGACTCACGCGTTGAACGCTGTGATCGTTGTGGTACTTGTTTTCATCGCTATTGCTGGAAATCTATGGCTGAAAAATGTTGTCGTTGCCAAAGGATAGATAAACGTCAAGATGAAATCAATGACGTTATTTGAAAAAAAAAAACTGAAATATTGATTCATTTTTGCTGAGATCCTGTAAAAATTTAAAAAAAAATTGTATATTTTGATTTTTTTTAATTAGTTACAATGTATTAAGATTTTCGAATAAATTTATTGGTGTTTAATAATATTTAGTGATAGCATATATTGTATCCATGTATATTTCAAACAAATTATGACCCCGAATATGTATTTTTCGAGAATTGTAATTTATTATTTATTTAAAAATGTTTTCCCCTTTATATATTTGTTTAATTAAATATACAGGTATACGATTGAAAATAAATGAAATTTATGTAAAATCGGATACAAAATGTTTCTTATGATTTCGAAATTTTTAAATAATTTAGGAATTTTTAATATGTATATATATTTTTAATATAATTTTCTAGATTTCGCTTTTAAAAAACTACTTGTTAAAATTTAGTACTTGATTATTAAAATTTACTAATTTTGCCGTAAAAAAAGATCATAGAGTATACAGAGACGAAACATTAGGTTAACAATTTTTTTTTGTAGAAACAAAACAATTTGTTTACATGTATTTGGTTTTTACATGAGTTAGGTTTTTGACAATTATTTTCATCTCTTGTTACTCTCTGACTAAGATGACCGGCCCACTTGATTAAAAAAAAGGTGATTCAGTATTACTTTTACTTGTGATTAAAGTAATGTAAAAAATTTGGCCGCTCGCTCCTAGTTTGCGAGTTATAGACCTCTTTATTAATACATACACAAATGTAGAATAAAAAAGGTGTGCATTTCTTTAAATGAAAAAATTCTAAAATTTTTTAAGCTTCTATCTAAGAAATAAAAAAATTCTTTTAGAATTCACGTATATTGGGGTTTAGGGAACGTACGAGGTCTCTAAGAAGACACCCCATGTTCATCTGTGGACAATAAAAATAAAATAGTTGTATTCGCAAAAATTTTAAAATTACAAAATTTTTTTTATTTTTGAAATTAAATATTAATAAAATACAATAATAGCATGAAGGGACATAACTATTTTTTTTTTGAATTTCCTTGATTATCCCTAATATAGCAGAGACACATTATAAAATCCTTGATAGAATGTTACATATAGCGTTATTATGGAAAACTACGATTTTTTATTACTAAATGAGCGGGAATTCTTCTTAAATTATTGACTTAAATCTGTTTAAGGATTCTAGGTAGAATTTATGTTATACGATGTACTCTATTATTTTAAAACATCCATATTATAGTCTCTGGTGCACATTTCCATCACACTTGCGCTATTCAAGTCGTTATTCTTACAAACTCTCTACAATAGTGGAATATTATACTCAGATTAGGGTCCCACGATTATATCCAATAAATCCTAGCACAAAAAAATGTTATTTTCATTAAAATGTTTCAGACATAACCATCTGGATCAAAGAGACTCACATACTACGACTTATTACCATAATGTTTTTTGTTCATATAATATGAGGATTTCTTCCTTTCAATCATCTTTAATCGCTTTTTACATTTTTTTTTACTAGGCAGGTTTTTGCAATAAAATTATATTTGTATAGTTTTTATACATATTTTATTATGATTCTGTCATAATTTATGGGTCTGAATAAATTCTTTCGTCTTATTTGGAATATCTTGCATTATTAAAAAAAAAAAAAAAAAAAAAAACCAGATTTCCAAAAATTGAACAGGGATTTATTGAAAATGGTTATACCGCAATATAGTGACCTTTACATACCACTTTTGTAGAAATTTTAGCTTTATAACGACCAAAAGTGTTTATGAAGTATGTTGGAAAAGTCGGTCTTAAATCAGCCTAAAATTATTAAATAAACTTAAAATAATTGTTTCAGAAGTATTCCAAACCAAACTATTGATGTAAGTTTTAGAAATTTAAAAATTTTTTTCATTTAAAAAAAATTTATTGTTTGTGTGTGTATGCGATTGAAATTACGTTAATACCGTTTAAAAGTACGTTCAAATACCTTTCTAACGATATATAATATAACCATATTTATTGCCGTAAATAACTATAATTCACATACCTCTAACTAATTAAAGAAACTGATTACTAAACAAATTTTTCCATAAATTTTTTCCAGTGCACTCTCAGCAACGACTAAATGAAAGAGAGTAAGAATACGTCAGCACAATTGTGCTATGAAAATTACATCCCTAATCTACATACAAACTTATGTATATCAATTTAATAGTCATCAGAAGCTATCAGTGTTTTTTTTTTTTTTTTTTTTGTTTTTAACATAGTTTTTGTGCAACTGTTGCAACCTTCCACAAATTCGCGTTAAGTTTAACGTTTGTCTTGATAAAAAATTCTCTAATGTAGACACTATGTTACTGATTAACGAGACTATTACAGCCCGTCTAGACGTAACATAATATGTAAGATTTTTGTGTCAGAGATTGTCAAATTCGCTCGCTGAGAGAATTATTTCACATATAACCATTCAAATATTAGTATTATAAGATGTTTATGAGACTGTTGTGATGAAATTTCTCTACACAACCATCTTATAAGATGAACTGTCAAAAAATATACACACACGGAAGTTTGTATGTGTGTGCTTGTATATTTTTCAAATTACCAAAAAAAAAAAAAAAAAAAACAATGTTTTTTTTTTTAATTGTTTTCTTTTAATGATTGTTTTACACGTTAAAAAACATTTTTATAAAAATTGTGTTAATTGCTTAAATAAAGAGGACATATTTAATCTGTGACTGATTGAAAATAATGATACCTTATAGGATTTATTGGAATACGTGTACCCCTTATTTAAGATTTAATATAATATAAAGAAAATTGTTACTCTCCTCTGCCGGCATTATCTCACATATTATATCAGCGTTAATCTCAGTTGTAGGCCTGGGGTTATTTGCAAATAAGATCTTATATGATGACATTTTTTTGTGTTTTCAAAATCTGACAAATATTGAACAATTTTGTGGAAAAATAATAATAATAATAATAATAATAATAATGATAATAATAATAATAATAATAATAATAATAATAATAATAATAATAATAATAATAATAGAATTGTTTAATATTAATTTTTTCTATTTACAATCTGCTATTTATGTATAGACATTGAACTTATTATTTACAAATAACTTTAATCGCAAATAAGAATTGTGTATAAACTAAGTAATAGTTTAATTTTGCGTTTACATTTTTTTACTTTGGAAAAAAATATATTATTTTTGTAAGTATAAATGTGAAAATATGAAAGTATACTTTAAGGAGATACTTTGTCAGTACCTCTTCAAATAAAAAACTTTAATTATTTTAGATGATTATTGTTGTGATGAATTTGTCAAAAAATATATGACTGCCAACCGACGTATATCGTCCATGACCAAAAATACTACTTGGAGAAGTTCCAACTCCCTTAAAAACTTTTTATTACTAAACCATTAGAAGTTGGAAAAAACAGATTTTTGGTCCCACGGAGCAAAACTTCGACTTTATATATTGTCTAACGGGACGACGGCCAGTAAATGATTTGATTTATTTGTCAGTTCAGTAGTATGTAATTTCACAAATCACTGTATGTATGTATGTATGTATATTATTTATTCTGAACTTCATAATAAATCGCTTTAATACGTAACTTAATGTGTTCTTTTTTGATTTTGATACTAAAATTGCATCTTTTACACAAAAAAAAAAAAAAACTTAAAATTTAAAATTTTTTCAAATGTACTTTTTATTATGTGAAATAAATATTTTTTTGTGATTTGATTTTTGAAAAAGCATCTGTGAGTCAAAATACTTGTTTCTCATCATCTGAAGAGGTATCAGTAGTCATAGTATGATCAAAACAATCGAATTGCTGCTGATATTCATCATCATCGTCTGAGGAAAAGTTAATATCAGTCAAATCTAATAGCTTTCCATTCTGCTTTTCCATTTTTAAAACGTATACTTTTCTAAAATAAAACAAAAATCACATTTGTGAGTTTATAGGTCTCTGTTGTTATATGCCCAAAACTCTAAAAATGTTGTAAAACTTCTTATTTAGGCCACTGATTTTGTTTTTGCATTAAGAAATAATATTTTATAAAAAGTCTAAATTGATTGAGACGTAATACAAAATCCAAGTGATACTAAAATATTGCACTTATTTTTCAAGTCAAGTCAAAATGAGGTTGGACCCCTTTTTCTAGTTTTTAATTTTCTTATTTTTTTTTATAAAAAGTAACAGTTTAACAAATATTTTCCGAGAGCAGTTTAAAACGAAAATAACAATATATATATATATATATATATATATATATATATATATATATATATATATATATATATATATATACTGGAATTCAAATAGAGGAATACAAAAATTTTCATGAAATTGAAAAAAGTAGGAACTTTCATTTGAAATATATATCAGAGATGAGAGTTATTATAGGTAATATAATGACATCATAAACGTAATTTCATGAAAACCAGAGATCGAGGCTTTTAAATATAGGCCCTCGATATATAAAACTGGACAGGTAAATGACAGATTTAATTGATTTAAGAAATATTTTAACGGTATTTATATTTGATTTAAGTTAAGTAATTCAAGAATAAAATTTTAGTTATAAATTTCATTAGATGTATAAATGCATTTGCAATTTTTCAAGTGCATTTTTTATAAATTTAATTCAACACAAATTTTTTAAAAAGATATTTTATTAAAAATTTTAAAATTTTTCTAACCTTAGCTCTGTTCCAATACTTGTCAATCTTGCAAGTTTTATTCAGAATTTACAGGAAAGCGTTCCCGTATTAATAATATATGTGTATTTTGTTGTTTTTCTAATAATTTCTTAATAAAATCTGTAAATTTGACGAGTACTGGAATAGAGCTTTTATATGTATCCAAATATTAAAATTTTTTTTATAAAAAACCCAAAAAATTTAGTAAAAAAAGGTTTGTTTTTAGTCCAAAACACAAAAATATTTAAATAAATGAATTTTTCGCAAAAAAAAAAAAACAAGACAATATATCAAGTTTTACGTTTATTTAAGAAAATACAAAATCGAAGAAGGAGAAAGTTTTAAAATTTTTTTTATTTTATATTTTTTTTTATTATGATATTGAAAGAACAATTTATTGCCTTTCTAATGACTTAAATCAATGAAATCATACTTAGACTTCAAAAGATATATTTTGATTTCTACGAAATTAAAAACGGGAATAAAAATGTGATTTTGTTTTTAAATTAAAAAAAAATGGAATAGATATGTACGTCAATATGGTTTTACAAAGCATACAAGCATGAACCAAATCTATTTTTCATATGTGACGTCTCATTCATGATATAGGAAATTATAATTAAAAAATTGGGGGAGTATTAAAGATATTCATCCTTATAATGATAATGAGTATCGTTCTCGTAACGATTTTTTGACGAAAAACAGTTGTTCTAATTTAAAAGTATTTTTGATGTCGAGATCGACAAAAATACAACTATTACAATTTTCGGTACCATAAGTGTCGTTATTCATTGTTAAATTTATCGAAAAATGTCCTTATATTTTCTAGGAATGAGAAAAAAATAACATTATTACCTTTTAAATAAAATTGATTTAAACAACATATACATAAGTATCATAACTTTGTTATTATGTTATTTATTAAAGTATTAAATGGAAAATCGGTGCATTTTTGGTGAAAATTTGGATTTTTTTTGCATTTTGATTTTTTTAATTTTGTTTTTTTAATCTAAAGTAGCTAACAAACCTTTAAGAAAACGGAATTTAAAAAATAATCATTTAAACAAAATGATTTCCTGATGTCTTGATCGCCTTCATATTGTTACGATATTGTACTTGAATTCAAATATAACGGTTTTAACGGCTGGTTTAAATCTTTCTCAATGCTTCCAGACATTTCCGTTTATGTTAACTGCAGTTAACATAGCTGTAAAATTATTAGCATAGTTCTAAACATACAACATTGAATAAAAAGCTTTCACCATTGTTTTTAAGTGTGGCAGCACTAAGTGCTTATGCTGCTGGCACTATCATCAAAAGCTAGCTTGGCAGCACTAAGTGTTTATGTGCTGGCACTATCATCAAAAGCTAGTTTGGCAGCACTAAGTGTTTATGCTAATGGCATTACCTACAAAAACTCTAGATTGTCCGTTAACATTGTAGAAAGAAATAGAGCTCTCAAGAAACATCTAGTAGGCAATACAGTGTATATAAATTAGCCGTGAGAACACCATTGAGTCAGTCTGGTTTGAAGCGTCGTTAAGTAAAGACATATTAACTGCCTTGGCTGTATAATCTTGTACATTATTAAAGTGTGCTGTATAAAGCGTGTAATTTAAGTGTGTGTGTGTATTAAAACACAAAGTGACTTATAAACTGTATTGTTGTACATTTTTAAATAAAATAAAGAGTCGTTACAATTTTTAAACTACTAAACTGCTGTTATTTTTGTAATCAAAGTATAAAGTTTATTTAAAGGAAATAAACGACCGTTTTTAAAAGGTAAAAACGTAACAATTGGTGTCAGAAGTGGGATTGCAAAATAATAAGCAGTCATGAAGTTTGAAGAGCTAAAAGTGGAGCAACTCAAGAGGGAGTTGAATAAGTTGGAGTTACCTACAGCTGGTAATAAAGCAGAATTACAAAAGAGGTTGATAGATGAATTCAAGCGGCGTAATATTGACATCGGAGCTTACGAATTCGAGTATAAAGAAGAATTGGAAGTTTCTACCCGTGCAACAACAAGCAGCATGGATTTATCCACAATGTTTGCTGCTATGATGGAGCAATTTAAAGAAGCTAACGAAACTTCTAAAGCTAATAACGAGAAACTTCTGGCTGAAGTTCAAGAAACTTCTAAAGTAAATAACGAGAAACTTCTTGCTGAAGTCAAAGAAGAAAATAAAATAATGGAAATGAAATTTCAAGAAACTTCTAAAATAATGGAAATGAAATTTCAAGAAACTTCTAAAGTAAATAACGAGAAACTTCTTGCTGAAGTTAAAGAAACTTCTAGAGCGACAGACGAGAAACTTCAACAAATTTCGGAAGTTATAAACAACAGAGTGGATGGCATTGAGACAAAGGTGTCCGACTTAGAGAGCTGCCTAGAGATACAAGCCAAAGTCGTTGATAAAGTTGATAAAAAGCTGTCAGATTTAGAGAATGAAATTGCCAAAGGTGTTGATAAAAAACTACATGATCTAGAAATAAAGATGAATAATCTTCAATGCCAAGATGGACAGGTGCGAATTATTCCAGAATCCTCTAATAGAATAAAGGCCCCTAGTTTTGATGGCACCACACCATTTAATGTGTTCAAGTTCCAGTTTGATACAATTGCCATTAGAAACATGTGGAATGATGAAGAAAAGGCTATAGAGTTGATATTGGCCTTAAAAGGAAATGCAGCAGTGGTTCTAGAAAGCGTACCAGCGTGTAACAGAAACAGTTACAATGACATAATGGAGGCGCTACAACGTAAGTACGGTGGTGAACATAAAAAGGAATTATACCGAATGGAATTGCGTGGTAGAGTGCAGAAGCCCAATGAGACACTACAAGACTTTGCGTTGGAAATCGAACGTTTGCTGCAGCTTACTTATCCAGGGGAAAACAGCCCGTTTTTGGACCATTTCAAGATAGAGGCATTCATTAATGGTATTCGCGATCCTGAAATAAAACACGCAGTTTGTGCCACACCTAAACCATCATTTACTGAAACCGTCTCATTCGCACTGGCACAAGAAACGGCGAAAATAATTTCAAAGCCACAAATATGCAAGGTGCGAAATATTGAAGTTGTTTCTGATAACGAGAGAAATATAGTCGACGAATTAAAAAAGGTTTTGGAGGCGTTTAATGAAAAGCAAAATAAAGTCAGAGTAAAATGTTATAACTGCGGTAAATCTGGTCATATTCAGCGAAACTGCAAAGCATCAAGAAAACGAACCAGATCTGCCTCTCCTCAAAGAAGTAACCAGCAGTCGCCTCATCAATCATCACAAGAATCACCTTTAAACTAAAACGAGCTGGCACTATGGGGCAAGAGCTAGCTCCCACATCTGAGGGCCCCACCATCTCCATATCCGTAATGCAACAGAAAAATAGCAATCTTACTGCTTCGGGGTACATCAACGGTCAGAAGCACGTTTTTACTGTAGACACCGGGGCATCACAGTCTATCGTCAGGCCAGATTTAGTCAAGAAAACAATTGAACCATTATGTGGGGTAAGCCTGCGCACAGCTACTGGTGAGCCGGCCACGGTCTATGGTAAAGTAAATGTGAAATTAACCATTGCTAATGTTACCGTCAATCATGTATTCATTGTTGCCGACATTGTGGACGAAGTCATCATTGGTGCTGATTTCATGATTAGCCATGGCATTACTTTGGATATGGGACAAAAAGTTATGATTTGGCGAAATGTGGAGATACCCCTTGACGTCGGATATGAAAATAGGACTCAAGTAAGAAAGCTAGTTACCGTCGAGCATCAGAAGCTACCACCACAGTCAGAAACTTTAGTATGGGCTCGCATGGAGGGAGATTGTGAGGACAACAGTTTGTGGGTAGTAGAACCAGCAGAAATAACAAGTGATCTTGTAACAGCAAAAGCCCTCGTTAAACCCTGCAACAACAAAATAGTTCCTGTAAGAATGCTTAACCTGTCCTGCTATGAAAAAGTCGTTAAGCCAAATTCTGAAATAGGTCAATGCACTTCAGCAGAGGCAGTAATCAATTGCGAGAAAAACCCGCAACCTGCCAATAAATCCACCAAAGAACACGAGCTTCTAGCGGAATATGTGGGGAAATGGGTAGAAGGATTAACGCCGCCAGACAGAAATAAGGCCAAACAGATTCTGAAGAAATATAGCTCCGTCTTCGCCTTAAAAAGTCAAGGCCATGGTAGAACGGCAATTGTAAAGCATCAAATAAATACTGGCGAAGCGAGGCCAATAAAGCAGGCGCCCAGAAGTGTTCCTCTAGCAAAACGAAGTGAAGTGAAGGAGTTGGTCAATGAAATGGAGCGGAACGGTATAATCGAACCATCTTCAAGTCCTTGGAGCTCGCCTGTTGTTTTAGTTAAGAAGAAAGATGGCAGCACTAGATTTTGCGTCGATTATAGAAAACTGAATGACGTCACCAAGAAAGACAGCTACCCGCTACCAAGAATTGACGACACCCTGGATACACTAGCTGGAACACAATGGTTCTCCACATTGGACTTGCAAAGTGGTTATTGGCAGGTAGAGATTTCAGAAAAAGACAAGGAAAAAACCGCCTTTAGCGCGAGTGATGGGTTATGGCAGTTTAATGTGATGCCATTTGGACTCTGCAATGCTCCAGCCACCTTCGAGCGTTTAATGGAACAGGTATTGAAAGGACTTCACGGGAAGACATGCTTGGTGTACCTCGATGACATAATTGTCATGGGTAAGACTTTTGATGAACATCTGAATAACCTTGAAGAAGTCCTTAAACGTATATCAGCGGCTGGACTCAAACTCAGTGTAAAGAAGTGTGCGTTGTTCCAGAAAGAAGTCAAATATTTGGGACATCGCGTAACAGCAGACGGAATATCAACAGATGAGGATAAGATAATTGCTGTAAAGAACTGGCCACGTCCGAGAAATCTCCACGAATTGCGTAGTTTTCTTGGCCTTTGCACATATTACAGACGATTTGTCCCGAATTTCGCCAATGTAGCCGCAAGCTTACATGAGCTGACTAAGAAGTCACAATCATTCCAATGGTGTGAAGCACAAGAACTAGCATTCCAGAAGCTCAAGGATCTATTATGTACCGCACCAATTTTGTCATATCCTATACCGGGAGAAACATTTGTGGTAGATAGCGATGCGAGCGGATACGGAATAGGCGGTGTACTTTCACAAGTAGTCGGTGGCACTGAAAGGGTCATTGGATACTTCAGCCGAACGCTTTCGAAGCCTGAAAGAAACTACTGCGTAACGCGACGAGAACTTTTGGCAGTATTAGAGTGTGTGAAGCATTACCACAAATATTTGTATGGCCAACACTTCCGACTGAGAACCGATCATTCTGCCCTCAGGTGGTTGCTGCAATTTAAACAACCTGAAGGACAACTGGCTCGTTGGATAGAGCGGCTTCAGAGCTATGATTTTAGCATCGAGCACCGGAAGGGTTTGAAACACGGCAACGCGGACGCGCTGTCAAGACGGCCCTGCAACGTGGAATGTAAGCATTGTACAAAAATCGAGGAAAAAGAATGTATCATCGATGTTCGACTAATGCATATAGAGTCCAGTGAAGATTGGTCTGAAGCGCAAAGAAATGACCCTATACTGGCAAAAATAATATCGGCAAAAGAAGAAGGTAGAAGGCCAGCCCGCAATGAAATATCCGCAGAAAGTCCATTAATGAAATCATATTGGGCCCTATGGAATAGTCTACAGTTGTTAAATGGCTGCTTATACCGCATATGGGAAAGTGCTGACGGTAAAACAGTGACAAATCTAATTGTAGTACCATCCTCTAAAATAAACGAAGTAATGAAAGAGTTCCATGACGGTCCCAGTGGTGGCCATCTTGGTGTGACAAAAACCTTAGAAAAGTTAAAACAACGTTTTTATTGGGTGGGTTGTCAGCAAGCAGTAGCCGATTGGGTAGCCAATTGTTCACAGTGCATAGCAGCGAAGGGCCCAGCAAGAAGAAGTCGTGGACAACTTCAGCAGTATAACTCAGGCGCTCCATTCGAGCGGATTGCAATGGATGTAGCAGGCCCTTTTCCCGTCAGTGATGCCGGAAATCGTTACGTTCTAGTGGTTATGGATTATTTCAGCAAATGGCCAGAGGTATATGCCATACCTGATCAAGAAGCTAAAACGGTTATAAGTGTATTTGTGAACAACTGGGTGTGCCGCTATGGTGTTCCACTGGAGTTGCATTCTGATCAGGGTAGAAATTTTGAATCTGCCGTATTCAAGGAAATGTGCGATTTATACGGAATAAGAAAAACCAGAACAACGCCACTGCATCCTCAATCTGATGGCATGGTCGAAAGATTCAATCGCACTCTGGAGGAATATTTAAGAAAAGTGGTCAGTGCACATCAGAAGGACTGGGATGAACACATACCGAAATTTCTATTGGCATACAGATCAGCTGTTCATGACTCAACCTCTCGAACACCTGCAAAAATTGTCTTCGGGACAGAACTCAAGTTGCCTGGTGATTTAGAATTCGGTATTAAGCCCTCATCAACAAATAGGGAAAACACTTCCCAAGAGCAAGATGACCTGAACGAACTACATGAATTCGTACGCAGACGAATAAAAATGACCAGCGATAAAATGAAAGCCAGATACGATAGAGCAGCGAATTCTGAAGGATTTAACGAAGGCCAGCTTGTACTGTTGTATAACCCACAACGTAAGAAAGGACTGTCTCCCAAACTACAAACCCATTGGGATGGACCATACAAAGTGATTAAGAAATTAAACGACGTGGTGTACAGAATACAGAAAGAAAAGAGCCCGAGATCTAAAATGAAGGTTGTACATCTAGAACGACTAGCTGCCTATGGGAAAAGTGAATTCGTGCCTATTCGGGACGAACAGGCTTAAGCGGGGGGCAGTGTTACGATATTGTACTTGAATTCAAATATAACGGTTTTAACGGCTGGTTTAAATCTTTCTCAATGCTTCCAGACATTTCCGTTTATGTTAACTGCAGTTAACATAGCTGTAAAATTATTAGCATAGTTCTAAACATACAACATTGAATAAAAAGCTTTCACCATTGTTTTTAAGTGTGGCAGCACTAAGTGCTTATGCTGCTGGCACTATCATCAAAAGCTAGCTTGGCAGCACTAAGTGTTTATGTGCTGGCACTATCATCAAAAGCTAGTTTGGCAGCACTAAGTGTTTATGCTAATGGCATTACCTACAAAAACTCTAGATTGTCCGTTAACATTGTAGAAAGAAATAGAGCTCTCAAGAAACATCTAGTAGGCAATACAGTGTATATAAATTAGCCGTGAGAACACCATTGAGTCAGTCTGGTTTGAAGCGTCGTTAAGTAAAGACATATTAACTGCCTTGGCTGTATAATCTTGTACATTATTAAAGTGTGCTGTATAAAGCGTGTAATTTAAGTGTGTGTGTGTATTAAAACACAAAGTGACTTATAAACTGTATTGTTGTACATTTTTAAATAAAATAAAGAGTCGTTACAATTTTTAAACTACTAAACTGCTGTTATTTTTGTAATCAAAGTATAAAGTTTATTTAAAGGAAATAAACGACCGTTTTTAAAAGGTAAAAACGTAACAATATAATATTTAACACGCGTACTGTGTACTATTTTCTCCATCCTCAGAAGATGAAAACAAAGCCAAACTCAACATTTTAATTATATATTTTTTTTATACAATTGGGGGATTCACATATAGGGGATTCACATAGAGTCATAAAATCATATTTCCTATAATAATATGAACAACGCCTCATAATTTAGTGTTTTTATCCTTTTTTTTATTTAAATCAGCTGATGTAAAACAATTATAAAAATAAATATTTTCTTTCATAATGCCAAAAATAAGTGAAAAAACCAAAATCTTAGCCAGTTTGTGCGAAAAATACATTTTAGATTTTGTGATAGCAGACTCAAGTGAATAAACTACATTTTTTTATTTGTCCTTTGAGGATCATACACTTTCGCTGAACATACATACCACTGATTGCAGAAAATTTTGCAAATATTCTAAGCGATGTTAAATTTTTTTGACAGATTTTTTCCCAAATTCTCTTTAAATTGTTTTTATTTTCATGTAATGATATATTTTAACTAAGGATTGTATGAACCTTTAGCTACCCCCATTCCTTTTACCAAACCATAATGACGACGACCATTTTAAACCTTCATTTAAATGTTATGTTGGCTCTGAAAAATTTTTCATAGTTTCTTCCATTACTTTTAGATTTTTGCGACTTACTAAAGTTAAGTTTTTATCGCAATATTTTATACTATCTTAAAGACAAGATTTTGGATCATCTTTGGTACTGTTAAGTGCAAATAATTGATTTTTGAACCTGTGGAAATAATTTTGATTTAAAAAATATGTGTTTTTTGTGTTACTTTTGAAATCAAAAATGCTTAAGAACTTTTCTTTTAATATTATAAATAAATATCGTGACTGTATCAGAAATGACCACAATCTTTTCCGCACATTTTAAGCATAACAGCAACATTTTTTTTCAAAATATTTTCCAAATTTTGAGAAAATGTAAAAAAGTGTAAATAAGTATGTCTTTGAATGTATTTTATGTTCAAACAAACAGTATTCGTCGCCTCCTTACACCTAAGGGGACGTGGACCAACATTTGGGAACCGTTGCTCTATAAGACCATGAGAAAACAAGAAAATAAAAAGTTCTTCTTTACTTTTCGGCCGGCTAACAGCTGATTTTGAGCCGCCGCCGTCGACATTAAAATTGCTCGGCGCAGGTCTCTGATGTGCTGCTTAAAAATAATAAAGTCTTGTAATTTACAATTGAATTTTTGAAATTCGTATGATTTTAAAATTATTACGAAAAATGACAATTGATAAAGTTCAACGTTTAGATTATAGTAATAAAATAATTTTAGCACCCATGGTTAGAGTGGGTACACTGCCCACCAGATTGTTGGCACTGGAAATGGGGGCCGATATTGTTTATACCGAAGAATTAATCGATTTAAGATTAATCAAATGCAAGAGAACAATAAATGGTAAACTATATTTTAAATTTACTATGTAGCAATTATAAACTAATTTGAGTGTTTATAATTTTTAGAAGCCTTGGGTACTGTCGATTTTATTGATCCTACTGATGGTACTGTCACCTTTCGTACCTGCGATACGGAAAAGTCTCGCGTTGTGTTACAAATGGGAACCAGTGATGCTGAACGAGCTTTAGCGGTAGGCTTAAAAGTTCAACATGACATTGCTGGTCTTGATATCAATATGGGTTGCCCTAAGGAATTTTCCATTAAAGGTGGGATGGGAGCTGCACTTTTGACTCAACCTGATAAAGCCACCCATATACTGAAAACACTAGTAGAGGGCCTTCAAATACCTGTAACATGTAAAATTCGTATTTTACCCGATTTGCAAGATACGATAGAACTGGTTAAGAGATTCGCAAGTACAGGCATAGCAGCAATTGGTATACATTGCCGTACCAGAGACGAACGACCACAACATGAACCACATCCAGAAATTATAAGAGAGATTGTAAAACATATAGATATACCGGTAATATGTAATGGTGGCTCCCGAGACATACAAAAATACGAAGATATTTTAAAGTTTCGTAAGCTGTGTGGTGCTTCCAGCATAATGGTAGCTAGGGCGGCACAAATAAATGTATCAATATTTAGGAAAGAAGGTAATTATTTAGTTTATTCGTTTTTAAAGCTAAAAGTACATTTTTGTATTTTAAGGTTTATTGCCCATGGATGAGCTAATTTGTAAATATTTAAAATTAAGTGTGGACTATGACAATCCTCCGCATAATACAAAATATGGTATACAGAGTATTTTAAGGGAACAGCAGGAGACACCCAGGGGAAAAAAATTTCTACAATCTCAAACTATGCAACAAATATGGTGAGTTCAGTTTAAACTAATGTTTAAAATTTTTTGATTCAAACTAAACTTCGCAAATAAAATATTTACTTAATTTTTAGTGACATTTGGGATCTAGGAGATTATTGCCGTCAAAAGGAATTGGAATTACACAACAAAAGTAAGTATGGCAGACGAAAAGTTGTGCCCGGACAAGTGGCCGACTCAGACGTGTTAGAAACAGTGACAAAAAAAGCTAAAACGGAAGATATTATAGAACATAATGTAGCATTTTTACGCAGCAATTATAATATGAGTAAGACAAAAAAATAAACTTCCCAAAAGTAAAACAAAATGTAATACCAAACATTCCTTCTCCTTCAAACAGATGTAGATAAATTTCCAAAAACGCTCGTATATGAACATGCAAACAAACACAATAAATTGCCGCCAGTTTATGAGACGGAAGGCAAAGATAAACTATTTCGTTCCATTTGTAAATACGACGGCAAATGTTACAGAAGTACCTATTGGCAAAAAAATAAAAAACAAGCTGAACAGGCAGCCGCTTTAGTATGTTTAAAAAATATTGGTCTAGTATCTGAAGAGGAACTAATAAAGAATGGAAGTATTTTAAGATGATCTTAATTAAACAATAGCATATGCCATTAAAATTGAAAACCATGTGAAAATTATATTGTTCTTTTTTTCTCTCAATTTGATTGTTTTGTGCCATACAATAATCAAATAAAGGATAAATGTATATATAAAGTAAAAGTTAACTTAGATTAAATTAAGCATTAATTAATTTAATTAAAATATAAAACACAATTTTAATATCTATTTAAAATTTTGTCTGTCTGTCTGTGTCTTCATAGACATAATTTTGCAATTAACGCTTATTGAGAAGGAGGTCTGAACTGCTGCTGTTGATGATGTTGTTGCTGCTGATGATGATTTTGCTGGTGCTGATGGTGTTGTTGAACATTACGTGGCGGTGGCATCATATCATTATCATTACGAAAACCATAATTGGCAATATAATCTAAAAGAAATTCTTTCGTAATTGGATGACGTATACTCTCAATGACAGCTAGAAAGGATATTTTATAGTCATTAGATAAATGTTATCTGGGAGGAAACATTGTTGCCATGGTATAAACTTACATACGGCTGTATTGTAACTATTGGGTAAAGTTTTATCGGTTCTTTCACGCATGAGTTCCCATTGTCCAAGTTTATTTATCGTACACTCTACAATCTTATTGTCTAAATCCTTAGTAGCTTTAGTGTATTTCATTTGAGCAAATGGTACATCATGTCCTCCCACAAATAAAAGACATACTTTGCCTTTTAAAATGCTAAAAAGGAATCATACAAAATTATAGCCACAGACTGATTTATTTACTGAATAATTTTTTTTAACAAAGAACTTTTGCTATAACTTACCCCATTCCTTCTTGCATATGTATTTTCAAACGGAAATCGACTGAATTCATGTCCATTGGTTTCCACTTAAACACATCTGAACACACGCCCGCCGTATAAGGCTGCTCTGACGGCTGAAATATCAAACCATCAGGTTCGTGTAATAAAGATTTTGCAAACTTTTCGCCCAGCAATGATGCAGATTGTCTAATATCCCAAAATTCTTTATTGCGTATGCTAAATGGTTCCGAAGGTCGGTGAATGATGCCCTTTTCAATGGCTTTGATGCGTGGCTCAATAAGTTCTCTCTTAATGCATTTGAGACGATTGGGAAAGAAGGGTTCTTGGCCAATATCATGATTGGAGATTTTGATGATGTCGTAAATTAGGTAACGTGGCATTATTTCGCCTTTGTATTTGTCTAAAACCATTTCCTAAAAACAAAAAATACAAATAAGTTTGCTAATCATATACTTACAAAAGATAAATTAATAGACTTACACCATCTATAAGGGTATCCTCCAAGTGTTCATTAAGATTTGAAGACTTAACAAAACTTAAATTTTCAACTTGGAAGCATGAGTTATTACGATCGAAGAAATAAATTTCATCACGTTTATTTATTAACATCATATATCTAAATTAAAAGTGGAAAATATCTTTAAATAGAACTGGTGAAATCCTAAAGAAATAAGCAGAGAATACCTTGTGCCGTCAGCTTTCCATGAAACACGATAAGGTATTTCGTGTAGACGTTTTATATTATTACGATCCATAGATACTGGCTGGGAACCGGGAAACCCACTCTTTTTCCAGCCACACATATCCTGAACCTTTTGTTGCAGATCGCCCAGACGTGGTTGATCTTGAACCCACACTACTCCAGGCACTCCTTCCATGAATGTGGCGTTTTTCACTAATATTTCACGCCGCCTTTTTTTGCGAGGTTTGGCTTCACCATTGGCTTCTGCCTGGTCTTCTTCGTTTGCTTCTTCATTGCCATCAACCTCATCAGCTGGATCATCGTCATCTAGAGACTCTATTAGCCCTAAACTACCATTGGAATGTTGTTGACGTGCAGCCAAAGCCTGTTGAGAATTAGAAGAGTGTGCCGATTCTTCATGTTTGCGTTTTTGTCCACGTCCCACTCCTTCACTACCATCGTCACCATGACCTGAATCATCAAATTCCAAACACCATGCAGGAAGTTCAGGTGCCGGAGTGGCATCTTCTTCATCCTCATAACGGCGATACAATTCATTGATATAATCCTGTTTATAAATTCCCGGAGCTCTGGCACTGGCAAATATAGACAAAGCCGCCTCTACTGAACAATCCAAACGTTCCACCAAATAAGAAGCAATCAGAAAACCAGTACGATTAAAACCATGCGTACAGTGTACAGCAATAATATCAAAAGGTCTTTCATTTATAAAATTATCTACAATTTCTATAAAGGCTTGAGTCTGTTCGGGCGATGGAGTTTCGCCATGACCTCTGCACTGCAACTTAACATATTGTGCTCCCTGGGCATCTACCACTGAACGATCATAAAATCGTTTTGTATTAGTCAAATCGATCCAAAGTCCCAATTTTAATTTCAATTGATTACAATAGCCAAATATCATATCGGGCTTGAAAATACATTCAATGGGCATTTGACTCGTGAAAGCATCACCTAAAGGAGTCTTAAATGCTAAAAATTTCTCCGCTATAATTGTATCACTTTTCCGTGGACAATATAGCCAGCGATTAGGTATGGGACCAGGGCCACGATTACCATTCGACATGATTGATTTGTAATAATTAATAATTTTTCAAGAAAAATTCCTTACTTATTTGTATGGCTGTAAATCAAACAGCTGTATTTTGTATGTTGGTTGGCAAAAAAGAAAAAATAAATTCACTTGATTTGGCTAACAACAGCAATGAGTGTTGCGTTGCATGTGTGTTTTCTTAAGTATTTTCCACTTTTTTTTTCGAATTTTGTATTGTGCTTGTAGCACAATACTTTATTTTATTACAACTTATTGTAATCACTAAATTATTATATATTTTATAATTTTCTCCTTGCTTGCAAGTCAATCCTTCCTTTCAGTAAAATATGTATGGAGAGGAAGAGAAAAAAGAAATTAACACGAAACGTCAAATTTACATACACAATCGCACACATCACTATTCGATAGAAGTAATCGGTATTTTTATGATATCATTTGTAAAGGGTTGTATTTCGAAGAGTGATGAAACGTTAAGAACATATTTGAGTGACATTTTTGGAAGTTTTTAATAATTAAATGTTTTACAATATAATTGTATAATAATGTTATTGCAAAATATTTCTGAGTTTTGATTCATTTCAAAAGTCAAAAAATAATGGCATAAATCAAGGTTACCAGAAAACTTGATTTTTAAATAATTTTGATAATGATTCAGTAGCATTTTTATTCGTGATTAAAGTAATGTAAAAAATTTACCAGCTCGCTCTTAGTTTACGAGTTGTGGGTACTTGAAGTTATAATATAATAATGATATTTTCTGCTTTCTCCTTTATTGAATATGAACAATATGTATTGGAAAGGTCTTAGAATCGGCTTTCGATTGATATAAAAAATGAGCAAATCATAAGCCCATGGTGAGACAATGTGATATTTTATTACTTTTTACATTGATTTTCTTACAAAAGTATCATTATCTCATTTAGAGAATATTTCAAGATTTAATATGATCCCTATATCACACCTCTAGCCCATATTTATAGCCCAAAATTATAGCACTTCAAAAATTAATATTTCGAAAAATTAATCGATTTCTACTCGTAATATGTTTGTTAATATCATAATTTAAAAATGTTATAATAAGTCTTATTTCCTGCCTGCGGCGCTTCATTTCTTTTTTTAACTTAAAATTCTAATAAATCGAATACTCACTCCAATTAAATTAAAAAATAATTCAAGTACATTTAACTCGAAAACTAACAGAGAGCGGAGAAAAATTTTATGTAAGTTTGTTTTTACCAAAAATAGTGCTTTTGCCGAAAAAAGTTGTTGAAAACTTTGTTCCAAAATAATAATTTAGTCAATACAACAAATACATTCTGAGACTTACACTCTGTTCAAACTGAACATGAAAACACATTTAAAGCTTTTTGTCCTAAAACATTATAGAAAAGCCATTTTTTAACCTATAATTCCAAAAAAGCTTTCAACAAATATGTACATCAAACTTAGAAGTGGTGTTCCAAACCAATTGAAAATTAAATTATATCAGATTTGAGTAATGAAAAATAAATGTATGTATAAGCAAAAATAGTACTAGAAACCTTTTGTAACGAAAAAAAATAAATTAATTAATTAATTGTTATATTGATCATATGTATATGTAGATGTGTTCATTCAGAAGAAAGCGTTTTGCAAGAGTAAACTTAAAATAAATTTTACAACATCCCGGCCAAAAAATAACTAAAAAAGTGCTGAAAAATTCATGATTTTAACATTGTGTTGTCATTAGAAGGAAGTATTTAGTACTGAAAAAGAACTGCTGAAGTTCTTTTATAAAAACTTGGTTATCACTGGTAGGATGTTCCTTTTTTATGATGCATGTTCATTGCTTTTGAAAATTTTCTCTTAAAACTATGTTTATAAAGTTTTTTTTAATAAAAATATTGTTTAAGCTTTGTTAAAAGATAATAAAAATACTTTTAAATATGTTAATTTTCTTAGAAATTATTGACGTTTTTTCTGCTAAAAATACATTTTTTTTTAAATTTTTTGGAAGTCATTTTTAATAACTTCCAAAAAAGTTCAAAATATGCACTTATTTCTACTTATGAATTGCTGAAAATGTTATTTTTTGGAAGCACATGCTCGTGTTTTGCTGGTGATTTTAAAATAAATAACAAAAGTATTTTTTACCAGAAAGTTTATTAATTTTTTAAAGTTTTTGTTATTTTCAAAATTTCGTAAAGATGTTGGAAACTAGAAACTAATAGTTTCTCAAAATATACAAAAGTAGGAAAATATAAAATTTTAAATAATCACAATAATTTCAATTTAAGAAATTCCTTATAAAGTTTATTATTCCATATAATATTAACACAAAGAAATTTGGAATTCTACTTAAAATAATTCTAATGCTCCTAGAATTATTTCGTTTAATATAAACAAATTATAACCTAATTTTGTATTATCGCCAACGACTCAACGATTTCAATTAATAAATGGGAATTTCTAATGTTTAATTAATTAATACTTTTACTATAAACATTCCTTTTTTTTCCTAGTGTAGGTAGCAAAAAACATAGCTAATTTTTATTATTTTTTTCACAATAATTACCACATATATGTATGTATGTTACTTCTAATATCTAAATATATTTACATATGTCATAAATAAAAATTAATAATAATAATAATAATAATAATAATAAAAACTAAAGGAATTTATAAATTTTCTCCAAACATATGAGCCAGACATTTTTAATAGGAAAAAATTAAAATTGAAAGAAAAAAATCTTAATTCAATAAACAATTTATTTTATTTGATTACTTTTGGTGTTGATGATGGAAATTTACTTGCTACTCATACAAACGAGTGCGATTATTATCACATGCAATCAATAACTTTTTAAAAATATAAACTTCCTTGTACAAGGGGAAACAAATTTTTATTGTTTTTCTTTTCCATCCATAAAAATCCTTAATAAATATTTATTCATATTTTTAAAAAGTTCATTCAAAATAAAATGCTGTTGTTGTTGTTTTCTTTTTCTTTATTATCTATTTTATTGATACAAAAAAAAAAAAAAAGAAAAATAATAATTAAATTTTTACGATCGTTAACAAAAATAAAGAAAATTATTGTCTGGAAAATTTGTAAAGAAACAAGCAGTTCATTTTTATTTTTAATTTAGTTTTTCTAAACAATTTGTATGAATTTTTCCGCTAATAACAATTTCCGAGTTCAATTTCCGTTACAGGCATAAAAAATGATTAAATAAAAAGTAAAATTCATGTGTAAAAAATAAAAAAAACAAAAAACAATAAAGAATTTTGCAACAAACAAAATTTTTTATACACACCACCAATTAATTGTTTACTTATCGACTTTTGGATAATTTATGATGATCATGTTAATGTACACAAAATACTCACAAATACAGTGAAAAACAAAAGTGAGGTACATAATACGTTTTAGGTGAAACTTGTAAAAGTAAATATTTAATTCTTCGTTGTCTATCCGATGAAGTAAAAAGTTAAAATTCCAGAAATATATCCAAAATATAGTTTTTTTTTACAGAAATTTTAACAAAAATATTTTGATACAGTTTAAACAGTGTTTGTTTGTGTATGTATTTCCTACAATATCAGATATGTCACAGAACACAAATTCGTACAAAAGTGAAATTGAAATCGTATTTACTGCCTGTTTTTATAACACGAGCGCAAAAACGACTCGTCTAACTTACATTTAAAACAAAAACAAAATTTGAAAATTTGTTTTTGTTTTAAATGTTAGTTAGACGAGTCGTTTTTGCGCTCGTGTTATAAAAACAGGCAGTTAGCTTCTATAGAAAATGAAATACAAAAAAAAAAAAAAAAAAAAATAAAAAACATCGTTTTCAATCCACATAAAAATAGCAAAGTGGAATTAATATTTTCATCGCATTTAAATGTAATAAACCTTTAAAAATTAAGGTACATAAACAATGGATGTTACCTTTATTAATTTCATTTAAAAAATTCGACATTAATTAATTTTGTAAGAAATTTAAGCATTTTTTTAAATTAACAGTAAGTGGATAAAAACACTAGTTTTGTTAAGTGAATACACACAATTTTTAAATTCAATTTAAAACATATTTTTATTTTCAATTATTCTTTTAAATATTTTTCTGTTATTAATCAATTGGTTTCAATGTAGTAATACTACATTTTTCTAAAAAAAAAGTGCATTTTTACATTTTTCAGATTTGTGAAAATGTTTTGAAGCTGTAGCAGCAATACGAAAACGTTACGAATTCGACTATACGAAAATTTTAACTTCTGAAAAATTTCTGTGACATACCTGTATATATATTTTCCATAATTTCATTATTTTGTTCTCTACTGTAACTACGAAAGATTCATATTATTTGCAAAATAAAAAAAAAAAAAAAAAAATTAACAAAATCATGTTTCAGACAATTTTTCTTTTGTTTATTATTTTGTTCTCTTTGGAAAATTGAACATCAACAATATTCGGCTACCTAAAAGAATGTTTATTATAAAGAAATGTTGATTATTTTTCCAAAATAGCGAAAATTTCATGAAATGAATATAATCAAAAAGTTTTACTCGAGTAAAATTTTTACCAATAATTTAGTTGGCTTTTTGATCAAATGACGGAAACTTGCTAAGAATTAACGGAAAAAATTAAAGAATTAAATTTTAAAAGAATAAAATTATACAAAAAACAAAAATGTTTTAAAATATATACATATGGTACATATAAAAACAAGTGATAAAGTGAAAATCAAAGGATTTTGAATTAAATTTTGAAATAATAAAAAAAAAACAAAAAAAAAAAAATAATAATAAAATAAACAAATAATAATGGTTACAAATGATATAAAATTTATTGCGAATAATCTTGATTCGACAAATTTTAAAAATACTTCAATGTCATCAATGACTACCGCTCCAATTAAAACAACACAGACAACATTGAGTGATCAAAGTACGACAACTATTAAAAAACGTCTTGAATCGATGACAGATGAAGAAATTATACAAAGAAATTTAAAAGAATTAATGGATAAAAAAAATCGAGTAAGTTTAATTAATACAATTCAACAAAAAGTAATAATAAAAAAATATTAAACAAATTTATATATCGAAAGTCATTGGAAAATAAGATCAAGGTATTGCGCACCAATTGAAATTTATAAATGAATTCAAAAATTTAGTTTTAAATATCTTTTTGATTTTATGAATGAAATAAATTATATTTTTGTTTACATGTGATTCATTTTAATTAGTAAGTTTTACAACCATTCACACGGACATAAAATATATTGAATTTAAAAATTTGGCGAATATACTATTTGCATATAAAATTATTTAATTAACTAATAAAATTATTTATATAAAAATGATAATTAAAAAAATTAAGAAATAAATAAATTAATTAGCCCTCTACTGCATGCATTATGATCCAGTTACAAATTAATTTTTTTCTTAATTATTTTTTTTAAATTGCATAATTAAGATATGCAAACAAAATTTTTTCAGAAAAGCAAGTCAGTTTTCTGAAAAAAAAAATTGCCATATATGGCTTCATATGTATCACCTAACATAGTGTCTACATTAGAGATTTTTTTATCAAGACAAACGTCAAACTTAACGCGAATTTGTTTTGTTTCCAATTATACCTGCTAGCTTACCAGGAAAGCAAAGTTTTTGCTGGGTTGGTTTTTATGGATTCAGACGTGATATAAATTTTCATTTCAACTTTGCAAAATTTCAGAAATGTTGGTCGTTTTTCTATTTTATGTTAAAAAATATATTATATGTTATGTTAAAAAATATAAGTAAAAAATGAACTATTATTTTTCCTTGAAAATTGCTACATATTTCGAAATTTTGTATTTCTTCAGAAATTGCCCACCAAAAGCTTTGCTTTCCTGGTAAGCTAGCAGGTATAATTGGAAACAAAAATAAACTACTTATTTTCCTCCACTGCATATGCAGCCATATATGGCTTTTCAATTTCAAATGCACATTCTCAACAAAAATTAACAGTTTAGAAAAATAAAAGTTTTTTAAAAACATAAGTAGGCCTTTATTATGAGATATATATTATGAGACGAATGTTGTTTTCTCTGTTCCTTACCTAGTGTCTACATTAGGCAAATTTATATCAAAACAAACGTCAAAATTATAATGTTAGTGAGTATAACTTGGAGATAATTTGAATTTGGAATTGTTTGATATTTCATTTAAACCAGACAATTGATACTTGAGATATGTTACAATATGTGCTACAAATCCCTTTGCTTAGATTTGGATATAATTTTATTGGAAAAACGACGCAAGATTCAGTAAATGCTAATTCTTTTTGATTTAATAAATGTATATTGATTGCTTGGAATTATTGTATAAAATACTATTTTATGTGCTATTTATTGCAGCCTTCAATAATCTGATCATTAAATTATTTTATTTCATTAAACAATAGCTGTTTTTTTTTTTTTTTTTTGTTCGAAATTTGTCTGAGTTCATACACAGCAATTTTTTTCTGATTTTTTTTTTCTTTTGAACTTTACTTATGTTCACACACAAAAATTTTACTTCAGCAATTCTTGCTTTAATCCCTATAAACATTTTGAAGATATCTTCCTGGAAGAAATTTACGCAATATCTTCTTTTTATTATTTGGAAGAAAATCATCAAAACAATATTTTTCTAATATTGCATTTTTATCAATTTAAAGAAAATTAGGCAATAAACAACAAAAAATATATAAAATTTAAAATTTTGTTTATTTTTATCCTCAAAATATCGCCGTTTTTCGCAATAAATTGATGATATCCCAGAAGAAATTAATGCAATACTTTTATTTTTTAATTCACAATTTTTTCAGTTGTCGAAAAATTGTTCAAAAATGAAAAAAGTATTAAAGAAATTTGATTTCTTTTAGCAAAAAATAGATATTTTATATGAGCGTTTCAGTTTTCGTGCTTTATGCTTTACAAGATGTAAAATATTTCTTTATTATATTATATATTTATAATTTTTCTATATTAATAAATATATAAATCTTCCAGAAAATTATCTGACGGCATTTTCTTTTTTTCACCTAGATGATTATCTAAAAGTATTGACTGTTTTTCTTCCAGGCATATTGATTTCTTATCGCTTAGATGTATCGCCTGTGACGCACAATCTCTCTCGATGGGGGAAACTTCCGCAATACGAAAATGATTATTGCGATAATAAAATTTTTCTTCTAAGCAATACGAATTCGAATCACTTTCGTATTATTTTGCTTGTAGGGATTGTCTTGATTTGTTGTGAATAGTGTGATCGATTCAGATTTTCAACCATTTTTTTTCGGTTTAAGTTAATATTAATTTTTCGAATGTGCAATAAATCGGTTTTTTAAACATGAAAAACTGTGTTTAAAAATAACATTTTTTTAATAAAAAACATGTGTCCTAAATACTAATATTTGAATGGAAATTTAGGAAAAAAAATTGTTAACTGATTAATATTCATAAAGTTAATTTTTTGTCTATGTTTCATAAATATAGTTTAAGGTTAAATTGAAAATGGACCCATTTTGCACATTTCTAGCAGAAAGTCCAGTTTTAAGACTTCGAATTTTGCAAAACTAAATATTGCATTCAATAGCAAGTCTTAGCTAATCTTTATACCAAACTTATTTTAGTATGCCAAAGTCGAAGTTTTTCAAATATTTTTTTATTTATTTTTTTTTTTAACTATAGAAATATAACATCAACTTTAAATAGTGAAAATATATAATAGTAACTTTTTTAGTTTATTTTCTCCTTATATTATAAATTATTTTATTAATTATTTATTAATTAGACAATGACTAATGTTCATTTTAAAATTAACAATTTTTTAAGTAAAAAAATATGTAAATATTAACCCTCTAACGGTCAAGGCTGTCTCATGGCATCTTTTTTATTTTTTATTTTTTTTTTTTTGAAATAATTTATATTTTAACTTTTTTTTTGATCATTTGGTTATTTAGTTGACACAATAAGCTAAATATCTAGATCTCAAATTGTCTAAATATTTTGTACTAATTATATTTTTAATCTCTAAGAACAAATTTTGAAGTACAGGCAAGATTGTTCCCTGTCATATTTCTTCTCGCTCTCTCTCTCTTTCTCACATTAGAATTTCAGCAAGAAAAATTACCTTGTGTGAATTGAGAGAAAGTTAATTATTCGATATTGAATTTTAATTTTTATACTATTTAATAATGTTAAAAAAAAAAACTAAAACACTAATACCGTGTAAATGATCCATTTAAATTTTTATAATTAGCATTTAATGCCGAATTTAATATCGATACTAGCATCTATATAAAATTGCATTTATGATTTTACACAAATTATTTTTAATAAGAAACCTTATGTGGAATCTAATTTTGGCCGGATATTCACAAAATTAGGTATCATAATTTTCACTTAAATATAAACTCCGCAAAAAAAACCTATTGAGGGAAAATATTTTTATGACGATATCAATCAAATTCATTTGAATTCTAAACGGTAAGAAAGTTATGTACCAAATTTCGTGAAGAATCTTGAAAATTGTAGCATATACATAGATGGATCAGAATGCTTAAATTTATGACGGTTGTACGGACGGACTGACGGACACCGGTGAATCAGTTCAGTAAATTATTTTATGCTAAATTAAACACCTAAATATGACTAAAGCATTTGGAAAGAATTTGATCAAAATTGCGTGACCACTAGTTTACAAAAATGTTTTGTAAGAGAAAAATCAGCGTTAAACAAAATTCGATAAAATTTCAGCTATGATTAATGATAAGCAAAAAATGGTTTCCCGTTAAAAAAAAAAATTTAATTAGGAAACATTTTATATATATTGGTTACGTCATGAAAGTTCTTGCTTGAAAGTTCAAATATCGTACTAGAAAGTTCAAATATCAAGTATTTTTATATAATATATAAAATAATTTTTTAAGAAAAATATGTGCCAAAATATAATTTGGATGCAACAACCGGTTTTAAGCCTACTTTCAGTAAAAATCAATTTTGCTACTTTCTTGATGCTACTAAGACAATTCGCATAAAATTTTACATACATAGAAAATATTGTATATTATAACATTTAATATGTATGGCTGCTACGATTCTTTTTCGCCCACTTTTATTATACTGTCTTATTTTTTCTCACTATCATCAAAATTTTTTTTGGAAATTTTAAATTTGCTTACTAAGAAGCAAAGCGATCCTTTAAAAAAGGTGGGCGTGGCACCCAGTCAGTACTTCCTTCAAATATATACATATGTAGCATGTTTCATTTTAATTGGCTTACTAGTTTAGTCATAATGTCAAGTTAAATAAAGTAAACAATATTCTGAAAAATTCGAACTTTACGAGGCCATAAAATCGAATTTCCAAATAACTTTGAAAACTCCTTTGGGGATTTTGTTAGACTGCTGGTGCGTTTTCACTTTGCGTTGAAATTATTGAGGCAATTTTTTCTTGTTGCGCTGTGTAATTTAAAAAAATCTAATAGCCTGTTTCTCTATGTCGTATTCAAATACCGTTTCCCTCAATACCGGTATATACCGGTATTTTAGTTTCGGTATTTTAAAATATACTATTTTCTATGTAATATGTTTTTTAAAATTATTTCTCATATAAATTTACTTGCTTTAAGAAAGACGAAATTAATTTTAATAATAAGAGATTATTTAAAGTAATATTTTTTGAATCTTGTTTTTAAGGTCCTTTTATATTTATATCTTTGTTTCAATACAATTCCTAAAACGATCCGTACACTAAGAATATTAAAAAAAATATATCTTCAGTTCTTTACTTTATTTCGTATAAAATATGTTAAGGTTTTTTTTTTTGTATATATATTTCTAAAAATTGGTGGTAGATTGGCAAAAGTGGCAAATAATTTTACGTAATTCATATCCTTTGTGCTAGATATGGTAGGTGAGTTCGACGAATTTGCCTAAGTTACCCAAAGTTATCCAAACGCGTTCAAAACAGAAAGACCTCATTCTGGAATGTTTTTGGGTCACAATTTATTTATTTATTCATCTTTTTTGCATTCCCCAGCTTTTGAGAACTTTCTACGATTTCGGAGCGTAAATTTGTAAATACTCTCGAGTATATACAGAAATAAAAATTTTCCATGTCGTCTCCGTTTTTTGAGACAACGACCCTTAATTTTGATCTATTTTTAACAACTTTTACGCATAAATTTTAACTACTTATATTAGGCTTAAAAACTATTACGTTATTCTGGCTTCTTTTCCTATATCGTTTAGATTTGGTTCTTTTCTTAGAATTCTCTAAGAGAATGAAACGTTTTGTTCGTAAAGTTACAGCCAGGACAATGCATTTAAATATCCTTTAAATGTGGGCGGTAATTTTCTGTAATTTTCCCTGGACGTGGGGTCTCTAAAATGTTAAGAAAAAATTCTGCCCATTCTTATCCCTCTTTTATAAATTAAAAATTTATTTATATTTTAATCTACTAATCTAATCTACACGTTCTTTTGTAGTGTAATTCTTATACGTTCATGACATGAGTCGTAAAGTCGCTCTGGGTTGGGGAACAAGTCAATTATGTCTTAAATACAGCTGCGTTACAGTTTGTCGAGGCTTTTACATTTTTCACATGCAATCGATTTTAACATTACTCAGGGAACTTAATTCGGAAACTTTAGCCGTCTATACAAAGATATTGATCGAGTGGATGATTTGCGAAGGAATCTTCTTCTGGAATGAACGACCTGACAATATGTTAGCAGATAGCTACGCCATTTAAACTATTAGGCGAAAATTATAAAATTTTATTGAGTTTATTTGAATTGAAACTAGGTCCGAAGATATATGGTGTTAAATTTCATGTATTTAAAAAATCAGAAAAATGTATACTTTGAACCGCCACAAAAATCAAACTGCAAAGAATATTCATGTCTTAAAGTGATATATAATATAAAAATATTCAATTCAAAGTTTTATTTAATGAAATTTAATTGAAAATAAATAGAAGATTTAACTCTTTAATGTCTTTGCTCTGTCTTTAATAATAACGGTATATTAGTTTCGGTACCGGTATACCGATACCGATATAATTTAAAATACCGTTACCGATACCGTTACCGAAATAAAAATAAATTGAATACCGATACCGTTATCGATACCGATATTCGTTTCGGTTTCCATCCTTGATAAAAACAAAAAATTTTTTGAGATTTATAGAAATCATCATTTCTCGATATGTTGCATTACCAAATAAATGCCAAAATGACTGAGGAATGTTTGCAGTGTCCTTATTTTTCATTAAAGTATTCAACCAGTCAAAGGCAAAATAGCAAATAACTGATTTTGACATTTTCGTGAGTATCGTTTGAAATACAGACTGCCTGTTTTTATAAAACGAGCGCAAAAACGACTCGTCTAACTTACATTTAAAACAAAAACAAATTTTGAAATTTTGTTTTTTTTTTTTTTAATGTAAGTTAGACGAATCGTTTTTGCACTCGTTTTATAAAAACAGGCGGAGAAACTCAATTTTGTATGAAAACACGTGTTAGTTGTTCAACTTGTCGTTCGAATCACATTGTTCGCATAGAAGTGTAAGTTTTCGTTCGCTTAGAAGGCGAAAGAAAACATTCGTTCGACATGGTATATTTATATTTTTTATTTCGGGTTTTAAAATGTGACATATAACTATTTTAACATTTTTAAGATGCTGAAATCTTCTTCTTTTCAACGATACCAATATCTTGTTATAAAAACTTACGGTTTAGTTAATGTCGCAAAGCCCAATTTTTTGCTCCAGTGGTCATTTTTATAAAACTGTGTGTATGGAAAAAAATAAGAAAACACCAACACATTTACATTTTTTTCTTTTTTTACTAACACACTCTTAGAGTTAGGCACTTCTGTCAAAGAATTTAAGTACTTGTGCATACTTGGGTAATTGATTTATAAAAAAAAGAGCTGCTCTTTAACAAAAATGTTAGTTTGTTAGGGAATTAAAGTTTTTTGTGTTGATTTCGTGATAAAAGAGGAGAAATGCGTTAATATTTTTTTTGTTCTATAATGTAAAAATATTTCGTATTTTTATGTGCTTATCGCTATCCCGACAAACAAATTTTTTATCAAGATAAACATCAAATTATTGTCTGAATCGCATATAATTTTTTATTTTTTTAATTTATAGAAGAAGAAGTTTGTCAACAACAACCAAAATGACGTCTTTTATCAAGCAAATATTAAAGCTTGAGCGCTGACAACTTTGCCAAGACGCCGCAATAGTACTTATAAATTTGTTGTTATCATAATAAAATATTGACGTTTGTCTTGATAAAAAATTGTCTAGTCTGGACACAGAGTAATATATTAAATTAAAAGAATAATTTAATTCCTATTCTCAAACAAAATAACACACGATTTACTACCAACTCGGAAAAGAAGCAATATTTTGGCTCAAAATTTTGCTGTTAACCACTTAATTTCTCAAAATTTAGGTGATATTGAAACCAATATTCAAGTGAATGAAACTATACAATCATTCAGACAGAGTTACTTTAATATTTCTGATAGTGGCTTAATAACTAAAACTCAAATTCGGGAAGTAGTTAGGAAATTGAGGGTGATAAATGCTCCTGGAGTCGATGAAATAGGAAATAGATGTCTTAAACATCTCGCAAAAAAGTCTCTTAAATATTTATTTGTTAAACAAGGTTACTTTACACGCGACTTTAAAAGAACAAAGGTTATTACAATACGAAAGCCAAGTAAGAATGCAGATGATCCGTAATCTTATCGCCCAATAAGTTTGCTTTCATCTATAGGTAGTTTTTGAAAAAAAAAAAAAAAAAATATAAATGATAAATTATTATTTATTGAATCCTACGACATTTTCCCTCACTATCAATTTGGCTTTCGCATGCATCATAATACTGTACAATCTTTGGTACGAATTAGAAATTTGGTAATCAAAAACTTTAATCGTAAAAAGTCAGCCGGAATGCTGCGATATAAAAGCTGCATTTGATTTCGTGTGGCACTACGGCCTTATTTATAAAATGATGTCGTACAACGTTCCCACATTCCTAATAAAAATAATAAATAGGTTCATCATATTCTGAAAATGTTAACATACCTGCCGGTTGTCCGTAGGGATCTTGCTTGTCACCTGTCTTATACAACTTGTATACTACAGTAGTGCGATTCAGTAACTTTTAACGATTCGACAATCGTAAAACTTGTCAATAGCAATTGTTGTTTGCAGTAACGATTGTGTGATTCACTAAGTACTCTTAAACGATTGTATATAACTATTATTTCGTGTGGCAGCTCTCCACAAGGAAATGCCGAAATAATAGTAAGGTTCAAAACCAAATAAAAAAGAAAAACAAATAAATTTGAAACAAATCGAAGTTTGTTTAACAATTTTAAGACCGTAATTGATTAAATTATGTATTTGATATTGATTAAGATGTGTTTCTGTTAATGGTTTTCTTCAAAATGACCACTACTCCTAAAAGAAGATTCGGAAACGTAGAAGCACCATCTATAACGTGGAAGCACAGACTACAACCATAAAACTACGACTGAATCATTGGGTTGACTTTTCGGCTAATTTTTGTCAATATATTGACAACACAAAAATTTTTGTCTTTAAGTTAACGCAAACAAATATCGTTAAAAGTGTTAGAGAATAACTAAATCGACAATTTTGTTGTTTACTCATTTTAACGATTCGATTGTCGTTAAAAAAGTTACTGAATCGCACCACAGATCTTCCACATCTTGATAATTGCACCATGTTAGTGTTTGCTGACGACACGGCAATATTGTGTTCAGGTGAACTCTCAGAAAATATTATTTTATATTTGCAAAGACCTAGAAAAGTTAACTTTTAATTTTAATAAATGGAAAATAACTTTGAAAACTCAAGCAAAAAAAAAAAAAAAAAAAAATCAAAGCGTGCTTCATTCCTCAACGCAACATTATTTTTTAAATACAGAGGTACAATGGGAGCCAAAAGTAAAGTACCTAGGAGTAGTTCTTGACTCAAAACTGAAATTTAAAAAACATATACAGCACATAATTAACAAGGTGAATACTCTATACTTTCCCAATAGAAACTCTGCCCTGAATACTGAAAATAAAAAACTTATTTTTAAATTAATTTTCCAAACCATATTTTATGCAGCGCCTATATATACAAATAGAGCCACTTGTCATATTAAAAAACTTCAAATTTCACAAAATAAATTATTAAAACTTATATACAATTTTCCTTGGCATTACTCAACAGTGCGACTTCATTTCTGAAACTGATCAAGTTATATCAAGAGTAAATAAACTCAATACAAATTTTTATGAAAGATGTTCTGGATCTGAAAACCCCTACATTAATGAGTTAGCATTAGGCTAAGTAGTTGGTAAGTAGTTTGTAGATGTTTTGAATTAAATTTAGAAAATATTTCAATAGGTTTTTTTAATTTTTGCCTACAATATAACTATAAAAATGTATATATAATTTTGTATATAACTATAAATTTTTAAGAAGAATATTGTTACGTTTTTACCTTTTAAAAACGGTTGTTTATTTCCTTTAAATAAACTTGTACTTTGATTGCAAATAACAGCAGTTTAGTAGTTTAAAAGTTGTAACGACTCTTTATTTTATTTAAAAATGTACAACAATAACAGTTTAAATAGTCACTTGCGTTCTAATATAAACACACACTTAAATTACACACTTTATACAACACGCTTTAATAATGTACAAGATTATACAGCCAAGGCTGTTAATTTATCTTTACTTAACGACGCTTCCAATTAGACTGACTCAATGGTGTTCTCACGGCCAATTTATATACTCTGTATTACCTACTAGATGTTTCTTGAAAGCTCTATTTCTTTCTACAATGTTCTTAACGGACAAACTAGAGCTTTCGATGTTAATGTTAGCAGCTTAAACATTTAGTGTTGCCATACTTAAAAACAATGGTGAAAGCTTTTTATTCAATGTTGCACGTTTAGAACTATGTTAATAATTTTTACAGCTATGTTAACTGCTGTTAACATAAGCAGAAATGCCTAGAAGCATTGAGAAAGATTTAAACCAGCCGTTAAAACCGTTATATTTGAATTCAAGTACAATTTCGAAACAATATGTACAAAAACTTGAACTATTTGCATAGAACTTTAAGATGTATTTTAAATATTATTTTAATTAATAAAAATGAATGAATATATTAAATTTGACCATTCAATAAAAAAGAAGGTAGTTCCATTCTCTTTTTATTAATTTAAAATCACTTTCAGACATGCTTAAGTGTTATGACAATTTGTCAAAACAATGCTACCATATTTATATAAAATCTGACTTTTTTTTATAAATAAATTAATTTATATTTATTATTTATTTTAAATTGAGAAATTATTTAGAATTGTGAAGAAAGAGATTTTATAAAATTATATACCAAATATGAAAGGCACCGTGAAAGCTCAACATCTATGACTTGACTTTATTGAATCTCAAGTAAAAACTTCCCAACATATTGTGTAAGGATGCATGCAATCGTAAGAGTAACAAGCAAACCATAAGCACCATTAAATGCAGCAACGATGTGATGGCTGTTTGTAATTTGGTCACTATTTTACTAAATGTGTTTGTTACCTATAACCCCAGGTCTATAACTGAGATTAACGCTGATATAATATGTGAGATAACGCCGACAGAGGAGAGTACCAATTTTCTTTATATTATGTTAAATCTTAAATAAGGGATACACGTATTCTAATAAATCCTATAAGATATCATTATTTTCAATCAGTCACAGAGTAAACATGTCCTTTTTATTTAAGCAATTCACACTTTTTAGCACAATTTTTATAAAAACGGTTTTTAACATGTAAAACAAACACTAAAAGGAAACAATTTTACAAAAAAAAATTGTTTTTCAGTAATTTCCAAAATACACATGCACACACACACAAACAAACTTTCGCATATGTGTATTTTTTGGCAGTTCATCTTATAAGATGGTTGTATAGAGAAATTTCATCACAATAGTCTCATAATATATCTTATAATACTAATATTTGAATCTACACGTTGAATAATTTTCTCAGAGAGCGAATTTGACACTCTCTGACACAAATATCTTACATATTATGTTACGTCTAAACGGGCGAAAGTTTGTTTGTATATGTGCATGTGTATTTTGGAAATTACTAAAAAAAAACAATGTTTTTTGTAAAATTGTTTCCTTTTAGTTTGTTTCAGATGTTAAAAAACATTTTTATAAAAATTGTGCTAAAAAAAGTGCGAAATGCTTAAATAAAAACGATATGTTTACTCTGTGACTGATTGAAAATAATGATATCTTATAGGATTTATTAGAATACGTGTACCCCTTATTTAAGATTTAACATGATATAAACAAAATGGTTATTCTCCTCTGCCGACGTTATCTCACATATTATATCAGCGTTAATCTCAGTTGTAGACCTGGGGTAAGAAAGCATTTGGTATTAACAAATTTATAAATTTAACCAAATTTATCAATTATTATCCTTTGCCAAGAAGATTTCAAATACTCATCCCTATGAGATTAAACAGGCCTTTTTGTTGAATCAAATAATAATTGAAGCAATTTACAGATTATGGTGACTTAGAGCAAAATAGTAAACTCAACTATTTTGCTTTTTTTTTTAATTAATATAAAGGACCTCTAAGTAATAATTAGCTATTAGCTACCTACTGCCACTACCGCACAAATTTTGGAATATAATGAATTCTTTGGAACTGACATTTTCAATATCTTATGCGCCGTTTCCTCTCAATATTGTCAAACATTTTTTGCTAAAAGATTTAACTGAACTGAAACCTCATAGAACGAAATTTATATTTAAATAAAACATATTATATTTGCAAACATTTTTATATGAATTTAATTATCATATATTATATTTACAAAATTTTATTAAAAAAAAAAATCCTTAAAAATCCTTAAAAACTCATTTTAAAAATCTAGCAATGTTCGTTAAAAATGTTTACAAAAATAAAACTTTAAAAATCCTTATTTTTGTAAATAAAATATTGGTTGAAACTACTTTCTTTTTTTTATATCATGATGTAAGTGTATGAGCAATATTAATAAATTATAACTAATATACACTAATATAATGAACTCTACTCATTCTTGATGAAAAAAAAACCCATATGCAGAAAAATAGTGTTTTGTTAATAAATTTTTTGTTAATATGATGTTCTATACACAGAAAAAAATTTTACCTAAATATAAAAATTTTCTTTCATTGATTTCAGTTCATAATATTTAAGCATAATTTCTTAAGTATAAAAACTTTTCTTTTATATCTTTTCAAATGAATCAAAAGTTCAAGAAGACTGAAAAAGTTGTTTAAATTTTCATTTTTTTAATTTGTAAAAAAATTTTTTAAATTTTTTTTGGAAAATTTTAAGTTTTTAATGATTTTTAGCTACATTTTGGGAACAGAACAGATGCGCTTTTTATTAAAATGATGTGCTGCAAAATTATGATAATTTCTAAATATCATTTTTTAACAAATTTTCCTTGGATTTTGGCACATTTGTTGTTAATATTTTCATATATAACTATTTTCATTTACAATTTGCAATCAAATCTAATAATAGGGCATTCAGACCGACGCGAAATTACGTACTTTCGTGATTTCGGCCGAAATCAAGTTGAAATTACGTAATTTCCCATATATTTTGACACTTGCGAAATTACATAATTTTGTGTAATTTCGGCGAAATTACATTGAAAATACGATGCCCAACTCTGTACATGGTTGGAAAAAATACTTTTTTTCAACTATGTACTGCATGTTTCAACCGTGAGAAGAAAAAAAAAAAACAATTGATAACTGATCTTAAATTTAAACACAAATCTTAAAATTAATTATTAAAGTGATCCTTTTTACCTTGGCATGTCTAACCATTTTTAATTGTTGAAATAACAATTTCTTATTAGCAAGTTTATCATTAATAATTTCCAATTTAGTAAGTAATTTTTCTTATTTGTTTCCATTTCAAAATACTTTATTTACCCCTATAACAATTTAAAATGTAAACAATAAGTATCAGCTGTTCACGAAATTGCAGCAAATGTCATCTAGCCAGTATGAACATTCAAATTTCATTCGTAATTTCGGCATGACATTTCGTAATTTCGCGCCGGTCTGAACAAGGCTTTAAAAGTAAATCAAAGATTTATCAACATGTTTGCAAAATTCCTAAAATTTTCGTTATGAATAATTTAATAATATCTATGAAAGAATTTTCATTTTTTATGAGAAAAGTTTGGAAAAAAAAGTCATGTTCGATTCATAATAATTGTGAAAAAATTTTTCAAATATATGAAATTTTTTTCTCTGTGTAATATAATAGAAATTCTATTATAATTATAGAAAAGGTGATTATTTTGAATAAGTTTTTTTGTACACAGAAAAAAGTTTATGCATAAATATAAGAATTAACTTTCATTGATTTTAGTTCATAATATTTAAGAATAATATCTTAAATATTAACACATTTCTACATTTTTTGAAATGAATCAAAAGTCAAGAAGACTTAAACAAATTGTTTAAATTTTCATTTATATGTTCAATTTGTAAATGTATGTTTGAAATTTTCTTTACAGAATATTTGGTTTCAATGATTTTTAGGCACATATTGGGGGCAGAAGAACGTTTTTTATTACAATGATGCATGTGCTATAGAATGGCAGCAGAAAATTGCCATTTGAAGGGATTTATTGTTAATATTTTCATGCATAAGTATTTTTATTTAGAAATTGAATGAAATAAAACTAAATTAAAATTTTATCAGCATTTTTGCAAAATTCGCAAAATTATCATTAAGTACAATGTAATAATATCTATGAACAAAGTTTTATTTTTTATGAAAAAAGTTTGGGAAAAAAAGTCATGTTCGATTCATAATATTTATGAAAAAAAATCAAATATATGATTTTTTTTTTCTGTGTAACAGCAAAAATTCTGTTTAATCATAAAAACGCCATAAGAAGAAAACAAATAAAAAATAAAAAAAAAAATAAAGCGTCATTTGTGGGAACATTCGAATAATTTACAAGTATGTACATCGTAAATACATATATATTACATTTACGTTTTTCATCCGTGACCAAAATAATTTTGTTTATTTTATTAAAGACATCAATAATGAACTGAATTCTATCAATAATATGATGACATGACCTAAAAATCATAAAAATAACGGGCTTGTTTTTGAAAAAAAAATGTTTAAGAAAATAAACAGAAATTTGCAATAAAATAAATAGACACAAAATTTATATCGCAATTTATTTTAATCTGTATGCAACAATAAGCAATAAAAATACATTTTCAAATGAGATATAGAGACACAGGCTGCATGCAAGCACCTCGCAAACAAAATATTTCAAAAATTCAAATTTGTTAGAGTTTTACCAGATTTTGATTAACAAATTAAAAATAAAAGCTAATTCATCGTTATGGTATGAGTTGAGAAACACTAAGTGAAATGAGAAGAAAAAAATAAAAATCTTAATAAATTAAAAGGAATGTAGACAATCTACGAGTATTATATATATACTCGTACGTATGGAAAATGTATAAATTTATTTGGTGCAAGTTACCTAGTGTCTACATTAGATAAATTTTTATCAAAACAAACGTCAAAATTAATGCGAATATAAACCAGGTAACCTTAGTTAAACAGTTGATTATTATTTTGGTTGTTACAGTTGTCAAACTGCATATATAAAAAATAATAATTAATACGCCATATTGTTATTTTTGTGCAACTGTTTCAACCTTCCACAAATTCGCATTGAGTTTGACGTTTGTTTTGATAAAAAATTGTCTAATGTAGACACTATGTTATGTATAGAGCTCATGAATGAATTGTAATATTTAATGAAAGGTGATAATAATAAGATTATTTTTAATGAAAATTTATGTTTACAGTTTATTTGTATAAACATTTTCTTATGTTATCTTAATTTCTTTTTTATTATTATTATTAAAATATGATTTTATGAACTTTTCTGTTTTTTGTTTTTTTTTTTTTTAATAATTTTAGGAAGAACGAAAGGCTAATGGCCGTTTGGTAGCATTAATTTTAGCAACTTTAGTCATAGTTTTGGCTATTTATCATGCATGGATACGAAAACCTGGCATGTTGAGTAGTATTTTGGTACCAGCGGTTATAATGTTATCATTTGGTGGCTGGGTTGTTATCTTGGCTAAACGTGATAAAGCCAGAAGACAAATGTTTGTAAGTATAATAAAGATATTTTTTTTTTTTTTTTGTTTAAAGATTAAAAAAATAAGTAAATGTTATAAATTTGTTACGAGATTAAAAATAAAATATTTCATTCCTGATATAGGGACTAACACTAGACGTTGGCAAAAATAGCAAATTAATTTTTTTTTATAAAAATTAAATCATTTCACACACACATAAATCTATATGCACTTATTTCACTATATATTTTAGGAAAAATATTTGGAGGAAGTGGCTTTAAAAAATAAACAAGAACTGGAAGCAAAAACGAAATCAAAGTCTAAAAAATCTCATGATAAAAAATCTTCAAACGAAACATTATTGCATTATGAAAATGAAATAAACAAAGAACTATTGCCATTGACCCACATAGGCGGTGGTGGCAATAAAACAACAACAGCTACATCATCCATAATCAAAAACAATGATCATCGTAAACATCGCAAACATAGAAATGTCTCAAACAGTGACGGTTATAGCACCACTTCATCATCATCATCTAAAAAATCATCACATTATGCTACCAAAGATTTACGCGTTAAAAGACCAAGTATAAGACAAAAATTATTTCGACAGACTGGTATCTATCATATGCCAGCCACGACAGCAAATGCAACACAAACCCTAGTACAGGCTGTTATAAACACACCAGTGACCCAGTGTACGGCACCGCTGGTAAATGGTGTAGTGCCGTCATATTGTGTGCCACCCGTAACTTTGATTGAAGCAAAACGTAAACGTTTACAAAGATTAAACACATTAAAAGTGCCAACAATGGTGCGTATGGGTTCGGCACCATAATCAAATAATAATAAACATCATACGTTCTTGATTAATACGAATAAGTAAATATGTAGTAGATGGGATACTGAATGAATGGATGGTTTGTACATCATCTGCTGGAATAAAAACAGGAAATAATATAAAAAATTGTATAAATAATTAAGCACAATGTTTATAAGATTTACACATATAAACATATGTATGTACATAGATACTAATGCTCTGTTCACATATAGTTGTTTTTTGAAAAACTAGTCGTTTTCTCAAAAAATACAAACAAATTGATTCGTTTTTTTCATATATTTCAAAGCTAAAGATTTAAGTTGTTAAATTATTAAACACACAAAAAACACGTACTAAATTTCCATACAGGAAAGAAATTTTTGGTACTTTTATTACACTGAAATTTGTTAATCGTAACCTAAGTCAAAAGTGACAGTTTAAAATGAAAAAATTTTAATTATCAAATTATTAATTATTCGTTAATTCAATAATTAATTTTGTGCAAAAGTAGGTGTATGTGTGCTTAGTTTTCATTTTAATTGAAAATATGTGAAAAAAATTTGACACGAAAAACAAATCAAAAGAAAAAACACGATAACGATTTACATGAACAGTGATGTTTAAACATGTTGAGTTTTTCAAAAAACATGTAAAAATTACTCATATGTGAACATAATAAAATACAAATGTTTTTTATTTATTTATCCATTAATTTTTTTTTTATTATTTTATAAATGTTTATACATATGTTTTTAATTTTTTTATAAAAACGATTTAAAAGAAATAAAATACTAAATATATTTTTTAAAATTATTTGCAATAAGTGACAATCAACTTTTCTGTAAATGTTCCAGAGAAATTATTCCATTTAATTGTAAATATAGTTAAATTTTTTGACCCATTCATAATACCCGGCAAAAGGCTTGATTATACTGAACTGTTTCTTTTTATCACATCCCAAAAATCGCCAAATTAAAATTTTATTTAGTTCTTTAAAGAAAAAATAAAAAGTTAACAAAAAAAATTTATTGTCGTATAATTTTTAGTGATTAAAATTTCGTATAATTTATATGTGTAAATTCAGCTTCAACAAAGCTGAATACACAGAAAAAAATTATTGCCATATATTTTTCAATTGAAACAGTTGTTTCAGTTTGCAGTTTAATAAATATATTTAAGTAAATATAAAATAAAAATAAAATGTAAGTAACATTTTATTTCTCACTTAAATTTTTAATACATTCAATCATCTACTTGATTGATTTGATTAATTTATTAACTGGAAAAATGTCTGCTTTTCTTTTGTTTTTACAGTTTTTAGTAATTTATATAATCATTTTGGTGAGAGGTGCAAATTTAAAAAAGGTTTTAATTGAATGAATTATTTAATAATATATTTATTTGGTGATTGGTGACTTTTTTCTGTGTAATTGTGGTATTTAATAGTAATTGAATAGAAAATTGAATTATAATTTAAAATGAATTTTTCTGGCGAAATCCTGATATTTCTCAATCTAAGGTTAAGTTGAATTTATAAATTAAAGCCCTTCGTTTTGTTAGATACACAAATACTGAAAATAGTCGATTGCTATTAAGAGTACGTAATCGTATTTCTATACAAATACCTGTTTTATAATTTTTATAAAATTAGTCAAATAAATCGCCAAAAAATTCACCTTGTCGCCAAACGGAAAATTTAGTCGCCAAAAGCAATTAAGAAGCGCCACGTTTGGCGAAAAATCGCCATATCAGATAGCCTTGCTTAAGAACAATATTTCAAACTAACTTAACATTATTTTTTATCCACTCAATAGTTTCGGAGTTATTCAGAAATTAGTTACGAAAACAAATTGTTTTTCATGCTGAATTTGAAAAATTTTTCTATTTAATAGTTCATTCAAAATTGAAAACGGCACATTTTTTATCGTTAATCATAAAGCTAGTGCGAATAAAATAAGTCATATATTATGATAATTTTTGAAAAAATCTTGATTTTATTCTCAATTAAGTGAAGAACAAAATATTGAAAAAAGTGAAAAAAGTAATTACCTACTGTCCAAATTAGAAAATTTTTTATCGTTTACATTTTTTTTCGGAATTATTATATAATGAGCCATGTAAAAAATGCCAACTAAAACCAAAATAGCGTCTTTTATCAAGCAAAATTTTTTACAGCTCGTGAGCGCTTGATAAAAAATGTTCTAATAAGAACACTAGGTTATGGTCAATCTGAATATATTTAGAAGAAAACTACCAAAATTTCTTCGACATAAAAATTATAAATATTTTTGTATAACAAACTCAAAATTACAATATTTTTGAGATCTTTTCTTTTAACCAAAATTTACGACTCCCATGTGTAAGCTTACGTGAATTTTCCCTTTTTGAGGGAATTTGTATTTTTTATAAAGGGAATTTATTTAACTTTTTCTCGAAAATGAAAGTAAATGGAATAAATAAAGAAAATTAAAATTGGCATCACAAGACTTCAGTTTAATTAGTTTCATTTTCGACGTTTACCTAGTGTCTACATTAGGCAAATTTTTATCAAAACAAACGTCAAAATCAATGCGAATATATGCAAGGTAACCTTAGTTAAAACAATAATGAATACGCCATATTGTTGTTTTTGTGCAACTGTTGCCACCTTCCACAAATTCACGTTAAGTTTGCCGTTTATCTTGATAAAAAAAATCTCTAATGTAGACACTATGTTAGGGCATGGACAGGGCATATTAACTATAAGGTAGTGTTGAAAATCCAGCTTTTTTTTCTTGCTGTCAAACGTTGTTTTTTGTTTTGGATTTTGTTTCTATCCGTGTTTGTTTATATTTTTTATTTCATCTGTTATTGTTTTAATGGCCAGAAGTGGATATTTAAAGCAAACAATTGAGAGAAAAAATCCCAGTTGTTTTTGTATTGTTGCATTTGTTATGCTCTAACCTAATAGCAAAAAACAATATAAATTCATTCTTATTATTTTTCAATTTCAACAATCATTGTTTATAATTTACATGTTTTTTTACGTTTTCTTTTGCTATTATTACAATGTCGTATTTGTTGCCTTTATGCATATGCCCTAGTAAATTATTGCACCAAGATTAGATTAGTACTGCAGAAATTCTACTAACAAAGAGTTTTTTTTTTAACAGTTGAGTTGGGTTGCTTTTCTATAGTTTAGGGCAAAGTGTAATAAGAGACGAAACTAATTATCAAAAACCAAAGTCGGTTGTCAAAAACTTAACTCATGAAACTACAAAATATATACTGCCTGATTTTATAACACGATCGCAAAAACGACTCGTCTAACTTACGTTTAAAACAAAAACAAATTTTGAAATTTTGTTTTTGTTTTAAATGTAAGTTAGACGAGTCATTTTTACGCTCGTGTTATAAAAACAGGCAGATATAATCAAATACATTTTGTGTTGCTAAAAAATACACATTTTTTTCTACAAAACAACAATCCATTGTCAATCGAGAGTTTCTCCTCTATATGTACATATACTATCTGGTTTAGGGCATGAAAAGCATTAGCTATTAAAAAGAAATATATACCAAATGCTTTAAAAGAAGAATTTATGAACCGATTTTAAGGAACTAATCATTAAAAAGATTTCTAGCATCACTTTCTTTTAAAGAAGATCTCTTCTAGCGTCCGATAATTGACATAGATATAAATATTTATTATTCTTGTGGTTTATAGATAAAATAATTCCTATTGTTTAATTGTTTATTGTTATATGGTTTTAATTGTCTATGATGTCTGTATTCTTTTACTCAAATAAATTACTATTTAAATATATACAATGATAATTTATTTTAGCAAATCGGCTTTTTATACATGTAGTAGATATTTATTTTTGCAATTTGGTATTTAATTTTTTATTGATTTTATTTATTTGTTTGCTTAAACATTTTTGATCGAATCTATATTTATTGTTTTTATGTTTTTTATTTTTTATTTTTATTTTTTTTTTCAATTCTAAAAGACAAATCATTGTTTTTTTTTTTTTTTCTTTTTAATTTTTAATTGTTTATATGTGTAGTATAAAACCAACAAAATAAATTAATATATTATATGGTTTTTTTTTTATCTAGTATGAGTTTAATAAGGTAGATCATTTTAGCTGATTAATTTATGTATTTAATTTCATTTGAAATGTTTAGAAATAAAAACATTTTCAAATTACACAAATTTTATTTAATTCACTTCACTTTATCAATAAAGCTTTCTAAATATACATACATATATGTAAAAATGTTTAAGTTATTACGAATTTCCTATACCATTAATGTGTTTTAGAACACTTGTGTAAGGTGTAGAAACAAATGTTTAATTTCCTGAGAAATGTTTAAATAAATTTCTATTTTTAATTAAATTTGAACCATAATTACTAAAAAACACGTTTTTATTTCTCTAGGATAATTCAAAACCATTTCCATGATTGGTTAAAAAATTTTGATTTTTTTCCAATTTTAAACTTTTAAAAACTGTTTCGAAACTTCAATTTAAAACTTTCAAAACTTTTCTTAAACAAATTTCAAAAAATAAATAAAATAAAACTGTGCAGGTTTATAGACAACACTACAAAAATTAAAAATACCTTGTATGATTAAGCCGTACCTGCGATTTGACTTTTGTGGATTTCGATAAAAAGGCATTCTTTGCGTTTTTTTTTTTTACTTATAAAGTAATTTTTTTAGAACTGATATACAGACTAAACAGAATTATTACAGAATAAGATAAGACATGTGTTAAAAAATACATTCTGAAGTTTTTAGAATAATTGAACAATATTTAAAAATCGAAGGTCAAAGGTCAAAATATGGAATATTTAAAAGTTTTAAGGAATACATAATGAAAATTTTTCTATTTTTTATCTAGATTTCGATAAAATTTTTCGTTGATATTAGTAGTAAAAAAGGCAATTTTAACCCTCAAGTGAGCTTGGGATCAAAAAATTTTCTTGCATATTTGTAAAGTTAATTTTATTAGTTAATATCATGGACAATTAAAGGAAAATTTGCTCATTCTGACAAGTAAGATTATGCTAAGCCATCTGAATTCATCATAGAAATTATTGCATCCAAATTCAGATAAAGAAAATATTTTTTTTGCGATGTTTTCCTTAATAATTTGAAATATTTAAAATTTTGATCTTTGACCTTCTTAATTTAAAGATAATTCTTGTCCAATTTTCTTAAAAACTTCAGAATATATTTTTTGAGATGTAGTTTAACTTATTGTGCAATAACTTTGTTTAGTCTGAATACCTGTTAAAAAAAAATTGATTTTATAACTAAAAAACTGCAAATTTAGTCATAAAAGGTATTGACCTAATTCTATTTTAAATTTATTTTCTATGGTGTTGTCTATAAACGTGCATATTTTTATTCCATTTTTTTCAAATTTATTTAACAAAGTTTTTAAAAGTTTAAAATTGGAAAAAAATCAAAATTTTTTAACCAATCATGGAAATGGTTTTGAATTATCCTAGAGAAATAAAAACGTGTTTTTTAGTAATTATGGTTCAAATTTAATTAAAAATAGAAATTTATTTAAACATTTCTCAGGAAATTAAACATTTGTTTCTACACCTTACACAAGTGTTCTAAAACACATTAATGGTCTAGGAAATTCGTAATAACTTAAACATTTTTACATATATGTATGTATATTTAGAAAGCTTTATTGATAAAGCAAGGTTGGAAACCGATACCGTTATAAATACCGATACCGATTAAATACCGTTTAAAATGAGTTACCGTAACCGATACCGTTACCGAAATTATTATTTTCTAAAATTACCGGTATTCAAATACCGTTTCCCTCAATACCGATATATACCGGTATTTTAGTTTCGGTATTTTAAAATATACTATTTTCTATGTAATATGTTTTGTAAAATTATTTCTCATATAAATTTACTTGCTTTAAGAAAGATGAAATTAATTTTAATAATAAGAGATTATTTAAAGTAATATTTTTTGAATCTTGTTTTTAAGGTCCTTTTATATTTATATCTTTGTTTCAATACAATTCCTAAAACGATCCGTACAGGAAGAATATTAAAAAAAATATATCTTCAGTTCTTTACTTTATTTCGTATAAAATATGTTAAGGTTTTTTTTTGTATATATATTTCTAAAAATTGGTGGTAGATTGGCAAAAGTGGCAAATAATTTTACGTAATTCATATCCTTTGTGCTAGATATGGTAGGTGAGTTCGACGAATTTGCCTAAGTTACCCAAAGTTATCCAAACGCGTTCAAAACAGAAAGACCTCATTCTGGAATGTTTTTGGGTCACAATTTATTTATTTATTCATCTTTTTTGCATTCCCCAGCTTTTGAGAAAATTTTCCATGTCGTCTCCGTTTTTTGAGACAACGACCCTTAATTTTGATCTATTTTTAACAACTTTTACGCATAAATTTTAACTACTTATATTAGGCTTAAAAACTATTACGTTATTCTGGCTTCTTTTCCTATATCGTTTAGATTTGGTTCTTTTCTTAGAATTCTCTAAGAGAATGAAACGTTTTGTTCGTAAAGTTACAGCCAGGACAATGCATTTAAAAATATCCTTTAAATGTGGGCGGTAATTTTCTGTAATTTTCCCTGGACGTGGGGTCTCTAAAATGTTAAGAAAAAATTCTGCCCATTCTTATCCCTCTTTTATAAATTAAAAATTTATTTATATTTTAATCTACTAATCTAATCTACACGTTCTTTTGTAGTGTAATTCTTATACGTTCATGACATGAGTCGTAAAGTCGCTCTGGGTTGGGGAACAAGTCAATTATGTCTTAAATACAGCTGCGTTACAGTTTGTCGAGGCTTTTACATTTTTCACATGCAATCGATTTTAACATTACTCAGGGAACTTAATTCGGAAACTTTAGCCGTCTATACAAAGATATTGATCGAATGGATGATTTGCGAAGGAATCTTCTTCTGGAATGAACGACCTGACAATATGTTAGCAGATAGCTACGCCATTTAAACTATTAGGCGAAAATTATAAAATTTTATTGAGTTTATTTGAATTGAAACTAGGTCCGAAAATATATGGTGTTAAATTTCATGTATTTAAAAAATCAGAAAAATGTATACTTTGAACCGCCACAAAAATCAAACTGCAAAGAATATTCATGTCTTAAAGTGATATATAATATAAAAATATTCAATTCAAAGTTTTATTTAATGAAATTTAATTGAAAATAAATAGAAGATTTAACTCTTTAATGTCTTTGCTCTGTCTTTAATAATAACGGTATATACCGGTATTTTAGTTTCGGTACCGGTATACCGATATCGATATAATTTAAAATACCGTTACCGAAATAAAAATAAATTGAATACCGATACCGTTATTCGTTTCGGTTTCCAACCTTGTGATAAAGTGAAGTGAATTAAATAAAATTTGTGTAATTTGAAAATATTTTTATTTCTAAAAATATTAACTTTTTATTTTATAAATTGTTATTACAAATTTTACTTATATACTAAAAATATGTATTTAAATAGACATAAATATTTTTGTAGCGAATTAAAAAAAAAAATAAATAAATAAAATATTTTCCATTCCAGTAGGTGTTTTCTAATAAATATATTTTCTTGTACACCATTTTATTACGAGTACTTATTAAACGTTTACTCGTTTTCCCTTTGCTTTCCCAATCACATGAAATTTACCTTATTTACTCGTAGTATAGAATATTTTTAAGACGAACAACAACAAAATCCATAAATAACGCCCCTCAGCTTCCTCTTGATTAAATATTTAGACAGATTACAAATATATACATATATATATATATATTATAACTATTACATTATTAACAAAAATTGTTTGATATAAAACATGTGTCTTGAAATGCATCGCTACCAGCTATATTTTTTGTTGCATTGTTCACAAAAATATTTTGTGCTGCTAATTATTAATTTCAATGCAGATTTATTTATTTCTTTTTTTTTTTTTTTTTTGTATGTTTTTGTATTTTGTTTAGAAAATTATTATATAGTGAAAAGTTAATTGATCCTTAGTTTTCAAATTACAAAGAAGCACACATAGCCATACATACATATGTAAGTATGTATGTAATTAAAAGAAATGCATGTGTTTATATTGAAATTAAATTTGAATATCTTTTGCATTTTTGTTTTATTCCCGAGAACTTTTTTTTATATTAAGGGATATAAATTTGAGTAATTTCAATTTTGAATTTCGTTACACGCAGAGAAAAAACATGGTTGCGATATTGTTACAGCTATGTTATGTTTACAGAAAGAGATGGAAACAAATTATAGTTAATTTTGAATAATATTATGTTTATGATAATAATACTTATGTTTAAGTTTTACTATATTATGGTTGATTGAAAAATATTGTATTTTTATCATAAACAAAGTATGATAAAATAATGATTTCTGTAACTCTAAAATGTTGCAAATAAACATAATATGTTAACTTTTTGCAAAGTATACATATTATGGTTAAAAATATCATAGTTACTTTGCTTTTTAAACATACATATTTTATTTTCCACAAATTTTAATATTTGTTTTTCAAATATATTATATTTACCCAAAACAGCGTTTTCGTTTGGCGACTTTATTCGCCAATTGCCATTTTTTCAACCACCTGGCCACCTTTTTGCCCCTTTTTAAAATGGCACTAAATGGCGACTTTTTAAGACTATGTGCGAAATGACGAGTTGTTTGAAATATCTCTACCCATTATATATTAATTCGAACGAAGAAATTAATTATTTTGATCCCGAAGAATTTATAAAATAAAACAGTTGAAAACTAGAGCTACCCAACAAAAACTTTGCTTTCCTGGTAAGATAGCAGGTATAATTGGAAACAAAAATAAACTATTTATTTTTTGCCTGAATAACTAGTTATTTTTGTTCGACTTATCCACAAATTCATGTAGTTATTTTTTGACTCCAAGGGTACTCAAAAATATGTACCTAAAAGAAAACAAAACAAAAATTTTTGCCGCCAGTGAAACTCGAACTTGGACACACACTAACCATTCGTTTTTACTGACTAACGTCTTACTCAGCACACCATCTCGCACATAGCATCCTAAGCGACAAAAATTCTATTTAGTTTAAAATATCTTTTTAGACATTTTGTTATAACAGCTTTAGAATGGGGTTTAACCAACAACCTTCTGGTTGTTAACCCGGCGCTCTAGCCAACTCATCCTCGTGATTGCAGTATTACTGCGCTATTATACTATTGAGTACTTATTAATGTAATACAGAGTAGGCAAATAATAACGACGCCTCATTACCAAGAAACTACTTTAATAAGTAGTTGTTATTACCGAAAACCAACAAGTTTTTGCTGGGTAATGATAAAGTTTATGAACAACTATTTAAACATCAAATGTAAAAACTTTTTGGACCGGATTGGGAAAATTAAAAAAAAAAAAAATAGATTTGATGAATACTTATATCCTAATTTCAGTCCTAAATTTGTTAGACGGTGATTTGTAAGACTAGAGTCGGAGTGAAGACATCGTACAAAAGTACAGAATTTAATTAATAAAAAGTAAATTTTATGTTAACTATTTATACCCCACACCACCATAGGTATTATGTGTTTTTGCTGATATTTGTAACGCACAGAAAAAATCATCCAACATCCACCTTAAAGTATACCAATCGACTCAGAATCATTTTTTGAATCGATCTAACGATGTCCGTCCGTCCGTCCGTTCGCTCGTCTGGCTGCAATTTTGAAGATAATTCAATAAAATTTGGCACGTAAGACTTTCATGACACAAGGACGAAGCCTATTCAACTTGGTTATGATCGGTCCCGGAATAGGGGTTTAACGGTCATAAATGTCTTAAATATTTTAATGAAATTCGGTGTACGGAAGTTTTGTATAAGTATCAATCTTTGTGTCAAATTTCTTAATTGACCATATCTCCCATATAAAACCCTCTTCCGAAAATCACTTTAAACGTGCATAAATCTCAAACACATGTTAGTATCAAGTTTATATTTGACACAAATAAGTTTCATATAAGTAGAAATATTTTACCATAGCTCCCATATAAGCAGATTTTCGGTAATCACCTTAAAGTGCATAAATTCATATAAATGTTAGTATTAACGTAATATTCCGTATTGATATATTTTATTTTACACTTAGTAAAAGTATCGGCCCACAATTGTCCAAATGTCTAATATAAGACTCCTCCACAAATTTTGATGGACATACACAATGGTGTGGAGTATCATATGAAAGGGCTTGACTGACTATAACTTTCTTAATTGTTTTATAAATAAATTTTTATATTTGCAATAATAAAAATTATTATAAATAAATTATTTTGTTGTTAATAAAATTGAATTTAGTATTTTTTTCTTAAAATACAATATTTTTTGTTTTTGCTTTTTTATCAAATTAAAAAAATTTTGAGAGTTTTTAGGTATTGAAGCAGTTGTCGCCTTTTTTGACGACATCAGCTAATTTATGCTGAGTTTTACTTTAATAAAAGAAAAAAAAAAAAAACTTCATTATAATTCTCATTTAGTTTATATGTATATTTATAAATATAAGTAGACGAGACTTGGTTATAATCTGGGCAATTCAATATGCGATATTAATTGACAGTGTGACCATTTTAGCATCTAAATTTAGCATTTTTACTCCGATTTAGCTGCAAAATTTTCATTTAGCATTTGGGATATTATATTTGGCATTTTTCATAAGAAGGACAAAATTAGAATATTGACTGGAATTTTAGGCTATAATACGTTTAAATTGTAGTTCTTTATGTGCCATCAGTGGTTGGTAATCATGTAATAAATTAATAGAATTATCTTACAGACATTTTGGAATGAGCGAGCAAAATATAGACACTAAAGAATGTAGCAGTAACTCTGAAGAAGAAGAGCTCCACTAAAAAGTAAATTAATATAATTGTAATTAAAGCCTTGTTCAGACCAGCGCGAAATTACGAAATTTCATGCCGAAATTACGAATGAAATCTAGAGTGTTCATACTGGCTAGATGACGTTTAATGTAATTTCGTGAACAGCTGATACTTATTGTTTACATTTTAAATTGTTATAGGGGTAAATAAAGTATTTTGAAATGGAAGCAAATAAGAAACAATTACTTAATAAATTGGAAATTATTAATTAGCAACCATTAAAAATGTAAAAAGGATAGGTTTCATTTTGCAAAATCACTTTAATAATTAATTTTAAGATTTATGTTTAAATTTAAAATCAGCTGTCAATTGTTTTTTTATTCTTCTCACGGTTGAAATATGCAGTACATAGTTGAAAAAAAGGATTTTTTCACAACCATGTACAGAGTTGCACGGAAACGGGCATATTAATTTCAATGTAATTTCGCTGAAATTACACAAAATTATGTAATTTTGCAAGTGTCAAAATGTATGGTAAATTACGTAATTTCAACTTGATTTCAGCCGAAATCACTACAGTACGTAATTTCGTGTCGGTCTGAATGCCCTATAAGTGAACACATCATTTAGACAGTTTCTTGAATTTAATAAAAACAAAAATTATTAATTTTATAATTTTAAATATGATAAATTTAATTCCTAACATTAAATGCGCTTTATTTCTAAATGTTTCCAAGGTTTTGAAACAGACCTCTTTGAAACGATAGTATATTGATTAGAGTATTTAGTTTATAAGCTAACATTATTATTCGCAAACAAACATAATTTTAACAAAAGCTTCAAGTTATTAAAGGAATTTATTGAACAGAACTGACTGGGCATGTATCTACCCAGCAAAAACTTTTTGGTTTTCGGTAATAACAACTACTTATTAAAGTAGTTTCTTGGTAATGAGGTGTCATTATTATTTGCCTACTCTGTATTACATTAATAAGTACTCAATAGTATAATAACGCAGTAATACTGCAATCACGTGGATGAGTTGGCTAGAGCGCCGGATTAACAACCATAAGGTTGTTGGTTCAACCCCATTGTGAAGCTGTTAGTTTTTTATGACAAAAAGTCTAAAAAGATATTTTAAACTAAATAAAGTTTTTATCGATTAGGATGCTATGTGCGAGATGGTGTGCTGAGTAAGAGGTTAGTCAGTAAAAACGAATTGTTAGTGTGTGTCCAAGTTCAAGTCTCACTGACGGCAAAATTTTTTTGTTTTTTTTTTTTATTTTTGTTTTCGTGTAGGTACATATTTTTGAGTACCCCTAGAGTCAAAAAATAACTACATGAATTTGTAGACAAGTCGAACAAAAATAACTAGTTATTCAGGCAAAAAATAAGTAGTTTATTTTTGTTTCCAATTATACCTGCTAGCTTACCAGGAAAGCAAAGTTTTTGCTGGGTATCTGCAAACTGCAGCAAAGACATACTTCTATGTAACTGCTTATGACTTTTTTGATCTAGTAACCAATTCTTCTTACGAGTATTATTCTACTTATTTTCTTCCCTTTCTTCCTCCGTTTGTACAATCGATTCTGTTTTTATTATTACATAAGTACAAACCCAGTAAAAACTTGGTAATGGCATGTAGTTAGGGATGTAGTTACTTTTCAATGACAACAACATACTATCTGCAATATGTAGAAGCTGCTTAGTAACTGATTATTTATAACCCGGTATATAATTAATTACTTACTTATGATCAGATTTTATTTATTTAATGAAATTACAATTTCTTACAGGCTAGCATATATATTATTCTTAAAGCTATTTACAATAAAATATTTTCATAATCATTCAATAACAAAAACTTATTATTTAACTAAGTTAAAAATACTCCTCTTAATGCGGATTGGATTTAATGAGAAATCAATATATGGATAGAAACTGTTGAATTGATTGCATATACGTCTCATGGGATCCAAGTTGGCATAATTGGTTCGAAAATATTTTATTTTTAAAGAAGTATAATTTCTAGTTGCACGATTTGGTATTACGAATTCGATCTTACGAAGCAGGAACTCAGAATTGATTGAACCGTTTACTAAATTAATGACAAATGAAATATTCATATATTTTCTCCTACTTTCAAGAGTAGGGAGATCAATAAGCTGTAATCGACTTTCATAAGATGGTAAATTAATATTAGGATTCCATGGAAGATTACGAAGACAAAATAAGAGAAATTGTTTCTGGACCGATTCAATTTTCTTTATATGAACTTCGTATTGAGGATCCCAGAAAACGGAAGCAAATTCCAAGATTGGTCTTACAAGATATATGAATAATTACTTGGAAACGTAAGGATCATTAAACTCCCTTCCACAGCACATGAGGAAACCTAGAACTCCTTTTGCCTTATTAACGATTTGCGAAACGTGGGAATTAAAGGATAGTTTACAATCAAGCAACACACCCAGATCAAGAAATTCTTCGTCTAGATCAGGTTGATATTCATTTATTGTGTATCTACAGAGTACTGGACATCATGTGTTTACACTTTCTTAAATTCAGATCCATTAGATTCATCATACACCAATCATAAAGATTGTCAAGATCTGATTAGAGTAAGGAACATTGATGAGAATAGTTAAAGCTACGGAACAGCTTTACATCATCAGCATACATTAATAGTCTAGAATTCTTAATGCAAGCTGGTAAATCATTTATAAATATTAGGAATAATAAGGGGCCGAGATGGCTACCTTGTGGAACACCAGATAAAACAGGAATTGTTTTTGATGTACATTCTCTGAATAATACACATTGTCATCTATTTTTAAGATATGTGGAAATCCATTTTGGAAAACAGGAGAAAATCCGAGTTTATCCAATTTGAACAATAGGATATCGTGATTTACTTTATCGAAAGCTTTACTGAAATCTATGTATATTGCGTCTGTCTGTAAACCGAAATCAAATGCGGTTATAACTGAGGTTGTGAACTCCAAAAGGTTAGTGGTAGTGGAACATCCTTTTTTAATTTAGAATACTATTTTTTATTAATTTTTTAATTTAGTTTAACAATTCATATATTAAAAAAAGGAAATGTTTTAAGTTTTTGAAATTAGAATTAATAAAACCTTTTTACGTTAAAAAAAAAAAATAAGTAAATAAAAAATATTAAAACTCTCCTTTTATATCCCGACATTTTATTAGTTATTTGTAACCTAAAATTTAACTAGTTCCAATTGTTTTTACTAATAGTGATTACTGTAATGCTTAAAAATCAATAACTTATTGAACAGCTTGTAAGTAATGAATTCTTGTAATGACATTTAGATAATGACTTTCTAAAATGCCTACTTGTAATAATATATGGTAAGTAGTTGCCTCTAATGTCATCACCATGTTAAAATAATAAGTTATTCAGCTAATGTGTAAGTAATGAAGAGTATTGTTACGTTTTTACCTTTTAAAAACGGTCGTTTATTTCCTTTAAATAAACCTGTACTTTGATTGCAAATAACAGCAGTTTAGTAGTTTAGAAATTGTAACGACTCTTTATTTTATTTAAAAATGTACAACAATAACAGTTTAAATAGTCACTCGCGTTCTAATATAAACACACACTTAAATTACACACTTTATACAACACACTTTAATAATGTACAAGATTATACAGCCAATGCAGTTAATTCGTCTTTACTTAACGACGCTTCCAATTAGACTCACTCAATGGTGTTCTCACGGCCAATTTATATACACTGTATTACCTACTAGATGCTTCTTGAAAGCTCTATTTCTTTCTACAATGTTCTTAACCTAGTGTCTACATTAGGCAAATTTTTATCAAAACAAACGTCAAAATCAGTGCGAATATATACAAGGTAACCTTAGTTAAACAGTTGATTATTATTTTGATTGCTACAGTTGTCAAACTGCATATATAAAAAATAATAATGAATACGCCATATTGTTGTTTTTGTGCAACTGTTGCCACCTTCCACAAATTCGCGTTAAGTTTGACGTTTGTCTCGATAAAAAAATCTCTAATGTAGACACTATATAACGGACAACGGATGTTAATGTTAGCAGCTTAAACAGTTAGTGTTGCCTTACTTAAAAACAATGGTGAAAGCTCTTTATTCAATGTTGTATGTTTAGAACTATGTTAATAATTTTTACAGATATGTTAACTGCTGTTAACATTAGCGGAAATGTCTAGAAACATTTAACTTTAAACCAGCCGTTAAAACCGTTATATTTGAATTCAAGTATAATTTCGTAACAATATAATGAAAAAAATAAATAATTAATGAAAAAATAATGTTTAATAATAACATAAATTCGAAGCAAACTATGATCAATTTTTTATGATGAAACCAAATCATAATATGACAAAATCGGATCATCATATCATATCAAATTCCCGGACTCCAAACACTACACAGAACTCACAATAGAACACTAAAGTCTCTGCAAAAAATAAAATAGAGTTAAAAAATGCACTTATTCCAACAAAAAATAACCAATAACACAATAAATGTTCTTAAAAACGAATAAAAATTAATATTTCTTTTAAATTTAAAACTTGAATATAAGAATCTTTAATAGGAATCGAACAATTTACTTTCTTGTTGCTATAGTCGAAAATCGAATAAAATTAAAAAAAGTCAAGAAGTCGATAAATTTGTCGAAAAAATTTATTTTATTTAAACGGAATAGTTTTTTCATAGTTTTAATTTCAATATCATCTAACTGTTGGAAATATTATCTGCAAAGCTTATATTGGCTGATTCAAGTAGATACTTTTTTCAATAGCCTTTTTTTGACAGATCACATGTGAGTCGTGTCATGCTATTTTTGTTTAGTATTGTTTGGCATTTCATAATGGAAAGACTTACGCCTGAACAACGTTTACAAATCGTTCAACTTTATTATGAAAATTCACGTTCTGTGAGGAATGTGTTTCGTGCATTTCGTTCAACTTATGGTCAACGTAATTGGCCTACTGAGCGTACTATTCGCAACACCATCAGCCATTTTGAGACCCAGCACTCATTATTGGATAATATTTGACCGAATAGGCTACCTCCAGCACGCTATGAAGAAAATATAGCGGCCGTAGCTGAGAGTGTACACGAAGACCGTGGAGAGTCGATTCGGCGCCGTTCGCAGCAAACTCGGACTGACGTATGAAACGACTTGGCGCATTTTACGTCGAGATCTTAAGCATACAAAATACAGCTTGTGCAACAACTGAAGCCGCTCGACCTTCCCAAATGACATCGCTTCGCTCTATGGGCTCTTGAAAAGTTCCAAGAAGATCCGACGTTTTCGAGACAAATTTTGTTCAGCGATGAGAACCATTTCTGGCTCAATGGGTATGTAAACAAACAAAATTACCGCATTTCGGACGAAGAGCAACCTGAAGAGATTCAAGAACTGCCACCTCATCCAGAAAAAACAACGGTTTGGTGTGATTTGTGAGCCGGTGGAATGATCGGTCCATATTTCTTTAAAAATGATGCCGGTGCGAACGTAACCGTCAATGGCGACCGTTATCGTGCCATGATAACCGACTATTTGATGCCTGAAACTGAAGCTCGTGATCTCGTCGACATTTGGTTTCAGCAAGACGGCGCCACTTCCCACACGTGGCATCAATCAATGGATTTATTGAGAGAACACTTCGGTGAGCACATAATCACCCGTCATTCCCGGGAATTTTTTTAAAAATTTAGTTATAAGAAAAAGGGCCATGATTTCTTATAATTTTTTTTATAAATAAAACAAAACGAAACATTATAAATCATACTGAAATAACGAAAAGTGAAAATAATATAAAAGTATAACGCCATTTCTAAGATTAATAACTTTCGTAATTTATGTTAAAAACTGTGTCTGAGATTTTTAAGTTATTGTGTTTTTGATGCTTAACATAGTGTCTACATTAGAGATTTTTTTTATCAAGATAAACGGCAAACTTCACGTGAATTTGTGGAAGGTGGCAACAGTTGCACAAAAACAACAATATGGCGTATTCATTATTGTTTTTTATATATGCAGTTTTTTATATATGCAGTTTGACAACTGTAACAACTACAATAATAATCAGCTGTTTAACTAAGGTTACCTTGTATATATTAGCATTGATTTTGACGTTTGTTTTGATAAAAATTTGCCTAATGTAGACACTAGGTAAAACTTTTACAGTAATCTATTGCATAAATTTCATTATAAAGAGCTTGCTGTTTATTTCCACTTTATTTCTCTAACTTGTATTATTTTTTTCTTACTAAATTAAACATAAATCCGGAAAATGCTAAAAATTGGTTCACAACAATGTTTTTCGCATCAATCATAGTGTTCAGAAATCTGTTTAAAATAATCTCATAATAATACATAAGAATACAATATGATATTAGTTTTTTGAAGTTGAAGTTAAAACATTTTCATATCCATTGCATGGATAAGATCTGAAACTGAAATGAAGATTCATACGTCCATAAATCATCTTTCCAAAAGTCCATAGGCTTTCCTAGATATACTCCTGAGCGAACTGAAGAGGCTTTCATTTATTTGTTGGGAATATATCAATCGTTTTTCGCACGACGTAGGTTTTTAAATAAGTTTTTTTTTTAAACTTCTCCGAATTTTTGCTTCACTTACATGTTTCCCAATATATTTGTTTGAAGATGCAGCAACTTTTACTGGGCTTAATTCTGGGTTTCGTGCAAAGATATCAAGGAATAATCGATCTTCAGTTTAGTTTGTCACCAGTTTTCGTCCATATCTGCTCTTATTTCTTTTTTTTACTAAATTATATACAGTTTTCGGATAAAATTTCATCCACCCTTTCCACGTCTGACACTAAAATATCGTTCTTAAATTTAGTTACAATTTCGGCACGAGTCTCTAACGTAATTTCCCTTATTTTAACCATTTTTTCCTTGTATTTTATGATTTTTATATTTTTAATTTATGCCAATAGATTACAAATTGTCAAAACGAAATGCTGTTGACATAAAACTCTTTGATTCAAATACATACGGATGAGATTAGGAATATGTAAATAAATAATTTTGACATGACAAAAATGTATGTAAATACTATATGAAAATATATGTAAATATATATGTTTTGTATTTTATTCCAACGACCATTATAGTTGATTACCCAAATTTAATGCTAATTAAAGATATTTTAGAGATTGTGTGAAACATTTTTGCTATAAAAAGTTGCCTAAAGCAGCAAATTTCGTGTTTTTTTTTTCTGAAACATCTAAATTTCTAAAAAGTGTAAATAATAATGATTATAGATAAACAAATACATAGATATCTGATAGAAAACAAATCTAATTCGATAGTCAAAAACCTAATTCATGCAACATTAACTTTCTTTTTAAACTTTTGCAAGTACCATATTTTGAGAAACGTCAATCTTTCATTGATACAAGGTGTTAAAAATAGCAAAATGTTTGCTATAAAATTTTAAAACTACGAGAATATTTGATTTCCCGCTTTCCCGGGAATTCCCGAGAGTATTTTGAAGGAAAATTCCGGACCTCAAACCCTACCTACGGTACCTTATATAAGCAATTTGTTAAGAATTAATTGAAAATTTTAAGATAATGGCTAAAAATTAATTTTTTATTACTTTTTTTTTATAAAATATATTAAAATATATCCTAAATTCAAACGAAAAAAATGTTTGTATTATGGGAGTGATAGTGATTCTACGTGTTCATTTTTAATGGTAATGTTCACGACTTTGTCTACTAACAGAGTATAATATTTCAGTCCAATATCTACAAAACTGTATTTTTGTCGATCTAAAACCAACAAATGTGACACTGCATCGTTTCGCTTTATGTCGTTATTTGAAATTTAAATTTATGATAGGACACATGATTTTATCCCCTATATGTTTTGCAATATCCATGTTATAAGGACTTTCATAATTGTTAATAATAGAGGTAAAGGTATTAATGAAAATTTTAATAAAAATAATGGAATCAATTCTTTTTGTTTAGATAGAAAATCAAAATAGGATTTATATAAGTATTTTAATTTCACCTCTTTGTATAAAAAATACTCCTTTTTGTTAAAGACTGACTTCCTTTCTGCTCATTCTGGAACCAAATTTAAAATTAAGTTTGTAGTAAAAAAGATCGGTTAATTCGGTTTTTAGTACAAAAAGTCAATCAGCAAATTTTTCAAAATAAACACAATAACGGTAATTTATCATGGATATGTAATTCTCATTTTACGGTACATACGTTTTTGTACAACTCTGCTAAACTAATAACAAATAGCGATCATCAAATCGACTTTGAATAATCGAACATTTGACTTTTTGTTGAAAAAAGTCGAAATCGATAAATCTATTTTCTTGCTGCCAGAGGTAATCGTAAAGTCAAATAAAGCCGGAAAAGTCGTTTCTTAGCAGTTTTATTTCGACATCATCTATTTTGTGTGTAACCAGCACTTTCATTGCATAGATTGCCTGTTAATTTATATATATTATATATTTATATATATATATATATATTATAAGTCTAATAATTAAATAGTCAAGAAAAATCTGAAAATATATAAAAACAAAAATAATCGGAAAGTCAACTTTTTCTCCTAACTAATGAACCCTATACTTAGCAACACATACCAACTAAAACAACCATGTCCGGTTGATTTATTTAGTAAACTGACATCCAGCACGTACATCTTGTTAAAAGATGAAAATTTAAGAACAGAAGAAGTGTAACTATTTTCAAGATTAAGGACTTTAAAATTATTTAACAAACAAAATGAACACCTTAAAGTTATTAACAAATGTCTTGAAAAGCAACAATTCGGGCTTTATCAGATGCAGTAATCAGTTAAAACAACAACAATTGTGGTGTTTAAAACATATAGCAAACTATTCCACAGCTGTCTTTATACGTAACACAGGCGGCACATCACACCCTGTCACTATCTACAGCAACAAGGAATGTTTTAAAGAACACAGTCTGCTGTTGCCACAACTGCAAACACACTTATGTGCTCCCATCTATAATACACGTTGTCAGTTTGGCACAAAAAATGTACCCGATAGAGCTAATAAGTCTGATGCCAAATCTGCAGCCATTACAGATGCTGACTTATTTGGCGAAGCTTCAAAATTAGGTTTATTTGCTAAGTTTAAGATTATGTATAAGAAATACTGGTACGTGTTGATACCTGTGCATGTTGTGACTTCGGCTGGGTGGATGTGTGGTTTCTATTATGTATCAAAAAGGTTAGAAAGTCAAGTATTTAGTCACAAAAATGTTATTAGTAAAAGTCATATTTTTAGCGGTGTGGATGTAGCTTCTCTTTTGCAATATTTGCACTTGAGTGAATCGATAATAGAAAAAGTGCATAGTTCTAATTTGGGTCATTGGGCAGTAGCTTATTTGTGCTATAAAGTGGCCACACCGGTACGTTATGCAGTTACTTTAGGTAAGTATAAAAAAACATGGTCAATACAGAAATTTATTAATAATTGCTTCAATTGCAGGTGGTACTACTGTTTCAATTAAGTACTTAGTTCAGCAGGGCCATATCAAACCAATACCCACTAAAGAGGAATTCGTACGCATGTATGAAGAGCAAAAGGCCCATAGAGCTGCTATTAAAGCCGAAAAGGAGCAACAACAGCAAGATAAACAAAATAAATGATTTTATGATATACGCTGGAAATTTAAATCGAAACCACCTAAATAAAAAATGCTAGATAAAACAAGTTTGCAGTGCGATTGTTCAATTTAAAAAAAAATTGATCCTATAAAGAGTCAAAGAAATTATAAATTTCAAATACTCATACAACTCCATCTCCATTACCTTTTCCTATATAAAACCCCAGAAAACAAAAACGAATCTTAAGAATGAATAATTCTTAAAACCTAAAGATGACTGTTGCCGGAAAATGTTTTTTATTTATTAATCCCGAAATATCGTCATTCTGAGACGAAAATAACACTAAAGATTTCCTTAAAGAGAAATTAATATTTTTTTTATAATTTATAAGTAGAAGTTTTAATAATTAAGCTCTTTATCTGCTTTGAAATCTCTCAAGAAATTGTTATAGGTTTTTTGTTATTTTGTAAAGCAATTTTCATTGAAGGGATTTTAAGTCGAAGAGAGCTAAGTAATTTTATTTGTTATTAATAAAATTAAGACAAACATAAGTTTAACTTTGTTAATGTTATTTTTTTAACACTGAAAACATAATTAAAAATAGTACGCTGAATAAATGTAATCATTTAAAATGATGTTAAATAAAAAAATGTTTCGATTTGGAAGCTTAATTGGATATTATAGACTCCAGATGGATGATCAGCTTTTAAGGTAAAGTTTTTTTTGTGATATTGGAGAAAAATATTTTCTGTAAAATATGTATTTTTTACTTAAATGCTTGCAAAATATTTTTTGTAAATTATGCAATGCTTTTTATTTAATGGCACTTTTAAGTTAACACGACATTTTTTTTTATTTATTTATTTATGTAATATTAACTTTTTTATTTTTCCGCAAAGTTAGCATAATTTAATGCTAAAGTAAAACAACCAAATTTAGCAAAAATTATAAAAATATTTTTTATTTAAACAAACACGTAATTTATTAAAACATTATTTATTCATTTCTATCAAACAATTCAACCTCATGATGTAGACTTTTCGTTATTAAAATATTAAAATCCAAATGTTCTACACATCCTTCCTTTTTACGTCGATAGTCTAACATTAAGTCCTTAAAAATTTGAAAATTACTAAAAGAATATAGTAGTTCAAAAATTTCCGAGTCAATAAAACCTAATGAATTTGATAATGATTCATGTAAACTAAAATAAAAAAGAAAATAGAGTACTATATATATACCAACATTCTGATTAAAAATTATCCTCTTACTTTAATTCTTCAGCAAATTTCTCCATGTCAAAATCATCCATACATTGATTTAACTCTTCCATAAAGAATGGTTCAAATATTTTAGTATATTCCTCAAATATATCCATATACTCCAATTTATTTTCTTCACTGTCCTCGAATTTTGTCCAATATTTCTCTAAGAATTGTTCATGTAACTTTTGGAATTTTTCACTTAGAACTATATCCTCTATGTGGCCAATAACTTGATCAAAATATTTGTTTACGGATGTATTGCAGACTATATCGATATTTGTTTCTTCACTATCGCTATCCATGATAAAAATATATTTCTTTCTTAGCTTTTATTATTATTTTTTAGAGAATTTTAATTTTTGTAAACATTTGTTTTATATATGTACGACAAAATTGACAATGATTACCAAGGCAACCGAAAAAGGAACAGGTGCACAAAGCTATTTTTAGCCCTTAAATGGCTGAATGATGACAATGATGCTTGTATTGCACTTAACCTTTAGAATTATAGTTAGTGGCTGGTAAATCAATTTCGATTATTGTCGAAAATCGATTCGAAAGCCGATTCTTACCAGCGAACTTTATACTGAAAACGACTTTTAGGCTCCAATTAATCGAACAATCAACACTGCACAATGAAATACTTTTTTGCAAAAATAAATTGCAAGAATTGCAAAGCGAAATTTTAAGCTTTCTAAAAAATAAATGTTGGGACAATTTTTGTAAAAGATAAAAAAAAAATCAGTAAAAATACAATTCAAAAAATAATTATATATTATAATGGAAGTATTTTGAGCATTAGTTCATATAAAGAATGTTTCTAATTCTCAATAAAACAAGTCATCCTTTTCTCAAGTCCCTATTTAACAATTCAACCAGAGGAATGTGATTATCCGTTTGTGTTTCTGTTATATCCGTAGGCGACCAATTTCTTTAGCATTCATTCGACATTTCGATTCTGCGAATACCCTGTTACCCAGACTAAGCTGAGAAGTATAGATAGTGATTGAATGCAGTTGAGTAGACATTACGACTTCAGAACTTACGAATTCCGAACGAATTAATCGCGGCATTACCATTCAAATTAAAGTCGATAGACTATACCATCCGAAACAAGTGTCCCGGCTTGCAGAAAATATTTAAGACTCGGTTCCAGTGTCAGTTCTATATGTAATATTTAATATCACTGCTTATTTGGTAAAATAATTAATTTACTTCCTATGTTATTAGAGCGATTTGCGGAAGTAGATTAATAATAAATATATCGATTCTTTTTATTATCTTCTGATATTTTTCGAGCAGTCATATGACTATTGTATCCAATGCATTACAACCTAAAAATATTTGGTTCAAAGAGTATACTCTCTGGTTTAGTTGTTAAACATATCGACATACAATATACACATATTTCAACGTCTAAGAGTTCTTTAAAACATAATCTAATTTAATTTTAATTCATTTTTTGCAAATTTTAAAAATAATAATCGGTTAAAAAAATGTGGGTTTCGATTAATCGACTATAAAAATCTAACTTAAAATGGTGGATCGAAAAATCTATTATTATTAGCATTTCATACTATTCACTAATTATAGTGTATGGGATCTTATTTTTTAATATGATTTAACAATTCTTTGCAATTTATTCTTATTCACATATTTATGAATTAATCTCACTTATTTCTTTATTTTATTTTTATTTGTTTTATTAAATTAAACTTTTTGAGACAAAATTTTAACAACATTTATTTGAAATAAATAAATAATTAAAATAAATAAATTTAATTTTAACCTCAAAGTAGCAGTGAATTGAAAAAAGCAGGATATTACCAGCTTGAAATGTGTATGAATTTCGATTTTTCGAATATTCAATATTGAAATATTAGATTTTCGACTATTATTAACTTTTTTACTTTTTCCAACGAAATTTTCGAGATTTTTCTTTTGACTATTTTTTATTATTTGCCTTATAATATCGTAAGAAATATAAAATATATTCAAAGTAGATAAATATATAGATAAATTAACAGTCAATACATAAAATTAAATTGATGGTTACACACAAAAATATGTTCTTGCGATACTATTTCTAACAGTTAGATGATGGTTGTTCAAATTTGTTCGACTTTTTTACTTTCAACAAAAATTCGATAAGTTCGATTATTCGAAAGTCGAATAGGAGAACCCTAGAAGAAAAGTCATTGTAAACATAACGTTAAAATATTGAATTTTTGTAATATTGTTTATTTTATGAATGTAAGAACGTTTTACAATTTTTTTTACTTTCCCAGTTTTATTTCATTACTCAATTTACAACTTCGTTATTGTGTTATTTGTAAAAATATTTTACGAAGAAAAATCAAATTTTTTAAGAAATAATACCCTTTGTGAATAAATACCATTATTAATATACATATCATAATTAAAAAAAATTCTTGCCATGTTTTTATGAATTTTTATTAAAAAATCGAAAAATTTAATTTTTATAAAAAAATTTATTTTTGGTGGTTTTTGTGAAAAATAGGAGTTTGAGAGAAAAATCATATTTTTAACGAATATTCCAATTTTTGGTGAAAAATAAGATTTTTTGTGAAAATTTTATTTTTAGTGAATAATATCATTGGTGGGAAAAACGGATTTTTCGTGAATATTTGTTAAAAAAGTAAAGTTTTGAATGCAAAATATATATTTTTTTTTTTATAAGAAATCAACAAAATTTTAGACAGATTCATAGTAAATCAAGGGGGTAGTAGGTGGCCTTCCAAATATTGTCACACCTCGGGCATCTAATTAAAAAAAAAAATTGTCAAAATTTCATTTATGATTTGATTGTAAAAAAAATTACACATAGATAAAAAGCTCAAAAAAAAAAAATTAGTTCATGTGTGAGATAACACTTTTAATTTAAGAGATATTTAGGCCGAAAGAAAATTTTGAGTCATTTTTGGTCACGTTTTTTTAATTTTTGCGTATGCAGTTTGGATGCTATAGTTGTTTTTAATATTTGCTACATTTTCTACAAAAATTCAAATGTTACAATAAGGATCATATAAATATATCAAATATATTGTTCGATAAATAGTTATATAATTCTGCAATTGATACTTTAAAAAATCCCAATTTTTTGCAATTTTTTACAAAAAGGTGGTCATATTTTTTCACTTTAAAGTTAATTTTTGTTCCGGTCCGTATAATTTTTCCATGTTTCGAAAAGAAAACTGCATATAAATGACTGAAAAATTAATTCAAACGAATTTGGGGCAACGGCCTCCCTGCTATGCCTATCCGTATTTCGTAAATTTTAATTTTTTAGTTTATTTGTGAAATTCTTAAAAGGAAAAATTGAGATTTAAAAACAAATAGTTTGATTATATACCTGTATATGTTTATTAAATACCCAAAAAATATTTTATAAGTCACGCTTCGTATAATGACAAAGTCAATTTTTGAAACACGGTTTGCTCTGATTGGTAATTTAGGTATTTTGGAATAAATAAGTAATAGTTTCTTTAGTTGCCTGCTTTTAGGATAAATTTACCTTTATTGTACTAAAATTTCACTGAAAAAAATCTACTTGTATCAATTTTATTTCGGTCCAAATATTAACATCATTTTTCGGTTCAATTTGGCGATTTGTTTTAATTAGATACCCAAGGTGACCAACTTGAGCCGCCTGATCCGCTATGGACATGTGCTCCACCAAATCAGCTCCGAAACACCTTAGCACTGCCCATGAAAATTCATTCTGATATCTCTAACGGTTTAGAAGTTACAAAAATGTTATGTTTTTTAAAATTCAATATAAATTTATAAAAATGTATTATTTCAAATAACATATAATACAATAACTCAAATATTATACTTTGTGAATTGGGTAATTATTTTAATGAAAATAACTCGTAACTTCTAATTAACTTTTTTAAAATATTAACGCATTATTTCAATTCTGAAATTATTATGTTTGTCTGTATTTTCAAAAATTGCTGTTAAAAATTAAAAAAAAAAACTTTAAATATGTGTTCATTACAAACAATTTTTTAACTTTCTATTTAGTAAATTGAAAACATTTTGAGAGATAGACATTTTTAACCTTATCAACTATTAAATGCATAAATTTGTAAACCACAGCCATACAACAAACACACATCATCTTCAACTAATCCTACACCCTTAATATCGGCCACACAGGAATAAAAACTATCCACTACTTCACCTGTACTTAAATCAATTTTATTAAGTATTTGATCCACACCACTAGTAAAACCATATAGACCATTTGAACTCAAGGCAGAAGCACATACTTGGGCCGTGTGTAAATAAGGTTTGTGGAAATGGTTTAACACCTGAAAACCTTTATTATCCTTCCAAGCTAATAATGAACACGCAACAGCTTGATCATCACCGCCTGTTAGAATATGAAGATATTTGTTGGAACCTTCATATAAAATAGCTAAACCATTTATACCACTAGAATGGTGCCGTATCTGGTGTAAACATTTCGTTAGGTTGCTATCGTAGAACGTTAAAAGACCATCAGTGGCACCAACTAAAACATTATCGCATTCTTTAATATATTTTAATTGTAAAATACATTTACCATAGAAATATTGTGTTAACCGGATAACTTCAAATGTTGTTAAATTTACTTTTAAATGTCTAATAAAGCCATCGGAACAACCTACATATATTTCATATTCTTCATTATTTATCGACTTAACATCTAAAGACATTAAACGAGTCTCTGGATCAAAATTATAGGATTTGTTATTTGACTTCTTATCTCTATCCAGTTTTAATGTATAATTTATCAATTCATTGACATGAAAATTTATGGAATTCACTTTAGTTACACACAACTGAGCTCGACCGCCTCCGGAAAATATTAAAAATTCTTTATCATTTAAAGATAATACTTTTAAGGTTCTTATATTTGAAATGTGATGGTATAATTCCTTGTGTTCCTTAAGGCCCGTTTGTAGATTTAGAGTATGAATCTTTATAATATTATCATCTCCTGCCGTTATTGCTATATGATGTGAATGAGAAGTTTTTGGTAATATTTCCATTATATTACAAGGAGCTATATGCCATTTTTTAGCCAAAGGAAATGAGATTAATTCTTGGTTTAATAAGGGTATTTTGTAGAAACGTACTCTTTTATTTTTTATAAATGCAAGAGAAATTTTAAAGTCGTGTTGATTTACTATAAAATGCCAACATCTGTGTCCGCCACCACAGGGCAACTGTAGCAAGAAATCATATTGTTTAGACCAAATCACAAAATGGTTGTCATTAAATCCCAAAAATATATCAAAATTATTGTACCATTTCTCAATATGTTCTACCCAAGATACGGGTATAACCTGACGATAGCAGGTTTGCATAGTGGTATTTACAAAATCAACAGAAAACACATTTAGGGTACCATCATGACCGGATGAACGTATTAGGGATGATGTAGAGGTTTCTTCTAAACAGTGAAGATTGGTAGCTCCTAAATTTCCATGAGGATGTTTTATTATTTGCTTAAATTCATAAGAATGGCTTTCTGACTGTAGTTGATACAATAGCAAATTACCTTGTCTGTTGCTGATTACTATAATTTGTTGGTTATTAAGCAGTAATGCAGTTGTTAACCAAGGTTCTTTGCATTTAGGTAATTCCAAATAACGTTTATCATTTGTACCATCCATAAATAATACACAGTTACCTTGATCATCACTAGCCAAATATTGCTGTTTGTTAAAGAATACAAAAGTTCTAATAACACTTTTTAGCAATTCTTCATTCTGTTTTACTATAAACTCTTCACGATTTTCATCATACTCTAATAAAATTATAAGTTTGTAACCACAAATGGCTATAAGATTTTCATATACCTCCATTACGGTACATTTAAAGTCAAATTTGAAGGTTACATTTTCCCAACATAACAATTCTTCTCCCTTGAGTCTGGAGATCATGAGATTATTTTGATTTGATATTCCTACCAAATGTTTTTCATTAAGAAATTTCACTTTTGCTATGTATTCTGTAGAATTTTTTTCTGTTAGTGCTGGCAGTAGTGTTTCCTTTTGATGTTGTTGGGTTTCTTGTAGTACTTCTTTAAGGCCAAATGCTACCAAATTACCTAAAGAGCCAATGGTGTATATAGTTTTTGTGTTATTATCATAGACAAAATTCCAAATTGTAGCTCCATATTGCTGGCGTCTTTTAAAAAGGAGCTGTCCATTTTTATGCCACAAACAAAAGTATGAATCTTCACCCACACTGAGGGCATAAACATTAGCACCTAGAAATAAAATTTAAAAAAAATTTCACATTACAAAAATAAATTAAAATTTCTTATACCATCATTGAAAATACGTCCTTGAAAAACTCTGGCTACATGACCATAACCGCTGGATAATGGTTGAAGATTTGATTCTGCCCAATTGCCATTACATTTAAATTCTACTTGCCACCATTTAATCGCACGATCATCGCTAGTCGTAATAAGACATTGTGACTCTTGATTGTAATCGATAGAAAATATAACACCATTGTGAGCAGAAATTCTATGCAATAAGGGAGACACATTAGGTTTCCCTAACTCGACTTTATTATCCTCATTCTTAACTGGCTGCCAAATAAGCAGTTCGCCAAAAGCATTACCGGCAAATACCACTAAATCACACCAATTATTTCCAAATAAACAGGCACAATATAAAGTTGACTTATCCGTACAAGATACACGTTCCTTAAGGCTGCACTGGCGTTCATTAACATTGTAGGAAAATCTTAGAACAATACTATGAGCTGTAAGTAACACAATTTCCTGAGGATCACTCAACCACAAACCACAACTAATCCAATCACTTAATTCAGCTCTATAGAATTCTTTAAATTCATAATTAACATTATATTTCAACAATGCAAACTCCTTTTCGCCATAAACTAATAAGAATTTATCATATGAACTTTGTTTCCTTTTAATGCCATGAATTTTATTAGTGAGTTTTATGTCCAGCACTTGTGTCTCAAACACGTTGTCTTCTTTAGTTACATTATTTCTATACAAATGCAACTCATTGCCTTTACCTTTTAGAAATAATGGAAGCTTTGAAGTTGGAATTAAATATATAATAGGAATTAAGTTACTAACCAGTTAATATTGCATTTTTATCAAGGATTTCAATGGCAATGGAATCAGCCACAGTTTCTATTATTTTTCCCATATTGTTAATAAATGTATAGCAACAAAAGCCAGAGCAACATGTTTATTGTTTTTGTTTTGCTGGTATTTTAGACCTGTTTAAGCAACTCTGCAGAGACCTTGCAGGCTTTCAGGTGGCTAACAAAGTCTCAACATTACACAATTTTTTATCAAGACAAACGTCAAAATTAACGCGAATTTGTGGAAGGTGGCAACAGTTGCACAAAAACAACAATATGGCGTATTCATTATTGTTTTTTATATATGCAGTTTTATAACTGTAACAACCAAAATAATAATCAACTGTTCAACTAAGGTTACCTTGCATATATTCGCACTGAATATATGCAATGTAACAAAAATGTTTGTTTTGATACGCCGTATTGTTGTTCTTGTGCAACTGTTGCCACCTTCCGTAAATTCGCGTTAAGTTTGACGTTTGTCTTGATAAAAAAATCTCTAATGTAGACACTATGTTAGGAAAATTTATATTAAAACAAACGTCAAAATTAGTGCGAATTTATACAAGGTAACCTCAGTTGAACAGTTGATTATTATTTTGGTTGTTACAGTTGTCAAACGGCATATATAAAAAACAATAATGAATACGCCATATTGTTGTTTTTGTGCGACTATTGCCACCTTCAACAAATTCGCGTTAAGTTTGACGTCTGTCTTGATAAAAAAAATCTCTAATGTAGACACTATGTTACCGCCAAAAAGAAAAAAATCTCAGTTGTTTAAATATCGTTACCTGATTAATCCACCTCGGGAGGCAAGTATCATAAATACTAAGTAAAATCAGAAAATAATTTTATTAGAAAACAAACAAATGTATATAATTCTTACCTGTTAATCAGATTTATAATTTTTATTTAACTATATTCCCAGCAGATTACTAAAATGTAAATTTTATGTTGAGTGTAAATTTCAATATCTAGTTACTCAGTGGCCAAGGGCTCACTTCCATCAGTTACGAATTATGCTATCATGGATAGTAATTGCCACTTAACTGATCATATAGAAGAAGACGGAAAGAAGATAACAAAAATGTTTTACCGACTCATTGCAACAAGAAAATGATTGTGCGTGCAAAAATATGCCGCTTGGTGTTCGTGAAATTGACAAGGTATTTTTTTAAAACAAAATCTTAAAATTTGAAAATGATGAGTGACGAGAGTACCTTCCATTAATTCCTAAGAAGTCTCATTAATGCCTCCGAAAAAGCACCTAATAATATTGGTACAATCTGCCGCCCCCAATGAACAATTGCTGGCACTGTTAATGCAGTGGCAAATGCTAGATTTTGATATTAAAACCTTACTAGCAGCTTATCCATCGTGGAAAGAATTAACATGATATGGGTGCATAGTTAAAATAATTTATCTACGTCAATATTAAATATGTTTTCATTTATTTTAGACCTTTTAGGCACAAGCTGTAAAAACGTTATAACCCAACAAACCAAGAAACGATACAGCACCATTAATGATATAATTTTAAAATTATATGATAAAATACAGAAATTATTTTTTCCTTAGTAAAAAACTTCAAACATTTTGAGGAAAATAATTATAAATTGAAGATTTTTGTAGAAAAACAATTATATGAAAATTATATTTTTACAACATAATTTAGTGGGATTGCAAAAAATAAAAGAAGATAAAGTAATCAATATCAGCTTGAATTTTAAGAGGAATATACATATGTTTTATACATCAAATTATAGGGAATATTCCTTAGAATGGCACTAATAAAAATCAAAATCAGTTAATTAATGGCCGAGATATCGCCAAAAACCGAAAAAGCCTTTAAAAATGTTTTTTGTTTTCGACTTTTCTAAGCCCCTATATAAGCTGGCGACTTGTTTTGTACAGAAAATTCGGAATCTTTTTTGCGGAAATTAACAAAATCGGTTCATTAACTGAATAACTGAGATATCGGTTAAAACGTAATTTTGGACTGTGAGGCTTCTATATAATCTTCGGAATTCGTTTTAGTACAAATCTGTTGTAAATTTCTTTTCTAAAATTTCGTTTTTTGAATTAAGCAAAATCTGAACGAATTATTAAAAATATACACACATATATGTATATAAAAAGCATTGCAATCACTTAAATTTTATTTTTTGTCGATAAGGTGGTGAAGGGTATAAAGGATTCGACACAGCCGAATATAGCACTCTAACTTGTTTTTTGATAAAATACTTAGAATATTATATATTCAACCAATCTTGGTATGTATGTACATATTCTGGAATATATTGTCAAATTATCGTGCTGATTAAATTCGACAATATCATTATTTTCAAAAATTATGATACCATTTCCGAGTGTACCTCTTAGAACGCAAACTATATCATTTTAGAATTTTAAATGATATAGCGGGCTTCTTTATCACCGAAATGATATCATTACGATATCATATGGTTTGTTGGGAAGTTAAAAAAAAACTATTTGAAATAAAGTTATTTTATTAAGTTTAAACAGAATTTTTCAGATTTTATGAGAATAAAATTTTTATAAAAAAGGAGCTGTCACAATTGTATGTTTTGGGCACAACTTAACAACGCATGGTATAATTTTGAATAAAATTCTACTAACACATACAAAAGTTCGGTTTTTAAGAGCAAGTTGGACTTCTAATTGTTTTCTATGGCTTCTCATCTCAAAAAAAAAAAAAAAAAAAAACTGAATTGTTAAGTAATTTATCAAATTTTAAGGGGAGAGAGTTTATAAAAATTAATTATAAATGCATCGCATTATAAATGCATTTTTTATTGATTTCTTTTTTTAATTTCGAATTAATGACTTTTAAATTAATAATAGGACCCAAACTTCAAAAGATATGTACAATTAAAATTACATACAAAGTTAAATATTTTCATTTTTTACGAAATCAAAAACGTGAATAAAATTGCAAGTTTTTTAAAATTTCAAAAAATTAAAATATAAAATAAAATAAAGTCTATATATAGACCTATGTGATGTTTCATTACCCCTAGTCTATACGTAAACATTTTTGGCAATTGTGAAATTCTATCTTTCTCTTTAAAATGTTACTTTTCGACCAATAAGAAATCAAAACATTTCTATATAGATAATAATAAATTATTACTTTTTCCAGTTTATGCGCTTTTATGTACAGTAAATTTAACCTATAAAACGTCCAGGTCAAATAAATACAAACTATAATTAAGTTATTCCTTTAAAATATTTAATGAACATTTTATTGGAACTGCAGGTTGTATTTATATAAAACTTGTACTCAATATTGAAGTTCAATTAATTTTTTAGGAATATTTAACTTTTTTATTCGGATATGTGATTTCGAAAACGAAATGACATGAAATCGAAAAAATATGTGATGTACATAGGTATTTATTTTTTCGTTTTATTCGGTTTCATTATAAAATTTTAAGAGTTCCACGAAAATTATTTCCTTGGTTTTCAATAGTGCTGTATCTTGTAAAGGAAAAATTAAGCATTGTTCCAAAAATTATTCTTAAAATCGACCGAAAGTCATTACAACTTTTCAAGCCGTTCGATTTGAAAACATTATATAGCCTAAGTTCATTCTTTATTTAAACTTGCATTTATGTGAAAAACAAAACGAATTTCGAAGTACAGGCAAATTTGTTCCTTTCATATTCCTTCTCGCTCTCTCTCTCTCGCACGAAATCATAAATTCAGCAAGAATTATTACTATTTTATTTTTTTGTTTTAAATTTCAAACAAAACAAATCGGTTTTAGCAGAAATTAACAAACAAATAATGAGCGAATGAACGAACACCTCTTCATATAATTAAAATAAATAGTAGAAAAAAATGTATATATGTATATATATATTTATGTATATATATAAAAATCAAGTCACACGACTAGTGAATAGCTAGTGAATAACGTGATTTTATATTTTACGAACGTTGTTTTTTGAGACGGAGAGTTCTAAGTATTTCGATGACTTGAACACAATCATTTGCACATACATACCGCAATGTAATTATAAAGTGACCGCACAATCAACAAAAAAATTATTGTATTTTGTTAGTGTAAAACCACTACACTTTTTAGCACAATTTTTATAAAAACGGTTTTTAACATGTAAAATAAACACTACCAGGAAAGAATTTTTCAAAAAAAAAAAACGTTGTTTTCAGTAATTTCCAAAATACACATGGACACACACAAACAAACTTTCGTATATGTGTATTTTTTTTTGAATCTACACGTGAAATAATTCTCTCAAAGAGCGAATTTGACACTCTCTGACACAAAAATCTTACATATTATGTTACGTCTAGACGTGCTGTAAACACCGCAAAAAATATTACGTACGAATACAAAATCAATTTGACAGTTTCGCCCGTTATATACATGAAAGAAATGTAAATCAGCTGGTCTTATGAGGTCTCTTTCTTATTACACTATGATAAATACGAATAATAAAAAAAAACAACTGAATTATGCTAACGTGACTGAATTATTGCGTCAGTATTCAGTCTATCAGTTAGTTGTCAGGGTAGCTTTTTATGGAGAAATAATGTACGGGTAAGAGAATAAATACAAAAAATAAGCAAACAAATATGTATAATAAAGAATGATTGTATATAAATTTATACCAAGTCATTGAAATAAATTCTTTGTAGAAAATATATATGTATATATATATATATATATATATTAATTTCATTTTAAACAACGAGCCCCTATTTTCTAAAAAAAAACATTCTAAATATGCATAATGTATATTTTTATATTCTTTATAAATTAATTTGTTTGTACTTTTTTTTCTGTTTTTATATATATTTGGAATTAATTTCGTAAGATCGATGAGAAATTTCAAACACGTGCTATTTTCCAAAAATTATGTAGCAAAATAGACAAACATGTATGTTGTATTGTTGCATGTTTTGAAATTACCATTTTTAAACCAAGAGGAAAAATGTATGTATGTATATGTGTGAATACAAGTCGGAATTGAAACAAGTTTTACGAACGTGATATTTATAGATTTTGTTATCAATATACTTTCAATATTATATTAAAAAAAAAGAGTTGTTTTTATACGGTCTACGGTGTCTGGCGGCTATAAAATACACTGATTGGGAAAAATTTGCATTTATGCCTGAATTAATGTTAATTAAACCGCCAATGGTAACAGAGACGTACAATATGGTGTTCTATAAATTGTTCTGTAAAACAATTTTACAAAGTAAATATTTTAAAATTTTAAATTTCAATTCAAAATTTACAAATAAATAACAGTTTTTGTTCGTCAATGACATTTTCGTAGGTAATGTTGCCATATTGCAATGTGACCTTTATATTTAACGAAAAAAAAAAAATAGCCAAAAATTCTTAAATGTTTTTCAATTCCATTTCATTCAATATTACGTGCTATAAGTCACAAATAAAAATTAATTTCATCAGCGCTAAAAATTCATTGTATTTCTGTTATGACTGCAAATACAGTATGTTAAGATATTATTTTTACATTGAAAGAGAACATGATTTTTCCATAGTTTGACTTTAAAAAAGTATATAATTTTCAGCTAATGTAATATTTTTTAATACGAATATGTTAACTAATATATTTATTAATATATAACACAAAGAAAAATAAAATACATATAAAGATTTTAACTATTAAAAAGAGAGCAGAAACTAAACAATACAAAAATTTTTGTGTCAAGAAATTCTTTTTACATTTATATAAAGAAAATCACAAAACTGCGGGATTTAAAATATAATACGGCGAGAGCTGGCATGTGTTGAGAACTGATTGGGGAACCTTTCTCATCAAATAAATTACTAAATTAATGTCATATGGTCTTGTAATACCTATTATGCACTTTCTTCTTTATATATGTATGGGCACAAATTTATTGTGGGATTCAAGTTTTGACTCTTTGCTTGGATATTCAACACCTTTTGCAATTAAACAATAGCCGGATTATCACTCTTTGTCCCTATATGCTTGGAGTCTTTATATCAATATAATTTGAATTTTGGCTTGTCCTTCATTAGCTCAGATTTATTACCACTTTTTATTAAACGAGCTTTTAAAACCTTCAAATATTGTTGCACATCTATGCTATTTTATAAAAATACAGAATTTTCAACTACTTTGAACAAAATACAAATACAAAATATGTTTGTATGTGTCTGTATTTAAGACTATCTTTTAAATATGAATATATATTATTTTTTAATTCTGAAGGCTTTTGTAGTATTCCACTACACTCTGTCTGGATTAAATTATATTACAACATAATTTTAGCATTCCCACAAATTATAAATTCGCCCCAGAAATTTTTAGACTTGTCAGCACAGATCATAGCGAATGACAACATTATCCAACATTATCCCCCAGTAAGAGTGCTTCTTTTCCCATAGCTTTCAACCTGTATTTTTATTCGTTTAGTGTTTTTCTTATTGTTTCTTGGAAGACAAAAATGACATACTCTTCCCGGAGTCCTTTAACAAGAGGCCTGGTGAATATTTGCAAAGTTTCCTTTATTTTTCTAAGTTCAATTTTGCCAAATATTTTGGGCTACTAATAAATTTAACCTCCGAAGTTTCGTCATTTTTGGAGTGATTTAAAACGATATTAAGTATTTGTCTTAATAAGCAATACATTTATATATGGGAAATGGATCGAATTCGAATGATAGATAAAAAAAAATAGTACAAAAGTTTTAATTCAGATATGCATATATATTTTATTGTATTATCTTTATTACACAAAAAAAAAAAGATAATAATAATAATAATGTTACGATATTGTACTTGAATTCAAATATAACGGTTTTAACGGCTGGTTTAAATCTTTCTCAATGCTTCCAGACATTTCCGTTTATGTTAACTGCAGTTAACATAGCTGTAAAATTATTAACATAGTTCTAAACATACAACATTGAATAAAAAGCTTTCACCATTGTTTTTAAGTGTGGCAGCACTAAGTGCTTATGCTGCTGGCACTATCATCAAAAGCTAGCTTGGCAGCACTAAGTGTTTATGTGCTGGCACTATCATCAAAAGCTAGTTTGGCAGCACTAAGTGTTTATGCTAATGGCATTACCTACAAAAACTCTAGATTGTCCGTTAACATTGTAGAAAGAAATAGAGCTCTCAAGAAACATCTAGTAGGCAATACAGTGTATATAAATTGGCCGTGAGAACACCATTGAGTCAGTCTGGTTTGAAGCGTCGTTAAGTAAAGACATATTAACTGCCTTGGCTGTATAATCTTGTACATTATTAAAGTGTGCTGTATAAAGCGTGTAATTTAAGTGTGTGTGTGTATTAAAACACAAAGTGACTTATAAACTGTATTGTTGTACATTTTTAAATAAAATAAAGAGTCGTTACAATTTTTAAACTACTAAACTGCTGTCATTTTTGCAATCAAAGTATAAAGTTTATTTAAAGGAAATAAACGACCGTTTTTAAAAGGTAAAAACGTAACAATTGGTGTCAGAAGTGGGATTGCAAAATAATAAGCAGTCATGAAGTTTGAAGAGCTAAAAGTGGAGCAACTCAAGAGAGAATTGAATAAGTTGGAGTTACCTACAGCTGGTAATAAAGCAGAATTACAAAAGAGGCTGATAGAAGAATTCAAGCGGCGTAATATTGACATCGGAACTTACGAATTCGAGTATAAAGAAGAAATGGAAGTTTCTACCCGTGCAACAACAAGCATGGATTTATCCACAATGTTTGCTGCTTTGATGGAGCAATTTAAAGAAGTTAAAGAAGAAAATAAAATAATGGAAATGAAATTTCAAGAAACTTCTAAAGTAAATAACGAGAAACTTCTTGCTGAAGTCAAAGAAGAAAATAAGATAATGGAAATGAAATTTCAAGAAACTTCTAAAGTAAATAACGAGAAACTTCTTGCTGAAGTTAAAGAAAGTTCTAGATCGACAGACGAGAAACTTCAACAAATTTCGGAAGTTATAAACAGCAGAGTGGATGGCATTGATAAAAAGGTGTCCGACTTAGAGAGCTGCCTAGATATACAAGCCAACGTCGTTGATAAAAAGCTGACCGACTTAGAGAACTGTCTAGATTTACAAGCCAAAGTCGTTGATAAAAAGCTATCCGATTTAGAGAATGAAATAGCCAAAGGTGTTGATAAAAAACTACAAGACCTAGAAGTAAAGATTAATAATCTTCAATGCCAAGATGGACAGGTGCGAATTATTCCAGAATCCTCTAGTAGAATAAAGGCCCCTAGTTTTGATGGCACCACACCATTTAATGTGTTTAAGTTCCAGTTTGATACAATTGCCATTAGAAACATGTGGAATGACGAAGAAAAGGCTATAGAGTTGATATTGGCCCTAAAAGGAAATGCAGCAGTAGTTCTTGAAAGCGTGCCAGCATGTAACAGAAACAGTTATGATGATATAATGGAGGCGCTACAACGTAAGTACGCTGGTGAACATAAAAAGGACTTATACCGAATGGAATTGCGTGGTAGAGTGCAGAAGCCCAATGAGACGCTACAAGACTTTGCGTTGGAAATCGAACGTTTGCTGCAGCTTACTTATCCAGGGGAGAACAGCCCGTTTTTGGACCATTTCAAGACAGAGGCATTTGTTAATGGTATTCGCGACCCTGAAATAAAACACGCGGTTTGTGCAACACCTAAACCATCATTTACTGAGACCGTATCATTCGCACTGGCACAAGAAACGGCGAAAATAATTTCAAAGCCGCAAATATGCAAGGTGCGAAATGTTGAAGTTGTTTCTGATAATGAGAGAAATATAGTCGACGAATTAAAAAAGGTTTTGGAGGCGTTTAATGAGAAGCAAAATAAAGCCAGAGTAAAATGCTATAACTGCGGTAAATCGGGTCATATTCAGCGAAACTGTAAAACACCAAGAAAACGAAACAGATCTGCCTCGCCTCAAAGAAATAACCGGCAGTCAAATCATCAATCATCACAAGAATCACCTTTAAACTAAAACGAGCTGGCACTATGGGGCAAGAGCTAGCTCCCACATCTGAGGGCCCCACCATCTCCATATCCGTAATGCAACAGAAAAATAGCAATCTTACTGCTTCGGGGTATATCAACGGTCAGAAGCACGTTTTTACTGTAGACACCGGGGCATCACAGTCTATCGTCAGGCCAGATTTAGTTAAGAAAACAATTGAACCATTATGTGGGGTAAGCCTGCGCACAGCTACTGGGGAGCCGGCCACGGTCTATGGTAAAGTAAATGTGAAATTAACCATTGCCAACGTTACCGTCAATCATGTATTCATTGTTGCCGACATTGTGGACGAAGTTATCATTGGTGCTGATTTCATGATTAGCAATGGCATTACTTTGGATATGGGACAAAAAGTTATGATTTGGCGAAATGTGGAGATACCCCTTGACGTCGGATATGAAAATAAGACTCAAGTAAGAAAGCTAGTTACCGTCGAGCATCAGAAGCTACCACCACAGTCAGAAACTTTAGTATGGGCTCGCATGGAGGGAGATTGTGAGGATAACAGTTTGTGGGTAGTAGAACCAGCAGAAATAACAAGTGATCTTGTAACAGCAAAAGCCCTCGTTAAACCCTGCAACAACAAAATAGTTCCTGTAAGAATGCTTAACCTGTCCAGCTACGAAAAAGTCGTTAAGCCAAATTCTGAAATAGGTCAATGCACTTCAGCAGAGGCAGTAATCAATTGCGAGAAAAACCCGCAACCTGCCAATAAATCCACCAAAGAACACGAGCTTCTGGCGGAATATGTGGGGAAATGGGTAGAAGGATTAACGCCGCCAGACAGAAATAAGGCCAAACAGATTCTGAAGAAATATAGCTCCGTCTTCGCCTTAAAAAGTCAAGGCCATGGTAGAACGGCAATTGTAAAGCATCAAATAAATACTGGCGAAGCGAGGCCAATAAAGCAGGCGCCCAGAAGTGTTCCTCTAGCAAAACGAAGTGAAGTGAAGGAGTTGGTCAATGAAATGGAGCGGAACGGTATAATCGAACCATCTTCAAGTCCTTGGAGCTCGCCTGTTGTTTTAGTTAAGAAGAAAGATGGCAGCACTAGATTTTGCGTCGATTATAGAAAACTAAATGACGTCACCAAGAAAGACAGCTACCCGCTACCAAGAATTGACGACACCCTGGATACACTAGCTGGAACACAATGGTTCTCCACATTGGACTTGCAAAGTGGTTATTGGCAGGTAGAGATTTCAGAAAAAGACAAGGAAAAAACCGCCTTTAGCGCGAGTGATGGGTTATGGCAGTTTAATGTGATGCCGTTTGGACTCTGCAATGCTCCAGCCACATTCGAGCGTTTAATGGAACAGGTATTGAAAGGACTTCACGGGAAGACATGCTTGGTGTACCTCGATGACATAATTGTCATGGGTAAGACTTTTGATGAACATCTGAATAACCTTGAAGAAGTCCTTAAACGTATATCAGCGGCTGGACTCAAACTCAGTGTAAAGAAGTGTGCGTTGTTCCAGAAAGAAGTTAAATATTTGGGACATCGCGTAACAGCAGACGGAATATCAACAGATGAGGATAAGATAATGGCTGTTAAGACCTGGCCACGTCCGAGAAATCTCCACGAATTGCGTAGTTTTCTTGGCCTTTGCACATACTACAGACGATTTGTCCCGAATTTCGCCAATGTAGCCGCAAGCTTACATGAGCTGACCAAGAAGTCACAATCATTCCAATGGTGTGAAGCACAAGAATTAGCATTCCAGAAGCTCAAGGACCTGTTATGTACGGCACCAATTTTGTCATATCCTATACCTGGAGAAACATTTGTGGTAGATAGCGATGCGAGCGGATACGGAATAGGCGGTGTACTTTCACAAGTAGTCGGTGGCACTGAAAGGGTCATCGGATACTTCAGCCGAACGCTTTCGAAGCCTGAAAGAAACTACTGCGTAACGCGGCGAGAACTTTTGGCAGTATTAGAGTGTGTGAAGCATTACCACAAATATCTGTATGGCCAACACTTCCGACTGAGAACCGATCATTCTGCCCTCAGGTGGTTGCTGCAATTTAAACAACCTGAAGGACAACTGGCTCGTTGGATAGAGCGGCTTCAAAGCTATGATTTTAGCATCGAGCACCGGAAGGGTTTGAAACACGGCAATGCGGACGCGCTGTCAAGACGGCCCTGCAACGTGGAATGTAAGCATTGTACAAAAGCCGAGGAAAAGGAATGTATCATCGATGTTCGACTAATGCATATAGAGTCCAGTGAAGATTGGTCTGTAGCGCAAAGAAATGACCCCATACTGGCAAAAATAATATCGGCAAAAGAAGAAGGTAGAAGGCCAGCCCGCAATGAAATATCCGCCGAAAGTCCACAGATGAAATCATATTGGGCCCTATGGAATAGTCTACAGTTGTTAAATGGCTGCTTATACCGCATATGGGAAAGTGCTGACGGTAAAACAGTGACAAATCTAATTGTAGTACCATCCTCTAAAATAAACGAAGTAATGGAAGAGTTCCATGACGGCCCCAGTGGTGGTCATCTTGGTGTAACAAAAACCTTAGAAAAGTTAAAACAACGTTTTTATTGGGTGGGTTGTCAGCAAGCAGTAGCCGATTGGGTAGCCAATTGTTCGCAATGCATAGCAGCAAAGGGCCCAGTAAGAAGAAGTCGTGGACAACTTCAGCAGTATAACTCAGGCGCGCCATTCGAGCGGATTGCAATGGATGTCGCAGGCCCTTTCCCCGTCAGTGATGCCGGAAATCGTTACGTTCTAGTGGTTATGGATTATTTCAGCAAATGGCCAGAGGTATATGCCATACCTGATCAAGAAGCTAAAACGGTTATAAGTGTATTTGTGAACAACTGGGTGTGCCGCTATGGTGTTCCACTGGAGTTGCATTCTGATCAGGGTAGAAATTTTGAATCTGCCGTATTCAAGGAGATGTGCGATTTATACGGAATAAGAAAAACGAGAACAACGCCACTGCATCCTCAATCTGATGGCATGGTCGAAAGATTCAATCGCACTCTGGAGGAATATTTAAGAAAAGTGGTCAGTGCACATCAGAAGGACTGGGATGAACACATACCGAAATTTCTATTGGCATACAGATCAGCTGTTCATGACTCAACCTCTCGAACACCTGCAAAAATTGTCTTCGGGACAGAACTTAAGTTGCCTGGTGATTTAGAATTCGGTATTAAGCCCTCATCAACAAATAGGGAAAACAATTCCCAAGAGCAAGATGACCTGAACGAGCTACATGAATTCGTACGCGGACGAATAAAAATGACCAGCGATAAAATGAAAGCCAGATACGACCGAGCAGCGAATTCTGAAGGATTTAACGAAGGCCAGCTTGTACTGTTGTATAACCCACAACGTAAGAAAGGACTGTCTCCCAAACTACAAACCCATTGGGATGGACCATACAAAGTGATTAAGAAATTAAACGACGTGGTGTACAGAATACAGAAAGAAAAGAGCCCGAGATCTAAAATGAAGGTTGTACATCTAGAACGACTAGCTGCCTATGGGAAAAGTGAATTCGTGCCTATTCGGGACGAACAGGCTTAAGCGGGGGGCAGTGTTACGATATTGTACTTGAATTCAAATATAACGGTTTTAACGGCTGGTTTAAATCTTTCTCAATGCTTCCAGACATTTCCGTTTATGTTAACTGCAGTTAACATAGCTGTAAAATTATTAACATAGTTCTAAACATACAACATTGAATAAAAAGCTTTCACCATTGTTTTTAAGTGTGGCAGCACTAAGTGCTTATGCTGCTGGCACTATCATCAAAAGCTAGCTTGGCAGCACTAAGTGTTTATGTGCTGGCACTATCATCAAAAGCTAGTTTGGCAGCACTAAGTGTTTATGCTAATGGCATTACCTACAAAAACTCTAGATTGTCCGTTAACATTGTAGAAAGAAATAGAGCTCTCAAGAAACATCTAGTAGGCAATACAGTGTATATAAATTGGCCGTGAGAACACCATTGAGTCAGTCTGGTTTGAAGCGTCGTTAAGTAAAGACATATTAACTGCCTTGGCTGTATAATCTTGTACATTATTAAAGTGTGCTGTATAAAGCGTGTAATTTAAGTGTGTGTGTGTATTAAAACACAAAGTGACTTATAAACTGTATTGTTGTACATTTTTAAATAAAATAAAGAGTCGTTACAATTTTTAAACTACTAAACTGCTGTCATTTTTGCAATCAAAGTATAAAGTTTATTTAAAGGAAATAAACGACCGTTTTTAAAAGGTAAAAACGTAACAATAATAATAATAATAATAATAATAATAATAATAAAAATCAGTTTCAATTACGAAATAAAAAATTATTTGATTTTGATCCAATCACCAAAACGATAATACTAATTAAGTAAAAATAATTGATTTTTGCTATAAATTTCAATTAATTTTTTAATTAAATGAATTATATTCATAATTGAAACTTCTTTTATAACTAATCAAGCTATTAATTGATACGGTTCAAAGATTATCTAAATGTGTACCACTGCGCAAAAAATATTTATTGCAAAATTATGTAAATGAAATTCAAACATTTTTAGGTAGAAGAAATTGTTTTAACGAAACAGTCCAACAAAGTGCGGTAGGGTGTAACCTTTAGAACAATAACAAGAAAAATATTCGAATTATTACAAAATATCAATCGTCAAATATAATTTTTTTGTTATGAAAAAAATTTTTATTTTTAAAATATCTATTTTTCTTTTTCGTTTGCATTTTTTGAAAGGCCGTCGTCAGTTTTTGTAAAACAGAAATTATTAAATTATAAATATAATTAAAATTTAAAATAAGTCGAAACAACAGATTAATTGAAAAATTAGTTCGAATATTTTTTTCTGTGTATTCAATTTGTCGATCATAAGCTGAACTGAAATGATCTGCATCCTGTTCCAAATTAACTGTACTTGCCGTGAGATGACAAATTATTAATTTAATTGTAGAAAGGCATTTACGTTTTCAATATTTTGCTAACCACACGCAGTTCTCTATTATGAAATGAATGCTGCCGTTCCTCCCTATGAGAACTTCTATTATTTGCAATGCATTTAAAAATTTTGTTGCAACAAATTTTCTAATTAAAATATTTTTTTATGAAAATTTTTATTTCTTTAAAAAATTACTTCATTTATGATAACTTTAACAAAATATCATAATTATTAACATTTTATTGAATTTAAATTTATTACAAATTAATTACTTTTGATAAAATATTATTACACAGGAAAAAATATATTAGTTCTATAACTAGTTCCAAATAGCCTGTACTCATTCTAGTTTGACGTTACGATCAATGATTTTTCTTCGAAATTGTCACCCCCAGAACTAGTTTTGTGGAAGTGTTACCCAGCCAGTACACATTCTAACGGAACGGTTCTCTAGAATTAGTTCTTTAATCAATGATTTTTGTTTGAAATTGTCACATTAAGAAATATTTCTACAGAAGCGTTAGGGAACGGTTCAAGAACCCGTTATCAAAATCAGTGATTTATGTTTGATTTAATTTTCTAATCTTATCAATCAATCTTTTTTAATTTTTGGATTTTTTTAAGTTTTTTTAATTAGTTCTAGCTATGAAGTCATTTGGGAACAAGTAATTTGTCCAGAGAAGTCATGTACAACTAATACAGAAATAGTTCTTCAAATATTCTTTAAAACCAGCAAAAAAAAAAAACAAGCTAGTGCTTCCAAAACAGAACATTTTCACCACTCGGAAAGTAGAACTAAATGTGTATTTTATTTCTTTGGAGCTTATTAATAATTACTTCCAATAAAGTAAAAATAAATGTAGTTTTAGTATGAAATGAAATGTTAATAATTTCTAAGAAAATTTCAATTTACATAAAATTTCACATAGGAATTTTAGAAGAGTGTACAATTTTGAGATTTGGACCCCTTTAGGAACGGAGTTAAGGGGGCTCAAAGTGAGGTATCTCTGACCTGAATTTTTAAACGAAAGCAAATTTTTTGTTTCTTACCCGATTTCAAAGATTTTTATTTCCAATTAAAGATCTCGATAAGGCCTACGAAAAACGTGCTTGCATGTGCTATTTATCTCTTATGGTTTTCCAGTTTTTTCCATATATAGTCCATTATTACCAAGCAATTTTGTTAGATTTTTATTTGTTAAATCAAATCAAAAAACCAAAATCATCTACCGCATAAAGAAATTTTGAAGAAATTTCGATGCTTACCGAGTCCATAAAATAAAAGATTTTGAATTTCTAATTTTTCTTTTTCGAATTTGATACATTTTGTATCAAAAAAATTGTTTTTTTTCTAAAATCCCAAAGCATAATCTACAAACAGAATGGAGTTTCGGAAACTCTGTTGTGTTCTTAAGAGTTTGCAGTGTGATTTACCGGACTTACAATACCTAATGTGGGCTGTAGATCTTTTTAAGTATATCACGTGACAGTTTTTAAAACATTTGAAACACTCTTAAATCTTGATATTTAAAGATCTTGTAGATCCCTAAATTTGACATCATTTTTAGATTTTCTAATTTAGAAAGAACTAAAAATCCCGGAGCTTCTAAATTTAAAGTAATTCTTTTTTATTTTTAAATTGACTGAGAAAGATGGAGGATGTAGTTTTTTAATTGTTTTAAAATATTTTATATTTTAAATTCCAAATAAATAATAAATTATTTAACATTTTTTAATTATTTTCCTATTTTCATTTTCAAATTTCAATTTCGACTTTGAAGTAACGCTTTTTGTTTAAAAAGTTTTAAATGATATTTAAAAATCCAGAAAGTTATTAAAGTTTATTTAACATGAACAAATAGTTCATGTATTTCAGGACAAAGTATTTTATTTGATGTTTTATTTGACGCATACTTTTTGCGGCAGAAATGAGAAATTTATAGAAAGCAAAAAAAAAAAAAAAAATCGAATAAGTTCTAAAACTTTTATCCAATTTTTAAAAACTGAATCTTGTTATGTTTAAAACAAAAATGTCTCTAAGATTTTTATAGAAAAATTTATAACAATTTGCTTGAAAAAACTATTATTCAAAAGAAATATAAATTACTTTTCAGCCTAACCTCCTAATAATACAATCATATATTTTTCTTTACTACACATCGGACCGGATAATACCCTCATTTTTATAATTATGTTTATATTCCTAAATAAGTTTAATGTTGTCATTGTCATTTTAGTCCATATAATTAAAAATATATAATTACTCATAGTTCATTGATTCAATGTTGGTAATTAAACAAATAAAAAAAATTAAATTTATTTCTTATCAGTAACGTTCATAAATCAAATAAAACAGAAACAAATCCCGTAAGTGATGCTAAGTTTTTTAAGACTAAATCATGATAAGCGTTTTTTTTTTTTTTTTTTTTTTTTTTTTAAATTATCAATAGCCGGTTTTTTGTTTATTAAATGAAATAAATTTTTGTGTTTTTGTTGTTGGCTCTTTGAAAAAGTACTTGACATTAAATAAATAGGTAAGAGAGTAGGAGAGAGACTGATAGTAATACATATGTATGTATAAAAAAGAGGGTGTGTAAGAGTTTCTAAGTAAATTGAACGTGATTTTCATATTTTAAAAATAAAATAAACCATCATATACATAGTATGTATTTATTTATTGGAATGATGAAAGTATTTTTAAACCATGTTGAAATATCTCAATATTATGGGATGACTATTATTATTGCGTGTGTTAATAATGTTTACTCTGTGATCGCTTTCTTTACACGTTTTTTTTTTCCAATGAATTATTTATTTACTTTTTTTTTATTAAGTTAAACACATAAATCTTTATTTAGGTTTTAAAATAATATTAAATCAATTGCACTTTGTAGGAATGAAAAAGGTCACACAATTACAACTACATGCTTATATCACAAAATAAAGATAATTTATTTGTTTATTGATAAAAAAAAAAAAGTATAGGGGATTTTTTTAAAGTATTTCCCAGAATCGTGTGCCATTTTTTATGTTATATACCACCATGTAAGGTACTATAAGCAATTTTTTATTTGAACTCAATTTGTATTTTTGTTAATTCTCTTTCAATAAGAATATTGTGGAAATTTTTTTCAAATTTTTTTTATTTAATGTGATTGATTGTTTGATGTTTAAAGGCCATTTTTTTTTTTTTGCCAATTTAATTTCACAATTTAGTTTTCTGTACAATATTTAAGATTTGATGTCTAAATTGATCACAACAATTAAGCAATTGCTAAGAAGAATTGACTTTAATGGAAAGTTACAAATATGTATGTATTATTGAATGACCTAGTACATTTAATAAATATAACACCAAACAAATAAGTGTGGTCATACCCAACAAAAACTTTTCGTTCATGTTAAACTATCGGGTATAATTGAAAACAAAATTAAACTACTTATTTTTTTGCCTGAATAACTAGTTATTTTTGTTCGAGTTGTCCACAAATTCATGTAGTTATTCTTAGATTCTAAGGGTATTCAAAAATATGTTCCTAAAGGAAAATAAAAATAAAAAAAAAAAAAATGTTGCAATCAATGAGATTTGAACTTGGGCACAAATTACCCATACGTTTTTAACGGCTAACATCTTACTCAGTTCAGTACCAGTATAATTTCCTAAGCGAAAAACATTTTGTTCCAACAACCTAATCCAGCGCTCCAGCCAATTGAACCAATATACTGATTGCAATATTACTGTGCTATTATACTATTAAGTACTTATTTATGTAATACAGAGTAGGCAAATAATAATGACGCCTCATTTCTAAGAAACTACTTTAATAATTAGTTGCCATTACCGAGAATTAAAAAGTTGTTGCTACACTTTTCGCCTTTTCAGTTGTAATCAATCAAAATTAAATAATTTGATTACGAAAATTAAATTAATTTCTAAAACTTTTAGATTTTTAGATTATTTTTATTTTTTATTTTTTGATTGGTAATGGGTGATTCAAGTAGAGATACTTTTTTCAATAGCCTTTTTTTGACCGATTACGTGTGAGTCGTGTCATGCTGTCATGTTAGTATTGTTTAGTATTGTTTGGCATTTCATAATGGAAAGACTTACACTTGAACAACGTTTACAAATCGTTCAACTTTATTACGAAAATTTACGTTCTGTAAGGAATATGTTTCGTGCACTTCGTTCAACTTATGGTCAACATAATCGGCCTACTGTGCTTACTATTCGCAATACCATCACCCATTTTGAGACCCATCATTCATTATTCGATAATATTCGACAGAATAGACCACCTCCAGTGCTTTGTGGGCCGGTGGAATCATCGGTCCATATTTCTTTAAAAATGATGCCAGTGCGAACATAACCGTCAATGGCGACCATTATCGTGCCATGATAACCGACTATTTGATGCCAGAAATTGAAGCTCGTGATCTCGGCGAAATTTGGTTTCAGCAAGACTGCGCCACTTCCCACACATCGCATCAATCAATGGATTTATTGAGAGAACACTTCGGTGAGCACATAATTTCACGTTTTGGGCCGATCGATTAGCCACCAAGATCGTGTGTTAACACACCGCTAGACTTTTTCCTGTGGGGATATGTAAAGTCTAAAGTTTATGCGGACAAACCTGTTACGATTCAGGCCTTGGAGTAAAACATCACGCGTGTCATTCGCCAGTTACCAGTCGAAATGCTCGAACGGGTCATCGAAAATTGGACTCAACGGATGGACCATCTGCGACGTAGCAACGGCCAACATTTGATAGACATAATCTTCAAAAAGTAAATGCCAAAGAATGTTCTTTCAAATGATAATAAACATTCCCCATTAAATTTGAATTTTCTGTGTTTTTTTTTTTTTTTTTTCTTTAAAAAAGTAGGGAACCTCGAAATGGATCACGCTTTATTTCATTTTTAGTTCGTATTTTTTATTTTTTTAAAGTGTGTACTTTTTTGAAAATTGCAACTTCTTTCTTAAAACACAATTTTAAATTACCACTTTTTTAATATTTTTCATTTTCTGATTTATTTATTATTATTTTATTTTTTTGCTTTTTGGAAAATAAACTTTTTCTTTTGAAATATTTTTATTTTATTTTGAAAATTGTATACTTTTTCAAAATTGTTTTTTTTTTTTTTTTTATATTGGTACTTTTTTAACATTGTAACTTTTTGGCAAAACTGTTACTTTATTTTGCTATATCATTACTTTTAAATAAAAATCATGAAATCAATATTTTACTAAATTTTCCTCGAAATTCGAGTCAAATAAAACAAATAAATTACACTCTTCTACAAAATGACACTTTTTATTTTCAATCCCAAAATGACTAAATGTGGCCGTAGCTTTTCTTGAGGACATCATATAAAATTTTCAAAAAATTCGAAAGACCTCAAACAATTTTTTTCTAAATTTTTCGAAAAACACGCTTTGAGGTTAATTTCTGCACTAAAGTATCGTAGTTCCCTAAATGTTAACTCAATTTTAGATAAAAATTACATTTAAATTTATTTTGCTATACTTTTTAAAAATTTCGACTTTGACGTAATTTTTTTTAAACATTTTTCTTGAAGAAAAAATTGACCATATTTTTAAACGATTTGTCAAAAATTTAATTTGTTTCAATAAATTTTTTAATTATATCAATTATTCGTGTAATCAAATTTTAAATTTACTTATATTTCTATTTAAAAATAAAACTTTTAATTATTTTACTAATTGTATTTATTAATTTGTTAATCAAAAATAAATAAAATTTAAGTGATCATTTAAGTAATTGAATCTAAAATTTTTTTAATAGGTAGAATTTTAATTAATAAAATAACTAAATATGTATCATTTGTAATTGAGATTGGATTTTAGATTTTTATATCTAAAATTTAAATTTGATTTGTTAGAATAATACGATTTTGAGTAATTTATTTAATTATAATAATATTTGAAGTTATTTTATTTTGATTTAAATTTTTTCGAAAATATTTTTTTTTCTCTAATAAAATTTTATATGGTATTTTCACTTAAAATCTCAAAAAGTTATTAAAAAATTTTCAAACTTTCTAAAAAAATTCTTCATATATTTTAAGACAAAATAATTTATGTTTTTTTGGTGCATACTTTTTGGGGCAATTTTCAAACTTTCTAAAAAAATTCTTCATATATTTTAAGACAATGTATTTTATGTTTTTTTGGTGCATACTTTTTGGGGCAAAAATGAAAATGAAAAAATTAAGAATTAAAAAAAGGAGCAAAAATGAAAAATTTATAGAAAGTCTAAGTATTAGAGTTATTAGAGATAAATTCGAACAAGTTCTAAAGTTTTTGTATAATTTGAAAAAAATTAATCTTTTTATATTGAGAAGAAAAACGTCTTTAAAAGTTATTGTATAGGATTTTATAAAAAAAAAATTAAATAAATTGTCCAAAAATTATGGAAAATTTTTATTCTCTTAAATTTTGTTTAAAAATTGATTTCAAATAAAAAAAAACTAAATCATAAAGAATTATATACGGTTGAAAAGCCTGATGAAATGAAAAAATCCACTAAATATTGACAGATTTAGTGTTTTAGAAATATTTAAAAAAGATTTATGATGATCACAAGAAAGCCCATAACGTACGCTATGTCTTTCTTGAGTGATTTTTCTCTGTAGCAGAGTCTTATTAATACGCCTAAACTTGAATGTTCGATGAGCCAAAAATTACAGGCTTTTAATTACCCAATAAAAAAAGGAACTGAGAAAGAGCTAAAAAAAAGTCATGATTTTAACATTATGTTGTCATTGGAAGGAAGTACTTAGTGCTGAAAAAGAGCTGCAGTAGTTCTTTTTTAACACATGATTGTCATTTGAAATTTTAAATTTCTTAGAAATCATTAACCGTTCTTTATGCTAAAAATATATTTATTTTCACTTTTTTGAAAGAATTTATTAATAACTTCCAAAGAAGCTCAAAATATGCACTTAGTTCTATTTTTGAAGTGGTGAAAATGTTATTTTTGGAAGCACTTGATCGTTTTGATCGTTGCTGGGTAATAATATACGATTAAAGCGTTCATTTTTAAAATAACGTAAATCATATTTTAAAACTTGCTTTTCAGGATTATTTTCTTTTATAGAATTTGAAAAATAAAACGATAGTTTTTATTGTTTTCATCATTTTTACAAAATATTTAATCAATTATTGTTGATATTAACTATAAACTATAAATTTATTGAAACTGTAGTGGAAGATATTTATTTTACAAATTTTTAAATATCTTTAATTTTCATCTCTCAATTTCTATCTACTTAATAGAAAATGTCTTCTTTTTTTATTAATCTACAAATATTCAAAAAAAAAAAAAAAAAAAAAAAAAAAAAAAAAATGACAGATACTGTAAATTAAAGAAGAAAAAAAGATAAAGAGGGGTAATAGTGTTCATAAGAGAGCAAAACTAATATAAGTAAGAGAAAAATATGTGTTATAAAAATACAAAAATAAAATAAAGCAGTCATGGTCAAATAAACTTGTATGTGGATTGGAATTTAAACATAAATTAAATATAACAAGTTCAAAAAGCTCTTTCGTACTTCTACTATAAAAGAATACTAAATTTTTTTTTAATATAATAAAATTCAAATAAAATGTCCGAGTTTTAAAATAAAGCGCACATACATATGTATAAGAAAGCAATCCAATTTAAAACGATATTTTTAATTTAAAATGATAATACAAGAAAATTAAGATTTTTTTAATATTGATATTAAACATTTTATATTAAGAAATATTAGAACAAGTAAGAAAGATATAGTCGGTCAAGCCCGATCATATGATACCCCACATCATTGTGTAAGTCCATCAAAATTCGTGCAGGGTCTTATATTAGACATGTGGACAATTGTGAATCGATATTTTTACTAAGTGTAAAATAAAATATACGAATACAGAATATTACGTTAATACGAGTACTAACATTTATATGAATTTATGCACTTTAGGGTGATTTTCGAAAGAGGGTTTTATATGGGAATTATGGTCAATTATGGACCGATCTTCATGAAAGATTGATACTTATACAAAATTTCCTTACACCGAATTTCATTAAAATATTGCTATATTTAAGGCATTTATGATTGTTAAACCCCTATTCCGGGAGGAAATTTATGATTTTTTCTGCACGTTATAAACACCAGCACAAAGGCATAACAAACCAACCACCTATGGTGGTGTAGGGTATAAATACCAGTAACAACTGCATTGCAGTTATTAATGAGCGTGAAGTGTGCAAATTGACCTAAGAATCTATAGACGATTGATAAGTTTTGCTAAAGCAGACGGAAAAACTTACTCGATTTAAATGATCATCTCAATTAATAATTCATAATTATAAAGAGTCAATGTGGAAGAGTACCTATACCGAATTCATTGATATTATATGTTGCTGTTAGGTATCACCGGAAAGGATACCTGTATATTGCCAATAGATCATAAATATATAAATTTTTAACCATCACGAATAGATAAATCATTTGTTAAATATAGGTAAACACCATAAATGTAAACTAATAAAATACTTATTGTTAAAATAGACATTTTTTGTTTGTTTTGTTATTTTAAATTTATTAATAGAAATATATGAATGCTTAGAAAAGGATAAAAAAGGGAAATGTTTTTTTTTTTTTTAATTTCTTTCGCTATTTAGAAATAAACCAAACAAAAGGCCCAATTTGGGGTTTTTGGAGAAAATACAAATTTTTTAATTGCAATAACATATTTATTTATAAAGATATCTTAATGAAATTTGCAAGAAATGTGGATCTTATTAATGTAAATGAAAGCGCGTTAACCAAATTTCAATCAGGGATAGGGTTTTCCTGAATTCCCAAAAAAACTAATCAAAATTCCCAAAAATGGGATTTTTTTACATTTATGGCTATAGAATCCACATTTTTCCGAAGGCCCATAGATTTTGATTTAAAACTTTTAAGAACATATTGAGGATTCTTAAAATATATTCCGCTTGTCGATTCGTGCTTTGGGATTTGAGAAAAAATGGTCTAAAGTCAAAACTTTCATATAAAATGGGTCGAATTCGGGAGGGTGTGTACAATGACCAATTGAGTTATTGGGCTTGTTTTTTATCTTAAAGCCATCTCTGTGAAGTTGCCTTTCAGAAAAGTGTAAAATTATTATATGTTGCTAAAGAAAATTTTATTTTAAATAAAAAAGAGTGTAGATACTTTTTCGGCTAAAAAAAAACACAAAAAGTCGCCTTTTTTGCAATTTTCAAATTTAAAATCGTTTATTTTTGGACTCGGTAAAGATATCGACTTCAATTTTTTTTTATTCAATAGATAATTTTGTTCTTTAACTAGATAGGAAAAAAACTAATTAAATCGGTTGGAAATACTAGGATATATATGAAAAAAACTGGACCAAGAACATACAAAATTATGGTGCTTAAAAATTCAAACGCAAATAACTTGAAAACTATAAGAGATAAATAGGACATGTACGCATGTTTTTTATAGGTCTTATCAGGGCCTACAACAATATATAAAAATATTTGAAATCGGACAAGAAACACAAATTTGGCAAGCGATTAAAAATTTGTTATGTCAGAGGTACCTAACTTTGAGCCCCTTAGCTCCGCCCCTGAGGGGTTTGTTGTGCCCCCCTCCCAAAGTTAATATTGTACACTCCTCCGCTACGCCTAAACCAAATTTCATGAAAATCCAACCAGCCGATCAAAAGTTACAGATTTATTTCCAAAAAGTTTCGATTCTGCCCCACTGTGCAGCGGAGTTCTTAAAATCCGGTCGTCAAAGAAAAATATACTAAATAAAATTTGATTTTTTTTAACTTTCTAGAAAATGTTGATTGAGTAAATTTTGACAAAACAACGACCTAAAGAATGAGAATGAAAAACATGGTTCAGAAAAAAAAAACACAAGAATGAATTAAAAGCCAAAAAAGTAGATAAGCTCCTAAGAGCTATGCCAAACATGTTCGGCCGCATAATGGCACGTTGTGTTCATTTCTTCAAAATCAGGTATGAGCCATGTTAAAGATATGCTTGTAGCATTAGTCTATCAAAGCTAAAAAAAAAAATTAAATAACAAAGCTGAGAACTCTGAGGCAAAGACTGATCAAAGCTCCTCAATAATAAAAAAATAAAAATATGTTCAATATTTTGTATTTGCCCGGAGTCATATGTTAATTTTCTCATGTTCCAAAGCACAAGTTTCGTATACCGAATAAACGAGAAAGATGGTCCTGAATAGTATCGAACTGAAAACAATAAAAATTTATAAAACAATTTGTTGTATGACAAGTTTACTCAAAATTTTACAAGATATATGATTATTTTGCTTCTTTAGTCCGAATAAACTCAAATAATCATAACAAAGAGTGTCATAAAAAGACATTGATGGCACTCATGACATGCAACAGTGTTTTTAAAATTTTCTGGTCAGATTTTGAATTTTGTCGTTACAGTAGAAGCACTTAGAATTTTAAATGTTATTTAAGTCCCACAGAGTATTAGTTTCTTGAACTACCCAGAATTTTGGCAATTGTAAAGGAATTATTGGATCCAAGTTAAAGCGAATTTAAGAAGACCGCAGCAGTGCTCAATTGTGATTATTAATTTTAAATTCTTATAGAGATATACCGCGAAAAATGTCGTAAAAGTACTTTATTTTTTTTTCCAGAAATCATACCAAAAAAAAAATAAAAATAATCTAGTTAACAATTAATTTTTATATCAAATGATATATCAGAAAAATCGAAAGAAGAAATGCTACAAGTAGTCGATTTAGTTTTAATCCTAACTTATTTCGTTAATTTTTTTTTATTAAAAAAAAAAAAAAAAACATGTTATGTTTTATTTGAACCTTATCTTATCTACAATTTTAATAAATTTTTTAACAAAAATTAATTTTTTTTTTATTTTTTCTTCGATAGTTACACTGTTCTTTCTGTGACGGAGAGATTTTCAAAGGTCATAAATTGGATTTTTTATTATATTATCTAAATCTTGTCATTTTTTTATAAATAGGAAGTATTTTTAAACGGCCTTTAAAAAATACAAATATAAAATACATATATATTTTAATTTTTAATATAAAAATGTTGTAGTCTTGTAGTTTGACGAAATTTTTTTGGAAACAAATTCACGTGCTAGTATTTGTGTAGATTTGAACAATGTATTCCAACTCTCGTGATTAAGAAATACAAAAAAAGATGTTTTTATTATTTACGCCGTCCACAACAAAAATCTATAAATAAATACTTTTTTAAAAATACTTTTCAAATCTACTTCGCATTATAAAATTCTTTATTTTTTCAAATTTTATTTGACTATAAATTTATTGTACGTGAAATGTTTGAAATACTTTCTCACATTAAAAAAAAAGTGGAGGGATTTGAAAATTTGGAAATAAATAACTCTGTATAAGTATATTGAACTACTAATTTGCACTGAACTGATTTTAATAGCAAAATACCTACAATTCAAGTGAATTTAATTTAAGGACTGACCACGAAAAATTTAATGCATACAATTAAGCTTATAAAAATGAAACCAATCTTTTTCGATTCATAATATTTATGAAAAATTTTTTCAAATATATGAATTGTTCATGCATTTTAAGACAAAGTATTTCAATTTTAATTTGTTGCATATTTTTTGGGGCAAATATGAAAAATAGAAATTTTAAGTTACACAGAAAAAAAAATCATATATTTGAAAATTTTTTTCATAAATATTATGAATCGAACATAACTTTTTTTCCCGAAATTTTTTCATAAAAAATAAAATTTTGTTCATAGATATTATTGAATTGTTTATAATGAAAATTTTAGTGATTTTGCAAAAATTTTGTTAAATCTTTGGTTTAGTTTTATTAGATTTGATTGCAAATGGTAAATGAGAATAGTTATACTTAATAATAATAACAACAAACTCCTTAAAATGGCAAAATTATAAGGAAAGTCTGTAGAAATTTGCATAATTTCATCCTGATAAAGAGCGCTTCTTTTCTGTTCCTATAATGCACAGTGGGGCAGAATCGAAATTTTTTGGAAATAAATCTGTAACTTCTGATCGGCTGGTTGGATTTTCATGAAATTTGGTTTAGGCGTAGCGGGGGAGTGTACAATATTAATTTTGGAAGGGGGGCACAACAAACCCCTCAGGGGCGGAGCTAAGGGGCTCAAAGTTAGGTACCTCTGACATAAAAATTTTTAATCGCTTGCAAAATTTTTGTTTCTCGTCCGATTTAAAATATTTTTATGTATTGTTGTAGGCCCTGATAAGATCTATAAAAAACATGCTTACATGTCCTATTTATCTTTTATAGTTTTCAAGTTATTTGCGTTTGAATTTTTAAACACCATAATTTTGTATGTTCTTGGGCCAGTTTTTTCATATATATCCTAGCATTTCCTACCGATTTTATTAGTTTTTTTCCTATCTAGTTAAAGAACAAAATTATCTATTGAATAAAAAAAATTGAAGTCGATATCTTTACCGAGTCCAAAAATAAACGACTTTGAATTTGAAAATTGCACCAAAAACGACTGACTTTTTGTGTTTTTTTTAGCAGAAAAAGTATCTACACTCTTTTTTATCTAAAATAAAATTTTCTTTAGCAACATATAATAATTTTACACTTTTCTGAGAGGCAACTTCACAGAGATGACTTTAAGATAAAAAACAAGCCCAATAACTCAATCGGTCATGGTACACACCCTCCCGAATTCGACCCATTTTATATGAAAGTTTTGACTTTAGACCATTTTTTCTCAAATCTCAAATCACGAATCGACAAGCGGAATATATTTTAAGAATCCTCAATATTTTGTTAAAAGTTTTAAATTAAAATCTACGGGCCTTCGGAAAAATGTGGATTCTATAGGCATAAATGTAGAAAATCCCATTTTTGGGAATTTTGATTACTTTTTTTTTTGGGAATTCAGGAAAACCCTACCCCTGATTGAAATTTGGTTAACGCGATTTTATTTATATTAATAAGATCCCCATTTTCTGCAAATTTCATTAAGATATCTTTATAAATAAATATGTTATTGCAATTAAAAAATTTGTATTTTCTCCAAAAACCCCAAATTGGGCTTTTTGTTTGGTTTATTTCTAAATAGCGAAAGAAATTTTAAAAAAACATTTCCCAAATTTAAGTAAATCTTTATCCTTTTCTAAGCATTCATATATTTCTATTAATGTATATAAAATAACAAAACAAACAAAAAATGTCTATTTTAACTTAATCAATATTATTATTTTTGGTATTTATCATCTTCCTTAATAAATATTCTATTTCTAATAAGATTTTTTATTATATTAACATTTTGTTTAAATAAATCTTGACTTCCCTACCAACGATTTAAAATCACGCGTCTAGTACATTTTGTCCAAAAAAAAATTCGAATTTATGTTGTTATAAAAATATATTGAAACTTTTTTTTCGCAAAAATTTCGGTCCATAAGAGGTCATTTTAGTATATCATGGGAAAAGTACAATTTTTTTTTTCAAAATTTTATACAAATTTCATATTTTTGATACTTTAATAAATAAAATATTTAAAAAAAATGTTGTGTTCTACTACAGTAAATATGGTCTATCATAAAGTAGTTTCGAAAAATTTGTTATCCAAAATGCAGAAAAAAATCCTCTTGTGGAACAAAATCCCATGAAGAAAAATTTTAAAACATTTTTCCATAATAAGCTCAAAATTTTTGGACACCTATTCAAAAAAAATACCTGCAACTTTTTTGGGCAAAATGTATGTAGATCCGTGATTTTCAATCGCTGGTAGGTAACTGAAGACAAATTTTAAATAATTATTACATAAATATTTTTCTTGTATCAATTACCCACCCTTCGTTTGATTGGTAAAAAAAGTGGCAAATAAGCCTTTTATCGTGACACTCTATTGTATATCCTTTTATAGAAAAGTTTATTATAAATTAAAGTTAAACTCGAAAATTTGTGGAAAATTTATATTTTTTAAAATGTTGTTTAAATTTTTGATATTTGACCAAGATATAATTAAATTTATATGATTGTAAAGTCTAATTATTTTACTTCCCTTAAAAGTTAAAAAAAAAATAAATCAACGAAATAATAACAGAGTTAGGGATTCATTAATAAAGAAACCTACCAGAAAATAGATTAAGCATAACTCAAAATATTGAGTTTGTATAGGAAATTTTAAGAATGATTTATGAAATCCTCAAGAATTACATACCTAGCGATTATTGAGGCCATATAAAGCTTTTTCTAGCTCATCAATAATAAACATTTTTATGACAAAGTCCACCTTAATCTGTTATTTTTTTAATATTAAATCACATAAAAAATATTTTTATTTTATTACAAAAATGAAAAAATCTTAGAAGGTCGTTACCTAAAAAAACCAACCAAGAAAGACCTTCAGTAGGTCATATGAAGGGTTATGCATTTATTTAAAGAGCTCCTCTGACAATGTACCTAGATATATACATTTATACATATATATACATACATTTCCAAATATATAGGACACCCATATGGTGTAACACATTTTAAAATGTAGGAATACATAAAAATGTTAATGAAATTATTCTACAAATTAATAAATATACAAACAATAAATATACATATTATTAATTTTGGCAAAATACCAAAGAGGAAAACATGGAAATATCGTTTTTTTTATTTTCAATGAAAAAAAAGGAAAATGGTCACATGAAAAGACATAACGCTGACTGACGTTTTGAGTAGGTGTAGCGAGTGTAGTGACGATACTGGTATGTAGGGTATCCAATCGATTAACCGTTATTCGCCTATTCGATTAATTTTTGTCGATTGACTGTTCGAAAAATTTAAAATTTAAAATTTTATGTTTTCGAATAACGAATAAACCGAATAATTTGTGTCGAATAACCAATTAACAGAAATTTAGTTTTTTTGAATTATAAATTAGATTTTTTTATTTTTATGTGAAATTTGTGGCAATTACATATTTTTTTTTTAATATCTCTTATATCATTTTTAGGAAAGCACTGATGAAAAATAATACCTATTATGCACATTTTATTTCTTTTTAATGTGTTAGTTTAGTTTAAAAATTAAAACTAATTTCAGGATTTTATGACTACTTTGGATGTTTTTTTTTTTTATATACAATATTTTATAAAATGCGACATGAAATGGTTATAATATTATAATTTTACACATTCATTCTTACACAGAAAATAGAGTTACATGACTGATTTATTAAATAAAGCCGAATTAGGAGAATATTTTGTAGTATTAGATCAAAAAATGCAATTTTCCATACTGATAACTGATAAAGTGAACCCTAAGTGAAAGAATTTAATTTGGTCATGTTTTTAAATAACTATTTTATTGGATTAAATACTATAATGAGTGTTATTTACGTGTTTTATATGTATTACTGAGACTATTCGATTAATCGAACAATTTGCCCATAACCGGTTATTAACCGATCAACTTTTAATCGCAAATAATTATTTGTCGAATTAACCGATTAAAATATAAACCGAATAATTGGAAACCCTACTGGTATTCATATATATATGAATTTGTTTTTACGCCTTTTTTTCTATCCCCGAGACGTGATATATATCACATGAAGATATATTTAACCAACAATATTTATTAATGTTTGTTTTGTTAATTGGGAATAGAGTCACATACATACATCCATACATACATATGTATGTGGTATATAATTTTTATTTTTAAATAATAAACAAAACAATTTTTTTTTTTTTATCAAAACTAAATAACAAAATAATAATAGACCAAGTAAGTGTGATATTTAAGACAGATTTAACAAGGTATTATTAAACTATCAAACTCCATATAAAATTTAATTTGTATGAACGTTAAAACTATAAAAAAAAAATTTGTAAAAAATCCTTTCCGAACTGCTTTTACCTTGTTAAATTTGCCTTGGAGATAATGTAATAAATGCATTTAGAGTGAGTATAAGAAAATAACAACCAAAACAAATCGGAGAGAGAGAGAAATTTGTATTGACTCATCTTGTTGGAGTGTGTATTAGTAAAAGTTTTTGTAAGTCATTTCAGTGTCATTTGTTGAATGCAATCATTTATGGATCGCCGGGGTCTGTAACAGCCCGCCTAGACGTAACATAATATGTAAGATTTTTGTGTCAGAGAGTGTCAAATTCGCTCTCTGAGAGAATTATTTCACGTGTAGATTCAAATATTACTATTATAAGATGTATTATGAGACTGTTGTGATGAGATTTCTCTACACAACCATCTTATAAGATGAACTGTCAAAAAAATACACATACACGAAAGATTGTTTGGAAATTACTGAAAAACAATGTTTTTTTGTAAAATTGTTTCCTTTTAGTGTTTGTTTTACATGTTAAAAATATTTTTATAAAAATTGTGCTAAAAAAGTGCGAATTGCTTAAATAAAAAGGACATGTTTACTCTGTGATTGAAAATAATGACATCTTATAGGATTTATTAGAATACGTGTACGTACCCCTTTTTAAAGATTTAACATAATATAAACAAAATGGTTACTCTCCTCTGCCGGCGTTATCTCAAATATTATATCAGCGTTAATCTCAGTTGTAGACCTGTGGTAAAGAACGATAGAAAATTTATTTTTAAAAAATAGTTACATAAAAAAACAATTGAAAGGTGTTATGAAACTTAGATAGTTTTTTTTTAATAATTAAGCTATTATTTTGAAAAATTGCATTTTATACTTTATTTATAACATCATAAATCTGTCTTAAAAATTTCCAGTACATCCTCAACATTTTTAGTTATACTAAAAAACTGTTTACGGTTAAATTTCTGTATTAATGTATCTCTAACCCAGTTATTATTTTCTTGCTTTTTAATTTTTAGACTGTTTTGAGAAGTAAGATGAATTAGTCTTTTCGGCTCTATAAATTTCATTTTGTCTAGGACAAATGGTAAATGCAAATTTTAAAGCAACATTTAAAAAAACTAAGTTCTTTTTTTTCAAAATGGTTCGATATTAATTGCAATTTATTATAAATTTAACATTTTTCTAAAAAAGCATATGGGCCATTGCGAAAAATATTTAATCTGTCTGGTATTGAATTTAATCCCTAATAAGTTTTGTGGTGATACTATTTTGGAAAACTGCATTACAGATCTCAACTCACAAGACTTGAAACTAATAGTTTGCAAAATTTTAGTATCATAGGTTTCATTTTATAATCATGATTGTTGTTAAAATTTAAAAAACTTAGAAAAAAAGGCTTGATTTACTTAACTTTTTCAAAAATTATTCTACACTTTATGTTCGCGCGTTTATACTTTTGGATCTCATTTCATCCTATATAGGCTAATCGGACTTTGGAAATAAATTTTAGTTCTTCTTTGTTATCGTGCAGACTTTCAACAGTTACATACAGGGTAGTCGAAATTTGGTCTCAAAATTTTTAAATTTTATTTATTTTTTTTGTTTTTTTTTTTGGGCGGGGTTTGTGCACCTCTCAATAGAATACAAATATTGAAACAGGGATTGATACTTGTTGTAAATATGCATATTTTGCACTATATGCCCTTGATGTGCTCTAAATGGTATGTGTGGTAGGCAGTCTCAAACTTTGAAAAATAGGAGCGAGCTTTAGTGAGTCACATTCGCAGATTTTTTTTTTTTTTTTTGTTATTACAATAAATTTATTAAACAAATTTTATGGACTTTTTGAAAATTACGCAAAAATTTCACTTTTCATTTTTGTATTTTTATATAGCAAATTGCTAAAAATGGCGATAAATATAATTTATCGGGACCTTAAATTTAAGTCAAATGTCGTTGATAGTTGAAAATGGGACACTTTTGTTAAAACAAATTTTGCGAACACCATTTTTTTCAAAATTGTTGAAAATCGTGATTTTTAATATAAAGAATTACGATTTTTTTAGACCTATTTAGCAAAAATAAACTTGAAACTTATTTTGGCCAAAAAGGACCATTTTAATCGCTGATAAGGAACTGAAGATTGATTTAATTTTTTAAATATTTTTCAGTATTCAGCTCATAAATACGCATCGTCTTCCCACATCGAAATCGCAAAAAAGTGTTTCCTTGGGACACTCTAATGTACATCGATAAAATATTATTTTAAAACATTTTGATGTAAATAGAACAAGATTTTTTTTCAAACTGGACAAAAACTATAGAACTTATTCATATTATCTCTAATAACTTTCCATACATTTTTCATTTTAGTCCTTCATTTTTTTTATTAAACTTTTAGATGCAATGCAGGGGGATTCAGTTAGTTGTTTTACAAAAAATGATTTTAGCTAAAATTTAAGATAAATTTAAGCTTCATTTTATTTTGACTTATACATTTTTTTTAATATTAAAATTACAGCTGTTTAAAACACTAATAGGTTAAATCAACGACCTTTGAAATACGTCAGTCATTTGGAATTATGTATACACAAAACATACTATCTCACCAAACAACCCTCCCTTTTCCTAAACCATGATAGTAATACACAATAGTAATATACTGTGTAAATGGTGTGACGTCAATGCTTTTTAACTACATTTCAACAATAAAAAGTACTGTTTTTTAGATTTTGATAGTAGACAACATAACTTTATTAAACTTTAGCAATATATATATATATATATATATATATATATATATATATATATATATATATATGATTGTGTTTCTGTACAAACTCATATATATTAACAAAGTCCAAAGTGCTATAAGGATCGGGTCAAATTTTGAAGACAAAAACAGACAAAAAAAACAAACAAAACGCTAACCAAACCATTATCGATGGAAAATTTTTAACAATCTTTTACTAGCAAAGGGTAAAGGAGAAGAGTGCTTAAGGATAGGAAATGGGTAATGAACTTATCTGTAGCAATAACACAGGGAGGTAAAGCACGAAAGATGCAAAAAGAAATAACAAAAAAAAAAAAATCAATTTTTAAATTTAGCACAAACTGAAATACAGACACACACATTTACATAATACTAATACATTAATGTGTGTGTTTATTTTGCATGTGTATGAGAGTATTTTATATATAAACAAGAGACGAGCCCCCTTTCTAAAACTGGCTGAGCTTTGTATATAAAATGAAGAAACAGAAAAAAAGAAACTGTAAAAAGGGTAAAGTGTGTCATTTGTACAATGTGGAATCTACATATTGAATATACGCAAAAATTATAAAAAAAATACTTTTAGTCTAACATTTGCATACATAAAAATTAATGAAAAAGAAATAGGTATGTATAAAAGAAATAATACATTATTACCAATAAAAAGAATTAAAATTTATATGCAAGTAATGTGGGTCCTTATAAATATTTCTTCTTTTTTTTGTAGACTTTTTTTTATTAAGTAGGTACCTTTTTAATTAAAATAAAATATTCACAAAAATATCAGTTTGTTATTTTTTTTTATAAAAACACAGTTTTTTTTTTTTTTTTGCAAAAACCTTTTTTTATAAATCCCTTTTCCGCCTATAAATTTCAAATAAAAAAACAATTATTTAGTAAATCAACTTATCTATTATGCATTTCATTTCTTCTATAGAACAACAAATACAAAAGAGGTGTGTATTGTTTATTGAGAATAAAAATAAATATCACACCAACAACATTGTTGCTGGAAATAAAAATGTATACGTGTGACGAAAAATATTCGTAGTCAAAGTATAAATGCATGAGAGCGCTCGTGTAAGTACATGGGGGGCCTTTTATAAAAAAATAAAATAATAAGAAACAAACAAAATTGTGTGTACAACGATACACTAATACTCTCACAAAAACTGTTTATATAAAAGAGCGTGTGAGTGTGTTTGTAGAGTCGAGGTCTTTTTTTAAATGTGATGTTTGTTTCGTATTAATCAACATTCAAACGCAAATAGTGGAAGAGTTTAAAGCGCAAGAAAGAGAGATATTTACAAAAATTAAATTAAATGTTTTTAGAAAAAACGAAATATTATCTTAAAGCAAATTAAAGAAAAAAGAAGCTTGTATTGAAATATAAATTAAAAAGAAATATTACAAGATTAAAACAACAAGAAATAAAATGTGAGTGTACTCTTGTGTATAATGGAACATTTTTAAATTGCAAGTGTACTTTTTTTTCTTTATTTGATATTTGTGTTGGTTTTGTGGAATTATACTTTTGTATACATTTTTATGGTAATTTTATTTACTAATTAAAAATATTGCCAAAAGAATGTTATAAAACAATCTCGATATTGCTTGGAAATTTGAAATACACGTGCGTAGGTTTTTTTCTGATGTGCTGTTAAGTCTGTTGTTTAAATATAAATTGCATTTTAATTAAAATAATGTGATCAGTTTTATTAAATTTTATAAATACCAGACACAGGATTCATATGATTCATTGATTTTTTTTTGTTGTCCAAAGTAATTCTTTTTTTTTTTTAGTACTGTTTTAAAGAAAACCAACGTATCAACCGGCATTTGTTTATTTTCATGTTGGTGTGTGTGCGTCTTTAATATTTAATGTTTTTTAATTTATTACATTTTGCTGTCTTAAGAATTTTCGTTGAAGAAAAAAGTTTATTATTTTTTTTTGTTGATAAGAGAAATTTTTAAAAAAATGTTCATGTTCAATTGTTGTTTTATATGATTTAATGGCTTGTTTTTTTTTTCTTTTTTGATAAGTTCCAAAAAAAAAAAAAAGAAAAAAATGTACAAATAAACATTTTAATTTTTTGTTACTTTAACGGAGGACGAAGACAGGTTAAAATTGTCGGTGGCGGCTTAGCAAAACTAATTCGGCGGCGTCTAATAGTCGGCTTAAAACCGACTTTCTTTGAAAGTACATTTCATTTTTGTTTTATATTTTTCATTGCATTTTTTTTCTTTAACAATACAATTAACAAAAACCAAAACAGATTTAATACAAATAAAGTAAGTTTACATTTTAGCAGTGGCTATTAAATTTTTGTTTGCTTTAACAAAATATAATAATTTAATCTTTTAGATTAAATTCAGATTTTTTATTCAGGAATTCATATTTGAAATATAGGTTTATTGACCTACAAAGGTTTTTTATGCTACTTGAGAATTGGAATAAATAAATACAAATAAATATTTTTTAAAGAATTCTTAACATTGACTTAATTGGTTTTTGTCTGTGTCTTTATTATTAATATTTTTTGCCTAATTTGCTTTAATTGAATAAATTCGAAAGTTCAATCAAATTCATTTCAATGAACTCTTAATAAATAAAATAATTTTAAAATAAAAGATAATTAACAAAAAAGCACACGACTAAGATACATTAGTCGTATCAAAAGCTGATAATATTAAGAAAAATAAGTTAGGCGCTATATTCGAATCTTGATCACCTTACCGAAAAATAATAAAATTTGTGCCTTAAAATATACTTTCATATTTTTACATTTGTACTTAAAAAAGTTATAAATTTACATTTTTTTCCAAACTACAACAAAAATTAAACACAAAATTAAACTATCATATCAAGCGTTGCTTCCTTAAAGAAAACAATACTCATTTATAGCTTCTGAAAACTACTAAAGTTATATACATATGTTTGTATGTAAATACATGCTTATACAAAAAACAACAACACTGAGTCATTGCAGTGCTTTTTGTATATGTTTGTGTGTGTACATTTTTAATATCTTTTTTTAGTTATTTGCCTATAACTCGGTTGTTTATTAAAAAAAATATATATTTACAACAGACTAGAACAAAAACGAATTCCGAAACTTATATAGAAGCTTCACAAAGTCCAAAAATGCGTTTTGACCAATATCTTAGTTATTAATTATTTTCCACAAAAAAAAAAAAAAAAATTCGAATTTTCTGCGGAAGAACGAAGTCGCTAGCTTATATAGGAGCGTAGAAAAGTCGAAAACCAAAAACGTTTTTAGAAGTCTGGGGATTTCTAAAAACTGATTTCAACAGGCAGACGGACACCGTTATAACGACTTTCTATCAATAAGCATACAGAAAATATATACTTTTAGGGTTGAGCCTTGGATGAATATTGTATAAATTACAAACGGAATTACCCTTTACATCTTCGGTGAAGGGTATAAAAAGGGTATTTTGAAAATTTATGGACCGATTAGTTTGATTTAAAAATTCGAAATTCGAGAAAAATATTTGTGGCACATCTGCGTAAGACCGTATATTAGGGCTTCAAAAGTCAAAAAACTGTTTTTGGGTTATATCTCGGATACTAATGGACGGGTTTTGTTCATTTCTTCCACAAAAAAAAAATCCAAAAAAATATTTCAAATTTTCTGCAAAAAATGAAGTTATTAGCTTATATAGGGGCTTAGAAAAGTCGAAAATAAAAACGTTTTTTTTTGGTATTTTCAGTTTTTTGGTAATATCTCGGCTATTTATCGATTTGCTAATTTTTATTAGTGTTCAACTCAGGGAAATTCTCTATAAATTGTGGAAAAAAATTCAAGGTTGGAAACCGAAAAAAATAATGCTATCGGTAACGGTATTAAATTTATTTTTATTTCGTGAATGGTATCGTTACCGATAGTATTTTAAATTATATTATACCTATTATATTATATATTATACCTCTACCGAATATTAATTAATTAATTAATATTAAAAACATAGCAAAAACATAAAAAAGTTACACCTTTTAATTATTTTTAATTAAACTTCAATTAATCTTTGCAGTTTAGTTTTTGTCGTGTATCAAATTTCACTTTTGTCTGATTTTAAGTAACATCACAAGTCAACACTGTAGAAATACTCATTCCAATTACTAGAAAAAGTCGCTCATTCCAATCTCCAGAAAACATCTCATTACAAATTTAAACCATTGAAAATATGCTTCTTTTAAAAGTTTAAATGGCGTCGCTATCTGCTAACATATGATGTTCATTCCGGAAGAAACCTCCTTCGCAAATCGTCCACTCACAGAAAAAAAAAGATTAATTGTTTAATTTTTCATCTAATTTATATAATTTTATTAGTGTAAACTAGTTAGGTGCTACGCGCTTCCGATATAGTGAAATACGAATAATACCTTTTTTGGTTAATGACTCGTTATAAAGTGTTTTCTTTATTTTTCATATTCAATCAACAGTCTTAAAATTTACTTCAAAAAAATGCTGACACTATGTTTTCGGGCTTTTAACAAATTAAACTTATCACATTACTTTTACAAAATATTTAATGTATTAGCCAATCATAAACTGCAATATAATCAACGAATTAATTATAATATGATGCCCGTTTGCAGTAGTGGTATTCTCTCATGTTTGCACTTCTCTGTTAACTTGTATATTCAATCAAAAATAAAAGAAATAGTAAAAATTAATTTCAAGTAAAATCTTTTCGCATTTAAATTTTTAATTCATTCTGTAATCTACTTAAAAATTTTTCTTTTTTCATTTTGGTGAGAAGTGCAAATTTAAACAATTTTTAATTGTTTTGATTGAATTATTTTGCTGATTGGCGATTTTTTTTCTGTGCTCGATCTGTACCTTCATATAGAAAGCTAGAGTTTCCGAATTCAGTACCCCGAGTTTAATGGTCTCCACCAAAATCAATCCTTTGACTTTTATAATGACACTCCGCAAATAATTCAATATAAAATAAGGTTAAAATCGATTGCATGTGATAAATATAAAAGGCTCGAAAAATTGTAACGTACCACAGCTACACACTTAGCCAATGTGAGAATAAGACGCAAAATTTTCGAAGATCAAACAACAAAAACCCGCCTGGTTCTATTTAAGATATAATTACAACGACTCGAGAGTTGTTCTCCAATCCAGAGCTTCTTTATGACTGCATGATTTGTACAGTATTATTAAAAAACAAAAAAAAAAAAAAACTTGGGTTAAGAATTTTACATCTTTTGGACGAAATATACTGAAGATAAATTTGTATTTTTTAATATTATTCCTGTATTAAGTTGATCAATACGGATCGTTTTAGGAAATCTATTGAAACAAAGAAACCAATAATAAAATGACTTAAAATAATATATTTCAAAATACCGGTGTCTACCGGTATTGAAGGAAACGTTATTTGAATATCGGTATTTTTGGAAAATAATTTCGGAAAATAATAATTTTATCGGTATTTATAACGGTATCGGTTCCAACCTTGAGAAAATTATTAAGAAATTAAATTTAAACAAAGAATTATAGATTAAATTAATATGAGTGTTTTATGAAATTATTTATTTAAAGGTCTGTCATTGACCGGGGGCTATAAGACTTTGAAAAGAAATTATAAATAACAGCTAGTGATATTTCTTAAAAAACTAATAAATACTTTGTTTTGAAAAAAAAAAAAAAAAATGTTTTTAAATATTTTTTTAGTTAAAAACACATGTACATAATTTGCGAAAATAAGATATTTTTAACTATTTTTTTTTAGCAAAACATAAATTATAAGATATTTTTTAAATTAATACTAAGTATAAGAATTTAAAATTATGAAATACATAATTTTAAAAAATTCATTAATAATGAATACTAAACAAATATATACACTGCCTGCCACTTGAATAAGGAATCATATTTTTTTAACTTTAATTAAGTATATCCTGAACTAAATAATTTTTTGCGCAACCAAATTTCAAAGTGTTGGCTTTTGTTTCCTGAAGAAATAAAAAATAGACATATTTGGTTACACTAAAATTACGCATTTATTTAAAGACATGTATTTCTGTGGTACTATTTCGTGTGTCACTTGAATAATTAATTCTTTTAATATTAATCAGGAAGGCTATGATTTGAATTTCTTTCAATATAAACGGCTAGAGAATTTTTAAATGAGACGTGGCAAGGCTCTTAATAACTCTGAAAAAGAAAAAATTCTGATTTTGAAATCTCAGGGTCAGAATCCGGTCCAAATAGCTAAAAACATTAATAGAGGAAAGACAATTGTGTATATTATTTAAATAACGTGGAAAGATATGGAAAAACCATGAAAGGGCGGAAAAAAATGGCAATAACTCCAAAAGAAAGACGAAAAATTCTTAGAATTGCATCAAATTCTGCCATGTCGGTATCAAAAATATGTGAAAAAATTGAAGTCAGTGCCAGTCTAAGAACAGTGCACCGTATTTTAAAGCCGTGCCCATACATAGTCCGATGAAAACTGCAAAAAAAAACCACTTAATGAACGCATATCACAACGTCTACAGTTTGCCAAAAATACAATGACATGGTCCGACAAATGGTTTAAAGTTGTATTTTCCGATGAAAAAAAGTTTGATGGTCCTGACGGGTATAACTATTACTTCCATGACCTAAATAAGAAGGAATTATTTTTGAGCCGCAGACAGCCGAGAGGGCGGAATAATGGAATGGGGTGCCATTTCGTATTATGGTACCATAGAATTGGTTTTTGTATCCAATAAAATGACTGCAACGACTTACAAAAAAATTCTGCAGGAAACATTTCCAAAATTTAATGATTTCTTTGGACCCATACCTTGGACGTACCAACACGACAACGCTCCGATTCATACCGCCAGAGCAGTAAAATAATGGATTAATCAACAAGGTGTTCAACTTTTAGATTGGCCCTCATATTCACCAGACCTGAATCCAATGGAAAATGTCTGGGGTTGGCTTGCAAGAAAAGTTTATGAAGCATGGAGTTAAATTTCGCTAAATTACTTAGAGTCATTATACAGGTCGATGCCAAATCGCATTTTTGAGGTTATTTCTAAAAGTGGTGGCAGTACTCATTACTAGTTAAATGCTAGCAGATAATAACTTTCATTTTTATAAAATAAAATTTAAAAATAAATTACAGTTTGCTTAGTTTTAAAAAATATTCCTTATTCAAGTAACACACGAAAAAGTACTACAGAAATACATGTCTTTAAATAAATGCATAATTTTAGTATAACACTTTGAAATTTGGTTGCGCAAAAAATTATTTTTTTCTGAACTTTAGTTTAGGAGATACTTAATTAAAGTTAAAAAAATGTGATTCCTTATTCAAATGCAGTATATATATATATAAAATTGTTTATGGCTTATTTAAAAAATAAACGTAATAAAAATATATACATTAATAAAACAGAATTTTACTGTATTTTTATAACTTAAACATCATAAACTATTGTTTAATTTTTAGTTTTTTTTTTTTTTTTTTTTTTTTTTTTTTTGAGGAAATTGTCTCATTTTTAAAAGAACTAAAAAATTTCCTTAAATTTTACGTAAAGAAATGAAAATTTTTCTTTGATTTACCTTATTGAATACAAAAATTATTTTAATGATTTTAATATTATCCTCTTTAGCGTATAGGAAATGAATTTAAAACCTCTCTTATTTACATTAATATAAAAAATGTTCTCTTTAATTATGTTAATAAGGAGTTAATGTTTAACTTTCTTAGATTATTTATTCAAAATGTTATAATAACAATTATATTATTACACAATTTTTTTGTGTAAAAGTTTATACAATTAACAAATATTTCTAAGAATTATTATTAATATTATTGCTATTGATATGAAACAAAATGCTTTTAATTGCTAAAATGTCTGTCTGTTTGTCCGTCCCTCTGTCTATCTGTAAATAAATATGGCATGACTATTATAACTATTAACTCTCGCCCCGACAAGCCCCTTTAGAAATCTATAGGTATAATGGAGAAAAATAAATGAACAAAATGCATTAGCAAAAATATATGTATAGAAATAAAAACAATTGTGTGTGGATATGTATATGTATGTACATACCTACTATAAATAAACAAATATTTATTATAAAATTTAAATTTTATTGTTTTTCATTTCAGTTCAAAGCGGTTCATACAACCCAGAAGACGTACGCAGCCAAAGCAAAGTAATAATAATAATAAAAAAAACAATTAACAAAAAAGCATTATTTGTGAATTAAAGAAGCAGAAAACAAGTTTTTTTGATAAACAACAGAAATTTGTAAAAACTGAAAAATATAAAGATTTAATTAAAAACTGCCAAGACAGTAGTAATAAAAAAAACTTAAAGTGTGAGTTAATGCACGTACAACTAACAAACCAACCCCCGAAACACAGTGTATTTAACTTTAATATTTCACTTCAACTCAACAACCTTTTCATATACACACTCTTAAATACTTTCAGTCTCGTGTGTTATTGAAATAAAAATTAAACTATACAAAAAATTTGTGAATGCAATATTTATTAAAATTAAAGTAGTAGTGATTATTTAGTCTCCTACAAACACATATATTATATCTAATAAAAAAGAAGAGACGAGCCCCGTTTTTCATTATTCATACAAAAACACCATTAAAACGTGTCAGTGTGTTTGTTGAAAAAAAAAAAAATTGCAACACACCCCCCTTTAAGAGAGCTACAAAGAAGAAAACAAAAAAGGAAAAAAAGAATCGTCGTAGATAAGTACATTCCAGTTACAAAACTCGATTCATAAATGCAAATAGTCAAACTGTTATACAGTCATACGATTCGTCCAAATAAGAGAAGGCAGGTTAGTATATACATACACATTTTTTTACATCTACTATATATAAAATTTATAAATATTTAATATCTGGAAATATATGTATTAATACAAACACACACTATAGAATTTAAGTCATAAGTTGGTGTAAACGTGTATGAATTTTATTTGAAAAAGCTTTCTAATGTAAGAAAATTGGAAGCAATAAATAATGTAAGAGAGAGTGAGACAGTGGAATTTAAATAAGAGTTGCCACTTTATAGTGTTTTTAACGGTAAATGTAGATTATGCGTTCAATTATAAAAACAAAGCAAATTTTTAAATGATAAGAATGAATTAAAATTCGAAAAAAGGAAAGAAGAATTTCAAAATAATTTTCTAAAAGCTCATTAATTAAAAAAATAACAATAAATAATAAGTTTTATTATTGTTTAGTTTTATTTATAACAATAAAAATGTCCCTTAAATAACAAAAAAAAAATATTAAAAGTAAATAAACCCAAAAACTCCAAAAAGGATATTAATCTATCTAAAAACCTGTTGGCAACATAATTTAAATCTCATGCTCAATTATTTTCTTTAATGCATACTAGCCTCTTACAGCATGTAAAATAAAAAGTTCTCTTGTGTAAAAATAAAATTGTTTACACACGCACACCACGTAAATAGAACACATCAAAAGTACTCTCTCATACATTTACAATTCTACACATACATTATTCTCTAAACACAATCATACACATTTTTTACTTCTTATATATAAACGAAAAAACAACTTTCCAGTATTTTACTAACAAACTGTCAATTTTGACCTTCAAGGTTCCTTCAAAAGTACAACAAAGTCAGAAGCTTTGAACCAGAGCAGTTATTCAGTCATATACACAGCAACTACTGCGGCTACAACAATTCAACTCATAACGTGGAGAAAACGTTTTTTTTTGGTATTGTGGAAAAAAAATATATCTTTTTTACATTATAAAAGCCGATTGATTATTAACTACTGCTAATACGAGTGTGGACTGGTTAAAGTGGTCGACGAGATCTAGACACGAAAAAAAAAAAACAGAAAAATACCAGAGAAACCTTAAACACAAAGTTTATGGAATTGATTCCGTTGTAAGCATTTAAACGAAACGGTCGATATAAATTTCAAAGCGGATAGAAAAAGCAAAAATAAATTTTAATTTGAATTGCTTTAGTGCGTTAGTCAAGATATAGAGACATAAAGCAAAAAAAATAATAGAATTTAAACAAAACCAATAAAAGAAAAATACAGCTTAAGAAACAACAAATTAAATTAAAAATAAAATAAATAATTATAAAACAAAATATAGTAATTTTTGAAATTGAAACAAAATAAAATCAAATAAAAGCAACAACAAAATGGATAAAGATTTAAATGTGGCCATGCAAAATGTATCTATAAATAAAGAATGTTGTATGAAGACAGCATCATCACCAACGAATGGCTGCAGTTCTGTGTGCAATAAACATACGTCAGCATCGCCATCCTGCCCCAATGCAAAATCACCACTCTCATCCCCCTCAACGGTCCACTCGTGCTGTAAATCAGCAGCGTCTCTGATCAATGGCACAGTGCACAATAACAATAATATGCATTGCCAGAAAATCTCACAAACTAATGGCGGAGCAGCAGTTTGTCTCTGCAGCAAATCGTTAGATGAGACAGACAAATCTGCTTCGGCGGCAGCCATGCACTCGTTCATGTCGACCGCATCGGTGCTGTCGGAGGGCGACAATATTGCATCGATTCTAAACCACAAAACCACAAATACGCCACCAACAACAGCACCGTATGCCAATGCAAGTGTCGCGGAAAAACGCAAGATGGTGCACGAGTTATGTCAGCAATTGATACTCACGGACGAACAGATCGAAGAGCTAAACTATCGTATCCTACATGAAATAAAAAAAGGTCTGGCCAAGGACACCCATTCGAAGGCTAATGTCAAGTGTTTCGTCACCTATGTGCAAGATTTGCCCAATGGCAATGAACGTGGCAAGTTCTTAGCACTTGACCTTGGTGGAACAAATTTCCGAGTCTTGTTGATTCACTTGAAGGAGGAGCATGACTTCCAAATGGAATCTCGTATCTACGCCATACCCCAACACATTATGTTGGGCTCAGGTACACAATTGTTTGATCATATCGCCGAATGTTTGGCCAACTTCATGAACGAGCACGATGTCTACAAGGAGCGTTTGCCATTGGGTTTTACATTCTCCTTCCCCCTAACACAATTGGGTCTTACCAAAGGCCTATTGGTCACCTGGACTAAGGGTTTCAATTGTGCTGGTGTCGTCAATGAGGATGTGGTACAGCTGTTGAAAGATGCTATTGCCAGAAGAGGCGATGTACAGATAGACGTATGTGCTATATTAAATGATACCACTGGCACTTTGATGTCTTGTGCGTGGAAAAATCACAATTGCAAAATTGGTTTAATTGTGGGCACAGGATCGAATGCCTGCTACGTGGAACGAGTTGAAGAGGCTGAAATGTTCGATGGAGCCCACAACGGTAAGCCTCATGTACTCATTAATACCGAGTGGGGAGCCTTTGGAGATAACGGTGCTTTGAACTTTGTGCGCACCGAATTCGATGAAGAAGTCGACAGTCATTCTATTAATCCCGGCAAGCAAGTGTTTGAGAAAATGATTTCTGGCATGTACATGGGTGAATTGGTACGCCTAGTCATAGTGAAAATGGTCAATGCTGGTGTTCTATTCCGGGGACAAGATTCCGATGTTCTCATGACCCGTGGCCAATTCTTTACGAAATATGTTTCGGAAATTGAAGCCGATGAACCAGGAGTCTTTACCAATTGCCGTTTGGTGTTGGAAGAATTGGGTCTAAACAATGCCACCGACGAAGATTGTGCCAATGTTCGCTATATTTGCGAATGCGTTTCTAGAAGAGCTGCTCATTTGGTTTCCTGTGGTATTGCAACGCTCATCAACAAAATGAACGAACCTCAGGTGACCGTAGGTGTGGACGGCAGTGTCTATCGTTTCCATCCCAAATTCCACCAATTGATGGTAGAGAAAATTTCACAGCTGGTGAAACCTGGCATCTCCTTCGATTTAATGTTGTCAGAAGATGGTTCTGGACGTGGCGCTGCTCTGGTAGCTGCTGTGGCCTGTCGGGACGACATGGTACCCAAGAAAAAACAACAATAGATCTGCTAAAGTGGCAATTCGAGTTATGCATATAATATACAAACAAACAAAAATACAACAAGGTATTAAGTTAATAATATACTAAAATACAAACAATTAGAAGAAAAGTTTATGAAAAAAAAGATTTGAAAAAAGATGCGCTTACTTTTAATGATAAAATAATAATGATGATAGACATTACGTACATAGTGAGAGAGTTCTTTGAACATTACATAAGTCGGTCAAAATTACACTAATTTGTTAACATTTATTGCGAACAAAAATTAATAACCGTTTTAAAGTTGAATTTTTTTTAACATACGTTTTAAGTTTTGGTTTAATTAAACTGTACCTGAAAATCAAAGCAAAAAAAAAAATAATAATAAAAAAAATATGAAATACTACCACAATAATAAACAATAAACAATTAAATTAAGGGCTTAATTACGTGATAATTTCAAATATATAAACAATAAGCAAAGGTTAACAAACAAAAAACTTAAAATTGTAAATTATTAAAATTGTTAAATAGATAAACCTTTTTGTAATTAAGCCTAAGGAGCATTACTAATAAAAAAAAGTTGATAAATTAAAAAAAAGTGGCCATATATTTAATCCCTTAAAAATAAAATACTCTCTCTGTTCACAATTACTTCCTTAATAGAGTGAGAGATCAAGATATTAAAAAAAGGTATATATATATATATATATGTATATAAAATAACGGTTATTTTTAACGAATTTATTTTAGGCTAAGAAAGAACTCTCTTAATTCCTAAAACTTTTCCCTCTTTTTTTTTACTTTTTCTTACTCTATTTTTCTTTCTCTTTCTGAATAGTGATAATTTATGGCATATGATTTTGTTGGTATTGCTTTTTATGAAAGTTTTTGGTTTTAAAGAAATTGGTACTTATTTTCATAGAAAACCAAACGAAAAAGCTTAAAAAGACAAGAATTTTATCAGAAAAAAAGAGAAAATAAGCGCATTCTTTTGTTTTAATGAAATTTAAAGAAAAGATTGGCAAAACATAAGTTTTATTATTATTGTTTTTTTTTACAAGAAAATATTGTTTTTATTTTATTATTTTTTTTTTTTTAAGTACAACCGAAAAAGTTGATGATATATTTTTAATTGAATTTTACATTATTAGTAGTAACATATATTTTTTAACATTATCTTTTATTTCTTAGTAGTATTTAGATTTTAATTTAGTTTAAAACAAAATATTATTTTTTGTTATTTTTAGACTTAACTCTAAAAACTAAATTGGCTTTAAATTATTTGTAAACAAAAACTACTAAACTACATACACAAATAAATTATATGTAATTTTTAAATTAATTATTTTAGTTGTATTAATTGGCCTTAATTTTGTATTATTTTTCAAAAAAAAAAATTATTTCAATTGAGTAAAAAACGAATATTTAAAAATTAAATGCTGTTTAATTTAAATAATAAAGTGGCAAGAAATTACAAGAAATTAGTTGAATATTTTATTGAAAAGCTTAAATTATTTAACAAATAAGTTTAAATTATTAATTTAATTAAAACCAAATCATAAAGTTAAAGCTTTTTAGAAAATATAAGTCCTTAAAACATAGATTCTTAAAAACAAAACTCAAATCGTAAGAAAAAAATCTCGTGAAAAAATTTTATTAAAAATAGCCACTTAAAAAAAACGAATTATAGAAAAATGAAATACAAAACAGAACTAATTGTTGAAATGCACATTTATATTTAAAAAATAAAATTAAATATCTATTTTGAAATAAATGATAAAATAATATTATTTATTTGAAAAAACCTAAAGCAATTAATTCTTTATATTAAAAACAGGAAACGGAAACCATAAAGATAACAGATAACAGTTGTTTTCAACAGGGCTGTCCAATGTTTCAATTTTTAATAGCTTTTGGCGACTAAATTTTTCGTTTATCGACATGGTGAATTTTTTTGGCGATATATAACATGGTGGCGATTTATTTGGATATTTTTTAAATTTTTATTAAATAGATAATTGAAGGGAAAAACTATTTTCTTACTAGAAATCGACTATTTTTAGTATTTGTAAATAGCTTCAACTTATATTTAAATATAAAAAAATATATTTTACAATATTTATGTATTAAGTGTTTGATAATTTGTTTTTCATCATCTTTCAAATATATTAAGAAGTTCATGATTTCGGTCACAATAAAATAAACGTTCATGAATAAATTCTTTGAAACAATTTTGAAGTTTAATAGGAACAATGTTGTTGTATAATGTTAGAAATATTTTTTTAAAAAATATAATAAAAGTGCAATAAATTTTAAAAGTTGATGACCTAAAAAGGGGCTATATGTCAGAAAAGTGTATTTTAAGTTGTATTTTTTTTATTCAATTACACAGCTCGAAAATGAGACCAATTTTTAACAAAGTGGGCACCCATTAGGTTAAACTAAATCAACAACGCTGAATTTAGTAGTGTTAACCATTTTTAAAAGCGCTTGTTTTTGAGATATTTCATTTAGAAAGGCTAAAAAAAGGTTTAGGAAAATCAAATTTTTTAGCTTAAATTTAATAATTTACCACATATTCACAAACCCCTTTTACATTTAAAATGCATTTTAAATCAAATTTTTTATATAAATTTTGTCTCTAAAATATATTTTTAATTTAAAATTTGTTTGTGAAATCGGTAATTAATTTTTGAATTTAAACAATATAAACCATTAATAATAATGTTTCGCTAATAATTCGCTACTTCCATAATTAAGTTTAAACCCAAATGCGAGCGCTAACTTAGAGAAACGGCTGCCACCATTAAATTCAGCGTACTCGAATTAGCTTTATTTGGAAAGTGCCCAGTTTGTTAAAATTTGCAACTAGCACAGTGTTACTATTAACTGTTGCATTTGTCATTGGCTTTACAAATTATACGAAATTTGAAGTACTTAAAATTTTACGACACAACATTTTAGTTAATTGTTTAGTATTTCTTTAAAAAACCAAATAAAATTTTAATTTTGCGATTTTTGGTGATTTCTGGTTAAAAATTTGGCGACAAATGTTCAAAAAAAAAAAAAAAATCTGATAACCCTGGTTTTCAGCTCTAATTCTATTTCTCACTATGTCTTTCTCTCTTAAGCCATAATTGCACCCACAAAAATAGTTAGTTGAGAAATCCTTTGAAATAAAGTGCAAAACTATAAAAATTCCCTTAGATATCACAAAGTAAAGAAAACTATTATCACTTAAAGTTCTTTTTAATAACCCAGCAAAAACTTTGCTTTCCTGGTAACCTAGCAGGTATAATTGGAAACAAAAATAAACTACTTATTTTTTGCATGAATAACTAGTTATTTTTGTTCGAGTTGTTCACAAATTCATGTAGTTATTTTTTGACTCTAGGGGTACTCAAAAATATGTACCTAAACGAAAACAAAAATAAAAAAAAAACAAAAAATTTTGCCGTCAGTGAGACTCGAACTTGGACACACTAACCATTCGTTTTTACTGACTAACGTCTTACTCAGTACACCATCTCGCACATAGCATCCTAAGCGACAAAAACTCTATTTAGTTTAAAATATCTTTTTAGATATTTTGTTATAACAGCTTTAGAATGGGGTTGAACCAACAACCTTCTGTTTGTTAATCCGGCGCTCTAGCCAACTCATCCATGTGATTGCAGTATTACTGCACTATTATACTATTGAGTACTTATTAATGTAATACAGAGTAGGCAATTAATAATGACGCCTCATTACCACGAAACTACTTTAATAAGTAGTTCTCATTACCGAAAACCAAAAAGTTTTTGCTGGGAAGATACTAAACTAATTGTTAAAAATCTTAGTCAGTTGTCAAAAACTTAACTCATACAACAACAAAATACGCGTAATCAAATGTATTTTGTTGTTGCTAAAAAAAAACAATTTTTTTCAATTGTTTTTAACTCTCTTACTTTCAATTTTTATCTCATACATTCTCTTAATCTTTATATTTTATAAGTATTTAAATCTTGAATAAGATATCAACAATTAAAACTTTTTTCGAAATATCTGTTACTAACGTTGAAATAAAGCATCAGTAAGAATGTATGTTAAAATGTGTAAATTTTAAAAATTTGCATTAATACAGTATACAATAAATTTAATAAAATATTAAAACCAAACGAAAAACAAAATGAAATCAAATAAATTTAAAGAAAAAAATATAATAGTTATAGTTAACTAGTCTTTATTTAAACGGGTTTAATTTTTCAATGAAACAGAATTTATTTATTTTTTTTTTTTTCTATACAAATAAAATAAATTTAGCAAAACTTCAGCCATTAAAACATACACTTTAAGTTTGCGACAATATTAACCAACAACAACAATCCAACCAGTTCAAGTTAAAAGACAAAGTACGTTGATTTAAAATATTTCTCTCATTTCTTTTAAATATTATGACTATTTGCAAAATTAAAATTAAAAATATTTATAGGCATTATAGTAATTGTGGTTTCAGCTAGATGACTTAGTGATCTATTTGAATTAAAAAAATGATAACTTTAGTGAATAATTAATAAGAGCTATTCATTGACGTATTTACTATAATCGTGACAAGTTGTTTGACCCGATTGATTGTTGGTTTAATACTAATTTTGTTTAGGCCATCTTCACTTCCTAATCCATCGTTCCTATCAGCTTTTTTTCTTTCTTACTGTGTTGGGACCAAATTCGCTTACTGATGTCATTACCCACGCAATCGCATCACGAATTGTAGCTGTATTTCCACCTCATTCTTTCTTCCTTATCGATTACATAAGCCTTTAAGTCATCCCCGCACTAGATGATCAACAGCGAACTCTTTCCCCGGTTAAAACCAAACCCAGTATAGCCTTCCACTATTCGGACCATCTTTGTCTTAAGTATTTCAGCAACCTCGATCATAGTCCTGATATTTCTGTCACTATTTTAAGGTTTTGGGAGTAAAGATCTTTGTTTTAGATATGAAAAACACGACACATTGTAGGTTACAAAAGAAGAACTATAAGCAAAATAAAATGGTACTAACCAACACCGTTAACATAGAGCAACGGTTCACAAATAGAGTTCCATGGCAACATTTTGAAAGATCCGCGTGGTAGATGATGATCAACAAGAATAATAATGCTAGATCTAAGATAGATTTCAGATAACATATTAGATCTAATTAATAGCTCTTAAATATCTAAGTCTTGTGTCCATTGTCTCGAAAAGAATGTTTAGTTAAGTGGTTCCCAAGGAATTAGGACTAGATATTTGTATATAAACTGAAGGACTGATTCCTCTTTTCTGAAGTCTTCACAGCTACCCCAGTTTAAATTGGTAACACTGACATCAGTCTCGAAATATATTTCTGACGTTTTAAGATGTGTGTATTGTTTATTTCATTATTTAATTTATTTCGGAAGGTACGACTTTTTCTCATATTTCTGGTAATTTAGTGATTCCATTCCAAAACAACTTTTCAACTTATACAACCAGAAACGAATTAATTAAATTTTTGATACCTTGTGAATAGAACAAAACAAAAAGTAATCAGGAGGGTCAATGTGTGGGTTATACCATTGTGGGGGAAAATTTCGCGCAGCATGAGGCCGAGCATTCTTATTCTATTCCTACAACGCCATTGACCAGGCGCTCTGTAGGAAATATATTCTTGTCATCATAAAATATTGAGTACGGGAAGTACTGGCATCCAAGGTTATAAAGTTTGTTCCTTGTTAGGCTCTAGAAATAACCTTAAACTGCTGCATAACATTATTGTACCATTCACTTGAAGTAAAAGTCTGAGACTCATAGAGTCAACTCTGAATGGCTCATCTATTGGGTTCTCAAATGAAGTGAAATATCTTTGAATCATTCCAGATAAGACCCTCACTTGAAACAAGCAATTGTTTAATGTTACCAATACTTTATGCCTGTCAACGTCTTTTTGGTTAGACTTGAGATCTTAAACCGATAATGATATGTTCATCTTTTATTACACTAAACAGGCCAATACTGATATATGCTTTGTCGGGTACTCGATCATGAGGACGGATTGCTTAGCAAATAGGGTACACGTTTTCATAGGGCCATAACCCTTTGCCTGTATCTTTGCGAGATATCCCAGAGTAACGGTGGATTTTATCGCTTATGGGATAATGCCTCGGGACTAAGACATTCCAAAAGGCTATTTTCCTTATCTCGTGTAAAATCCTAAAAAAATTACTGTTGCTTGAGAAAAGTAAATTTAGATACCATCAGCATACTCGGAAATGCTAAAAGTCAGAACATATACTATGTGACTGCTCTTTTTTGCTTTCTCACAGGGTTAAGGTTCTTAATAGGGACATGTTTTTTCCAAACGAGATACATAAGGACTGCGCATGAAGAAATCAGAACACACTTTAAGGGTTATACCTTTAATTATTTTACATCTGTTATTATTTTCAGTAACTATGTGCTAAATTTTGTTGTAATTGTTTTTCTTAAAATTAAAAGTTAACAAAATGCGTGCAAACGCATAATTCAAATTTGTATTCAAAACACGTGTTGACCACATAAAACAATTGCTAGGAGTACAGGTGAGTTGGGAAATTCAGTTTTTTGAATCATAAAATATTCTAAGAGTTCATGATCACCGAAAGGAACCCTGTTAACCGAAGAAAAATTCAATTTACAGACTATAGAATCGCAGACAAAATAGCAAAAATTTTAAGATAAAATCACTACACCTCTAGATGGAATGTGACTCATTCTATAAATTGCTCTGTATCTTTTATCAGAAGAGTTAAAAAAAAAAACTGGCGTGAAGACCCACGAAGTAAAAAAGTTCCTAATAGGAACGATAAAAACAAAGTGAAGGCAAAAGGGAGGACGAAAATTACTGAAACTAATTTTTTTCAAAAACATGAATACTTCCTAAAGATTGATAAAAAGTATGTTCTGGTGGACTTTTTACAACGTTCTGGTCATGAATTCCATATCACAGATGGTATGGGAAATGTATCAGGTAAATATGACACTTTTAACAGAGAAATGTACGCAAATGTCTTCCGACAAACAAATATTACTTTCTATCATTAAAAAAATTATTACCACAAAAAGTAACTGAGTGGTATCAAACAAATGGCGCTGATAAGTACCAAAGGAGGCTAATCCACTAAAGTGTCCACAACTCTATACATTTTAAATGCGCCATAGTAAAAGAATATTTAAAGCCAGTGTTGCGAAAACTTAATGACTATGTCCCACCTATATATAAGTTCACCATAATTTATTATTATATATAATTTCCATTTTAAGTTTATTTTATTTAATAAAAACAAGAATTCAAGCCGACATATAAGTCTCTGAAACGTTCTTGTGAAAGCTGCACCCCCGACGACAATTTTGCCTCGGCTTGGTTCTCTGAACTTGATACTTTAGTATATATATATATATATATATATATATATATATATATATATATATATATATATATATATATATATATATATATATATATATATATGTAAATGGTGATTCAAGTAGAGATATTTTTTTCAATAGCCTTTTTTTGAGTGGTGCCATGCTGTCATATTATTTTTGTTTAGTATTGTTTGGCATTTCATAATGGAAAGACTTACGCCTGAACAACGTTTACAAATCGTTCAACTTTATTACGAAAATTTACGTTCTGTGAGGAATATGTTTCGTGCACTTCGCTCAACTTGTGGTCAACATAATCGGCCTACTGAGCGTACTATTCACAACAGCCATTTTGAGACACAGCATTCATTATTGGATAATATTCGACCGAATAGACCACGTCCAGCACGCTGTGAAGAAAATATAGCGGCCGTAGCTGAGAGTGTACACGAAAATCGTGGAGAGTCGATTCGGCGCTGTTCGCAGCAACCCTCGGACTGACGTATGGAACGCCTTGGCGCATTTTACATCGAGATCTTAAATTGAAAGCGTACAAAATACAGCTTGTACAACAACTGAAGCCGCTCGACCTTCCCAAGCGACATCGCTATGGGTTCTTGAAAAGTTCCAAGAAGATCCGACGTTTTCGAGGCAAATTTTGTTCAGCGATGAGGCCCATTTCTGGCTCAAACAAAATTGCCGCATTTGGGACGAAGAGCAACCTGAAGAGTTTCAAGAACTGCAACTTCATTCAGAAAAAACATCGGTTTGGTGTGGTTTGTGGGCCGGTGGAATCATCGGTCCATATTTCTTTAAAAACGATGCCGGTGCGAACGTAACCGTCAATGGCGACCGTTATCATGCCATGATCACCGACTATTTCATGCCTGAAATTGAAGCTCGTGATCTCGGCGACATTTTGTTTCAGCTAGACGACGCCACTTTCCACACATCGCATCAATCAATGGATTTATTGAGAGAACACTTCGGTGAGCACATAATTTCACGTTTTGGGCCGGTCGATTGGCCACCAATATCGTGTGATATCACACCGTTAGACTTTTTCCGCGTGTCATTCGCCAGTTACCAGTCGAAATGCTCGAACGAGTCATCGAAAATTGTACTCAACGGATGGACCATCTGCGACGTAGCAACGGGAAACATTTGATAGACATAATCTTCAAGAAATAAATGACAAAGAATGTTGTTTCAAATGATAATAAACATTCCCTATCAAATTTGAATTTTCTGTGTTTTTTTTTTTTTCTTTAAAAAAGTAGGGAACTATATATAAACATTCATTAATCTGTAGACAGATAATAGAGACCCTAAACACAACGACCTAAGGATCTTTTGTGCAGACTTAAAATTTACCAAGACAAGTTTAAGTTGGATTTAAGTGAACCCCAATTATATTGTTTGGTGAGAGAGCATTTACATAAGGACTGCGCACGAAAAATTTAGTGCATACAATTCAGCTTATAAAAATGGAACCAATGAGTTAATTTCTTTGAAATTTTCATTTTTTAAAGGCTGCTATACATCTGTTCTAAAAAATATGAACATTAAACACACCATTATTATTATTATTATTATTTTTAATATAAATATGTGTACTTCCCCATCTTATAACATTAAATACATTTTAATATGAAGTATTACAATTGTTCTTCTTAATTATTTGCATTTATCTAGATTTAATTATTTTTAATCAAACTATCATCATCAGTTTTAATAATACAAAATACAATTCAAAATAAAAATAAAAAATAAACAAAATGCGAAATGTACAAACAGACAATAAAATTTAATTAAATAATTGCCCTGGAAAATTCCTTATATTTTCAATTTATTGAAGAAAAAATAATAATAAAAAAACAATATTAAAAATTCGTACAATAAGCGTCAACTAACGGCTTAATAATAAAAAAAAAACAATATTTTCAATAAGATCATCACAATATGGATAGTTAATTCCCAAAACAATTATTGTTATATGTAATATATTTTTTTTTTTTAATTTTATTTTTAACTTATTGAGGTACTTTTTTCAAATTCTAAAGTAAATAAATACAAAAATATTTTATAAGCTGTTTTTAGTTAATTTTTATTAATCTACAAAATAAAATAAGTTTTTTTTAGAATTGAAAAACGTGATCTGAAAAACCTCGTGCCTATGAAAACAATAAAGAAAAAAACTTGATGACTGTATATAATACTGATAATGATACTGATACACTGGTATGAGTTCAGTGTGATTCAAAATTTAAATTTATACTTGTTGTCTGCATTTTTAATCAGAGTCAGAAATACTTATGTACATATATTGTTTATAGTGGGATTTACACAATAAACTTGCAAGAATTTATAAAATAATATGAATAATTTAAAAATTATTATTATTACACAACTTAACTTTTTATAATTTTAAAGTAAAATTCAAATGAATATGATATTCAAAGAAATTTTTTATTATAAAAATCACCACACTATAAAAATGTTTAAAATAAGTTAAAATTTGCTTTGGTTTTAAGTTGTTATCTACTTAATACAAACTATTAATTAATAAATAAATTAATACAAATAGTTTTTTTTTTAAAGCGGAAAAGTACAAAACTATGCCAAGGAATTATTAGATTTTAAAGGTTTTTTTGGAAATAATAAATAAATTTAGTTTCTTAATTTTGTCAAAAAAATACTAGTTATTTCTTTAAAATATGACAACGATTTCTTTCCATTCAGTATTAAAAAAAAAAAAAAAAACAATATAAAATTATAAATTAAATTTTTCATACACATACAAAGTCAGGCTTCACACACAGCAATTTTTCTCGCTGCGAAGATGTAAAGAGTATGTTGTAAAAGCTTAGTATTCCCTTCTTCTCCCTCTCCTATGAATCAGGCCTGCCAGATTTGGCGTTATGACCCCAAAAATTTGGGAAATTTTTATTGTAGAAAAGCATGAAAATTTTGGTTTGGGGATTGGAGAATTTGTTGGGGATATTGGAGTTTTTTTCGGGGAATGCATTTTTTGTTTAGTTAATAAAATCGGAATTTTGGACAAGAGTATATAATTTAAAATTTAACTTACATGTCATTGTAAAGAACTTGTACAAGCAGTATTTAATATGCTAACGATCCCTACAAGCAATGCATGTGTTTAGTGCGTATGGCATGTAGTATGAACTACAGGAGGCATCTTAACTCATTAATATCCACTGTACCGGATTGAGTAGAGTTGAATTATCGGCTGTTATTTTTGAAGTTTAAGAGTTGTAGTTTTTTCTATCTTATTTAAGTAATTATCCAAAAATGATTTAATAGTAATAAACAATTTGAGGGTATATTACAGACAATATCGGAGAGTAAATTGTGAATTTTCACTCTTTGAGAAATAATCATGTCATTTAGCAATTTCTTAAGTTTTTGTAAAATATGTGATGTGTTTTCTTACTTATTTTAGTAAAACAAATCATTCTGGAAATGCTCAAACGAAAAGAACCTTATATATATTTTTTTTTTCTAAGATTTTTATTTTTTATACATCAAGTATAAAAAAAATAGTAAAACAAATGTTTTGTACAAATATCTGCTGGATATTACCTCGACTTCGTGGATTAAGTACAGCGAGGCCATTGACTCTGTCAATGAACTATCCAGATTCAGGAAGATACTGTCAAAGGAACCTAGTGTTCCTGGGAGTATCCAGAGATCAGATGGTTCATGGACAGAGTCTAGCTCTGAATTCATTCGAGCCTTATAAGTCACCTGGCCCGGATGGTATTTTTCCGGCCATGTTGAAGAATGCACCGTTGGTGGTTCGTCTACTACTGGTTGAGATTTTTAAAGGGTGTCTGATACATAGACACATACCTAGGGGGAGGAGAGAGGTAAAGGTCATATTCATACCTAAAGGTGGTAGGATTTGTCACTCGAAACCCAAGGATTATAGACCTATCAGCCTATCGTCTTTCCTTTTGAAGACATTAGAGAGACTGTTAGACCTATATCTAAGATCTTCTATTGGCACCAACATCATGAGTAGTGCTCAGCATGCTTATCTGAAGAGTAAATCTGTTGAGAGTGCGCTGAATGATGTGGTGGGATATATAGAACAAGGACTTTGGTATAGGGAATTTACCATGGCCGCGTTCTTGGATATTGAGGGAGCGTTCAACAATATCAAGATTGACGCTATCAAGCAGGCACTGGTGGATCTTAAAGTACATGACTTCTTGATCGTATGGATAATCCTCATGCTAAGCAACAGGATTGTCAATTCGAGCTTGGGTGGAGTATGCTTAAGGAAACTAGTGACTAGGGGGACACCGCAATGGGAGTACTCTCACCCCTACTGTGGCTAGTGGTTGTCGACGTGATTTTGCGTCAATTTGACAGCAGGGGCGGAAGATCGTGGCATATGCTGATGATGTGGTCATACTGGTAAAGGGAAAATTTCTTCCCACAATCAGTGAGATCATGCAGTCCGCGCTGGATGAGCTGTCCTCTTGAGCCGCTGATAGGGGACTGGGAGTGAATCCGGAAAAGACAGAGTTGGTTCTGTTTACTAGAAGGTACAAGGTAGAGAATTTCAGATTACCGGTACTGTGTGGAACTGAACTGGGGCTCTCCGACTCAGCGAAATAACTGGGAGTCTTCCTTGATAGTAAGCTGACCTGGAAGAGGAATGTTCATGTGGCCTCAATGCCTACTACACCTGTAGAAACTCTATAGGTAGGAATTGGGGGCTCAAACCAAAAGTTGTAAATTGGATTTACAATTCGGTAGTGAGACCAATTCTTACTTATGGTTGTTCTGTCTGGTGGCAGGCACTGGAACGTAAGAGTAATAAGAACCTTTTGTCGAAGGCACAGAGGTGTGCTTCAATTGGCATTATAGGTGCAATGAGAAGCACACCGCAAGCGGCTTTGGATATCATACTTCATCACTTACCCATTGAAGAGTTTGTGAAGGGTATGGCAGCAAGGAGTCTGCTGAGACTTAAGGAATTAGGACTATTAGGTTCATCAAGAGCAGATCACTCCAGGGTCATATACGAGATCAGTTATGGTGAGGTTAATCTGAACTCCATGGGGGCATTAGATTACATAGCCGCTGAATCAGACTTTGGGGTAAATCCTGTCGTGGTGATACCTGATAGGGAGATCTGATCCGGCATTGAGAGATTATATGAAGGTTGTGCAGTATTCACGGACGGATCGAAGATGAACATAGGTACTGGTGCGGGAGTCTATATTATGGGCACGGATCTGAAAGGCTCTTTTAGACTCCCTGATGAATGCAGCGTTTTTCAGGCTGAGATTCTCGGCATCCTGAAAGCCGCAGAAATAATCAAGCAGAACGTTGCGAGGGGTACTGAAGTTACTCTCTATGTGGACAGTCAGGCGGCTCTGAAGGCCCTGGGGACACATGTGGTGAAATCCAGGCTAGTGGCTGCCTGTAAGAAGTCACTGAGAGAGCTGATGAAAGACTACATGGTGAGACTCTGCTGGGTGCCTGGCCACTGCAATATATCAGGCAATGAACTGGCTGATGAACTGGCAAGGCAAGGCGCAGCAGAAGAAACCACCACTGAGTTTCTTCTATGGGAAGATCAGTGATTGGATCTTGGTCAGAACCAATTCGGCTTGGGAGAGTAGAGAGGACTGTAAGGTGTCGAAGGCGATATGGCCAGCACTAGATAAAGCAGGCACTAGCACTCTTCTGGGCTTGAATAGGAGAAGCTTAAGAATCATGATAGGGGCCATAACGGGTCACTGTTTGATAGGGAAGATGAGGTCTAGATGGGACGCTGGCAATTCCGATTTTTGTAGAATGTATGGAGACGTCGACGAGACCGAGTCTATTGAGCACATTATATGCCAGTGTCCACGATTGCAGCATCGTAGAATGAAATGGCTGGGCAGCCAATTCCTCGGCGGGCTAAGTGACGTTCGGAACGTAGAACTTGTAGACGTCATAGGCTTCGTCATGGGAATCGACTGTTTAAGGGAGAATCAAGGGTACAACCCTAGGGGGATTGGTAACATTGCTAATCCTCCTACATGATTCGTTTTCATTCCTATCTTTTTCTTTTCCATTTCTATTCTCCTTTTTTTTCTGTCTTTTTCACAGCTTTACAATGAAGAGACTCACAATGGACCGAGATCGGTCTCTGGGTGGAGATGTGGTACTTTGTTTTGGTATCACGTCAACCTTCTCTATCTATCTATCTACCTCGGCTATTAATGTGTTAATATTAATAAAATAAAAATAAAACAGTTAATCAGACATGTTGAATAATTTGAGTTCTAAAATTATGTATAGTACTAATTTCTTTCATTTACACGATGGTGAATCTGAATTTTAATATATAATAATATTCATAATATTATTATATATTAAATATTCATCTGAAAATGATCTCAACAAGAAGAAAATACTTATTTTGAATGATAAAACGTCTTTTTTATTGGGTGGGGATTTTTTGGGGAAATAATTTTTAAGTTTTGGGGTTGGCCAAAAAAGTATGCTAAGAATTCGGAATTGCAGCAAAAATAACATATATATATATATATATATATATATATATATATATATATATATATATATATATATACATATATATATATATATATATATATATATATATATATATATATATATGTGTGTGTGTTATAATTCAAGCATTAAAAGTTTTCACTTAATTTCCGATTTTATTAAACAGTTACTTTGCTTTGACGTACTTTTGAATCTTTAACACCTGTTTTTATGAAACGTCTTAATTTGATTACCAAAATGCCATATAATGACATTTTTTACAGTTGACACACTAAAAAAGAAAACTTACTGCATGTTTTTATAACACGAGAGCAAAAACGACTCGACTAACTTACATTTAAAACAAAAACAAAATCTTAAAATTTGTTTTTGTTTTAAATGTAAGTTAGACGAGTCGTTTTTGATCTCATGTTATAAACACAGACAGTTAAACTTAAATAAAAATGACTTCCTTTTTTGTGTTAAATCAAAATATTTATTTCAATCATTATTAAATTCACTCAAAATCTTTTTAATTTTTAATAAATTAAGAAAACAAACCAAAATAAAACTGCATACAAAGCAAAAGGCGAAATTAATTATACATTGTCAATAATTTAAATAATTTTTTTTTTCTTTCAATTAAAAAGGAAAAAAAAACTTGTTTAACACTTTATTTATCCATTTAAAATGCAATTTGTTTCTGTTACATTTACAACAATACAAAGTTTTTTTTTTACATTTAAAATTTTTTCCCATAAAAAAAAACAAAAACAAATTGAAATTTATGACTTGCTTGCAACAGTTTTATAACAGTTTATTGAAATCGTATACATACATCTCTCCACCTACGTCTTTGACGTCTTTCAAATCTTAAATTTATTGTAAGAGTATTTTTGATTTAATTTCAAACAATCATTGACACATGCTACAAACAGAAACATACATTTTTGCGACGACCTGGTTCCAGAATAAATAGAAATCTTAACAAAATTTAACATTATCAATTTCTATTTATTGAAGCTGCTATTTTCATTTGTATGATTTTAAGAAATGAATTTTGCAATGTCAAACTCTTAATTTTCTTCGCCGTTTTGTGATAAATATGACAATTGACAAAATCAAATTCAATTGAGCGATCAATCGATCGATTGTATACATGTGAGAAAAATACAACAAAATAACACTTTAATTAATTTGTAGTTTTGATATTTTACTTTAAATATTAGATGGAAAGACAAACAAAATAAATCTTTTAAGTTTGTAAAAATAATTGAAAAATATTAAAACATTTATGGAACTAGCTAAAAATTAATAAATATTGTTTAGGAAAAAGAATGCACAATATATCTACAAATAAAGTTTGTTTGTTTGTTTGCGGAATAAATTTTTAGGAAAAGAAATACCAGTTTTAATAGAAATACAATTCATTATAACGTTTTCAAATATAAATATATTTATAGGGTAGAAAGGGGACCATTCACCACTTTTTATAATGTGCTATCTTCGCATAACAGTAAACGTTATTTTTAAACATTCTTTTGTTATAAAGACTTGGATATATTGGCTTCAATTTAAATTCTTATGGTCCTGACTATCTATCCTTTTTGTATTTTTTTTTTTTTAAATAAATTTCTGAAGTGATCAAAAACTACAATAAAAAAAATAATAATAATAATAATAAATTAATTGAGGTTCATATGAAGTTAATTAAAATGCTTTAAAATAACACTGATCATGATTGCTGTTAATTAATAATTAATTAATTGTTAATTACAGATGTATCCCTATGCAATTGATCCTCCTTCTACACTACTGAGATTTCATATGAGTTTAACGTTATTAGATCAAAGCTACGTAAGTTTCAAAATTTAAGTATATATCGGGTAAAGGTTGCTTAAGTGAATAAACTAATAAATACTTTTTCCCTACTGAATTTTATTTGTAATCAAATCATTTCGTATATATATTTTTATAGCTATGAATCGTGTTTTAGTATTAAAAAAATAAAAAAACAAATAAAAATAAAAAAAAAAAATATTTATACGTCAAATGTGAAAGGAAATAATGAAGAGAAATCATGTGTTTTTTAAAAACACTGAGAGAAATATTAAACTAGAGTTTGTTTAAACCAAAGGCTTTTATTTTAAATAAATTTAAACTTACAGTATAAACTCGATAATCCGAATAATTGATTGAAGACCACAATTGGGATTATCGAATTATTCGTATTACCAAGATTTTTTCTAAAACCAAAAAAACAAGGTTTTTAAGGGAAACCAAAACTAAAAACGATTTTATACGGAAACTTTCAGCCATAACATAGTGTCTACATTAGAGATTTTTTTTATCAAGACAAACTTCAAACTTAACGCGAATTTGTGGAAGGTGGCAACAGTTGCACAAAAACAACAATATGGCGTATTCATTATTGTTTTTTATATATGCAGTTTGACAACTATAACAAATATAATAATAATCAGCTGTTTAACTAAGGTTACCGTATATATATTCGCATTGATTTTGACGTTTGTTTTGATAAAAATTTGCCTAATGTAGACACTAGGTAATCCATAAATGCAAAATTAAAACATTAATTTTTTCACATATTTTTTAGCAGAATGTATAATGGAAATATATTTTATTAAAACGTGTAGTCTGTTTTCATCTTTATAGATATATACGCATATGTTTTTTAAATTCATTTATAGCTTTATTAATTTCCTTCTTTTTTAATTTTTCTTTTCTCTCTTAAAACAAACTGTTTCTGAATAAATCATTTTTTTTTCATTGTTTTAAATATTAAATATTTTATATATAATTGTTGTTTTGTGAAACATTTATTGGAATTAAAAAAGTCGTTTTCGTCATAAAAAAACATGAAAATTTATCAACAAATCGCCTACATTCATTTAGTGTTTTTTTGTTTTAAATTTTTACGAGGGGTGCCTTATATATTTTGCGAAAAACGTATAGAACAATAATTTTTCTTTTTCAAAACTATATTATTGCTTTCTAGAATAGTATTCATCACAGTAAATACCTTTTCTGAAACATTTGAACCAAGTCTTAAGACAGTTTTGCAAATTTGATTGAAGAACCTTAAAGACAATTACTTTTGTAGCAATAACCGATTTTCCAACTATTGAAATGAGTTGGCCACACAATATATTTTGATATTAGGTAACATAGTGTCTACATTAGAGATATTTTTATCAAGACAGACGTCAAACTTAACGCGAATTTGTGGAAGATGGCAACAGTTGCACAAAAACAACAATATGGCGTATTCATTATTGTTTTTTATATATGCCGTTTGACAACTGTAACAACCAAAATAATAATCAACTGTTTAATTAAGTTTACCTTGTATATATTCGCACTGATTTTGACGTTTGTTTTAATATTAAATTGCCTAATGTAGACACTAGGTAATGCAATGAAGTTATTGGATAACAAATTAGGGTTGTATGGTGAATAAACCTACTACCTACCTATGATGTTTGCGCTAATAAAATATTGGCGGTTTTTCCAAACAATATTTAAAAGCTAAAATGATCGTAGTGGAGAATTATCCGGATTTGGCAGTTAATTTTCCTTACTTATAGGAAGATCTCACGATATATCATATGTCAGTGTTGTGTAATCAGTGCATACACAGCAAAATAACCGTTTTTAGAAGGTATTCACAAAATTCATTCTAGAGTCAATAGAGTCTATGATTGTATTCCGCATACCAGCGATATAATGTGGCCCCCTAAGAACCTTCATTTCTAAAGGTTGGCTAGAGTTAGAAAACATATTGTTTATCTATTAATCTACATTTAAAGTTGTAGAAAATCATTACAAGAAATTTTTTTATTATAAAATTAATTTTATTTTTTTTTTTTTTTTTTTGATGAAGACGATTTTTAAGTAACATTAGGAAACAAAAATAGCCCTCGTATAAAAAAAAAATCGTCTGAGAACGTAACACCTAAAAAACATCATATTTTATGATTTCTATGTCAAATTTAACGTATTTTGCGCAGTTCTGCCGTTTTGCAAAACATAAATAGCACCCCTCGTAATTGTTTTGTGTTTGCTGACCTATGGAATTTGCATTCGTTTATTTCGTTTTATTTTAATTATTTAAAAAAAGGCAAACAACGGAAAACATTTGCAGAAAATAACAGCACAATTATTTATATTTAATAGATCATTTATTAAAAATAAATTAAAATATAAAGTTATTAAAGCAAAACCATAATTGCAATTATAAAGAAACCAATACAATGATCTCAGAAGATTATAAATAAATATATTTATTAAGAAATAAACTTCTATAATGAAAGTAAACTTTCTACATTTTTATTTAATCTGAATTTTATATCTCCCACTAATAAAGTATGAAGGCCTGATTAAGGAAATCGAATGAATAAAATAGTTTCTGAAAAATAAATAATTTTTATTAAAAATATAGAATTTTTATTTTCATAAACAAATTCTATACTTAATTCGATTTCAAACTTATTTTAAAAAATCTAAACATTTATTTTTTCTATTCTATGAATAAACTATGTCCTAAATTCTTTTGTATTTTCTTTTTAAAAAATACATATTTTTAAAACATTATTATTTAATACCTTGAAAATAATAAACAATTGAAATAATTTTGTTTTTCGGAAACATTTTTAAAAAAATATTGGCACAATGTCAAGTGTATTGAAAAATAAGAATGATAATCTTAAATAATTTTTAGATATTTTCAATTACTTTTTTTTGAAAGATGATTAAAATATAAATAATTTTAAAAATATATTAATACAAAAACATGTGACTTCAATATTTGAAAACATGTGGCAATATGTAGATATAAATATGTTAAAAAAAGAAAACAATTAATAATAATAATAATAATAAAAAATAAAAAAATTAGAATGGAAAAAAGTATGACAAATGATTTAAAGTATGTATATAGAAAAATTACGTTTTTAATACATATGTATATGTTTTTCATTATATACAAATTATGATTTAAATTTAATTTTTAATATTTTTTAAATATATACCTAAAAGAGATTACGAAAACATTTATACATATAATAAATAAAATTTACAAAACTATTTGTCGTATGACAAGTTTTCCCAAAATGCAACAAGATATGTGATTATTTTGCTTCTTTAGTCTCTAACAGGGATGGAAAAGTTGATACTATAGTATTTTTCTTGATACTATTTAACATTCACTATTTAACGTTCAAAAGCACCAAAGTACTCGAGTCATTTGATACTGTCAAACGATTAGCTGGATATTGCACAATTCGAATTATAAATAACATTTTTATATTTTGGAGACATATAAATTTCGAATAGAAATCGACGTTTTTCAATACCTTTGATTTATACATATTTACAACAAATGTTCAGAAGTTATAATACACACACACACACATATATATATATATATATATATATATATGTTCCAAATTTTAAAGACATTAGGTAACGAATTATATTTTAACAACCCGAAAGCTGAAGTGCTCTATTTTAAGGAATTGATCTTGGACTTTGTTCATTTTACAATTAAAAATGATATCATTCTCGGGCTTCTTTATCGTCGAAATAATATCGTTATGATGTCATTACTATATCATTTGGTTTGTTAGGTATATAAAATATTTTAATATATGTATGTATGTAGTTAAAAAGCTTTGTACTTCTGCTTTCTAATTCAATTTAAAGGTCCAAAATTTACATGGAATTTAGAGAGCTACAAACTCTTTAGTACGAGGAATATTTCTAAATTTAGAGAATGTTTCAATTCACCATAGGTAATTTTTCGAGTGAAAATAATAAGTTTCATTTTGTAGTAGTGTTATTATAGATATTTCATTTCAATAACAAAAAATAACTATTGAGATATGTATTTTCTTTAGAAAAGTATTATTTTAAATTATTTAAAATGTTAGTAAAATTTTAAACAACATTAAGTTTTCAAAAACCAAAATAAAACTACTGTTATTAATCGCTAAAATAAACTACGTATGTATATTATTAGTATGTATATTTATAATAACAGTAAAATTTAAAATAAAACCAAAAACATTGACATTGACTTTCAAATTGAAAGTGACATGTATGTAAGTATGTATGAATGTATGTATATATGTATGAGTAATAGCATTCAATTGTTCTTTATAAATTATCTCCCCAGTACATGCATATTTACTAATATTTAAGAGAGTAACTTTTTTTTTTAATATACTCACTCAATTTATTCATAAATAATAAAATCTAATAACACTCTGCTACAAAATGGCACTTTTTACTTTCTCTCGAAAAACGATCTAATGTGGGGTAGACCTTCTTGAGGACATTTCGAAACAATTTTCAGAAATTTTGAAATTCGAGATATTGCGAAAAAAAACTGTTTTCAAGGTAGTTCCTGCACTATAGACCTCATAGCTTCATAAATTTTACGTCAATTTAAGATTTTCAAATTGATTTGGAAAGCAGAAGAACATAACTTTATTACAATATTTGATGCACATTCAAATTAAATAATGCTTTATTCACCAATTTTAAAGTTATTTTCATTTTCTTTTCCAAAATTTTAACTTTGATATAAATTTTTCTGATTTTTTTCTATAACACTACACATATTTGTTATAAAAGTTTGAAATGCAGTCATTAAGCAGTTTCTGGATTTTGTTCAAAAATTCTTCATATATTTTAGGACAAAATATTTTTTCATATTTTTACTTGGTTTTTACTTTTCGAAGAAAAAATTAAAAATGTATGGAGAGTTTTAGTAAGTTATTACAGATAAACACGAACAATTTTTTAAATTGAAAAATTTACAAAAATGTATATTTTATTTTATAGAAAAAATGTAACACATTGCAGTTAAACTTGAAAAAAATTGTGAAAAGATTTTATTTTTTAAATATTTTTTTTAATTAGCTCTTAATATTTGACCAAAACACAACAAATATATACGATTTAAAAGCCTGTTTATTCTACTTTCCAAAAAAAATTAACAAAAGAATAACAGACTTAGGAATACATATATATAAGAACCTACTCAAAAACAGTTTTGCGTTTGCGAATAACTCGAAATTTGGGAGGTGTATTGCAACGGCCTATAACGAACGATATACAAATTATCGACTGATTTTTCACTGTAACAGCGTGTAATTATCTATTATGCAGTTGGAACAATTTTAAATAAAATATTTAAAAAAAGTGTTATAATGCATGTCATATCTGGGAAATTACAATTGTTCTTCCATACATACATATATCAGTAATTGAGTAAATTAAAAGCAGAGACAATATAAAATAAATTACGACACATATTTGTTCGTTGTCATCTTCTTACTCTTGTTCTTTTGGTTTCGAGACCATAATTTCAGTAATGGAAAAAATTGTTGCACTTAAAAAAAAAAAATATTGGACGCTATACATTTTGGAGATTGTACATTTCGTTAAAAGTTATTATGAAGAATCATTGGGAAGCAATTTTACAATATAAGAAGAATCAAAAAGAACAAAATTAATAAATTCCCCAAAAATTTTTTGATTTGATACGATCTAGCACCCTGTCATTTAACAATAAATAATAAGTGCGTTCGTTTACCCAAAAATTTGTACCATACCAAGGCATGTTAACAAGGTAATATCAGTTGGGAGAGGACAGATTTTTTATGTATGTAGTTTGACATTACGAGCAACTGTTAAAAGAGAGAAATTTATTATTTTTTACATAGAGTTTGACAGTTTTAACCAGCAAAAAATAATCAGCATTTTATTTAATACCACACTTTATACCTAGTGTCTACATTAGGCAAATTTATATCAAAACAAACGTCAAAATCAGTGCGAATATATACAAGATAACCTTAATTAAACAGTTGATTATTATTTTGGTTGTTAGAGTTGTTAAGCGGCATATATAAAATTCGTGTTAAGTTTGACGTTTGTCTTGATAAAAAATCTCTAATGTAGACACTATGGTACATAATTGTGCCATGATTTGTACTGTCCGGTAAAAATTTTTACTGAATTTTCGATCGCGTGCCCAAAATCCAGTAAATTGAGACAGTTTTAACAAACTGAATATTTACAAATTTTACTAGTTTTATTTTTCCTCGGAAATCCAGTAAATCATATATGGTTGCAAAAAGTAAAAAAAAGTTCGAAAAATTTAAAAAAAAATGTATTTTTACATTAAAATTTTACTAAAAAGACATTAAAAACAGTATTTACTGTTTTTATAACAAAATGAAATATTAAGTTTTTGTTCACTAAAGTGCATATATTTCGATTAAAACTGTTGTTTTCTTTTTTTTTTTTTTTGTATTTTGTGTTTATTTGTTTGTAATGGTTATTTTACTGGATTTTACAAAATTTCCGTTCGCATACTTTTTTGTTTACAAGTTTTTATGAAAGTAAAATTTTTAATTTACTCAGAAAATTCTCAATTTTACTGGAAAAGTAAAAGAACGGACCTAATGGTGAATAACTAAATTATGAGACACAGTATCTATCACTTAATAATAATAAATATTTCTATGTAATATTAATTTGCCTGCTTATTTTCTTTCAGTGTATAAATATTACAAAACTTATCGATTCTTCTGTTTTTTGCTTGTAGGAATTTCAATTTATAAAAATTATTCACAAAAAAAAAAACTATTTTTTTTTTAATTTTAAACCCACATAAAATGATGATAGAAATCTAAATATGTATATTCAATTTTATTAGAACATGTCACACAATTTTGTTGAAATTCACTAAAAATTGCGCTGCTGTCAGTAAGTTTTATTACATATTAAAACAATCATTAACGAAGAACAGTAAAATCTAAAAATAAGAACAAAACATTGTACTTATACATATGTATGTAAGTATGTAACATCCCCTTATGGTCCCTTTTTACCAGAATTTACTGTTATATTTTGTCTACCTTTAAATAAATTTATTTCATTTATGTATTTACAATTTACCTAAAATATTTATCTTTTTCCTTTGTATTTTTCATTAATTGTTGTTTTTGTTTTCTTCACACTTATTTTGTAACATTTTTTTTTTGTTCGATGCACTTGAAATTATTTAAAAGTAGTTTTGTGTCAGTCGCGTGTAAAAAATGTTTTTTTTTTTTTTTAATACGTCGTCTACTCGTACAATTTAAAAATTTTGTTTTTTTGTCTATTTTATTATTGTTGCTAAATTTTGTTGTAATTCGTAAATAATAATAACGATGAAAACAAGAGGCAATAATAAATAAAAACAACAAGTGCAAAATGTCAAATTGCTTGTCGGCCGCTTTTTTTCGTGTGTGTGTGATCATCAAAAAATGAACAAACAACAAAATAACAAAAAATAAAAAAAATAATAAACAAAACAAAACGACAAATTGAACTAAACAGAGCGTAATCATCATAATAATGATAATGATGTTGCCACAAGAATTCGGACACATTGTAAGAAATTATTAGAAATTGTCAGAAAAGCAGAGAAAATTAAATAATAATAATAATAATGTGTTCTATAACATATTGACACAATTCAATTAATGTTGCAAAATTGATCAGGACATATTTATTACGGTTATTTATAAACTCTGTTGTACATACATATGTACATGTATGTATGTATGTATGTATTTATGTATATCATGCATTAAGGAGGGAGTAACTGTTATGTAGAATTTGTTATGATTTCTCAAAGGAGCGATCTATCCTTTTAATAAATTCAAATTATGTATTTCGATACAAAATAAGCGTTTCGGCGGAGTTAGAGCGGTACATAAATATTGAACATGAGTGATGATCGAAATCTGCTTGAATGAGGTTATAGAATGGTTCCGAAGTGTATTAGTTATAACTGAGATATCGACTTGCACAAATCACCCCTCCAAGATTTGACTAGTTGGATCACCCGGATCATTTCTAAGAGATTCTTGTTAGAATAAAATTGTTTTCTTACCTTAAGATTCATGATGATCTCTATATAGAATAGGATCGCGTAAGTACCACTACTCAGAAGATCTTTTGTGCAGCTATGATCTCTAAAATTTTTCTTCTATGTGAAATTCTTGGCTTTATAAACATTGGAGAGATCCCATAAATTATTGAAAAATCCCTTTATTATATTGATTTTCATTGTTTTTTAATGAAAAATTTATGTTTATTTCAAGATAATGATACAATGTATTTAATTTTATGTATTGTCCATCGAAAGCTACGACTTTTTTCATTTACGGATTTCACTCCAAACACTTATCTTTTGAGGCCAATAAACGATTCAAGCAAATTTTTTATAACTTGTTCTGAAAAGAAGTGTATTGCAGTTAGGGCATTCTGAATCCAACAAAACAAATAGTTATATAGTAGTAAGAAGGAGCAATGTCTGGGCTATACCACTATATACATCCACTATTTTCCAAATAGTTTTTAACAGGTTGCGCAACATGTCACCGAGCATTTTCAGGAAAATTATGGACTAGCGTTTGGTCGCATATTCTGGATGTTTTTAGTTAAATGCTTTCTTCAAATTGGTCAATTGTATTCGGTAAAGGTCTCTCGTGATCATTTCACCCAGGGCATTCGGGATATTTGGTATCGGTTGGCAGGTATTTGATCCAATTCTCTTCTGCCCTAACAATTCGATTCAAAAAGTCTTCCTTTTGTGACTCCGAAGCAACATTTGAAGACATGAAAAATCGCCTTTCAGCGTCTCTTAGTTTCATTTTCTGTGGCACCCAATTTTCTTGCTTGTGAATAAATTCCAGTGCTCTAGAAAATTGTTGCTTGACTTACTAAATGATTTTGTAAGCACTTCTTGCCTTTAATATGGGTCTTGATCGATCAAATCTTAGTCGGGACGCTTCTTATCATGTACATCGAAATCCCCACTCAGGGCAGGTTGACTCAATTAAAGCATGATGCCTATAAACTTCCGTCAAAATACGATGGTTCCTCGTAGCTGGGTAGAACACAATAATGAAGTAAAACTTTCTTCTATACGAAACTCTCCATATTCAAAATAACAAAAAACTATGTCATTTACATTTTAAAAAGGAGAGACCCTGGTCTCACAAGACCTTGCTTCGCGACCCCCTTTTGACATTGCAATGAAAGCGCGACCCACTACACCTTTGACTAGTTTAAAAATCAGATAAATGTTATGTAAATATAAAATAATTTAAAAATATTAATAATTGCGCCATTGTTTTTGCTTCAAGAGATCTTTAATATTTAGAAAATTTTTCTGATAATGCATCTCTCTGCGTCAACAAAAGATCGATTTTTTGCTTTGAAGGAGCGAAAAAGATAGTTTCACATAAAAATTTTGATGAAAATTGTTGTAATAGTTTTAAGGCTTCGGAGCCAACAAGCGGATAAACTTTGCTATATTTCAACTAAAATGTTTTGTAATCTGTTGATTCAAAATTGAATTTAAATCCAGTATTTTATCGATATTCATATTGTAAGGATTTTTCAGCCTTTAAATTATAAGATCGTTTAAGCTAAAAAGTTCTGTGTACTCAGCATTGCGAAGGCGCACCCTTCGAGCAAATTTTAACAATCTTATTCCACAGGATATTATTCTATAGTTAAAATTTGGAAAGGGCATGGAAACGACTTGATATAATATATCATAATAAAGTTTTCTTTATATTGTGTCATTGGACAGCATTATTTTCTTTATTTGATCATTGTTGCCTTTATCAAGCATAATTTTCAGTCCAAGCAAAGCACGGATTCCTTCATCGGTTTTTTTGCTAGTTGATTCTTAAAAGAACTCATTATAAATATATATACTGGTGCATATTTCTATAAACGCACATCAATTTTTTTAATCAACACCAAAAAGATAAACGCACATAAATTTTTTTAATCAACACCAAAAAATGGGCCTAAAATAATTAAGCTGCTACAAATTAATTTTTTAAATTATTTAAGTTAAAAAATTAATAACAAAAAACTTTTTTTCATTGTAATTTTAGAATTTTATGCCATTTTTATGTCATTTTAGCATTATTAATAATGTGTTGAAGAACCTTTATTTTGGATAAGTTGAAAAATTCGGTCTGGCATTGATTCGAGTATTTTTTTAAGAAAATCACTGTCAATTTCTTCCCAGACTTGCTTAATTTTTAGTTTTATCTCCGTTATTGTAATTATGGTTTCATTCTTTGCACTGCAGCTGGCCAGTCCAGTAGTGGAATACTATGTTCATTAAATCAAGATTTAGATTTAGATCGAGACATGGATTGCAGCGTTATCCTGTTGGAATATGCAATCTTCATCCATTTTTTAATCCATGACATACGAATTTCTGCCAATAGCAAAAGAGTATGATTCGGGACCGTCCAAATTGAATTTATTTTCATCCAATTTGGTTTCTTCCATCTTATGTTACTATCTGTTCGTAAAATGTGTGCAACATGTTCGGAAGTGACAGAAAGGTCAAGTTTATTTTTTATTTGTGTAGCATTTAATTTATTGCGGGTAGCTTCTTCTTCTTTTATTTTATTAATTTGCTTTTTTGTTAATTTTTGATTACCTTTTGTAGGTTTCCGCATTTCGTATTTCTGCCCTTTGTTAAGAAAGCCTCGAATAACTCCTTCCGTACGGCTAATTTTTTGTATAATTTCTCTGTTAGAATAGCTTTGATCACGAAAAAATTTAATTTCAAACTTGTGTTAAGTGAAACAAGCAACTCAAACTGTTGAAATATATATATATATATATATATATATATATATATATATATATATATTTATTTATTTATATATTGCAATAATTTTTTAGAAAAATTTTTTTTCACTTCGTTTATAGGAATATTCACTGAAATGATCACCAATATGTTCTGATTGCTAAATTAAATAAAACAACAACAGTAAGAAACATATAAACATACAAAAGTACCGTTATATCGCGAGTTATTATAACAACACAACATTGTTTTTGATTAAGAGAAACGAATATACTTCAAAGAAAAACAAAAATTTTAAATGCATTTATAGAAATATGCACCAATGTATTTTTTCTTTTGTCTTTAATTTGGAATTGTTTTGTATAAAGATTTAAATAGTCTCACACTTTCATTGGAATTTAGATTTAAACTTCTAAATAATATTTACATTAAAAAATTGTATGTTCAAGAATGTTTTTCAGGATTTCTTCGTGACCCCCCATGAATATCCATACGGACCCCTTGTGGATTACGGACCTTCGTTTTAAAGCAGTTGAATTACACTACTGAAATCTATTGTAAAACGATGGGAATTAATGGTGTATACATTAATTCCCATCGTTTGTACAATAGATATTTTCACAATATTAGAGTAATTAGTTCAGCATTGACGCATGGTGAATTCGAAGATAAGAAATCGTTTGACAGTTTAGAGGCGGAAATTATACGTCTTTCCAAAATATGGAAAAACTCTTAATTCGAATAAACTTAACATTATGACAATATACTAAAATTCAAGACATGTATTATGATCAGAAACTGAATAAGGAAAATAATGTTGAATCCAACATGACAACTGGATATAGTGCAAACTGTTCAAGGAGAATGTACCGAATAATAAAAAAAAAATCCTGCATTTTAGTTTATTTTGATTTGTGCTAATTTACCGAAAACTTATTTACTTTCGTATACAACTTATAATTGGACACTGTTGTCAATTCGGTATCAATTCTAAGTTGTTTGGAACAATTGTTTTGTACAATGTACGATTTGTACTATTGATATTGAATGAAACCATTTTTTTGTACGCGGTTGTGATGGACATTTCTGGTGTACAAACAAACCGTGGACAATTTTTCAATTTCTAACAAAACTTTCATAATTAAATGCAGATTATTACAAAATATGTTTCCTAAAATAATTAAATAGAAGTAATTAGAAATAACAAATAATTTCTGAAAAAAAAAATTCTTCCATATTAATAATAATTAATTTAAAACCAACAAAAAACACCTGTTAAAATTAAAGTAAACACAAACAAACAAATTTTAAAGAAAACAGATAACTTTTTAACAAACTTAGCAAAAAAAAAAGACTTTGTACCAATTTCGTTTTCAGAGTATATAGAAATAAAATGGAGTGAATTGTTTTTTTTTTTTATAAATTTTGTTTTGTTTTTTTATTTCTAGACAAACAACTTGTTTGTTTTGTAAACAATAATTTAAAATGTGTTTTTGTTTTTAAAGAAAATTCTTTACGAAACTATTTAGTAAAACGTGATTAAATGACGACCGGAGAAACAAAACATGTTTTATTGCTTTAGTTCATTTATTATTATTTTTTTTTTTTTGCAATAAAAACAAAAGTTACTTTCCGAGAATAAATAATAACTAAATAATAACAATAATAATAAACACGAATTTTTGTTGTTAGTTTTTAACCGCTATAATAGTTATTTTACCTAAAAGAGATTTCGTCCATATATTGCCAACTTGTAAATTCACATACACAACTAACTCACTATACATACATACATATATAAATATAAATATATATACCCTGCAAGCATTTAGTGAATTCTTTTTCGAAATAGCTCACTTCTTCGCCACTCTTAGAAGTGCAATAGAAGATTTCTCTCAATTTTCCAACAACAAAATATATTAGTATACGAATTGAATCTTCCAGACGTAACTTCTTTAATCACTATTAGAAGTTGTTTGGATAACAGTTACAGTTATCCAAAAACGAAAAACACTATTTTTCAACACCTTTTCTAGCATTTGGAAGATTGTTGTTTACCAATCCACATAATCTGTCGAATTCGGCACTCTAAGATGATTAATAGTAGAATGTGCAAAACTTTACAAAAACAACACACATTAGGTTCGAAATTTTATCATAAAATCATGATTTTGACTATTGTTTAAATTTCATAATGGGGAAAAGAATAAGAAAGAATATAATTTTGCTTAGTAAAAATATAAGTTTTGAAGTGATTAGAGTGAACAAATATTGACATTAACTTAAATCATTTATGTAAGCTGGTAGTGAAACAAAAAATTCATAAGTTTTACTTATAAAAGGAAAATTAAGAAAATAAGGTAAACGTTTTTCAAAATTAAAAAGAAATTATTAATATTTCAACTAGTTCTGGGCAAGCGAATAAATTTAGGAAAACATTTTCATTTTCTATAAAATTTAAATATGTTATTAACAATTTGAGGGCCAGAACATGGACGGAAGATTTTCTTTTATATGAAATTCTTGATAACTTAAACAACATTTTTTAAAAGTGTGGGAGTTTGACTTATGTATGACATGACCGCAGCAAAAGTTGCTAATTTTCAGAATAATTTTCTATAGAATAAAAAATTGCGAATATATTAAAAATTCAATTTTACAAATCTATTCTGCGAAAGATTAAAATATGTATATATAGCAATCAAAATTTTAATGCATTGCATTAGAGTATCCGAGAAATATTTTAGCAGAGCTGATAGTAAAAGCGACGCATATAAACTTCCTGGCGTGTCGATATAGTAACGCTTTCGATAGAAAATGTTTGCAGGGTATATATATATATATATATATATATATATATATATATATATATATATATATATATATATATATATATATATATATTGTTGATATACGAAAGCGGAATTGTTTTGTAAACCTTACAACCGGGAAACAATTGTATAAAAACTTTTTTCAAAACATTTCACATCATTTTGTTTGTGTTCCCATTATGTCGTATACGCCCTGATGTTTTAACATAAGTATTTGCCCAGGTTGTTGCTACATTAACTTAAAATCTCAATGTCCCCGAATTATACATTTTACTAGCGAATGCTGACATCAGCAATGTTTATCCAAAAGTTATTCCGAAACTTTAAAATATCTACATTCTACATTACGTGGTTATGCTAATGAGGTCAAATCAAAATTAGAAGAAAATCTGAAGCTAATGAGAAGTATTGTTAAAGAAAAAGCCAGATATTTGTACATTAAAGAGCCTCACGAAAAAAGTTGCAAATGTATCCCTCTAGAAATGAATATTGGTCTGTTCTTGATATTATTCCCAAAATATTACATCTGATTGTTTAAATTTACATGAGTTGGACCATTTTTTAAAACATCTCTAAAAATACGTATTTCTTTCAATATCATTATGAAAATTTTTGTTAAAGAAAATTAACATTTAAATAATTGTTATGTCTGTTTTCAGTAGCGAAATATTAAGATTTTTCTAATGTTTTTTTGTCATATTTTCTTTATTCAAACATATAATTTTATATATTTCGAAAAATTTTCAACATATATTGGGTTTTAATGTATCATTGGAATGGTCTGTCCTGATACTATTGAATATTACACGTAATTTACCCTTTAACAGCAAGAGGGTCAATTTTATGCATTTTGTTCCCAAAAGGTTAAATTAGCAATTTTTGAAAATAATTATTTGTTATACTTAAATTATGAAAATTTATGAAAAATATAATAAGTTCCTTTAAAACCGCGATAATAATCGAATTAAGGACATTTTTCAAATTTAGTCACTATTTCACACGAATTTATAGTTTTTATAATAAATATATACTTTTGGTGACATTTATTTTCTTAACTAAACACTTATCTGATGCCAAAATTAACTTAACCAATTATAGACCGGAAATACCAAACTAAGGGGTCAAATGAATACATATATCAATAGTATTGAATGAGACCTTTCCAATGAAGCTCTAAAATATAAATTACGATGAAAAATGTTCAAAATATTCAAGCTTTAATAAAATAGTATTTAAAATAAAATCATAGAAAGTTTTTTTTTAAATTTTAATTTCGTGGTTATGAAAACTAATTTTACATTTTATTTTTACTTATTATGTATTAAACGTCATTGTTGATCGAAAACTATATTTTTGGAGGTATTTTAAAAATAGTCCAGAGTCCAGCTCACGTTAACGAAATAATTAAAACGAAATATTTTGGGGGTTAGTTTAAAATATATAAACCTTATTTTTAAGGGGGTACATTTACAACATCTTTTGTCTCCATGCACTTTAATGTACATACATATGTTTATCTGGATTTGTTTTAATGTATGCATTCATGTTTTTTATATCCGAAACAACAAATTACTATAATCATGTTGTTTATATGACGAATGGGCGGATGGATGAATGAATGAAATTTCATTTTTTTTTTTAATTCTAGAATATTATTGTATTGCTTGAATGTATGTGCTTACATTTACACAACAACAATACTAGCAAATAATAACAAACAAAAAAAGTTAAAACGTAAATTGTAAATTTTATATTATTATGCAGTTAACAAATTTTTCACTCACTCTCTACATAACGTCTATAATAGGAAGTATATAACATTAGGCTGGCCCCAAAATTAAAGGTATCGATGTTCCCAGCTCAAAAGGAAATTTACTTCATTTTAAGACACCGAAATAAGACCAAAATAATACAATTGCCCAATTCATAACCTGTATATCGTAAACATTTTTAAATTTCGTTTTGCTTTCGAAAATTTTGTTTGCAACAAACATACATACAATTTACATCAATACAACAATACAATAGAGGCTGTGAATTGGAAAATTGTGATTCTCTAGAACAGGGGTTCACACAATAACTCATTTTCCTGGGGTCCCCCAGCCATGAATGAACTATTTAATAATACAAATGCAAAATAAGTAAAAAAAAATGTTTGCAGCATCACCAAGAAAATATATGGCATATGCATTAATTCCCATCATTAAAAAAAAACTTCCCAAACACTTTAAGTTGTCACACAACATGAGGCTGAGCATGGTCATGATGTAAAGTCATGGACTCTTGTCTGGTCGCATATTCTGGCTCTTTTTCATTCAAAGCTCTTTTTATACTGATCAGTTGTGTTCATCCTGTTTTAGCAGCCCATAATAGGTGATATACTTCTGATCCCATTAAATACAGAGCATTACTTGGGTACCAAGGTTATTTGGCTTTGGTATAAATTTTTCTGTTTGGCCGGGCTTTGGATTGTAATAGTGGTTCTCCTTTTTAATAAATCCAAGTGCTTTTTGTTGCTTTGTCTACTCTCAATTATCTCGTAAACACTTCTTGCCACTTTTTAATCATTTTTAAGTACCAAAATACGATGGCTTACCCCACCACTTTTCTTAAAAATAAAATAATAATAAAGTAAAATTTCTCAGTCAGGCTTCTATTCCTCGGGAAACTTTCACGGCCCCCTAAACGTTAGTACGGACACTCGTTTGGGAACCCGCGTTCAAGAAAATATACCGAAACATTTTTTTTTTTCGTTTTCTAAAACTCGAATTTAATAGAATTTTTCAAAACTTAAGGACTGCACACGAAAAAATTCGTTCACACTCTAACTTTCTAACTTCCCAGCAAAAACTTTGCTTTCCTGGTAAGCTAGCAAGTATAATTGGAAACAAAAATAAACTACTTATTTTTTGCCTGAATAACTAGTTATTTTTGTTCGAGTTGTCCACAAATTCATGTAGTTATTTTTTGATTCTAGGGGTACTCAAAAATATGTACCTAAACGAAAACAAAAATAAAAAAAATTTTGCCGTCAGTGAGACTCGAACTTGGACACAAACTAACCATTCGTTTTTACTGACTAACGTCTTACTCAGTACATCATTTCGCACAAAGCAGCCTAAGCGACAAAAACTCTATTTAGTTTAAAATATCTTATTACACATTTTGTTATAAAAAACTAACAGCTTCAGAATGGGGTTGTTAATCCGGCGCTCTAGCCAACTCATCCACGTAATTGCAGTATTACTGTGCTATTATACTATTGAGTACTTATTAATGTAATACAAAGTAGGCAAATAATAATGATGCCTTATTACCGAGAAACTACTTTTATAAGTTGTTGCCATTACCGAAAACCAATCTTAATATCTTATTAAATTGCTTGTTAAGCTTTATGAAGAAAATATTTTTTTTTTTTTATTAATACCGTATTAATAATACGTACCAAGTTAACCTGTAGGTGGTCACATTACTAAAGTCTAACAACAATATAACGGTTCAAATATCTAACATTTGAAAATCTTTAGTCACTAAAGTGTCAGATAGGGATGACTATAATCATATTAACATTAAATGTACGTGATCTACTATAAAAATGTTTTTGTTCGTGATATTAATATAGAAATTTTTGTTTTCAAATATAACATGTACTTGTTTTCAATTCATATAATTTTGCCATTAACCAGTTTATACATTTTTAAGAATTAAAAGCAATTTTTTTTTTATATTTATAATTATTCATAATGTGATTTGTCATGATAAATATGTACTTAAAAATATAAACAATGCTCGAATTCCAAAAAACTTAATAATATTTCTTAAATTTCTGTCTTCCCCTTATCTTCCACCAAAGTATTTAATTTCATTTGCGTTTTCTATTCATCATAAGAAAACAACAATTAATTATTTAAAAATACTAAAAATGCAATTTTTCGTATTTTCTATATTTCGATAAAAATCTTTTTTTTATGTCGCAATTTCGCTATCTCTATAATTTTTTTTTCGTTTCTTGTCTCATTTAATCTTTTACAGAAATGCGAAATTTACATTTTGTTCTTTACGTAAAAAAAAACAATAGCAAATACATAAATAAATCAATTTTGTTGTTGTTGTTGTTTTTCTTTATATTATTCTTATGCACTTTTAGAGAACATTGTACATTTGTTGTTGCTATAAATTTAGGGTAACCGTTTGTTGTTTTTATTGAAATAAGGAAAAATTAAAATTTCATTTTGTTTTCAAATAGTTAAAACTTAATATTTTAATATTTATTATTTATTTAATTTATGTCATTGTGTTAGACGGTCATGATTCTTGAGATTTATCGTAGATCTTTTGTCGAAAGGAACACCCTACACTTATTTAGTAAATAAATGTAACTGAGACTTGTTTGAACATACATTAGACTGCTCAAAAAAAACAACTTTCGAATTTCGACCGTAACTCCTCTTTTTTATGTAAAAATATAGTGTGCAATCACGTGCCGCATCGACCCCGAAGTTTGCTTTATTAAAATATCGTTGATTTTTATTATGGGTGTTTCAAATCACCATCTAGCATCTAGCAAAAACTTTGTTTCCTGGTATGCTTGTAGGTATAATTTGGAACAAAAATAAATTACTTATTTTTTGCCAGAATAACGAGTTACTTTTGTTCAAGTTGTCCACAAACTCATGTCATTTTTAGACTTTAGGCGTACTTAAAAATATGTACCTAAACGAAAACAAAAAAAAAAAAAAAAATGCCGTCAGTGAGATTTTAATTAGGGCACAAATTACCCATTTGTTTTTAATGACTAACATCTTACTCAGTAAACCATCTCGCACTTAATTTTCTAAACAACAAAAACTTTTTTTGTATAAAATACTTTTTTAGACATTTTGTTAAAAAAAAAAGCTAACAGCATCAGAATGGGGTTGAATCAACAACCTTCTGGTTGTTAATCCAGCGCTCTAGCCAACTGATTAAATTTTATGAAAAGTAATTGATTTTGGGGTCTTTAGTCTATAGTGAAATCTATAGTCTATAGACCAGACTAGTCTATAGTCTAGTCTAGTCTCTTACGTACTAAACCACACCCCCTATCCTCTCAGAACCTCAGAACCCCGCGGCACTGCCAATTGGTATTACTTCGCAGGGCTCGACAGCCATTTATGGCCTATACTACATTTACTATTTCTGTATCACTCGGCTGCCCACTAGTGTGTGAGGCCTTGCGGAGTTTTTCAGCTTCACTAAGTTTCAAGTGGACGTGTTAAATGCATCCCAGTTTTCTTGGGATTTCAACATTATACTAATGACATTATCTACTGTTAAGTTTTCGCCGAGGTGGATCAAAAGTCTTTCTCTTATACTTTCAAACCGGGGGCAGTTAAATATTACATGTTCTGCATTTTCGATTTCCCGTGGACATTCCGGACACATAGGAGAGTTGTCGTGTCCGAATCTGTGGAGATAACTCCTATATCCTCCGTGTCCTGTGATAAATTGTGTCAGGTTATAGTTTATCTCACCATGACGACGGTTTATCCATGTCTCTATACGTGGGATTAGTCTGTAGGTCCATCGACCTCTAGGAGAATTTTCCCATCGTCTTTGCCAGTTTTCTAGCGTCTTTTCTTTTTCAATTTTTCGAATATTATTTCTGAGGGCATTGTCATTTTGGGTAAATTGTCTGTAGACGTTTGCTAGTTCTTTGGCTAAGATGTCTATTGGAGCCATTCCCGATACAACGCTTGCCGCTTCCGCTGATATAGTCTAGTCTAGTCTATAGTCTAGTCTACAGCCCAGTCTTTAGTCTAGTCTATAGTCCAACTATAATATATGTTAATAACATAATAATACAAATGGAATATTTCTAATCTTTAAGCAACATAAACTCCTACGTAGTATTGAAAATTATTTACAAAAGATATTAGTTAATGACCTCTGACACTAATACTATAATTGTAGCAATTCTATTATTTATTTAATTTTTATTATATTTATATTACTCTTTTGTTGGTCAATAAAAACTTTCAATTTAAGGCTGTTCGTTCGTTCGTTCGTTCGTTCTCCTTTGATGAAGTTAAAATGGAAAGTTATATGACCTCTATTCAATGTGAATAATTTTGAAAAGAACAACTAACTACAATGAAATAAAAATAAAATTGAAATTGAAAACAAATAATAATAATAAAAATAAAAAAAGTCACTTCAAAATAACTGGCTACTAATTACATAAAAAAGACAAACACTATAATATAAACAAATTTAAATACAAACAGATTTTGCATCTAGATTTTTATAACATTTTGTTGGAAAAATAATAATACAGGCAAGGGAAAGGGGAATCAAATATTAAAAAAAACATATTGTGGTTATTTTTGTTTAACCAAAATTTAAAATTAACAATTACAAAAATATAGGAATACTGGCGCTATTGAAATATGACGTTTTAAATCAAAATAAGACACTTTTCCATTTGAGTTAATATAATCTAATCGTTAGAAAATTACAAATTTATTATCTCTCTGTACACGTTTATTTATAACATATATACTAAGGTGTGCATTCAAATAAAATATAACACAATTTTCGTAATAACTCTTACTGGTGTTAACTTTAAATATCCTGCATCATCTAGAGATATGTCAGATTTAACAAAAATCAAATAAAATTTGACATTTTTACCTTTTTTTAACTTACTAGAAAATATCTGTTGAGTAGCTTTTGACAAAAAAAAAAAAAAAAAAAAAAAAATGCTTTTGAAAAAAAGCTTTTGACAAAAAAAACCTTTTGACAAAAGTAGAGAAACTCCTAAGTGCTATACCAAACATGTTCTTTTTTCAAAATCAATTATGAGCCATGTTAAAGCTAAGCATAATCTTTAATCAATACAAGCTAAACATATTTTCAATAACAATGCTAAGAAAAACTCTGAGGCACAGAATGATCAAAGCTCCTCAATAATGAAAAAATTAAAATTTTTTCAATATTTTGCATTAGCCTGGAAAACATACGTTATTGTAGATTTTTCTCACGTTCCAATTTATAAGTTTTATATACCGAATAATCGAGAAAATGGTCCGGAATAGTATCGAACTAAAAAACAATAAAAATTTGTCTCACAATTGATCGTTTTTGGCAAGTTTACTCAAAATGCAACAACCCAGCAAAAACTTTTTAGTTTTCGGTAATAACAACTACTTATTAAAGTAGTTTCTCGGTAATAAGGCATCATTATTATTTGCCTACTCTGTATTACATTAATAAGTACTCAATAGTATAATAGCACAGTAATACTGCAATCACGTGGATGAGTTGGCTAGAGCACCGGATTAATAACCAGAAAGTTGTTGGCTCAACCCCATTCTGAAGCTGTTAGTTTTTTATAACAAAATGTCTAAAAAGATATTTTAAACTAAATAAAATTTTTGTCGTTTGGGATGCTATGTGCGAGATGGTGTAATGAGGAAGACGGTAGTCAGTAAAAACGAATGGTTAGTGTGTGTCCAAGTTCGAGTCTCACTAACGGCAAAATTTTTTTGTTTTTTTTTATTTTTGTTTTCGTTTAGGTACATATTTTTGAGTACCCCTAGAGTCAAAAAATAACTACATGAATTTGTGGACAAGTCGAACAAAAATAACTAGTTATTCAGGCAAAAAAATAAGTAGTTTATTTTTGTTTCCAATTATACCTGCTAACTTACCAGGAAAGCAATGTTTTTGTTGGGAAGATATGTGAGTCTGAATAAACTCGAGTAATCATAATCAAAGGCACTGGTAACATGCAACAGTGTTTTTAACAATTTCTGGTCAGATTTAGAATTATGTCGTTGCAGTAGAAACACTCAGGATTGGTAATGTTATTTTAGTCACACAGAGTGTTAGTTATCCAGAATTGTAAAGGAATTGGATTCAAGTTAAAGCTGAACTTAAGAAGGCCCCAGCAGTGTTCAATTGTGATTATAAATTATAAATTCTTATAGATATCGCGAAAAATTTCGAAAAAGTACTTTAAAATTGATTTATTTTTAATACCAACTTATTCCGTTCAATTTTATTAAAAAAGAAAAAAAAACATGTAATGCTTTATTTGAAGGCACAACTTATATAGATATTTATTATAGCAATTTTTATTATTTTGTGTATTTTAGTTTCAGTTTTTGCAATTTAATCTTATTGATAATTATTAGCTTTTATGCGAGTCTAATAATGGAATTGAAATAGACGTAATAAGTTTTTTTTTTTTTTATATTTACTTATAATTTAGTGAAACCTATTTTGTTTAAGAGTGTGTGCAACCATTTCTAACTCGTCACATTATTATTTCTACTGATATTTTGATATTTGTGCCATAAGCACTTCATCAATCATTACTTTTTATATTTTAAAGGTATTTAATTGTCTGAATATAATCACCATTATGTAAGTCAATTAGTGATTAATTTGTTTTTATACTATAAGTGTAAATGGTCAAATTATTTTCAATTGAAAATTCTCAAGAAATCCAGTTTTAAAAACCTAAAATCTTGTAATTTGTACAAGTGCTAAAATTTTCTTAATAAAATCGATTTTTGGTAAGAAATGAAATGAAGACCATTTTCTCATTTGAACACATATTTATGAAGTTATTCAGGTTTAAAGATTTTCGTAAAATTTTCTTTAAAAAAACGATTTTTGGTACAAAATGTGAGTGATCACAAATGAAGGCCCTTTTCTCATTTAAACGCATATTTTTGGAATTTTCTTTAAAATTCGATTTTTGGTACGAAATGTGAGTGATCATAAATGCTTGATTCCAAAAGTTATTTGCCAGCCATTAATGGTTGAATTTTTAAAATCTGAATTTTGTGAGTCATAACTATAAAAATACACTTGAAAATGGAAAGAGTCGCTTAAATGCCTCATACAAAGTTTAAAAATAAACTTCCAAATTTTATTTATTATCTTGATAGTTAATCACATTTTTTTCAATACACGCTTTTTTCTTTTAAGTATTTTATATGGCCAGTTCAAGCCTCCAGGGTCAATACGTCACAATTAAAGAAATTAATAAAATTTAAACCAAACAAATCCAAATAAAGTAAATAATTATCAAAATACAAATTCCATTAAATACTGACTAACACCAACGTTTAGACAATTTTAAGTTAGTTTACTGGTTAGATGGTTTACTGGTTTTATGACACGTGCAATATGTCCATTAACATCTCAAGCCAACTTCCTTGCCCTCCTCACTCAAGAAGAACAAGACACCTAACAAACGATGAGCAACATGCGCCTAATCAATTTTAGTTTCTTTTTTATTTTTTATTGAAACATTTCGGTTTCATTTTATTTCTTCTAACTCTTCTTCGTATTATTCCAAATCATACGTTTGCCCTTGACGTTGTCCTTTTTGTTCTTGCTCTATTTTAGTAGAATCTTTAGCGGTCATTAATGTAGGATTATATCAGGGATGGAAAATGGCTTATTTATTATTGTACCAACCATAAAAATAAAATGTACTTTTTTATTCATAACGGTATCAATTTTGACAATATATTTTAATTACAAACATTTACATAAACATTTAATAGATTATAAATATATTTTTATTAAATAATTTTAATAGAAAATATTACCTACGGTATATAAATTAATTACAATCTATCTTTCGTTATAATATTGTGAAGTAGACAGAATTCCTAAAATAACTCTCGATATGTCTAGAAACAAAAACTTAATTAGTCCATTTTTCATTAGCTATACTTTGACCAGAAATAGTAAATTTTTGAGTCATTGCTCCTCCGCACCGTCTAGTGCTCTATATAAAATATTTATTAACTCAACATTTGTTTTCTTATTTGAGAAGATATTTTACTAAGAGGGAACAGTTGAATTTTTTTCTCTAAATTATATTTTCCGGAAATATTTTGATGTACAAAGACACCTTAAAATACTTAAACTTAAAATATTGTAAAATTTTTAAATTCCCGTCAATTAACTGTTAATATTATTTGTTGGAAATATACATCACATATGAAATATACCTCAGATTTGGTTCATATTTAGCACTTACATACTTTGTAAAACTACATTTACTGTTTTAATTTTTTGAAATTTAAAAAAAAAATCGCGATTTTATTCACGTTTTTAATTTCGAAAAAAAGAACATACTTCACTTTTTATGTAATTTTAATTACACATATGTTTTGAATTTTAAGTCCGATTTCATTGATTTAAAAGTCATTAGAAAGGCAATTAATTCCTCTTTTAATATCGTAATTAAAAAAGGGAATCCCTTAAAAAATCCATGTATAATTCAAATGCTTTTTTGAATGCATTTTTGAAAACTTTTCTCCCTTTTTTATTTTCTTAAATAAAAGTAAAACTTGATATATTGATTAAACAATTCAATTTAAGTTTTTTGTGACAGGAAGCTGAAGTATTTTTATTTATTTATTTATTTTTTTTTTCTCATTTATTTAAATATTGTTGTGTTTTTGGACTAAAAACATAAACATTATTTTAAACTAATTTTTTGGTTTATTTTCAAAAAAAATATGTATTCAAATAAAGTTATATATGAATAGTTAGTCAAATTGTCAAATTTCAATAAAATATCTTTTTAAAAAAATTTTTGTTGAAGAAATTTTTAAAAAAATGCACTTGAAAAATTACAAATCTAAAGTAATTTATAACTAAAGATTTACTTTTAAATTATTTAACTTAAAGCAAATATAAAACCGTTAAAATATTTTTTAATTCAATTAAATCTGTCATATACGTATGTAGTTTTATATATTTTAAATTGTACACTCTTTGCGTAAAATGTACAAAACACTAAAACATTTAAAAAAGTAAAATTTTGTGTTATAACCTCACTTCTCGCCTTAGATCTAAGTGTAGTTTCTTTGATAATCTTATAACTGAATTATGTTATCTTAAAAAATTGTATTACTTTGTTTGTATTGTTATAGTAATATTGAAACTTTCGTTATTCTTTTCATATATTAGTATTGCATAATTATTGCTATTAATATTATTATTTTTTTTTTTCTTTTTTTTTTCCTTTGAAGGTTTTTGTTAATATTTTTCCTTCATATTTACCAATATTATAAACAAATATTTCTTAGATATCATGTATTATTACTACTTAAGATATAAGGCTGACTAATTCTGTGCAATAATTTACTTCTAGCAATTAAGCAGTTTTGTATTTTTCTATTAATAAAATAAAATAAATTTTTTATGAAAAAAGTGGCATTTTTTTTTTCTTTATAATATTTATAATATTTTCGTCATAAAAAAATCTCATTTAAATTGTTTAACCAATAAATCACTTTTTAATATGAAATAAAAAAAAATAAAAATCAAAGGGAGAACAATTTCAAAAGTGCATCCGAAAAATGCATGTAAAATGCATTTAGTAAAAAACTAAAATTATTTAAAAAATTTATTATAAAAGAGGGCAAATATAGAAATTTAATACATTTTAAATAATAAAAATTCGATAAGAAATATGGAAAATATCCTCGATTTAAATAACATACTTTTTCGATTTTGTTAATTTTTTAATAATTTCAAACTGCTAAAAAACCAAGGTTTTTGGTTTTTAACAAAAGTTGGTTAAAGTTGATTGGCTTCACAGGGCACATTTAGTAAATATGAAGAAAATTAATGATATAAGTTCAAAAATTTTTTTTATGTGTTCTTACTTGGAATTCATGATATACAACTAAATACATACCACAAATGAAAACATTCATCAATGAAAACATTTCTTTTCGTCACATTTATTATAACTTTCTTGTTCTTGAAATGACGAGATACATATTTGGCAAAATAGGAAAGTTTAGCATGATATAAATACATGCATTTTACATCATCCGATTGATTACGTTTTCAATTTCACAGATTTTAATACTTCATGAATGTACTTATTAATAAAATTAAAAGTTTAACTTATAAAGGCGGGTTTTAAGTACTATTGAATATTTTGTATTCAGCCTCAAAACCACTGTTCTATAATAAAAAAAGATGTTGCTATTTAAATAAAAAATATGTAAATAAGATCATATCAAATTGTACCAAATGAGTCATGTTAGTACCATGGTACCAATAGATATAAAAATGTATAAAAAAATGCAATTGTACCACGTTTGCCATCCGTGGCTACATGAACAAAGAAATCAAGATAAAAGCTGAATGAGTAAATTCTTACATGTGTACGTATGCATGAGTGTACACGTTTTAAATAGTTGGTTGTATAACAAAAATTTCAAAAATTAAGGAACAATAAAAAGCAACAAAAATAAGGATTTTTTACGTTATTTTAAAAGAGAGAAATAAAAGCTAATTTATGGAACAAGAGCAAGCGAGGAGGCAAAAGAGGAGACGGAAAGAGAATAAAAAAAATGAATTTCCAAGTTTTAATGAGAAGTCTGGAAAGCTTTACTCAGAGTAAATTACTATATATAAAATTATAACAGTATTCCAGTATAGTAAAGATTGAAAAAAGTGGGCTCGTCTACAACATAAATTACTGCTAGTACTATACATACATAATTCCATATTAAGAAACAAAAACAAAGAGAATGTATTAACATTTAAAGGAATTTGTATACATGTGTTTATATGGTGTATGCGCATAGGTAGGCAAGTCATACCTTAAAAAACATTAATGTGTAGGTGTGTACATTACATATACGTATGATTTTTCTTTATATGCAATGTATGTGTATGTGCTTAATGAGTAAACTTGATTGTCACTTTATTATTCTTATTTTGGGGATAAAGTAAGGAGGTCAGTCAATGTTACCCTGTCAGTAGTATTCGTATGTATGTATTCGTAAGTAAAGAACAAGTGATGCAAAATTTTTGGATTATTGCGAATTTTTTGTTTTGTGTGTGCTTTTTTGTTTCTGTATATGGGGTTTTTTTTGTTTGGATGTAGTTTTTGTGGTTGCTGTTATTATTCATATGATTTGTATTTGTATCTACTGTTGCTTCTTCTTCTCTTTTTTTTTTTTGCAAATGTTTATGTGTCTTTAGTCATGTACTCAATATTTTTGCCGTTTTTGTTTTTGGTCTGTCAATTTTTTATTTTTTCATTCATTATGAAATTAAATATTTGTTGTTGAAATACCATGGATTTTGGTTAAATTTGAAATGAAAACAATGATGTTCGGAATTATGGTTTAAATTTCGAGTTTTTATGGTTCTTATTAACTGCTTTTGAAGTTCTCCTCTTAAAACTCTATTTATAAAATTATCTTTTATGTTAAGATAATAAAAATACTTTTAAATTACTGAAATAGTAATAACACTGCTCGGCAAAAAATCCTCCGTTAAACAAGAATAGTTGGACTAGATGAAATTTGATGTGCCGAGCACGTATCTGCTATTCTGCTGCCTTTTTTAGGGGAGTATAACTCGAGAACGGTTTGTTCAATTCAGATAAATAAAACTCCAAGTTAACTTAACATTATTTTTTATTCACTCAATAGTTTCAAAGTTATTCGGAAATTAGTGGTGAAAAAAATCTTTTTTCATGCAAAATTGGTAACATTTTGATCTTTAATAGTTATTAAAAAGTGAAAAAGGGCGGCTTTTCATTTTTTTTTTTTTTTTATCATAAAGCTAGATATGTAACGATTAAAATAAGACATATGTCAAGAAAATTCATCAACAAATAATGAATTTGTTCACATTTAACTGCTAAAAATACATTTATTTTGCAAAATGCCTCTTTTTATTTTCACTCAAAAATATTTCGAAACACCCTCTAAATTTTGAGATATTCCGCAAAAACCATTTTGAGAGTAGTTGCTAGTTGCACTAAAGTTATCGTAGTTCCCTTAATTAAAGGGGATGAACGTAATCATTTAATCATTAAAATCTTCAATTTTGATATATTTTTTTTTTTTTGATTTTTTGTCTTTATAGTATATAAAGTTTTAATGCTATTTTGTTTAGAATAAAACGAGATATCAATCTTTAAAATCTTTTAAAAACTCAAAAAGTTATTAAACATTTTCTAAAATTTATGAAAAAAAAAAAAAAAAATCAAACATATATATGTATACATAACATAAACATATACATATAAAGAACTGTGCAGAACATAAGGAACAAAATATAGGTTACCCTAAAAGATGATTCATTTTTCGAAGTATTAAATTTGCAACAAAACTAATTTTTACAAAATTGTTTGCTTATTTGAGTATTAACAATAATTTATATTTTAAAAGATGTGAATCTCTTTCTTCTTTGAAAAAACGAGAAAAAACTGTATCACATGTATTTAAAATAGAGATCGCAATTTCCCGAATTTTTTCAATTCCCGGGACAGCGGGAAACATTTTTCGTCTTCCCGGGATTGCCCGGATCTCGGATTAAAAACTGCAGTTATCATCACTATTATTCGCTGAAAACTAAGTCCCAAATAGGGTATAAGTTTTAATTGTAAATGTATTGGGAAAATGAAATTAATCAACTCGAATGAATAATGACATAGAATATATTGTAAGAGTTTTGTGGAAATCGACACAATATTAACCAATAATGTTATTCTTATTTTAAAGATATCATAAAAATAATCAAGTAATATCTTGTATTTTCAGAAAATGATCAATTAATACTTTGTATTTTTATCTTTTTGTTATTTCCGAGAAATTTTGTCAATATAAAATAAAAGTAAATAAATAAAAATTTAATATATTGCCATTTTTTATTTGGTTATTTTATAAAATTATGTTAAGATAACTTTTAGATTTACATATATTTATTGACTTACACTTTTCTATTGGCTTACACAAATATTGAAAGAAATAATCATGGTAAATTAAGTTATGTTATGGTTGTTGTACATTTGCAAAATTTAAAAATATTCCATGTTTTTACAAAGAGTATACGGAGAATAATCTAAATAGTGTTAACATATGTTTTTTATGTTCCTATTCCGTCTTATCACGTCCTGTTTAAACCCAATTCTTATTTAAAATTGCGACCTGTACTTTGTTCACAAGGTTTACATAGACAGTCAGACAGCCGACCAGATGGACGGACGGACATCGTTAAATCAACTCAGAAAGTGATTCATTGTCGAACGGTTTACTATAAGGTCAGAAGATTTTTTTGTGCTTTACAAACATCAGCACAAACGCATAATCCCCAACCACCTAAGGTGGTGTAGGCTATAAAAATATTAAAAAAAATAATAATAAATTTAGGGAGTTAGTCTCCACTATATTAAGATTAATCAAGGAAATATATAAAATTAACTATTTTGAAACATTTTCATTATTCCTTTAAATAAGTATGATTTTAATACATTGGTGTCATTGCAAAGAAGATGGAAAATAGGCGCAGAATTAGTGATTTTTACACATGTTTGTCAGAACATAAAGAATATTCTTTATTTATGATTCCTATTCATTGCCTTCGAAGATATCATCTTAAAGTAAGGTTCATAACTTTTTTTATAAGAATATTATTTTACTTGTAATCTAGTAAACTTGTGGTTTTCTTAAGAATAATTAACCTCCTTTCTTTTAATTTAAAATTTCTTTCTATTTAAAATTTTTAGTATTAATTGCAAGCTGCTACAGTAAAAAATCACTCGAGAAATAACATAGGGTGCGTAATAGGTCTTCTCCAGCACATCACAAATAATTTATATATATATATACGTCCTCAAAATTTAGTTATACTCAAAAAAAACTGTTTCCTTTGTTGATATTTGCTTTTTAAACTCCTTTGGGAAGTAAAAGAATTAAGCATTTCAGTTATAAACATTTTTGTACGTTTTGGTCAAATATTAATAGCAAATTTTTAAACAACACATAAAAAATAAAATTTTCTTCATTTTTCGAGATAAGCTTCAATTATTATATTAACAATTTTTATAAAATTTTTGTTGTAAACATAGCAAGACTTAGTTTTTAAAAATAAGATAAAAACTGTAGAACTTATTCAATTTTATCTGGAACAACTTTCCAAACTTTTCAATTATTTTCCATTATAAAACCAAAAAGTATGCAGCAGATGAGACACCACTAACTCCCTAAATTTATTATTTTTTGAAATATTTGTCTTGAAATATAAATATCGTCACCTAAAATGCAAAAGGACGTAACCACCCAAAGTAGAAAAAGAAAAATTTGGTTTGAAGAGTGTTTTATGCTTTATCTATTTTCGCTTTAAGTGAACGATTAAAAAATGTTACTTAATTGCTTACTTTTAAAGCAAAAAATTTAAAATTGTGGTTACGGCCATTTGAATTTTAAGTTTTTGAGTTTTTAAACGATTTTAAAGATTGATATTCCGTTTTATTCTAATAAAATGACATTAAATGTGGCAATTAAGTCGAAATTCTGTAAAAGGAAAATAAATTTAAGAGTTGAGTAAATCATTACTTATATATATATATACTTACTTATATATATATATATATATATATATATATATATATATATATATATATATATATATATATATATATATATATGATTATATATTTACATGTAGTTAAAAAGCTACGTTCTTTTTCTGCTTTATAAATGGATTAGAAAATGTAAAATTGTCTTAAAATGTATGGAGCTTTAGTGCATCAACTACATTCAAAATGTGCTTTTAACAATATTTCAAAATTTTTGAAAATTGTTGTGTGATCGACATTAGATAGTGAAAATTTTGTATAAGGGTGTAATTACTAACTTTCAAAAAAGTACACAATTTTCACTTAGTTCTACTCTTGAAGTGGATAAAATGTTAATTTTTTAGAAGTACATTAAAATTAAGACATAATAAAAATTAAAAAAAAAAAACTTAAGACAAAAAAATTGCATACAGGAGTACATATTTAATTTTTAACTTAAAACCTTAATAAGAGTTAAGTAAATATTTCATAACAAAAAATCCTTTAAATTTTCATACATACTTTGCTTTAATATTTATTTTCTTTATTTTCCTCAAGTACATCAACACAATATTTACCAGCTTCTTCTTCATAAAAACTATGACTACCTTCGTTTGTGGGACAATTAGTTCCCATATCAACCATTTCAGCGCTAAACCCCAAATTGATTAACATTTCATCAATTTTAGAGCACTTCATGCGAGCTGTTTCAATTGATGAACGTACATTTTTCATATAACTAAGAAAATCTTGGCCATCTTTTAGCGAATCTTTGAGGATGTCTTGAAGATTTTGAACAATTTCATGTTCATTGTTTTGGTGATGATAATCGTAATTGTTGACACAGAATTTTGTATCACGCTGAAGATCTCCCAGCTTCTCTTCTAATGATTTTAGAACTTCGTTTAGGGAGGACATATTAACTATAATTAAGTAAGAATATTGTAATAAAAAATACTTTTATCATTAAATTTTAAATATTTACAATTATTTTAAAGTTTATTGTTTGTCTACTTGGGCGGTAAACAAGGCAGATTTAAAAAGATAATTGCAGTTTGGAGAGAACTTTTTACACAAAATTTTTATATACAGAGTTTTTACATTCAAACAAATTACTGAGAGAGGGAAAATTATCATTTTGTATGGACTTTGACAGTTTAACAAATGGAAACAAATAGTCAGTTGAGTTGTTATTTGTGCCATGGACGGTTAATATGTTTCTTGAAATACCAAATGTCAAAATCAAATTTCAAAAAGTGCTGCCAAATTATGTTGTTTAGAAACAAAATGTGTACATGGAATTTTGATTTTGCTGCTGGCAATACCCTGTACGAAAAAATGTAGTGTAATTAACTCCAAGGTTCTTGTTTTTTTAAGTGGATTTTAGAATTTTTGTCTTAATTTAATTTTTCTTACTCAACATTTGCAAGAAGAAATTTTTATTTCCTAACATAAGAATAATGTCGGCAGAATAACGGGAACAAATTTTTATATCCGTTTTTATTTTTTATTTGTATTTTTAAAATAATATTAATATATTTATTATTATTATTTTTTGTTAAAAAGAACAAAATATTAAAAAAGAACAATAAATTTGACAAAAAGATTTTTAAATTTGTTGGGTAAATAATTTCAACGTTTTATTTCATGAGATGTTAAGATTTATTTAGCCAACAACTATTTAACACATTAAAAAGAATTTAATTAAAAATAAAATGAATTTAATTAAAAATAAATATGTAAATATTTATTACATCAATAAATTATATAATGCCAATAAGCATTTTTTCTGGAGTTCAAGTTGAATTAAACTTGTATTACACTAATAGCGTTGTCCAGTAAAAAGGAAATTTAAATTGTCAAATTTATTTTGCTTGAAAATTTTGAATTTTTTGCTTATTGGGATATAAACTGAATTTTTGAACAGTAAAATTTTGTATAGTTTTTTATAAAATGGCAACAATATTTGTTAGCCAGTTTTTTGTCGATAGTATCGCTATCGGGAAAATAAGTATCGATAGTGCATTCAAAATAAAACTATCGATAGTTGTGCAGCTCTAGTGTTTGATTAGAACATATACTTGAGAAGACTCTGGAATTTTGTTCAATAATTTACAATTAATTGCAGAAATTGTTAATTTTATTTATTTTAATAAAAGCATTTAGCAATCGAGTACTTTTCCTTAAAAATAAATTGGAATTTTTAATAATTCTACGATATTTTGTGCTTTAATTTGTAAAAGAAAAGAAAATCCATATACAAAAAACAATATGGCTGCCCCGTTTAATCTAGAGGATTTGGGTAAATTAAAATCTTTTGTAGAATTTGTGGCAGCAAATCCTTCCATTCTAAATATGCCACAATTGGATTTTTTTAAAAAACTGATTGAACAATTTGGTGGTAAAGTACCCGAAGGAACATTCCAAATGCCGGCCGGAGCGTAAGTTTTTTTTTGGTCTTGTATATGTAATACAGATAAAAATGCATTGCTTTTACATTTGTAAATGGGTGTGTGTGTGTGTTGAAATAATTGATTTTTTTTTATTTGTCTCTATTTTATTATTGAATTTAGTAAATGTCCTTTTGGTGGTGATGTGAAATCTGAAAGTAAATCATCACCTCATCCCGCTGAGGAGCCTGATGAGGAAGAAATTCCTGAAATGGACGCTGAATCAGAGGAATCCGAAGTTGAATTAGATATGGAAGGTATGTTAAATTTTAAACTTAAGACTTTGTCCTAGTCAATAATGACATAAGAATTTTTTGAAGCACATATTAACAAATTTCGGAAAATTTTCAAAAATTAGGAATATTGCGATTTAAATTAGAATTTTAAAGTTTATTGATTCTTTACTTTAACAATGTAAGACAAATTGTATTACGGTTTGTTGCTTTTAAGTCATTGATTTTTTCATTATAATCTCATGACCATAGAACGAAAGAGCTGCTTTTAAATAAATATGTACATTCTTGCATACTGTTACCTAAAACGCAAAATGCCGTAACCACAATTCTATTTTTTTTTTATTTAAATATAAGCAATAAATAACATTTTTGAATCGTTCACTTAAAGCAAAAATAGATAAAGCTTAAAATACACTTCAAACTAAATTTTTCTTAAATGGAACAAATTTTACGACTGTTTCGTTTATTAAGTTGATGTTACGGCATTTTGAAATTTTTTTGTGTAAATGTAGTTTGGTCAATACGTTATAATACTGTAAAAAAAAACAACATTTGATTTTTCAGTGGTTACGTCATTTTGCATTTTATTTGTCGATATGTGTGTATTACTAATGTAAAAAAATATAGAAAAATTAGAATATTATACAATTCAAAAGAAGCTCTCAAGAAATTCGTAAATTTAATTAACCTCAAAACACTGATCAAACAACAAGGTTTTACCGTTGTAATACTTTTGACATGTAGATGTAAAACATTAAAGTGACTTCCTCATAGCTTTCCTATGGATGATAGGGTCAATGCACTTCTATAGTTTTTTAAAAGTTTGAGTGATTTTCATTGTACGACTTATAGAGAATGATTCCCACTCGAATTTTTTAATTTTTTGAGTTTAATTTGCATTAAAATAATTGTAAAATTTTTAAAAATATTTTATTATACTATTTAAAATTATTTTATAAAAAACGTATGTAAATGTACATATCAATATACATACATATGTATGTACATAAATTTATATGAGTAATATAACATTTTTCTTATAAGTGAATTATTATGAATTAAAACGTGGTCAAAAAATATACATTTTCTTTTATTAAAGTCATTTAATTAAAAAAAAAAAAGAAAAAAATGTATAAAAACAAATTGCAAATTTACATATCTCCGAAATTTTGATAATGTGCTTTTTGCCATATGCTTGCAGCCAACAACATGACTGTATTAGAACCCAATATTGTATATCTGGACGAGAAGCCACCAAAAATTGTTCAATGTAAAAAAATTGCAACAATTAAAAAAGCCACAAAACGGCCTCAAAGTAAAATGAAATCCAAACTGAAACTACCATTAACTCAAAGAAAACGATCTACAAAAATAAACCAAGATCGTATTAAAAATGAATTGAGTGTGTATCACCATGAACCGGAAGCAAAAGTAGAAAATAATGATTCCAGTGATCCCCTATATACGGCGAAAGTAGAAGTAAAATGTGAACTGGAAGAAGAAAATCAAATTGTAAGCTTTGAATGCCAAGATGAAGCTGCGGAAAAGGAAGACGGAAATAATGACGACGTAGATGATGATAAAGACCAAGATTACAAATATGAACAAGATACGCAGGAGAGTAAATTGGAATATAGTGATGATGACGACGATGATTATGATGATAGTGAAAATGAAGAATATGAGGATGAAGATGAACCTTTAATTGTACTTACAAAACGTAAGGGTAGACCTCGTAAAAACATTCCTTCAGAGTTGGATGACGGAAAAATCAAAGTGCCACGCGACGTTGTATGTCGAGAACTGTGTAAACAACATTGTACTGAGAAATTTACCGAAGAGGAGCGCAAAGATATTTGTGATTATTATTGGCATCTGAGCAAAGAGGATAGATTAACCTTTATACGAAAGCACACTAGAGCCAGACGTTTGACACGCATGAAACGTGTAAACGCGGTTAGAAGTCGAGGCAATAACTGCTGCTATTATCTTAAGCATTATAGTATTGGCAGTAAAGTAACTATACCAGAAAATAGTTCAGATCTTATTAGAGTTTGTCGTAAGTTCTTTGAAGCCACCCTGTGTACCACAAATCATTTTATTAAAAAAGCCAACGATGGCACTATTATGGAAATAGAAAAAGATTTACAACTTCTTAATGAAATAAAATTAGCAAAAGCTAAAGAAAAAGAGCAATCCAAAGAACCACAACAAATTTTAGATCCTGAAACAGGAAATTTAACTATTGTAGATCCAAAAGCAAACAAAAAACCAAAGCCTAAAGCTGAAAGTACTTCCAAAGATAAAAACGAAAACAAGAAACGAGCACGACGTAAACCGGGAGATCCCGAGCCCGAACACTTCCCGAAACCTATCAAATGTGCCATACGCTGTATACACAAATGTCACACAAAATTCAGCGAGCAGGAGCGAAAACAAATTTGCGACTTTTTCTGGTCTATGGACTACAAAAGACGTAAAGATTTCATTTTGGCCAATATGGAAATTAAGGATATTGAAACTGAAACAACACCAGATTTTCGTAAAACAAATCGTCCGCCACGATCTTATCAAACGCGCTTCTATATGCGCTCTGGCGGCATGCGTGGAGAAAACCTTAGAGTTTGTAAAGATTTTTATGCCAAGACTCTGTGCATCAACCGTTATTTCATACAGAATGCCATACAGTTTGCTGACAAAACCACTGGCTATTACACCGGCTCAGACAGGCGCGGTATTCATGGGGCTCCCAACAAAATACCCGAGGAACGTAAACAAACGGTATTGGATCACATTAAAACGTATCCCTTTTGGATACCAAATAAAAAAAGTAAAACAAAATATTTGCATTATTCCCTGACCATAAGGAAAATGTATGATGCATACAAAGAGAAATGTGAGGCCGAAAAAATTGATTATGTGTCCACGCACTTCTATTACAAAATGTTCCATGCTCATTTCAATCTTTTATTCCTATCGAATCCGACCCCTAGAAAGGGTGGTGGTTTTCTAAAAGCAAATCCTAATATATCCCATTATACGGGCGAAGAAGCGGGAGGATGTTGGGTTGACTTTGAAGGCAATAAGTTGGATTTACGATCAATAGATCCTACACAAAGTTTAAATATCTGCCGAAATAATACCATTGTAGAGATTTCAGAAGATTCATCTATGATGTCTAATCAATTTCCCTCCGGCAGTGTTATACAACCTGCATTAAACCTTGTTAATCCTCCGACTTTTATGCCAGTGAAATCATTAGTAACACAACCGTCATCATTAACCGTTGTTAGACCTGATTTAAATCCAGCTTTTTACGGAAGTTTGCCACAGGATTCTCTAAACATGTTTAGAATGCTTTAGTTTTAAGATGTTTTAAAATAAACTTATAAAGATTATTTCTTTTCTATAAATTAGTAACACGTGTGTATTTCATTCATTTGAAAATTAGTGTACTTAACTAGGAAAATAAGTCACCATGGGTTAATTTATAATAAATTTAACAATAGATTCCAACTAAAAAATGTTACACATTACTTGCGAAATATTAATTGTCCTTAAAGTGGATGATTTTTATTTATTTTTATATAAGATACAAAAAATTAACATAGGAATAATTGCTGGACTTTGAAAATAGTTCATTAAAACAAAAATTAGCTTAATGATGTAAATAATAAGAAATATTGACAACTAATTGTTAACTTCTGTTGGCTTATGAACATTATATTTAATTACATGTAAGAGAAATCTTAATTTATGAAGTTCAGGTTTTTTTTTTTATTTAAAATATTAAATTTCGTCCTCTGTGACCTATAAACACGCCGCCCAATTAATATCTCGGAATTTTGATAATGTGCTCTTTGCCATATGCTTGCAGCCAACAACATCCAATTGCCGCTATTAGAATCCAATATTCTTTATCTCGATGAAAAACCACACAAGATTATTAAAAAACCAAAAACAACAAAAAGAAAAAAGTCAACAAAAAAACCAACTAAGAAAAAAGGAATTTCAAAAACAAGAAAACCTAAAACCAATCCAAAACATATAAAATTTCAACAAGAGGTTCTTCAAATGAAAAATAAAAATATATTGAATAAAAGTGCAGTAAAAATTGAAAATGTCGCCGATCAAAATGATCCTCTTTTAACAGCAAACCTTGAAATTAAATGTGAATTGAGCGAAGAAAAATATGACCCTGGTGCAGAAGATGATGAAAAGGTAGCGGATAGTTACATTGATTCAAATAACGATTCAGATAAAGATTTTTGTGTGGAGGAATATGAGGATGATAATGAAGAAGAGGAATATGAATTTAAGGGTAAATTGGAAATGCCAAATAATGACTCAGAAAATAGTGAGATGGACTATGAGGAGGAAGAAGAAGATGTATTTGATGAAGATGATCAAGATGATGAACCTCTTATATTATTAACTGAAATTTCGGGCAGTAAAACTTACAAGAAAAAGAAAAGAAAACCACGTTTACGTAATTGTCCAGATACTTGTAAACTCAAATGTATCACAAAATTTAATAAGCAGCATAGAATTGATATTTTCGATTACTACTGGGATTTGAGTGATGAGGATAAGGTGAATTTTATACGTAAACAAATGCGAAAACGGGTCTTGCAACGAGTGCGCAAAACAAACGGTCGTAATAATTGTTGCTATTTTTTAAAACACTATAAAATTGGTCAAAATCCTACTACTGAACTGACAGATGAAAATGATGACAATGACTTTACAAAAGTGTGTCGTTATTTTTTTAAAAACACTTTGCGTGTATCAGATAGCGAAATCAAAGATTCCATCGAAGGCTACGAATTACAACGGGAGAGAATTGCACTTCCACCAAGGGAAGTAACAAATAAAGAGTTAAGTACATTAGTTAAAAAGCCCCCAAATAAAACTCAACGATATCTTGATCCAGAAACGGGCAATTTAACCGCTACTAAAACCAAAAGAAAACGCCGGAAACCTGGTGATCCACAACCGGAACGTTTTCCTAAACCCATACAGTGTAGCATACGGTGCATATACAAATGTCATTTGAATTTCAGCGAAGAAGAACGAAAAAAAATTTGTGATATATTTTGGTCTTTGGATTTCAAAAGACGTAAAGATTTTATATTGGCTCGTATAGAAACAAACGATGTAAAAACACACACAACACCTGAATTTCGTAAAACCAACCGGCCAACTCGTACCTATCAGACAAAATTCTATTTACGTTCCAGTTTAAATAGCGAAAATAAAAGAGTCTGCAAACATTTTATGATGAATACACTGTGCATTAATCGTTTTTTTATAGAAAATGCTATAAAATATGCTGATAAAACAACCGGCTCCTATGCAGGCCAAGATAGACGTGGTGGCCATAATTCCCATAATAAAATATCGGAGGAACGTAAACAAATAGTAAAAGACCACATTAACTCGTATTCCTTTTGGTTACCAAATAAGAAAAGTAAAACCAAATACCTACATCACTCCCTCTCCATAAAGAAAATGTATATGTCGTACAAAGGGAAATGTTTATCTAACCAGGAAAACTATGTCTCCACCAGATACTATTATAGAGTTTTTCATGAAGATTTTCGTTTAGCCTTCCTAACGAATCCACATGCTAAAGGTGGTGGCTTTCTACTGGCTAATCCTAATTTGTCTCATTATACAGGTGAGGAACCAGGAGGTTTTTGGGTTGATAGCAAAAACAATGTACTTGACATACGATCCATCAATCCAGGTCAAAGTTTAAATACCCTCGATAGTTCGGGAGATACATCTTTGGTAGGGAATACAACATGTACATCTGAAGCTATTGCCTCTCAATCATTAAATGCCATTAACTCTAAGTCTTTTATGCCCCTACAATTAATGGTTAATCAACCATTACCACTAAAACATAATCTTTATGAAAATTTACGAACATCTTAAGATTATACTAATACTTACATAGATGAATTAATTTAATTTCTGTAATATTAAATAAATTTTATGATTTTTTAAGTACAAGAAATAAGTTTTTCATTTTTTAAGAGAACGTAAATCTGACGATCATTTTTTAAGGAAAACTAAATTTAGAAATTTATAATTATACTCTAGTACAAATGAGATTAGTCAAGATTTACAAGAATTTTGGCTGCAAATCTTACCAGTACGATAACTTAAAACACATTCGAATTTTGATAATGTGATTTTTGCCGTATGCTTGCAGGCAATCACATCCATCTGCCCTTAGAAACCAATGTTATCTATCTAGAAGACAAACCACTCAAGATTATAAAAAAACAAAAGTCAACAAGTAGAAAAAGATCAGTCAAAAAGATTGACGAAGAAGAAGCCATTTCAAAAGCTAGAAAAAGTCGAGCCTCACTTAAAAAACTGCGTAAGGTTGACATTGCTAACGTTAAAATGGAGACGAATTTAGGGGAAGATGATGAACAAGAGGAAATAGAACAAATGAATCCAAATGATCCTCTATTTACACCACAAATAGATGTAAAATGTGAATTAAAGGAAGGTAAAATTGAAACTGATGAAGAGGAGGTATATTTAGATTCTGACAATGATAAAGATTTTTGTGTGAAAGAATATGAGGAAGATGACGATGATGATGAAGAAGATGAGGAGGAAAAATATAAATTTAACCGGAAGGTCTATGAAAATAATAATGAAATAGCTAATAAATATGACAACGATGACGAACCACTCATATTACTAACCAAAAAGAGACCATCCACTTATAAGAAAAAGAAGAAAATTCCACGTCTACGAAATTGCCAAGAGACCTGCAAATACAAATGTAATACAAAATATAACAAGCAACAAAGGCTAGATATATTTGATTACTATTGGAATTTAAGTAAAGAAGAAAAAGTTACTTTTATACGGCATCATGTGCGAAAACCAATATTAGCAAAAGTACGCACTAAAGAAGGTCGTATTAATTGTTGCTATTTTTTGAAGTACTATGGGGGAAAACAAAACCGCATTATAAATGAATCTGAAAGAGAAGCGAGTAGCAATAATGATGAAGATTTAAAGAAAGTGTGTCGTAAATTTTTCGAAAATACTTTAGGTTTTTCGGGTCAAGAAATTAAAGAAGCAATCAAAGGATATGAGTTGCAAAAAGAAAAAATTGTACTTCCCCCAAAGAATGTATCAAATAAGAAAAATGAATGTAAGTTGTCTGAAAAGTTACCAAAGGAAAAACATAAGGCTCAACAATTTCTCGATCCAGAAACGGGAAATTTAACTGATACTAAACCCAATACAAAAACAAAACGTCGCAAACCGGGAGAACAAAAATCTGAACATTTTCCTAAACCAATAAATTGTAACATAAAATGTAAATTCAAGTGTCATGAAAATTTTACTGAAGATGAACGCAAACAAATTTGTGACATTTTTTGGTCGTTGGACTTTAAGAGGCGCAAAGACTTCATACTGGCACGAATAGAAAAGAAAGAAGTGGAATCGGTCACAACACCAGAATTTCGCACAACAAATCGTAATGCTCGGTCCTACCAGACAAAATTCTATTTACGTTCGGGCTTAAATGGTGAAAATAAAAGAGTCTGCAAACACTTCATGTTGAATACATTGTGCATTAATCGCGATTTTATAGAAAATGCTATGGAATTTGCCGATAAAACAACGGGATTTTATACAGGCACTGACAGACGCGGTGGTACTAATCCTACGATTATTAAACAATGTCAAGAACGCAAAAAAATGGTAATGGATCACATTAGCTCGTATCCTTGTTGGGTTCCAAATAAAAAAAGTAAAACCAAGTATTTGCATCATTCCCTGACCATAAAGAAAATGTATGATGCATACAAAGCAAATTGTTTGTCCGAACAAAAGAAATGTGTTTCAACTTTTTACTACTATAATGTATTTCATAAAGATTTTCGTCTTGCATTCCTATCGGATCCACAGCAAAAAAAGAAAATTCAATTATCAAATCCTAATATATCACATTTCACAGGGGAAGAGGAAGGTGGATATTGGGTTGATAGCAAAGACAATAAACTTGATCTACGATCATTTAATCCTGCACAAAGTTTGAATATATCTCAACAGAACTACAGCGCCGATATCTCTGAAAGATCATCTTTGGTTACAAATTGTCCTGATTCTGAAACTGTTGCACATAACTGGTTAATACATCAACAACTCATTAACCATCACCATGCCCTGTGGTTAAATCAGATTTAAACTCCTTTTTTTTACGATTCTTTTATGTTTAAAATAATTTATTTGTAAAAATAAACTGTATTAAAAAACGAACTCTAAAAATTCTATTTTTAATATGATTTCTTTGAGACTTTATAACAAGAAAATCGTATAGAAACAAATGAACGAACATATCGTCACCTAAAATTCAAAAGGCCGTAGCCATAATTTTTAATTTTTAGCTTTAAAATTAAGCAATTAAGTAAAATTTTCCAACCGTTCACTTAAAGCAAAAATAGTCAAAGCAGAAAAGTGTCTTCAAACCAAATTTTTCTTAAATGCAAAAAATTTTTCGGCTGTTTTAAAGTTGATGTTACAGCCTTTTGATTTTTATTAATATTGATATTATATTTGAAGATGTGACATCAATATTAACATTAGAAGTAAAACCAAATACCTGCATTACTCTCTATCCATAAAATATAGATATGTGGCATAGAAACAGAATTATATCTAATTAGGAAAATACTCCTCATTATACAGAAGGATAGTTTTAATTCGAGTAGTGTTATATAAATTTTCTGGGATTTTTAAATATACAATTTTTTAAGAAAACCTAAATATGATAATAAAAATGTTTACAGAAAATTTTATTACCTCATTTTTATTAATATTTGCAAATTGAAATTAAAAAAAAAAGAAATTAGACAAATAGTAGTTATGTTCTGGTACAAGTGAGATTTATTGGTGGATGCCACGGAATTCGGTTCAAAAGAAAATATCATAAAGCAATGTGTATAACTCATACAAATTGTAATGATTTTCTTTTCAAATTGAATTACACAAAGTCCATCCATGTTGTAAGTCAAAATGTACAAGAATTTTGACATTAAATCTGACCAGTACGAGAACTCAACTCATATTCGAATTTTGATAATGTGCTTTTTGCCGTATGCTTGCAGCCAATAACATCCAACCGCCTTTAGAAACCAGTATAATATATCTAGAAGACAAACCACTCAAGATTATTAAAAAACAAAAGTCAACTTATAATAGAAAAGGATCAAACAAAAGACTTAACGAGAAAAAATCAATTTCAAAAACAAGTAAAAGTCGAACAACAATTAAAAAACTACATATGGAAGAAAGTATTAAAGTTAAAAAGGAGACTAATATGAATCATAGTGATGATGATGAACAAGAAGAAGTGGAACATATCAATCCAAATGATCCCCTATTTACACCACCACAAATAATAGAGGTTAAATGTGAATTGAAGGAAGATAAAGTGGAAATTAATGCAGAATATGAAGAGGATGTATACTTAGATTCTGACAACGATAAAGATTATTGTATGGAAGAATATGAGGAAGATGATGAAGAAGATTATGAGTTTAAAGGTAAACTAGAATTCTATAATAATGACTCAGAAGATGAAATCGTCAATAAAGGTGAAGGTGATGATGACAATGATGAACCATTTATATTATTAACCAAGAAGAGACCATCAACTTACAAAAAAAAGAAAAAGAAGCCTCGTTTACACAACTGCCTAGAGACCTGTAAATATAAATGTACTACAAAATTTAACAAAGAGCAAAGGCTTGATATATTTTACTACTATTGGAATTTAAGTAAAGAAGAAAAAGTGACTTTTATACGGCAGCATACGCGAAAACCAATATTAGCTAAAGTTCGTACTAAAAAGGGTCGTAATAATTGTTGCTATTTTCTGAAATACTATACAATTAATGAAACTGCCATAAATAAAGAGCCTGAAACAGAAACGTGTATAAGTAATGATGATGATTTAACGAAAGTATGTCGTAAATTTTTCGAAAATACTTTAGGCGTTTCGGGTCTGGAAATCAAAGAAGCAATTGAAGGATATGAATTGCAAAAGGAAAGAATTGTACTTCCTCCAAAGGATGTATCAACTAAAAATGAATGTCAATTGTCTGAAAAATCACCAAAGGAAACACAAAAGGCTCAACAATTTCTTGATCCTGAAACGGGCAATTTAACCGATACTAAACCTAAGACAAAGACAAAACGTCGTAAACCGGGAGAACCACTTCCTGAACGTTTTCCTAAACCTATAAATTGTGAAATACGATGTAGATTCAAGTGCCATGAGAATTTCAGTGAAGAAGAACGCAAAAAACTTTGTGATATTTTTTGGTCGTTGGACTTCAAGAGACGCAAAGACTTTATACTGGCACGTTTAGAAAAGAATGAAGTAGAATCAGTAACAACGCCAGAATTTCGCAAATCGAATCGACCCGTTCGATCATACCAAACAAAATTCTATCTACGGTCGAGCTTAAATGGTGAAAACAAAAGAGTCTGTAAACATTTCATAATGAATACTTTGCGCATTAATCGTCATTTTATAGAAAATGCCATGGAATTTGCCGACGAAACAACGGGATTTTATACTGGTACTGATAGACGTGGTGGTACTAATCCGACTACAATTAAACTTAGCCAGGAACGTAAAAAATTGGTAATGGATCATATTAATTCGTATCCCTGTTGGTTACCAAATAGAAAAAGTAAAACCAAGTATTTGCACCATTCCCTTACCATACGAAAGATGTATGATGCATACAAAGATAAATGTTTGTCCGAACAAAAGAAATTTGTTTCAACATGCTACTATTATACAGTATTTCATAACGATTTTCGTCTAGCATTCCTATCGAATCCACAGCAAAAAAAGAAAGTTCAATTGTCAAATCCTAATATATCGCATTATACAGGCGATGAGGTGGGTGGATATTGGGTTGATAGCAAAGACAATAAACTTGATTTACGATCATTTAATCCTGCAAAAAGTTTGAATGCTTTCCCTCAGAATTCCTGCGCTGATATTACCGAAGATTCATCTTTGGTTATAAATCCTCCTGTTTCTACAACTATTGCGCATGATTTATTGAATGTTGTTAATTCTACTTCTATGCCGGTTAATACAATAGCAAGTCATCAAACATCATCACGTCCAGTAGATAGATCAGATGTAAATTCTTCTCTATATGAAATGTTTCTCAAGATTTCATAAACATGTTTATAATAAATTAGTTGTAAAAATAAACTAAAAAAAAAAACAAAATTATAAAAAGTTTTCTTAAAATACACTATATTTTGCTTGTAATTTTCCTGTAGGAAAACCGTAAAGGTACACAAGCGTGTGAAAATAAATAATAATTTTCTCAAATCTAAGTTCTCAAGTTACACAACAGAAATCAGTGTAGTGTCACTTAATTCACAAAATATAGCTGTAAGTTTGTCAAGTAACCAGTGCTCAGTATGAAATGCAGGTTAAAGGAAAACAAACTAAAGTTCGATTAAAATTTTATATTCTTTTCCTAATTTCAATTAATACTATTATTTGAAACATGTATAATTTTGGCATGCAAAATAATACAAGTATTTTGGTTCCAATTATAAAATCTGTAACAATAAAAGTTTTTGTACTTTTACTTAATTTTATTGAACCTATTGCAAATGAATTTTGAAAAGTTTAAATTCGTAGTAAACTTTTTAATTTATATAGAGTTTTTTTCAAACAAAATATATATTCAAATAACAAGTTTTTTTTAACACTTTCACACTTAAAAAAAAGCAATTAGCCCAATTAATATCTCCGAATTTTGATAATGTGCTTTTTGCCATATGCTTGCAGCCAACAACAGCCAACCGCTCTTAGAACCCAATGTTCTCTATCTCGAAGACAAACCTCCAAAGATAGTTAAAAAACATAAGTCAACAAAGAGAAAAAATTCCACTAAAAAAGGTGTTCAGAAAACGTTCATATCTAAAACAAGAAAATGTGGAACCACTCTAAAAAAGACTCAACTACAACAAGGAATTAGAGTGAAAAAGGAATGTAATTTGAATGAAAGTGGTGAACAAGAAAAAATTGAAAATACTGATCCCAATGATCCCCTATTCACACCACAAATAGAGGTTAAATGTGAATTAGAAGAAGAAAAAATTGAACCTGAATCTGAAGAAGAGGAAGTTTATTTCGACTCCGACAACGATAAAGATTATGTTGTGGAGAAATTTGAAGCCAGTGATGAAGATTATCAAGAGATGCATTTAAATAAGGGTAAACAAGAAATGCACTCAAATATTAATTCGGAAGATGATGAGTCTGACGAGGCAGAAGATGACGAAGATGATGAACCTCTTATATTATTAACTCAAGCCAGTAAAACTCGTAAGAAAAAGAAAAAAACTCCCCGTTTACATATTTGCCTAGAGACTTGCAAACATAAGTGTACCACAAAATACACTAAGCGCCAAAGAATAGATATTTTTGACTATTACTGGCAATTGAGTAAAGAGGACAAAGTGAATTTTATACGTAAACACATAAGAAAACCAGTATTGACTCGAATACGCAATAAGAAACGTGGTAACAATTGTTGTTATTTCATAAAATACTACAAAATTGGTCAAACTCCGCTGAAAGAAATGAAACCACCAGAACAAAAAGAAACGACCAACACGAGCACGAATAACAAAATCAGCAATGTTGACAATGAAGGTTTAACAAAAGTATGTCGTAAATTTTTTGAAGGCACTTTGGGTATTTCGAATCGGGAAATCAAAGAAGCCATTGAGGGCTATGAATTGCAACAGGAGAGAATTGTGCGTCCTCTTAGGGATATAATAAAGGAAGAGGAAAGGAAATTGGCAGAAAAGGCGGCAGAAAAAATACAAAAGCCTCAACAATTTCTTGATCCAGAAACGGGTAATTTAACCGATACGAAACCTAAGAAAAAAACCAAACGTCGTAAACCGGGAGAACCAGAACCGGAACGTTTTCCTCGACCCATTAATTGTGCCATACGCTGTACATTTAAGTGTCATCAAAATTTCAGCGAAGAAGAACGCAAACAAATTTGTGATATTTTTTGGTCTTTGGACTTTAAAAGACGTAAGGACTTCATACTTGCTCGTATTGAAACGAAAGACGTAGAAACACCCACAACGCCAGAATTTCGTAAAACAGATCGTCCTACTCGGGCTTATCAGACAAGATTCTACCTACGGTCGGGCTTAAATAGTGAAAATAAAAGAGTTTGTAAACATTTCATGATGAACACATTGTGTATTAATCGCAAGTTTATTGAGAACGCCATTAAATATGCAGATAAGACGACGGGCAATTACACAGGTGTAGATGGCCGTGGTAAACATTTGATACACAAAATATCACCCGAACGTAAACAAGCCATTTTGGATCACATTAACTCCTATCCCGTTTGGGTGCCTAATAAAAAAGCTAAACTACGCTGTTTGCATTACTCTCTGTCGATAAAGCGTATGTACAAAGAGTATCGGGACAAATGCTCGGAAGATCAAATAAAACCGGTATCTGCATTTTATTACTACAAAGTATTCCACGATGAATTCCGTTTGTTATTCTTAAGCAATAAAGACTCCAAAAAGGGTCGTGGTTTCTTAAATATAAATCCCAATATATCTCACTATACCGGTGAAGAGCCCGGTGGCTGTTGGTTAGACTCAAAAGGCAATCCATTAGATTTAAGACTCATTAATCCAGGTGAAAGTTTAAAACCACCTCAAGCGCATCATCCAAATCAGCAATCTTCTGCTGCCGTATCCTGTTCTTCGATGGATTCAACATCTCACAATATGAATCAATCTCCCACTTCCACATCTGGGATTGGTGGTGGTGTACATTTTAATCAGTCTTTAAACTTTGCCACTGCTGCTGCAGCGCAACATTTGGCAAATTTTGTTGATACTACAACCGCTGTTGCTGCAACATCACTCAATCCTAGAGCCATTTTTCAAACTACAGTCCAGAATTTGTACGACACCAGTAATTTACCGCACAGTAGTACGACACAATCAATATTTCGAATGATTTAAGGATTTATTAATTTCATAGAAACAGTATTTTAGTATGTAGCTATAGAAGATATATTAATAAATCAATATTTTTAATTGAATAAAATCTCTTTAATGAAATTGTAGTTTTAATTATGAAAAGAAAAAAAAAGATACTTAAATGGCTAAAGGATTATGTTAATGCACGTCTGTCTCACTGTTCTTAACTTTAATACTTCATTACTTTTTTAAGGTGTCATCGAACCCGATAATGATGTCGAACAACCAATGGGTGATTCTTCGAAAACTCCTACAGAAGAGGAAGTAGATAAATCTGGTGAATTGCGTTCACAGGCCGCCGCCGCTTATAGCGAACAGAAATACCAGGAAGCCATCGATTTATATACACAAGCAATTGAAATTAACCCCGGTAATGCCTTATTTCATGCAAAACGCGGACAGGCTTTTTTGAAACTTAATAAACCCAACGCCTGTATACGCGATTGTAACAAAGCTTTAGAAATAAATTGTGATTCGGCGGCTGCTTGCAAATTCCGTGGACGTGCCAATCGTTTGTTGGGCAATTGGGAGGAGGCGGCTAAAGATTTGCGTCAGGCTTGTAAGCTGGATTATGACGAGGAAGCTGATGAATGGTTGCGTGAAGTTACACCAAATGCCAAGAAAATTGAACAGCATCGTTTGAAGCAGCAACGTAAAAAGGCGGAACGTGAACGCAAGGCCGAAGAATTGAAACGTCAAAAGGCCCGGCAACATCAGGCAAAACAACAAAAAACTTCAGCTTCCTCAGGATCCGGTGGTTTTCCAGGAGGCTTTCCCGGTGGTTTCCCAGGCGGCATGAACATGGGCGACTTATTGTCGGGCATGACTGAACCAGAGGTTATGGCAGCTTTACAGGATATCGCCAAAAACCCTGCTAATATAGATAAATATAAATCTAATCCCAAAATTGCTAAACTTATTGATGTTGTTAAAAATAGTTTCCCTGGTGGTGTTCCCGGTTTTCCTGGTGCTTTCCCAGGTGCTACTGATGGTGCTGGCGCTACTCCACCACCAACTTCAGTCAATGAACCCAAAGAAGCTCCTAAAAAACCTGACTTTGTTGACGATGGTTTGGATTAAATCGTATCTTCTTAAAGTACGTTTTAATATTTCATTTATGTTTATGTTTTGAGTTTCCTTAACGCTTTATTCTACTCATAAGTCTGTACGCGAAACCAAGTCTCGTAGAATTGCTTAGAATCTTTAAAATATTTTATTTTTTTTATTTTTTAATTTTATACATTCGTTTATTATATTTTTGGTTTAACATTGAGGTTCTTGATACTAATTGAAATGAATTACATAAATTAATAAATTCCTCTGATAAATTCTTAAATCAAGTTAACTCCATTGTAGCTTTTAGAAGAAAAACAAAAAAAAAAAAAGCATTTTAACAAGACTTAATCATACTTATTAGCAAAAAACCACAATAATTATGAATCCTATCAAATGGGAATTGATTAATTAATAAATAAAAAACCAACTTCAAAAACTCAAAGATTATTTTATTAAAAAGACACTTAATTTTTAGTCTCAATAAATTGTGGTACAAGTATATAAATGAGGACGGAGAACCATAAATTAAATTTAATGAAAGTATTTTATGTAAGAATGGTATCTTTTTACTGGAGATCTTTAACATCACAAGAAGTAATATTCTTCAGTCTAAGATCTCTACAATTATAATAACAGACAGATGTGTGTAAAAATGATATTCAGTTCAGGATTTCTAGAAACAACGGTTTGAAAAGAGGTAATTAAAATCGTGTTTAAATTTCTAAAATATTATAACACGATAATATTATTAAGTAGAAATGTCATTGATATAGTAGTTACAAATGTAAAAAAACCTTTCCCACATATTAAAATAAATTGTGGGAAAGGTTTAGAAAACTATGTTTTTTTTTTATCGACACTATGAAACTATAGTACTTACATTTTATTATTTCGTAAGTGTTATGGGGTAGGATGTTTCCTGAGAAACACAATGTATAACGAGTTGAATAAACTTTTATGTGGTAGCATTAATGGCGAGACTTAAAGACGTCAAAATAAAATCAAAATTGTGAAAGCAAAAACAATAATAATGAACTGTTGAGTCACTATTACTTACAAAAGCAATTTATAAACTGAGGGTTTGTAAAAAGAAAGGAAATGTTATTTGTTTCAAAAGTAATAGACCGTCAATTTCATGAGAGGTCGCCCAAAAATTTACCAAGAGTCTTTCGATTTTCATAAAATTTTACACGCAAATAGTATACGGATATCTATGTCGATTTTATTTTTCCGTTGAGCGAAATTCCTAAAACATGCGACTTTTTGTAGCTTTTTCACTTTCTAAAAAAATTTTGAAACGTTCGTTTTAAAGCCGACATAAGCGAAATTCAAACGCCGTTTAAATCATTAAAATTCACAAAGCCTTCCTAGAGATATTGCTATTTAAAGTGTCATACTTTTTTGACATTTTGAAAAAATTTTTAAAAAAGTAAAAATTGCGTTTTTGTCATTTCGCGAAATCGATAAATGGTTTAGTGGAGATTGTGTATACAAATTTTTATGGAAATCAAAACACTAGGTAAAAAAAAAATTCCTTTTTCAACGTAACATAAATGGATAAGACACCACGAATGCTGATGAAGTGTGTAGCGGCACAAAAAATACTTAATTATATTATAGTCCACAAACTCTGGTTTGGTCAACATGGCAAATTATCATTGCAAGCTTGTTTAGGTTTATATCAGTTTAAAGAAGTATTTTGTCCCAGAAGAAGAAGCCTTATGGATTTTGATAATGGCACGTACTTACCTAAGTAGTTTCTTGGCATGAGAGGTCGTTATTTTTAAATAGCACAGTAATTTGGTATTTACCTGGATCAGAGCGTCGAAGACTACTGGTTTAAACCCTACCTGGTGCGGGTTTTCCTTTAAACTTATTAATAAAGTAAGTGTGATATGGTGTAGTGAGTAAGTTTGTATGGTCATGTTCAAATCTTACTGATGGCAATGTTTTTTTTTTTAATTTTGCGTAACATTAACAACTGTTACTAAACTACTTTCGATGTTTTTGTAAGCGTGGGTCATGAATTTCAATTACAAGTTATCCGACTAAAAAATAACTAACGTTTATTTATCTTCAATATTATTTGCTAACTTTCTAGGTAAGTAAAGTTTTTGGATATTACATAATACATATTAAATGTTTTTAATTTCACTCGATACTCGTTGGAATATTTTCTTGCAAAATTGCCAAGTAAATCTAATACATATGTAATATGATTTAGGATTTAAAATGTGTTAAGCCAACATACATCACTAATAAATGAATAATTTACTAAAATTATTTCTTCAAAGTGTGGTTGTCTAATATAAAAATAGGTTTAAAATTAATCAATTCTAAACCACAATCTTTATAAATAAAAATGTATAAGTACTCGTATATAAATAAAATTATGATATAATATTTTAAACTACTCTTTAATGATATCATTTTACATACATATGTACGAACAATTCATTAAAATACTGTATATTAAATATTTCAATTGTTTGATATGTTCAACAACAAAACGTGCTAGTTTTTAATAGCACATTTAAAATATTTTAAAAATATATTCTAAGAAATCTTTTTGTTTATGTCACACCCTGTACCTTAAAAAAGTTAACATTACAAAGCTTTTTATCGCTATAACAATGCCAAAATTTAGTACAGTTAAACGCTAATAAATTGTTTCTCTCTCCCACCTTAATTTTTTTTTTTTTTTTTAATTTCATAAAAATTTCAGACATGTTCAACACACACAACCATAAATGAACAGAAGAAATTAAGCATACAGTCAGAGACAAAAAAAGTTACTGTCAAAGTATTTTAACCTTTTCAAATGCTAAATCTAGCATTGAAAGTGCTAAAATGGCTGCACTAGTTTACAAAATACTCACAAAAGAGGATTAAACGTAAAAAAACCAGGTTAAAGTAATAACTGGCCATTACTTTGTTTTATTGAATATTGCGGTGTAAATATATATAATTTGATCAAATTTGGAAAATATTAAAAACAAAAAATAAAAATGAGCAAATAGAAATTTATACTAGCCAAAATAGGAAGAATAAAATTTATTAGTGATTATGGCTAAAGGCATAAAAAATGCTCTTAAAATCAGAAATATGCAATTAAAATTAAAAAATATGGTCTCAAAATGCTCAAAATAACTTGATTTTTATTAGAAATTGCTAAAAAAATATTTTGCACATAAAATCATTAAAAGCTAATACACTGTATCAGAAAAAATTTGTATAAATTATTAAGATGAAAATTATTAGGCAATCGTATTTTAAAAACGTATGTGACCGTAAGAAAAAAAATTCCATTATGTTGCAAAATTATGTTCTTTAGTGCAATACAAATATAATTATTCTCTGAAATATAAAATATGCAAAAATATGCCATTTAAATCGCTAAAATATTCTCTTAATTTGGGATTTTCTTATATATACCAAACTGTTGGTTATTTATCCGTTTCAGACAATTTTATGAGTTTTGGCATTGATTTTTACAGAATTTTTTCATATTTTGGTCGTAACATCATATTCTTACATATTTTAGGCTTAGCAGCATATTTTGTCATATTTTCATACAAAATTCCAATTTAACAACTTAAATGACATATTTTTGCATATATTATACTTAATTTTGCAAATATACTAAAGAGCATAATTTTGCATATTTTGCATTTATGAATAAAATTTTGCATATATTGAATTCAATAGACTTTTTAACATAATTTGCTATTAGTCTAATACGTTCTTTAAATCCAATTGCATAAAAATGTTCATCTTACAAATTGTTAGAAATTTTATAATTTCCTTTTACACTGATATGTATATCTGCGTCTTTAATGGGAATCGGTGAAGTACTAAGCTAACCGAAACGATGCAAATAGAATCACTATTATATGTGTATTTATAATATTTTCTTAGTAATTGGTTACAGGATTAAAATATTTAAACAGAAAAGAAGCTAATCTTTAATAAAAAAGAGACATTTTTATTTTAAGAGGTGAAATTAAAGACTTATATAAATTTTATTTTGATTTTCTAACTAAACACAAAGAATTTAATCCATTTGTTGGCATTAAAATTTTCTCGAAAACCTTTTCACCTGTTATTAACAAATATGAAACTTCTTATAAAATGGAACCTATAGTGAAAAATTACCGCTTAAAAAATAAACTAAAAAAATCAACGATTTAACTTCCAGCAAAAATATAATGTACATAGCGAAGCAAATCGAAATCATAGCGACGCAAATCGAGTATACATAGAATTCAATAGCTTTGAATGTTTTTAAGTAGAAAAAATATATGTATATATATATATATATATATATATATATATATATATATATATATATATACATACATATACATATATATATATATATATATATATAAATATATATATATTAGCAATTGCTAATAAAAAGTTTTTTATGCTCATAAAACAGTTTTTGGTTGTCCTGGTCATAATTAAAGTCACTATTTGTACTTAACAGAGATGTAAAGCAGTAAAATTAGGATTATTGTAACTATGTCAACAGAATACAATATTAAGACTGAGTCGTAATACTCTTTCTTAACAAAATTATGACTTCTTAGGCATGTAAATTGAATTTAGAGATGAACTAAACAAACTCTTCTAAGTTGAATTCGTTGAAAGATTAAAACTTTTTAGGGCATACAGAATGGAAAACAACAATAAATTTAAAAACTTTAAAATGTTTACAGAACAATGATTATTTAAAATGCCTTCCATTATAAGTGTGTTTATAATGGAAGGCCAATGTATGCAGTGACGGGCGGTAATCAGCTGATCTTATTCTCTCACGCGATCGCGCGGTCCAATTATAAAAAAAAAAATAACAAATGTAAAAAATCAACTTTGCCGCGCAGCCGCTTCTCTCAGCATTGCTAGATCAAATTCTTGGAATTGTTTTCAAATTTTCCTTTGTCAGTTTTTGTAAACAATTGATTGAGTTTTAAGCTGGTAATAACGTTGTCGCATATATTGGCCTTTTACCATTAGTTTTAGTTTGTTCAGCTTCAATTATATTTAATTGAAATTCCCGGAAATTCCCGAGAACAACGAAAATTATTTTTGATTTTGCGGTAACAGAAAAAGTTGGGGAAATTAGAAACTGTAATGTTTGTGTTTCAACGAAACCTAAATGGATAACACACCACGAATGCTGATGAATTATGTAGCGGTACAGAAAACACATATTTCATTCTGTTGGTATCTAATTATAGTCCACGAACTCTGCTTTAATATTATCGCCAAACAGAGACAGCAGGGCAATTTACGATGATTAATTTATTTATGGTCCTTCGAAACTTAAAAGCTACTTCTCAAAATACTTTTGATTTAATTCAACTTAAAAATAATGTAATTCCTCATAATAAAAGTCCCAAGATTTAGTAAAACTTATTGGAAATAATGAAAAAATACTACCAAACCTTTTTTTTGTCACCCACTATATACATATGTATGCATCGGAAATACGAATAAAAACAAATTGAATAGTGAGTCATTAAAAAAAACACACACACACACACAATAAAGACTGTTTGTTATCAATGAAAACCCAAGTGCATTTGTGAGTGTAGGTGAGACATCACGTCAATAAGCGAAATAAAAAAATAATAACTCTGATTGTAAAGAAATTAATCAACATTTTGTTTATAATTTTTATTATGATTTTTAGGGACAGCTCTCAAGGCCTAATACACCGGTTTTGAATAAAAATGCATGTATTTAAAAATATTTTTATGTGAGAGAGAGTCTGTATTCTAAACACTTTTTTGTTTACAAGTTCTATAGTAAAAGGCAACTTGTTAACAGTTGTATAGTTGTATAAATTTATTTACACTTTAAATATATGACGTCATTTTCTCTATAAAATGTATGGAGAGTACGAGTAATTGTCAAAACAAAAAAATAAAACTACTACGAAGTAAATGTGAATTCCTATTAAATACTCGTACAAAGTAGAACAAACAAAAATAATATTGAAAACGAAATTTGTTGTTAAAGAATATTTTCGGTTTCGATTTCAGTTCAAATTTTAACGTACGCGTGTAAAGACGTTTCAAAGAAAATAACGGTTTAACGACACTCAAAAATTAAATTATAAAAAATAAAACATTTTTTATTTAAAAGTAAGAAATATTTTTGTAAAAAAATAAAAGTAATTTATAACATAAAGGAGTTTACACAATTTCTAAATATTAAATTGAAGACAATTTAAAGGAAAAACTAAATTAAAATATTTATTTAATAATAAAAATAAAATTTGTTTGTGCGTGGGTGTGGTACCAATTTAAATCTTTAATTCTATATTTATTTTTACAGTACATATGTATATTTTTTGTTTTCAACATTTTGAAATTTTAAATATTAGATATTTTCAATATATACATTTTTTTTTGTTGTTTAAGTTGCGGTACACATACCCCCAACCTAGTGCTAAAATTAATTTTCATAAAAATTCATAAAACGTTTTGGAAATTTTGAAATTTCAAAATGTTTATATTTGCCAAAATAGTTTTTGTTTTTTTAAATAAATATAAATAATTTTTATTTTGTATGAACTGATTCAACAAGTAAAATAACATACATATACATATGTATGTGTATGTATATTTTGGTCAAAATTTGTTTGTGTATGTGTGTTGTTATTTGCTTTTTTAATAAAGGCTGGCTGGCTACTGTTGTATTCAATATTTCGATGATCTCATTTTAAAAATAAATAAATACACAATAATTTAACTCTTCGTCTACTTATAATAATTATTCGGTTAAATGCTGCTCAACAAATTTTTGATCAATAAATGTTTTTATTTTAATATTTCAAAATATACACACATGCATATGTATTTAAAATTTTTTACCAAGTTATATTGATTGATATGTTCATGGTTTACTAGGCGTATGATTTATGTTAATTAAGTTTAATGGCAGTTCACGATATGCAAAGTGTGAATAATTAATTGCCTTTAGAAGGGATATTTCTACGAAAATATAAAACTCTGTTTAATTGTTTTCTTCTCTCTGTATAAATATCCACAAAATGTTTAACAAAATTTCATTTAGCAGCCAAATATTTATTTAGACTTAAAAAACATGCTGCTATTGAACAAATTTAATGGAACTGAAATTTTTGAATTCTCATATTAAAAATATATTTTAAACTTTAACTTGATAAAAGGGCAATAAAAGTCTTGAGTCTGATAAAATCGATTGTTTTTTTTAAATAATTTTAATACCAAACAAATAAAATTTGATATACAAATATATTTAAAGACTTGAGTCTGGAGAATGCATCGCGGTATTCGGATCAAAAATCCATAATTTTGTGTTATGGTCTTATTCCATTCTCTCAAATGAACATTAATAAAACTATAGTGTGTCTTACAGAAACAGGATTTACATGTATCTTATAACAAAATAACTAGTATTTATGTTTCGAGAAAATAATACAAATTTTTATTTGAGGTTTAAGTTTTTTACAAGATTACTATTAAGTGTGCCATTTATATCTTCTTGGCTCCAATCTCTAAATATAACCCAGCAAACGAGCAAAATTTTGGATTTATTCGTATGTGATGGCATATTCAAACTGTTTTTCGTTCAATGTTCTCTTCAAACGGATCTAGGATTTTTTCGTTTTGGATTAAGATAGTGGATCCCGTAACAATTTTAACGACATATTTTTGTGGCCCTAAAACAGTATTTTAGTCATGAAAAATCGCCTTTCAATTCTCTTGACATTAGTTCCATGTTTTTGAGTGAATCAAGTGCTTTTAAACGTCTGGAAATTGTTGCTTTATCCCCCACTGATGAAAGCACTTCTTGCGATTGATTCGTGTCCTGATCAAACAAAGTTTTCAATTCTTCATCTTAAAACTTTTTCAGCAGAACGGAATACTCCTTATTGTGCACGTCTCTTTTTTGATACAAAACTCTCCAAATTCAAAGCTTAAAAAAAAATTGTGTTGTTGACGTTTCAGCAGAATGATTGTGCGGTACATATAACGAAATATACTCTGGGACCTCATGAAAATCTAAGACGTTGACCGATCGCCTGTCTGTTGAAAGCACGATAGGGATCGGGGCGGATCACCTAGGGTAACCAAATGTTTATAAGGTTTGTTTGATATTGAAAATAGGAAAAATCGGTTCATAAAAATAGCTATGGGTCAAAAATCAGAAAAAAATCGGTGCCCATCTTAACTAAGGTTCATTTTTTCGCCAATATCCCTTAAACAAAAGCATCAACGGTAACGAAATTTTGTATATTTCCATATACACCCCCCCCCCCCTCCTCCATTTAAAAATTAGGGTGGCACAAAAAAGATGAAGATGATAGATTCGGCCAAGCCGAATATAACATTCTTTCTTGTTTGAATTGACTCTAGTTCTTTAGATTAAAGGTTATATAGAAAATTAATGAGGTTTCACCACATATTGCAAAATTTTGATAATTGTTATGAATTGTTTGATTTGGTTTAGTAAAATACCTTAAAATTCTATTTCAAATCATCTCCAAGTTATACCTACATAATTTCTCAATATGTTCAATAGTTTCGGAGATATTAAAAAGATTGTGTCGAAAAAAATAAAATTTCTTACAAAATTTAAAAATCAAAAGTAATCAAAAATAGTAATTTTTCTCTCTATGTTACAAATTAAACGAATTATACTTCATTAAAACCGATGCATAAATACCGAATTATAATTTGTCGTTATTTTATTAAACCAGATCAGTAATTTTTTTCTCCAAGATATGTTGCAATATCTGATGTAACCTCATCAATTTTCTATAAAAGGATTTAATTCGAGAACTAGAGTTAATTAAAAAATGTGAACTCTGTGATCAAGAAATGCTGTGCCACGGAATGAAATACTTTTTTTTGTCCCTTGTATAATAATAGTTTAATATTTATTATTTTTTTTATTTGTCTTAGAAAGTAATTTTTATACTGTTATTAAAAGTGCTTATATTTCTTCAAGTGGAATAAAGTAAAATTTTATGAGGGTGAGGTTTGGAACATTTGAAAGCTAAGCGCTTAAAGATCATATATATAATTTATTATTAATTGTTAGACATTTAACAAAATTTATATTGTTTATTGCCTTTTAACAACACGTTTTGAAACCAATTTTCACAATTTTCTCATAAATACAATTTATATTATGTAGTCATATAAAATATTTAATATTTTTAGGGCATAGAATACAACTAGAAGAGTATGTGTGAGAAAAAAAAAAAACTTAAAGCAGATGTCAAAAACTTAATTTATGTAACAATAAAATAGATGTTGTTACATATATTTTGTTTTTGTGATATGAAAAAATAGTATTTTTTTGTGGTTCTAGTTATTTTTTATGTTTTAGGGTTTAAAACTTAAATCTTTTATAACGAAAAAAAAAAAAATAATAAAAACAGGAAATTGCCAAAATTTATTTTTTTGAAAATAAAATAAAATAAAATAAAATAAAAACGAAAACAAACGCACCCTTTTTAAATGAAATTTCATTAACATATTTTTGTAAATGTTGTTGTAGTTGTAGTTGTTGTTTTTGAATTTTTTGTTTTTTATAAAATCCAAAATATTTAAAGCGATTCGAAAAACAAATACATAAAAGCTTCTATGGAGTTCTGAATAAATTTATGTATATATGTATGTATGTATGTATGTATATATATGTATGTAAGTATGTATGTAAGTATGTATGAAAAAAAAAAACAAAACAAATGTACATATAGATAAAATATTTATTAATAAATGACATCATAATACATACGATTATTTTTGCTTTATAAGGAAAAGTAATAAAAAATTCTTTGAACAAGCAAAAACTTTTTGAAATATTTAATAAACATAATTATTAATTAACAAACAAATAATTCTGTTAATAAATCTAGTTTAAGTTATTTATAAATATTGAATTAGAATTCCTTGTTTGTTTTGATTATACGATGATTAAACGTTAAAAAATCTAGAAATTAAATTTTGATTTTATTTAAGAAAATATGCGATTAGGGAATAAAATAAATTGTAGAAGTACGGAAATTTAAAAAAAAAAATCGAAGAACGATTAAACCCTACTGCGTAATTTATTAACATATTGTCATTATTTAGATTCGTAATTAATTTATAAAATTCAGAAGATTTTAATAACTAATTCTTATTTATTCACCATAATTTTGGCAAATATTTGATATATAAACTATGTACATATTAATGTGCAATTAATTATTTTTAGCTCGAAAAGTAGTTAAATAAAATAATTAACAATCAATGAATATTTAAACATTATTTTTCATTTATTCATTCTAAACACATTTGAATGTCTTATGAGCAATCAAAGAAAACTTGAACATATAAAATATACATAAATAAATCATTAAATATGTATAAATAAAAAACAATTTCAATGAAGTAAAATTAATTGATCTTGAAACATTTTTATTGTATGATGTAAAACATATTTGAAAGAGGGGGAGAATTTTTGAACAGTACTACTTTGATAAAAATATTAATTTTTCTTTTTAAAATTACAGACATTTTGTCGAACTTTTAACATCTGTTATAGACATGAAGTAATGGTAAATGATAGATAAAATTAATTAGAACAATTATAAAGAATTTACAACATTATTATTTTAAGTTTATTAAAATTTTGTTTGGCCTGAGAAAAAAAAACTAAATATGCTTTTATTTTAATATATTTTAAATATTTAATTCCATATTATATTCCCATGGTATTTTTACCATACTACGAGAATATATATAGATTCAGTCTTGTTACAAACAATAAAGAATAATTTGAATAATCTCTTCTGAAACAATTGAAATTAACAAGGGAGAATGCTATATTCGGCTATGCCGAATCTTATATACCCTCCACCACATTTTTTATTTAGAAATAATTCTTTAATTATAATATTATAACGTATTTTTTGGCGAATAAGTTGTAAAAAGTAAAATTTCCATGTTCTATATTACTTAAGAACTTTAAGAAAATATAAAAAATGGTTTGTACCGACCAAGTGTATAAAAATCGATATTTTTAAAGAAAAACTAAAATCTAAATTTATAAGAGACTAGAGAAAAAGTAACAAAAATCTGTGATGCCTTATATTTCTCACAAAAAGTCGATTATTTTAGTAAAAAAAATTTAATTTATAATTTATTTATAAAGATACTAAATGTGTTAGAGAAAAAGGAAAAAATCAATTTTTATTTGGCAAAAACTATTTTTTTTAAGAAAACTAGTGCTACTAGGGCCATATGAACGAAAATTTGTGATCACCAGGGCAGGTTTAAATATGTACAAAAAAAAATGAAAATATGCGCTTGAAAAAATTAGATAATGTGCATAGAAATATACACACAAAAACAGACAATTTCATGTGTTCAGTATATAAATATGCATAAAAAAGCATTAAATAAAAATTTTCAAAATAATTTAAACAAATCCGTTAATCAAATTCTAAAAAATCACTCAAAAATAGAGTTTTTTGTTAAGAAAACTAATTATTGTATTCATTATATGCAAATTTATGCAAAGACTTAAAGAAAATTAGTTTTTTTGAAGAATACTTAAGAAATATGCAAAAGCTTACTTTTCAAGCGAAAAGCTTAAAAAAACTTGCCTTGGTGATCACTTGCATGTTATATCTGTTTAATCTGAAATCGATTTTTTAGTGAAAACTAAATTTTAATAAGTAGAAAAAATAGCATTTTAGTTAGAAAATGCCTATTTATGCATATTTGTATAATAAAAAACATTAATTTCTCTGCTTTTTATGAATATTCTTTAAATTTTTGTATATTTATGTACATATTATCCCATGATTCTGGGCATTTTCAAGCGCACATATTCACATATTTCGAACATATTTAAACTTGGCCCATGTGATCATTTACATACATATATTTCTCAAAAAGAAAAAATTAATTTAACGGATGAAAAACTAAAATTGTATATTGCATTCAAAACATATTCTCGTTTGGATCAGGTAATTGGCAAGAACAGATTTATACTCAAATTAGGTTGATTTTGCTTTTGCAACATTATTCATAGATTACCTTAAATTTATATTAAACCAATGATTTAACAAAGCGATTAGAGAAACTACTTGATCGTGTTGAAAAAATACGTGAAAATTAAAGAGAACATGGTTATTTCATAAAAAGTATAATCTTCTCTATGTAATTTACTCTTATATAATTCGCTCCAACCTATTACTGTCAAATTATATTATTCTGCCCAACGCTGCACTCAAAAATGTTGCAAAATTATATCTAAAGACTTTTTTAAATTCTAATTTTTAAGAAAATGCTAAAGATTAACGATACTTCTGAAAGATAGTAATTTAAATTAATTAAAAAGTAGCAAAAATTTTTCTTAAATAACTAAGCCCACTAAAATTTTATTTGTACAAAGAAAATAATAGAAATTTAAAATTTATTAATTCTAAAACCACAGAAAAAAATTACAATAAATTAGAAATTATAAAGTAACATAAATATACTTTTACTTAATTGTTCAAAACTATTTCACATTTACAAAATTTATTCCTGCAACATTGTTAATACTCTTAGTAAATACTTCTTTCTGTTCTATCGACGTGTGTAGGCTCCATTACTCTACCGTAAACGTAAATGTAAAAATGTAAACGAAACGTAAGTTGATGGTTACTTAAAAAACGTAAATATAGCAAGTACTTTGTTGTTATTGTTTTGTATACATCAACATCAGGGATATCAATTAAACATATTTACAGTAAGTCTTATAGTTTGAAAATCGCTAGACTAATTCAAACGTTTTTTATAAAACAAAAATATCATGTATTCCAATTTTATTTTTAATGCAAATCACAAACTTTTAAATGAACTTGCTTTTTGCAGATTCTTTCATATCTGTACGCTTCAGGTTTGTACTAGTTTTCAACATTACATTCCCAGAAACAATAAATTTTTTCACCAAGAGTTCAAGATTGGTACCTTTTGTTTCACATATTTCCTAGTGCCTAGTAAGATGGGGTAATTCATATTTTGAACCGAACTCAGTTACTGTTGCAATAGTGCCATTTTCCAGCAGAAACCAGTAGCATTGCACTTATTGATATTAATAGCCTTTTATGGAATTTCATTTTCCCGATGTAAGCAATCTTCAAATTTGTCCGGCATATCTGTTTGTAAATATAGTATTATTGGTCACACATTAAAAAAAAAATCCTTTCTTTTAATTACGTTTTCTTGCTTGATTTAGCAGATTTTAGCATATTAGTTTTGAGGGTTTAACATAAGACTTCGAAAATTTTCTGGCAACACTGATATACATAACTCTCATAAGCAAAACGTGTCAGCTGATACGTTAAATTTACATTTACGGTAGAGTAATGTAACCTTTTAGTATAAAGCACATCGAAGTACTAGTTTACAGCTTTTGTCTTTATAAACATTAAAAATATTCATATTATTTCTTACAAAATGTTGCTATTGAATCGAACCATCATCATACACCATACATACATACATATCTGTTTTGCCTTTGCGTTTATCAACATTCATGTTGAAGCGAACATACACACTCTCAATACAAAAATTATAACATGATGTATGTATGATGTATGCAGATTATGTTTATAAGTAAAGAGACAGCGACTTTTGCGGTAAAAGCAAACATTTGTTCATATTTTTTATATAACTTAACTTCTACTGGTCGGATTGGGATAATAAGCAAAACATGTCAGCTGATACGTTAAATTTACATTTACGGTAGAGTAATGTAGCCTTTTAGTTTGAAGCAAATCGAAGTACTAGTTTACAGCTTTTGTCTTTATAAACATAAAAAATATTCATATTATTTCTCACAAAATGTTGCTATTGAATCGAACCATCATCATACTCCATATATACATACATATCTGTTTTGCCTTTGTGTTTATCAACATTCATGTTGAAGCGAACATACGCACTCTCAATACAAAAATTATAACATGATGTATGTATGATGTATACAGATTATGTTTATAAGTAAAGAGACAGCGACTTTTGCGGTAAAAGCATATATTTGTTTATATTTTTTTATATAACTTAACTTCTACTGGTCGGATTGTAAAATGAACATAGCCAGACATTCTAGCTCAATTAAATATTTTTGTCATGTTAGGGAGATATCGTTCTATAATCTGTTTTCAGCTGAAAAAATTTGGCTGGTTTACAATACCGAGACTCTTAGGAAGACAGCAAATAATTTGGGTGATTTTTATTCAAATAGGTTAAATAGTTTGGACGTGAGAAGATTTACAATGTAGGGACAGATGGACATAGCTAAATCGATTCAGAATTTTATATGTTCCAAGAATATATATACTTTATGGGTCTTAAATGAATTTTTCTTAGTGTTACACATGGAATGACAGACTTAGTATAGTGGTGGTGGTGAGTATAAAAAGGCATCATTTTAAGAGGAAACATTTTCTAATAACAAAATTTGTCAAAAAGTTTTTTAAAAATAATACATAATAACACAGGTTGACAATTGAAAAATTGTTTTTAGCAGCACGGGATATCTTAGTCAATTCGGTTACATGTTCTTATGAAGTATTTTTTTTTAATTGACTGGTTCCCACGCACCATATTATTATTGTACTCTCAGACAGGATGAACTCATTGATAGCTTCTTTAAAAAGAATTAATCAATTCTCGATGTTTTATAAAAACTTATGTCAACCGAAACAAATGTTTCATATACCTAACTCGATATTAAACGAACTTATTCTGACTTCAAATGACTGGAAATTTGACCCTGAAAGTCTGCATTTATCTCTATGTTTTAGGCTACCTAAGGGCTAATATACCAAAAACTTTTTTCAGTAATATTGTTTTATCGAATATTTTAGGAGAACACTTCTCCGAAACGAAATTATTTATTTTGTGTAATTTCGTAACTTAATAAGGAAACTTCTGATGACGCATCTTTTACAATAACCAACGTTCTTCTGCGATTGTTAGTTTTGTAGAAATGGTCTTATATATTAATTTGTTCATGGTAATTTTAATATTGTAAAACATTTTTTAGCTCTTCTGAAAATTTTTAAATGTAGACTTAAGTCGTTTTATTAAAAGTTTACAGAATTATTTTTTTTTCTACACAAAAAAATTTAATTATGCATTTATGGCAAAATATGCAAAAACATGCATTTTCAACAAAATAGGTATACATATGCACTAACAAATCGAAGCCATTTTAAAGTAAATTCTCTAATTCGAATAGATATTTAGTTTACTCTGTTCTAGGAGTAAAGGAAAAAAAACATGCATTTGCATGAACTTCCGGTCCTTGCTTATGAGTAATTCCATTTTAAATTATTTTTTTTTTGTTTTTGACCCTTGTTTATAGATTTGGATAAAACTTGGTAAATCTGTATTAAATGTTATTTTGAAAATTGGCATCTCTAATAGCTTTGAAAGTGATTAATGTATTTCTTTTTTTAAGTGTCCATAACCATAGATTAATAAGTGGATATTTATGTGAGAGAAAAAACCCTGATTCAATTGTCAAAAACCTAATTCATGCAACAACAAAATACTTACAGTCCATATGTTTTTGTGTTTTGAAAAAAATGAGTAATTTTTTTGAAAATATAGTTCGAAGTGCCTCTCACACAAACTTCTAGTTGTATTCTATGGCCATAACTTTTGCTATATAAAAGGATATCAAATTAATAAAATGCGGTGGATTTGTCAAAGCTTGTATTTTAAGATGTTATATACAAATTAAAAAAATTGTTTTTGAAAAATTTTTTTTCTAAAAATTTAGAGACGTATATTTAAAAAACTCCATATATAATTTTAGTATTATCAGTATACTTTCTACGGAGAAAATTTCAGAATGGTTAAAATTTTTTAAATTTAAAATGGAATTAATTTTATGCAAAATACTAAAATGATTTTTGATTAATATTGCATAATTTTCTTAGTAAAGTATATAAATTAATAATATGATTAATTAGCCACTTTAGTCTTATTTCATACCTCACCATTAGTTTAAAAAAAATCGTACAGATTTAATAAAATCATATTTTATTATTGTCGAAATATTTATGCCTAGGACTTTACATGTTTTCCTGTAAAAATTTAATAATTTCTTCATTTACAAAATTACTCAAACTTAATTTTCTTGTTTATAACAGATAATTTTAAAATTTTGGCTATAAAATATTTATGAACAATATGTCAGTTCACCTGTTTTCAATATGTTTTGCAAAATCAATTAAACGAAAATAAAAATCTTTTCAATAATAAATGACCTCCCGGAAAAGTCATCTTAAACAAATATATAAACAACCTACAAACAAATACATTAAACAGAATTGTAGAAATAACAAAAATATAAATAATTAATTAATTACATTACATTACAACAAAAAATTGTTTGTTTAAATAATTTTAAATAAATAAGTAAACACTTAAATTTAAAATTTAAAAAAAAATTGTGATGAATTCAATGACGTCATAGGTAATATATGCCATAAACTCACACATACTTATGTACATATACTTGAGCAAAATTTTGACATTTCGTCAAAATTTTCAAAGTTAATTTTAGTATAACCGAGTAGTATTTGAATGTGGAAACGTGTAGACGAAGCATTTTTCAAAAGAAAAAGAAACAAAGAAATCAAATTTCAAAAACAAAATGTATCCATTAAAAAAAATAATTAAGATTTTAAACTGAAAACATATGTATATTTTTAAGAAAAAGTAGTTTTTAATAAAGCACAGTGGGCTAGAAGTATTAACAAAAAATAATGATTAAATTAGTTCTATGATATTTTTTTTAATACGGGGTGTTGTCAACTTTATAATAGTATTAATTTCCCGAAAACTTAAACCCTGCTCTATGACTTTTACAATTAATCGCAAATGTTTGTTATTTAATTTAAATTTAACATTAAAGGTTTCCACTAAATGCACCTCAATTATGACGCATTTTTTTTTCCTTATTTTACAATTTTTAATGAAGAATAATAAAACAACAAGTAAATTAAATATTTAAACGAATGACTGTTTAACTAGAATGATGATGATAAATGATCAATAAATCTACTTAAACATGTTTACCTTGAGAAATTACACTCAAATGTTTATATATATATATATTTTTTTTTTATTTTTATTTAATTGTTAACAGCTATAGATCTTGACCTACATATTTATAAATATTAATAAAATATAATATTTTATGTTTGTATTCTTTATTATTTATAGCTTCCTTTGTTAATCCCTTTAACCTTAAAAACTCTTCAAAATGTCTCATTCTGTAACGATTACCCGCACCACCACCAGCACCACTAACACTTCTTATATTGTATTGAATACTGGTTACTTGAAAAGTTTTTCGGGTCTTTTGAAATTATTTGAATTGGTAAGTTTAAGTTTAACCTTTTTTTCCAATATTTTGAATTTTGTTTATTTTTACAATATTTTTATTATTTTTTTTTTATTTATTTTTCATTTTTAGCTAATTGGTGGTGCCATGGTTGGCATTTTCGGTTATTATCAAAACAATAGTGCCTGTTGGGTTGGTGCTACCGGTGTTATTTTTGCCTTTTTGATGTCAGTGACATTTATGATTGGCACATTTTGTCTGCTGCTAGCCTGCTTAACATCCCTGAGCACGGGAGGAATTATATCAAAGACTATTTATGTAAGTTTTACCAAAAATATTTTGCTGTAAAATCATAAAACTAAAAACTACATTTTACATTAAAACATTTAAATAAAATTTCACTCTTCTTTACAGGAACTAATTTACCACAGTGTTGCTGCCATTTTACTCCTGGCCTGTTCCATTAATTTGGTCATTGCCATGAGTGACAGATATAGAAAACATGAAGCCTACATGGCAGCTGGCGTTATGGGTTTGGTAAACAGTGTTCTCTACTTTATAAGCGCTTTCTTGGCTCATCGATCCTATCGTGGCATTTAAATAAACATATAGAAACGATCCAAATACAAATATAATTTAGGTGTTCCAAAACAATATATTTACTTAATTGATATTAAAGTTAAATCAATACACTCTGTCAAATTTTACTTAAGAATTTCATTTTAAAAAAATGTTTGAATTATAAATAATGTTTTTTTTAATGTATTTATATTTTTTATATATATTTTTAATACTCTATATTATATGTGTTTAAGTAAAATATACCAGAGACCATAAGTGTTATTTATAAGCATAGAATATAACTAGAAGTTTATGTGAGAGGCAGTTCAAACGAAATTTTCAAAAAATTTACTCATTTTTTTCAAAACACAAAAACAAAATATATGTACATACAAACTACATGTATTTTATTGTTGCATAAATAAGTTTTTTGTCTCTCACATAAACTTCTAGTTCTATTCTATGATCATAAGTTTAAAAAAAAAATTAAAATTTAATTATTATTTTTGATTTTTATTTTATCATACAAAAATAAAAATTCCTTTTGTTTTTTTTAATAAAAATCAAAAATAAAAATCAGCTTCTGAGTTTTAAAATATAAATATAAAATAAAAACAACTAAGAAAGATATAGTCGGTCAAGTCCGACCATATGATACCCCACACCATTGTGTATGTCCATCAAAATTCGTGGAGGGGTCTTATGTTAGACATGTGAACAATTGTGAACCGGTACTTTTACTAAGTGTAAAATAAAATATACGAATACAGAATATTATGAAAATACTAACATTTATATGAATTTATGCACTTTAGAATAACTCCCGAAAGAGGGCTTATATGGGAGTTATTGTAAATTATGAAGCGATCCTCATAAAATTTGTCACTATGATTTCTACTTATATAAAACTTTTTTGTGTCGAATATAAACTTGATACTAAAATGTGTATGTGATTTATGCACGTTAAAGTGATTTTCGGAAGAGGGTTTTATATGGCAGCTATGGTCAATTATGGTGCGATCTTCATAAAATTTGGCATAAAATTGAAACTTATACAAAACTTCCTTACACCGAATTTCATTAAAATATTGCTATATTTAAGGCATTTAAATCCCTATTCCGGGAGGACATTTGTATAGGGGCTGGGTGAAATAATGGACCGATCATAATCAATTTCCTAATTTTTTTATTTTTGTTTTTAAATAATATAAATATCATGTATTCAAATTTGTATTAAAATTGATATTTTATTAATATGTAGGCGAGGTTTTTTAGTCAACTTCGATCATTACACGGGTTCTGTGATATCTTGAGAAAATTTGACATGCAATGTATTTAGATAAATCTAATGAATATGAAAGTTAATTTGAAACGAAAGAAATAATTCTGAGTTAAAAATGTCCTTGATATTTTTACTTCTACTTCTACTGAAGTCGCTCGGAAAGTCACCACTTCTCATTTCAAAGTTTATACCTTTTATTCGTCGTTAACAAATAAGTGATCCATGCAGATTAATTACTTTTTTTTTATGCCACAAAAAAAAAAAAAATCAGAAATAATTTTTATTTCTGTAGCGATACTTTACGTATCTCTACTTTACAAATTAGATTTAAAAATAATCAATTATTCATTTTTAAGTTATTGTTTTGTTGTCATTTAATTTGGAAAAATAAAGGATTGAAAATTTGAACACTGAAATATAAAAGTCAAAATAAAGACTTTCCTGTCCCCGAAGAAAGATTTAAAGTACTTAGCATTGATTTAATTGGGCCTCTTTCTCTTTCAGGTCGGACGCAATACCACTAACTGATATCACAGCTAAATCAGTTGCCAAAGCTTTTCTTAATGAATGGATATCAATATTTGGATTACCTACTCAAGTTGTCACTAATCAAGGATGTCAATTTGAATCATCATTAGAGAATTTTTGGGTACTCGTGTTACGCATACCACACCATACCATCAACAAGCGAATGGAAAAGTTGAATGCTGGCACTGAACGCTTAAATCCCTGTCATTAAAATTACCGTTGGTCAGATATTTTACCAATTGTTATGTTAGGTTTGAGATCGTCTATTAATCATGATTTGTATGTATCTTTCGCTGGATCAGTATACGGCATGGAAATGGAACTAACACTACCACTTACCGATTTCAAAGCAAATAACATTAACTCTGAATGGGTAAAGCAGCTCAATGAGGACAGGGAAAATGTTAAAGCTAAAAAAAGTGGCAAGACACGGTCAAAAATAAATTTATATACCTAAGGGATTGCATCAGTCTGCCTATGTTTTTATTCGTGATGATACTGTTCGTCCAACTCTTTAAACGTCTTATAAAGGACCATGCCGAGTTATATCCAAAAGTGACAAAACTTACATAGTTGATGTTAATAGTAAAGGTAAAACAATATCAGTAGATCGTTTAAAACCTGTTACAATTTCAAATGATGCCGATGAAAATGTAAATTCGAAACTAGATTTAAATACATTCTCAGAAGATAGGCACAGCACTCAGAGACCAAGAGGTCCATTGTGAGTCCCTTCGTAAAGAATATAGAATGAAACTACAGATGAGATATAGAAAAGAGCAGGAAGGAAAATGATAGAGAAAAAGCTGAGACCAAGAAAAGTATAGAAAAGAATAGAAAGAATCCGGAAAGGAAAAGTACTACCGCCCCAAATCGCTCGCTCTAAACCAACAACCCCTTCTTAGCCAGCGTATTCCCATGACGAATCCTATTAGTCTATCGAGATCTATTGTCGATATACTGTCCAATTCATCAAGGAATCGACTGCCTAACCATTTCTGCCTACTTAGTTGTAGACATGGACAGTGACATATGATATGTTCCACCGTCTCTAGCTCCTCATTATCTTCGCACATTCTGCAAAGACCGGAGAAACCTCTATCCCAATACCCTATCAATTCCCCTATGGGACAATGACCTGTCAGAATACCTATCATAGTCTTCAGGTTTTCCCTTTTCTTGCCCAAAAGTAGATTTTTATCTGTTCTATCAAGTTTGGGACATAGGACCCTTGAAAATCTGCAGTCCATTCTACTTTTCCAATGCATGATTGGTTCTATCCCGAATCCACTCCCTAATTAACCTGCAGTAAAAGCCTAGAGGTGCTCTCAAACCGCTTTCACTTGCAATCCTATCCAAAGCTGAGCCGTTCCTAGCTAATTCGTCAGCTACCTCATTGCCATTTATCTCGCAATGACCCGGTACCCAGCAGAGTCTGATACGATAATCTCCCATCAATCTCCTAAGAGCCTTCTTACAGTCGCTAACTAGCCTAGATTTGACAAAATGACCTTTCAAGGCTTTCAGCGCCGCCTGGCTATCCACATACAGAGTTACCTCTGTATTCACATCAATGTTCCCTGCAATCAATTCTGTGGCCCTAAGAATACCTAGAATTTCCACCTGGAACATTCTACAACTATCCGGGAGTCTATACGTCTTCCTGATGTTTTCCTCAACTAGGTACACACCTGCACCAGTACCTGTATCCATTTTGGATCCATCAGTGAATACCGATACTCCACTGAATAGTTTCTCCCTATCTGACCATTGGTTCCTACTCGGAATAATCAGTATAAGATTTTCCCCGAAATCGACCTCCGTGGATCCAGAGGGAACCAGGGCATGTCCACCGAGATTAACCTCGTTTAAAAGTTTGGAATGTCCTATTCTGATTGATCCTGAAAGTTCTAGTTCACTAAGTCTAAGCAGGCTCCTTGTAGCCATTCCCATCACGAACTCCTCAATGGGTATTAGATGCAGGCAGAATGACGTCAAGTGCCGCCTGAGGTGTGCTTCTTACGGCACCTGTTATGCCAATCGAAGCACATCTCTGGGCTTTAGACAAAAGATTCCTACGACTTCCTATTCTCATTGCCTCCCACCAGACCAGACATCCATACGTCAGAATTGGCCTCACCACCGAGGTGTAAATCCAATTTACTACCAACGTTTTGAGTCCCCAACTCTTACCTATGGAGTTCCTGCATGTGTAGTAGGCATTGAGACCTCTCTTAAGCCTCTCCTGAGTGTTCCATTTCCAGAAGCGTAACATCGGATACTTCGATCTGAAAACATTGTACGAATCAATATCTGACGTTATCACTGGAAGAGGAGTAATGTAGCAATATTTTACATATTTCTGATTTACAAATTAGATAATCAGTTATTCATTGTTAAGTGATTTTTTGTTGTCATTTAATTTGGAAAAAAAAGGATTGAAAATTTTAACAATGAAATATTAACATCAATATTTCGAGAAATCAAATAAAAAATCAAAAATAAAAGTTTATTACACAATAGGTTAAATAGTGTTATAGCAAATGCAATGGTGTACTCGGAATATTTTTGACTAAGTTTATTACATATTGATTTTTTTGCTTCAAAATTATACAAACAATAATTATTTTTAGTCTCTGAAATAATTTAATAATTAAAATAAATAAAAAATTTAACAAAAATGTATTCGTATGTTTTTTCCCAACAATTAAATCTATAAGTTTGTCGCTGGCTGCGACAGTCGTTCGTAAGGGGCGAATTTAACTCCGCTACACCGTCAATTGAAACACAGATTTTCAATTATTGCTTGGCTCGATGAAGCGCATTTATTTCTAATAAATAATTAAATTAATAAACAAACAAACTACACAACTTACCGCAGTGCTTTTCCCTTACAAACTGATTTAACTTACAAAATTATTTTCTTATGTACCACAAACCAGTGATGTGTATAACAAATTATAACACATTTCAAATAACGGTACCATCTTAACGAAACAAAGCACTGCAGTAAGATCAATGTTAAAAGGAACAACAAAGTATATAATAATTCTTACACAATAATGTACATAAGACAAAAATAAAATAACAATAAGGCAGCTCAAAAACAAATGAATACAAAATAAGTAAATAAATGCTAATATTAAATGAAATTAAGGCAAATAAGCAATAATAAAAATTCATCGTAAACAAAAATAATAATAATAAAATAAATTCACTGCTCCTTTATGAGCCATTTGGCGACAAAGTTAAAAATTTTGTTTTATTATTATATATTTTTATTTAGATATGTTACTTCCTTTCCCATTATACTTGATTTTGCTTTTTCTTCTTTAACAAATGCATTACACGAAAACGTATGAAATTTACATTAAATGCAATAATTATAATAGACAGACACAATATAATCAAAATAATATAAAAACTCATTTGTAAACGTTCAAGTTCATCGAAAAATATTTGTTGATCAAAATAACCCCAAAGTAAAGGTCCATAATTGGATTTGTAGGAAAAATGTGAAGAAATTAATAAAATATTTAGAATCAAATACACTAGGACTTTCTGTAAGAAATTATAAAACTCATATTATTTATTCGATTGGAAATTGAAATAAAATTTTAGAACTTACATGAAATCTTTGTAACATTTTAGTAGTTTTAACATTTGAAAACCAAAACCAAGTACCAAAGGCATTAAAGTAGTATATAAAACTTAAGGAATTGCAAATACAACGATGTTCAAATAATTTCCAATCCAATAATTTTTCATCATAGAAATCGGTTAGGAAAAAGTTATATAAACTCAAACTCTGTAAACTTTCCAATTATTTAGGAATTTTTTAATTATTTTCAAAATATTTTTTAGTTTAACATACCGCCACTATGATTTCAGCAATGGCCAATAACTCTTTTTTGCTTAGAAATTTCATTTTTACTTTTTCAGCTATTAAATTTAAGTTATTTTATTTTTTTATTTTTAAAAAAGTTTTGTTTTATTATTTTTTAAAATATGTAAATGTCAATCAAAATTAATATTCACTCAGAAAATAAATATTTAATAGAAATTGTATAAGAAATTTTTATTTATCTTACCAGTGAGACTAATTAAACAGGCGGGTTTGTATCTGACTAATGAACATTCGCCAAAATGAATAATATTCGAACAAAAATGTTTGATAAAAATTCAAACATTTTCAAATTTATAAACATTAGCGATAGTTTCTCGAAATAAAAATATTAGAGATATTTAAGATAATTTATATAATTACGAACGTTTGCTTCAGCAAATAATTATCCTTAATTTTTGGAAACTAAAAGTTCAAGAAATTGTCGTAAATTGAGAAAACAAAAGCTAAACTTTCGCTTTAGTGAATAATTCTCCGAAGTTTTTTGAAAGAAATTTTTACTTTTCAATTCGAATGATATGTCATTGTAAGTCAAAATTCTGTTAAACATTTTGGAAAAATTTATACTTATTGCTATACAATACACTGAGTAATTCACTTTCTTTCTTTAAATTTGTATCTGATGATATATATTTGAGAATCCAAGTCCTGATAAAAATACGAAAGAAAAAAGCGATATTTAATTAATTGAAACAAGTTTAAAAGGTTTCATAAGGTTTGTTCCCGTACATTTTTGGCGAACAATGCACAAAAGTACGAATCGAAATTGTTTACCCAAGAAATAAAACATCAAACTGTTTTAGAAATTCGTATGTGAATGCAATTTTATTTTTCAGCATATTTGAATGTTTTTTATCTTTTTAAATGAAACTTTCCCGTTTGTAACAAAAAATAATAATAATAATTTTTTATTAATTTTTGTTGAAATTTTTTATTGCATATTTTTATTTTTTAATTATTTGATAATTTACACAATCTACCCGAAAAAATATTCTGGGCTGTTTCGTGCAAAAAGAAGAAGAACATTATTCTCTCAAAATAGCTCTCGATAACATTAGGATACCTCGTGCTCCCAATTTAGACTACGGGAACAAAGCTATTATGACTTCGTTAGCTTATCTTTATCGAAGTCGAAAACGAACAGATAACAATTAGAATTTCAGATATTTTTCGATATTGCAGTATTTTCTTTATCGAACATTTTACGATACTATTTACGAACATTTTTCGAACAATTTATATTATCGATATCGAATTACAAGTATTACTTTTTGTGATACGCAAAATATTCACTATAGATATCACTTTCGAATGTTCGAGAACGAAAGTTTTGTTGCCATAAATTGAACTCCAAGTAAACCTTTCTCCGATCGTTTTCTAAAGTCCTTTTCGAAAGTTTTACAAGAGGAAACTTCGCATATAAATCAAAGTCGATATCACTTTCGAAATGCCATATAGTGTTAACTAATTTTGATATTATATTATGACTTTTTATCAATAAAACACTTTCTTGAATTTTTTTAACTTTTTTTCTACTTTTTCCGACTTTTTTTATACAAATTTATCAACAACAAACACTTTTTCTATTCACTTTTTCACTGTTTTATGTGGTTATAGGCTTTATTAGATCACGATTGTACATCACACACACACATTTAACGCCTGCTTTAAAAACAAAATCTATTTTTCAGTTTTACGCGAATTAATCTATTTATATGAAACTTGATGCACATATAGAGCTTGCACTATATAAAGTTATAGATTACGTCGGACCTTGATCTTTTTAAAAACTCTCAAAAGGATGGACCTATTAGCTTAAAATAGATCAGAACAGAGGGTGTAGTACTTCATTATGGCATATCTATGAAAATATTTCAGTGAAAGCCCTCAAATTTCGTGGTAACATTTAACCTATCATGTCGCATTGATGAAATGAAAATAGGACTAATAGGTTCAGTGGGAGAGGTAGCCCCCATACAAAGAAAATAAACATTTTTTCATCTAAAGGAAAGTTAAAAAAATTAAAAGTAATTTTCATATCAAATTTCGGATAGAGTGAATAGGTCCAGGGGGAGTAGTAAATATTAGTTATCGCATCAAATAGGGTATCGAAGCGCACCAGTAAAAGCTAGTAAATAACAAATTTAATACTTTGAAATTTTACAAATTTCGGAAGATAAAAAAATAAATATAAGGCAATAATATTATATTAAACATTATCACAATATTCCAATAAACAATATATTTTCTGCACAAAATGTTAAGAAAATATTCTTTATATAAAGTATTATAATATTGCTCATCTTTCGAGACTTTGAAGTCCTTTTGAGATATAATTTGACATCCTGGAAAAAAACTGGGTTCATACTTTTACAATATAACGATTTTTTAACGTGCGAGAATGATTGTTGCAGGTTGATATATATTTGAAAATAAAAGTAATACTAGTTATTAGCGACTAGTCTTCTTTAACCACTAAAAAGTGAATTATTAAGAAATTAATTTAAAAATAAATATAACAAAATTTAAATAATTTAAACCCAGGAAAATTTTCTAAACTTGTGCGAAAGTCATTAGTTCTAGAACTGGTGTAATCAGAATCACTTCAGATTCTTTAATAACATCCTTAGAAATAATTTCAAACAAAAATCATTGGTCGTAACATAAAAGTAGAACGAATACAGACTATTTTCATGCGCTCTGGAACTAGTTGTGGAATCAATAAATGTTTTATTGGGAATAAAAAGAAATTATATGTATATGTATATGGCCTGTTTTGCATAAAAAGTGTTCACTGTATGTGTTAATAAATTTCAGTCAAATTGGTTTCCTGTTTCTACCCAAAATGTATCTTTTCGGTAAGGTAAGCCAATATTCGTTTTATAATATTTACCATAATAGTAATATTGTATATCTTAAAAATATATCATAATCCTCACGTATATCCCTTGAAAAATATACTTTTCTAAAGTGTCTTCTACAAGATCTCTAGTAATTCTTCTTTCTCACACATGATCATTTATTTTATTTACAAAACAAAAAAATATTTTCTTTATTTATTTATTTATTGCAATATATCAGTAACCTAGCCTATTGGCCAAATTGATTACAAATTTCTACTTAAAAATATATAATACATTTTAAAAACAATTATCTAACAAAATATGAAAACTGATTTAATAAGAAATGAAAAGTAATAAATTTAATTATTATGGTTAAATTGATTACTTTTCATTTCTTTTTAATCAGTTATCATATCTTGTTAGATAATTGTTTTTAAAATGTATTATATATTTTTAAGTAGAATTTTGTAATCGATTATGGCTAATAGGCTACTGATATATTACTGATATATTGAAATAAATAAATATAAAAAAAAAAACAATTTATTGTTTTGTAAATAAAATAAATAATCATGTGTGAAAAAGAGAAATTACATATTAACATCAACCATAATAATTCTCGTGTGGAGTTGATAGATCGAGCGCGTCCCCATATAATACACTGTCAGAGCTCAGGCCGTGTTTAGTCACTGTCACCACTTTAAGGTTAAGGTGGTTGGTAGTTGTGCCGAGAAACTGAATGGCTAGTTAGTGGTTAAAGTAGACTACTGGGCTAAATCACTGTTGGCCGAATTGCAACGTAACCCTCCCTCCACGTCGAAAGACGGGCCTAAACGGCGACGTTTAGAGGAGGATACTCAGCCGCAAAACCAAAGGGACCAAGCGTCCAAAGCCCTATAACCCGATGAAAAAATCGTATAGTGAAATTTCCATCTTATACGAGCTATCATCGATAGGCGCGATCCGGATTACACTACATCCCACACAAACTGGGATATAGTGCGCAGAAAGCTGATAAGAGTCTTCTGTAAAGTTCTCAAAGAGAACCCCATACCCTCCCCAAAGTGTGATGATGCGTGATGGTAACCAAGTCAAGCTAATGGCCTGCTCAAACGAGCAATCAGCACTGTTCTTGAAGCTGGCGACCGCTCTTTTGGATGACCTATGGGAAGGCGCTGGACTAGACGTGGTTTCCATTGAAGAGATCTTACGTCAGCCTAGTGCCATGGCCCGAGTACTGGATGTACCATCCGAACAAGAAGAGATTCGGGAACTCATTCAGGTCGGAAATCCTGAGATCCCTACAGGCGACTGAAAGGTGACCAGAGTTTCCGAATCCGACGAAGAATCCAGAAAGATTGTGATCGTTATGAACAAGGAGTCCCTGTCACCCCTTCGTGAGAAAAGTGGGCAGATCTTCCTGCAGTTCTACCGAGGGAATGACTGAGACAGACCGGTTTAGATCGATGGTAATCAAACTCCGGAAACAATGTCTTGTGAGGAGACTGCTAGTTCTCTTGCTCAAGGGGACACTTACTCAAACTCCTAGTTTGTGGGTGAATTTTTTGAGCGAGTGGATGAAGTAGTCCACGAGAACGTCCTCTTGGACTCCCACCAAAATGATGTCAACGTTACAATCATCCCAAAGGACACACATGGTGAAGATAACGCAAGTTAACCTTCACCATTCTAAAGCAGCCTCGGCTGCGTTGTTCCTCCCAATGTTAGAAAGAGGAGAGGAGCTTGTTGGCGAAAGGGTTTGCAGACTACGAGCGGACAACTTTATGCTGCTACACGTTGCGGGACCAGGTAGAATACGATATTCTATAGTAGCAAGCAATAAACTCAGTATTTTCATTCTCTCTGATTTCAGTGATGAAGACACTGTAGTAGTGGCCTGGGAGACAAGCTCTGGCACCATCTACATTGTCTCCAGTTACATGGCTCATGATCATTGCGATCCACCACCAACTAAGGTTCTCCAAATAACAAAGGCGGCTGGAGCAAACAACATACCGATTGTAATTGGAGCTGACGCTAATGCGCATCATGTTGTTTGGGGAAACTCTGGTACAAATACAAAGGGTGAGTTTATATGATTTTATTCTTTGTAGTAGTTTAGATATTCTGAACATTGGAAGGGAACCAACATTTGTAGTAACTAATAGAAAGGAGGTTCAAGATATTACGCTATTTAGTACTATGCACTCTAATATGATTAGGGATTAAAGGGTCTGCAATCACTGCTCATTCTCAGATTACTTATACATTGACTTCAACATAGAAGTTTGTTTACCCAGGGTTAAACACTTTCAAAACAAGAGGAAGACAAACTGGACAACATGATATGCTGTCCTAACTCCTCCCAAATCCCCATCAATGGTTGTGGTGATATTGAGTCCTGCGTCAAAACGCTAACGAACGCTTTTGATACAGCGACTTCTGTTGCATGCTTAATGATGTTCCCATTCCTATAACGGATAGTGAACTAAGATGGGCTCTGAAGAGCTTTGCCCCTTTTAAATCTCCGGGCCCTGATGGCATTATACCTGCTGACCTGCAGTACAATGCGGATTTAATAGTTCCCTGGCTAATTCGGATATACTCAGCATGCATCTTATATCCCTGAGTCATGGACTAGAGGTACAGTGGTCTTTATCCCTAAAGGGGATAAGACCTCACATACAAGACCACTTGAAGACACTGGAAAGGTTAATCGACCTACAACTACGTAGAACGATCTACCCTTGCCTATTATCAGCGCGTCTCAACATGCCTATATGAAGAGCAAATTTGTTGAGACTGCATTACATTCGCTCGTAGGTTATATTGAAAAAGCTCTCGAGTATGAGGAATATGCATTAGTGGTTTTCCATAATATAAAGGGGCCTCCGGAGACAATAAAATTGTCCCTGAAAGGACTGGACATTCATCATCAGCTTCATATGGAGATTTCTAACCAATAGGGCTATAATATCCAGCATGGGTGAATCAAATAGGAGTACTCCGCAAGGTGGAGTTTTATTTCCACTTCTCTGAAATATCACTGTTAACTCATTATTTACGCGGACGATGTTGCGGTGACTGTGTCTGGAAATATCTGGATACTATGACTCACCGACTACAAACTGCTCTGGGACTAATTAGTACATGGAGTACAATTAGTGGCCTTAACGTAAATCTAGGAGATATAAGATTCCATCTTTCCCACTTCCACGCTTAAACGGTGTTGAATTAAAGGTGTAAGATAGTGCGAAGGACCTTGGAATTATACTAGACTCCAAGCTATCCTGGCTCCAGAATACACGGGCCAAGGCATCAAAGGCCCTATATATGTGTAGGAAGGCCATCGGTAAATCCTGGGGAATAAATCCCGGGAATACGAAATTGCTCTTCGACACTGTTATTAAGCACATACTTATGTATGGAGCGAAAGTATTGTGGAAGGCTATGGAATAATCCTCCTATATCGGAATCTTTGATAGGATTCTGCGTAGTTCAGCACTACTCATAACAGGAGCGCTTCGTACAACTTCATCGAAAGCTTTATTTGTTCTAATGAACTGGTTACCGGTTGATCTTATGGCTAAACAGATCGCCTTTATGATGGCGACAAGGCTCAGGGCTATAAGCGCATGGGATGATAGTAGATTTGGCCATGCGACCATACTGGGATTCTTTAATAGCATTCCTAGCAATATCAATTATTGCATTCCCATACCCTCTCTTGGCAGAGACTTCTCAGTATCAATCTCAACTGCTCCAGAATTAAGGGCTAGTTCAGTTGAGGTTTATACTGACGAGTCCAAATCTGCTGAAGGGGTTGGAGGGTGTCTATATTCGTTAAAATTGCCAGATTATTGCAGCATTCTTCAAGCAGAGATCTCGGTCATAAAGAGGTCGGTGAACTGGTTAATGTACTATAGGGTATTCGGAGCGGATATCCAAATCTGTACAGACAGCAGAGCCACGATTAAATCGCTCTCGGGTGTTTTTTCGACATCCAGATTGGTACATGAATGCCGGACATCTCTGAATAAGATGGCGAGACATTCAAACCTGGAGGTGGTCTGGGTTAGAGCACCCCGGATAATTTTATTACGGATGCACTAGCCAGAAATGGATCCCTTCTTCGAGGTGGAAATAGTACCGCTTTCGGCCTGCAGATCAATAATTTTGCGGAACTTATCGGGGATTGCACAAGATAGATGGACAAATGAATCCACATGTTCAACCACGAGGCAAATATAGCCCCATTATGATGAATCTCGATCTAACTTCATCATGGGACTACCGAGCCATCGGCTAAGAATTCTGGTAGCCAGGGCAATGGATTGCTGTTGCGCATGCTAGGAGACTAGGGCTCCCTTTTAACGACTTTTGTAGAAGTTGTCGAGATGAGGAAGAGGAGAAACGGTGGAGCATCTTTTATGCCACTGTCCTACTCTTGCTGAGATCAGGACTGCTAATTTTGCAAGTCCGTTTGTGCATGTATTATCAAATCTCTCTGATATTGACATCAGATGGATCAGTTCTTTCATACATGCGTCGGGTTGGTTCGTTTGGAATGCTGTTATGGACACATGAGTTAGCAACACATGATCCCTCAGGGTTTCACAACGAGACTAAATTGGACCCAAGTGAGCCGTCTCTTATTGACTAGACAGCTGCCCTCAGAACCTAATCTAACCATAATAATTTTAATCGAAATATGGGTTTAAAATTAAACAAGTTACATTGTTTTTACATTTTAACAAATTTATAAGAATTTAAACTCTTATCATATAATAAAAAATAAAATTAATAAACAGCCATATAATCAATAAAATAAAAAAAGGATTTTATCAATTCAATCCAAACAAAAAGAGAAAAAACTGATAATCACAATTGTGCAAGGTAAATAGAAAAACAGTAACAAAAAACTGCCAAAACTGTTAGTTCTCCATTTCAAAGGTTAAACAAAACACATTGCATTTAAAAAAATCAATAATGAATTTATTTTTTAAAAGAAAAGTTAATAATATTATTAACAAATTTTAATTTTTCTAATAGTTTTTAAAAACTTAATACTAAAAAAAGAAGTACTAGTATAATAATTATAATATATAATCTAATAACAATTGCCAACTTATTTTGTACTAAATAAACGAGTTTTAAGTTCGTATAAAGAATGAAAAAAGTTGTAGTAAATAATTTTGAAGTTAATATTAAAATTCAAGTAATTAATTATAAAAGTTCACATTTTTTATTTTCCTCAAACTTATTAGTCAACAATATAATAATCAAAAATATATAAAACAAAAAACGATTGTATTAAAAGAATGAAAATTGAAAATGAAAGGTGTATTGTAACAAATTTGTTTATCTGTTGATATATAAAGCTATTTTTAATATTTAGTTTATAATTGTATATAAGGGCACCTTATAATGAAACAAGAACCAAAAACAACATAAATGCAATAAAAATTGTTATAAAAGAAAAAAAGAAATGAAAATTCTGTCCAAATGTACCAAATTTATATAATCTTAATTAATGAACACACGACAATCATAACTCATGTAATTTAGTTTTAAATTTGTTTGTTTTTAAAAAAACAAATGGAATATTTCCTTAATCTCTCTAATGTAGCTTGCAATATTTTTAAAAAATGTTTCTTTTAATTTAATCAATTATAAAAAAGAAATTAAGGAAGTTTTTTTTTTAATTTATGAGAGTTTATGACTTCTATTGACTAAATTTAACACTAATATTATTTACTCTACTTTTCATATGATCTAAAATATCATGGGAGAGATCCTCCAATGTTGTATAACGACTCTTTTGGAAACTGAAAATGTCAGCTAAAAAGCCCATCAATTGATCTCTAAAATAGTGGCAAATATCCTTCAAGTTTTCATCGGGCCCAAAGAAACCCCAAGCCATTAGGGGTGATAATTGTTCGGAGATGACATAGAAATGTGCCATAAAACCATCGGGAAATTTCAGCATACGTTTTTTAGCCTTCAAAACAGACCATACAGCAGTGGTTAATGCCTGAATGTGAAAGCGATTTAATACAAATTGCTCCTTTTTAAAATAATTTTATAAAAAACTTACTGTTTCTTTAAAACCATTGGATAGAAAACGATTTTGTACCACGGCTATAACGCTTCCCGGTGGAGCATCTAAATCTCTAAATGAATCTAGTATAATGAAATCCAAACAGATGTCATAGAATGTCATGGCTTTGACATTACGTTGCTCTAATTCTTTTTGTATTTCAATCCAATTAGAGGGATCTTGTAGGTAGTTGATGAAATCTTCATAACCCACCAAAAATTCTTTAGTGTCTTTGTCACCTAAACAAAGTAAATCAGTAAGGATTTGTCGGCCGGTGTCAATAACCCATTGACCAATAGCCGGGTCCTAATAGGAAATATATGAAAAATAAAATTATAAATTTTTGACTTTTTTTTATCACACTTAAAATTTAAAAAAAAAAAAATCTTTTCTGTAACATTTTAATTTATTTTTTCAAAATCTTATCAAGTGCAAAAAGGTTCTTTAAAAAATGTTCTCACCTTAAACAAATATTGAAATGCCGCACGAATACAATATAATTTTGCCAAATATTCTGTTTCATTGGAACAATGCACGAGTTCGCAGCGTATAGTACGACAGGGAATGGGTGATTCTTCGTGTAATTTCAAAGCCGCCTGATACAATGCAAAATCTTCGTATTCGGTATCGGCAAAACTATCAAATTCTCTTAAATCCGCCACTTGATCTAAGGCGGAAGCAAAACTTTCTGCTGAATCAAAGTTGGGATCGGAGCCAGTACGACTCATACTGGTGGAACGTTGTGATTGCTTATCATCATCGGCTACATCTTCCAGAGCACGCCAGTTATCTTCATCGGCTTCTTCTATCGACGGTTCGTCGCGAAATAAAACCGAACGTTGATCAAGAAAAAGTAACTCACTTTGTTCCTGCAAAGTGTAGGCCATATCGAGTAGATTTTGTATTTCCCGACAAAATTCTGATTCTTCAGCCGTAGTGAGAATGGCGGGTACACCACCAGGTGAATAATGAGCGGCTAAAGCATCCTCCCAGAAATTTATAACGGTATCTAAAGATTCCATGCCCATGACACCTAATTGTTGGGCTGTCAATTGGGTGGTTATTATACTGGGTTGTCCTTGATTCGAAGATGACACAAGGGCACCTGCACCTATAGAACCACTAGTCATTGACATACGATCTGACTGAGAATAAGCAATGGTGGATCCCACTGGACTGCCTGATCTGGCAGAGGCTTTAGAGCCTGCAACAGAAATCATATCATTGGGACTACGCATACTATTACGTGCACGTCTTCCAGTGTATTTGCGAACACGGCGAGGTGGACGTGGTGGTTTACGACGTCGCAAATAACGTGACATAACTCCCAAAAGAGCAACACCAGCCGCTATTGACATTATAACCATCTTAATTGTGCATAAAATATAAAAATTAAATAAAGCAAATAAAATCGTATTACTCCACTTACCTTTTGTGCGCTGGACATACGTGCTGGAAAAATACGTATATCCGACCATTTGATCGGTATTAAGCCACGCAACATGTTGTCAAGTTAATTTGTACGCCTTTAAAAATCCAACTTATGCCGTAATTTTATTATAATTTTAAATTTTTCCACCACCTTTTATCACCAATTCCTACATTTTTTTTGAAAGACACCAACAAATTTCTCTGTATTTTTAGGTTAGATTGGATATGGGCTGCTCTAAAGATCAACCGTTTAATGAACTCGTATGATTTGCTAATTATATTGTATTTTTCCTATTCACTTCACTTTTCTCGTCTACAATTTACTCTTCTGCTTTGATTTATACGCAAAATTATTTTATCTATATAATCTTTTATTTATAAATTTGTTGTTTTTGCATTTTCTTATATGTGTTTATTTTTTTATCTATGCAACCTTTTTTCCGGTTGAATTTTTCTGTTTTTATTCGTTTAATTATTAGTTATCTTTAAGGATTATAATTGATTTTTCATAATTTAAATGAAGAATATTATATCCAATTTTCACTTTCACTCTCGGAATTTAATTTGATAAATAAATAATAAAAATCAATTGCATCACAGCGGAGTTGTTCAACCGACGAAGAAACACACAACCACAACAGATCAGAAAAATTGTGTGAAATTTTCAAACATAGTGTAATAAAAAAGTGACCTCGTAAGTCTAGCTGATTTACAATTTTTTCAGGTATATATTGCGCGAAACTCTCAAAATTGTTTTTGTAGTCTTATGTAATATTATTTGTCGCATTTATTTACTCTTCTTCGTTTTCTCATTTTTTGTTCATATAATTTTGTCTATGTGCAATGGTTTTAAACTAATTCCGTTTTCACACTTGCGTACATCTTGAGAAATGTATGGAAGATGTTGAAAATATGAAACATTTATTCACACTTGCAACATCTAACTTCTACTATCTTTCATCAATGAAAATGTCACATGTTCAAAAGAAAATACTTGACGAAAAAAGAGAAATTTGAAACAATCATTAAAAATAATTAATTATTTGTATTAAATATTGCAATTAAACAATAAAAAGAACTATTAATACTAAAATTTATATGATATCTGTTAATATCTGTATTTTTTGAAAAGTTTTAGTACAGATGTTGTCCTTGTGTTCCCATAATTTTTGTTGTTTACATTTTTTCCTGATTTTTGTCCAATTTCATGTCATTTTTCTAATGATGACACTAAAATAATCGAAAGATGTTATAGGAACATCTTTTAGATGAGATAGGAACATCTTTTACAGATGTTGAAAAATGTTGAGTTCTAAGCCCTATACAATTTATTTGGAAGATGTTGACATATTGTAAAATTGATGGTAGATGTAAGATGTGAACAACTGTGAATACCACATAACAAAATGTGGTATGTAAATGCATTTGTTTATGTAAATGTGCGGTCACTTTATAATTACATTATGATTTCAAACAAGTTTTCACAGTGAAAACTTGTTTGCACACACTTAAATATGGCGGAGAGTTGCCAGATAGTTTTTGTAGTTAAATGTCAACCTGTTTTGTTTACAGCCCATCTACACGTACCATAACACCCAATCTACACGTAACAGAATATGTTTTTTGAAAAATTGTTTCGTTTTAATGGTTATTTTACATTTAAAAATATATTTTTATAAAAAATATGCTAAAAAAGTACGAATTTCTTAAATAAAAAGCATATGTTCATTCTGTGACTGATTGAAAATAATGATATCTTATAAGATTTATTATAATATAAACAAAATTCTTTCTTTTACCAGCGTTATCTCACGTATTATCAGCGACAACCAGGTGTTATATAGTCCAGAATCACACTAGTTGAGATGCCGCAGTGACACTCATTGTTTTTGTTGTTGTTACAACAAAAACTTTCCTTTACGACTAAACATATTTTTTAATGCTGTCAAACTTTAAAATCGCTTAAAAATTCAAAAATTTATTAAGCATTTTCTGAACTTTATCAAAAAATCCATATAATTATTTGATCAATCGATTTGGAAAAGAAATAATCAGGAAAAGATTAAATGAATTTGTTCAAAAAAGTCTATCGTATTTATTGCGTTTTGTTGATACTAAAATATACAACACTGCCATATTAACTTTTTGTCATTTTGAACAGCTGATCAGAGGCAGCCGGTAACTGGTTTTGTTTTGATTCGTTTTTCTATTTAGTTTTTTATTTATATTTTGTATTTTTGATCTAGAAGTCGACGTCAGCATTTTCTTTGCTCTGATTCTGGTTGGGTATGGACCAAATAAAGAATTATTAACAAAAATATGTATAATGGTGTGAAACATCGTGTGTGTATGTGATATTTATAAAAGAAACAAAAAATCTTATTTAACAATTGTGTTTAAAGTTAATAGGGAAAGTATAAGAAATAATATCAAATAATGGCTGAAAATCTAGGTAATAAACGTAAATATTGTTTTTTAAGATTTTAAGACAAATACAAGATAAAAATTTAAGTTAATAAGATTTTTGTTTTATAATGTTAAGGAGGTGGCTTATTAGCAAAACGTCCCCAAAGCATTATACAAAACCAATTATATCGTCGCCAAAGAAGTATTAGAGCTTTACAGAAATCACCTACAAAAGAGGAGGATTTTGATAAGGTTCATCTATCTATTATTAGATAAAGATAAGTGATATAATCTTTTTCGTTTTTAAAATAATTGCAGACATATGTTGTTATAAAATTTGGTCAAAAAGCCAAATTACAACAATGTCAAGATGTTGAAAAGATTATTCAACAATTTGGCTTAAAGACCACTTTGGAAGCAGTGAGTAAGAGCGAAAAATATTTATATATAACGGCCTCTACGGATACATTGCTACGTTTGGCTGATGAAGCGGAGCTAACTAAACAAACAACAACGGGCAGTATGCAAAAGTTTAACTATCATTCGATATCGGACTATTTACTGCCCGGTATGACAGTCGATGATATTGTGCGTTTTTGTGAAGCACCAGTTTTAATAAAGGATGTTATTAAGCCAGAGCTGCTATCTCAGATAAGAACTGGTGTAGTGGAGGATATATTTCCATTGCACGATTTAGTAAGTTTTTTTGTTTTTCTTTGGAATCTATTAATATTTTTTTATAATGCTCTAGGAATATTTAGATAAATTTAATTTTAATTGGCGCCGCCGTAATATGCCAATTGAAGATATACGTAATTATTTTGGCTCCAGTATTGCTTTATATTTTGGTTTTACACAATTTTATACAAAAGCCTTAATATTCCCTACTATATTTGGTATATTACAATATATTTGGAAATTTAATATTTCTGTAGTGTGTGGCTTTTATGTTATATGGACAACGGTACGTTAGTAATTAATATAAATAATATATTTATTTAAAATAGTATTTTTCATAGATTTTTCTAGAATTATGGAAACGTAAATGTGCTGGTTACTCATATCGTTGGGGTACTATTGAAATGAGCAGTTTGGATAAACCTCGTACCAATTATAAAGGTGTACCTAAGCCAGATCCTATAACCAGTAAAATGACCTTGCAATATCCTATGCGATATACATATTTACAAATGTATTTAGTTTCCTATCCAGTTGTGGCTTTATGTGTTATAGCTTCCGCCTATTTTTCTTTATATCAATTTCAAATTGAAGCTGAAGTATTGGCTGATTTTGGCCCAGATTCTTGGTTACTGTATGTGCCTTGTATAGTACAATCTATATTGATTGCTATATTTTCCTGGGCTTACGAAAAATTAGCAACTTTTTTGACTGATACAGAAAATCATCGTACTCGTTCGCAATACGATCGCCATCGTGTTAATAAATTAATGATTTTTGAAATTGTTAATAATTTCTTTTCTCTGTTTTATATTGCTTTCATTATGCAAGATTTGAATCAATTAAATTATCAGCTAATGATGCAGTTGTTGATATTTCAAGTGAGACGAAATTAAAAGAATTTATAATTTATATGTTATAGTTTAAATAATTTTTTTTCTAGTTGGTTTGTATTGCACAGGAAATTGGTATTCCCTTGTTAGCTGTTATTCGACAAAAATATGTCAAATATTTACACAAAGAGATTGACGAGGATAAACGCTCCTTGGTTAGTGATGTAGCCCGCTATGAACAATGCTTCTATGAGGCTGGCTTGGATCAGTATCAATCTACGTATGAAGACTATTTACAAATGTGTATACAATTTGGTTATGTTGTATTGTTTGCTGCTGTAGCACCTTTTGCTGCATTTGGTGCTTTAATTAATAATATTTTCGCCATGCACATTGATTTGATTAAGGTAAGTGAATAATATTAAATAAAGTTTTAAAACGTGAATTCAAAATAAAAATAAAAGATGTAAACAATTTAATTTTTAAAATATTTTTTAGCTTTGTAACATTTTCAAGCGTCCCTTTGCTCGACGTACCAAAAATATTGGAGCTTGGCAATCAGCCTTTGAATTATTGTCTGTTATGGCCATTTTGAGTAATTGTGGTATCTTGTATTTACAGCCAAATATTAGGTAAGAAGGTTTAAATAAATTTTAGTTTATTTGTAAATTTTTAATTTAAATATATTAAAACTTAATTTTGTTTTCTTCACGATATAGAGGTTTCTTTACAAATCTGTTTCCTGTCATGCCCAATATTTCATTTGTTCTTTTCGAACATTTATTGTTGGGTTTGAAATTTGTCATACACAAGGCCATACATGAAAGACCCAGATGGGTGCGTATTGCTTTATTAAAAGCCGACTATGAATCCAGTTTAGCTTATAAAAATATTAAGTAAGTTTTTTTTTTTTTTATTTAACAAGTATGAAATTATTAAAATAAAATATTTTTATTTTAGAAAATTTAAAGCTAACAATAAAATTGACTAAATCGGAACTCAAAACAGACTGGAAAATCTAAAAATTAAAAAAAGAAATATATATTAAATAAGTTTTATTAATACCAAAAATCTATTTTTAATAACAGTGTTATTTTTCAATATACAAAATTTTATATTTTAATAATTTAGTTACTTTATTACAAAATGACCTTAAATAATCCAATACTAACTTATATACTTATAAAGCTATGTTTTATTTTTTGCTTATGTAACTCAAATAAATATCTACAGGTAAAATTATTTTCTAGAACTGATAAAACTTAAAAAATTTTGCCCAAAAATTTCAACGAAAACCTCTATAATGTTTAAAGGCCAAAAAAGCATCAATACCATGTAATATTCCCGCTGCATAGCCCATGTACTAAAAATATATTAAAAATAAATTTAGATTCATTTAAATTTATTGAATTTTAACCTCACATAAGCTGCTGTCATTGCTGGATAGGCCCAGAAGCCTGGTTTGATTAAAAATTGAGGATGTAGCCAAACCACGCAAGCAAAGCCCATATAACTGGAGGCACTAAAATACATGCAGCAGGCCACACCATTAAAAAGGATTTCCTGATAAGAATTAAATTGCAAACAAATTATTATAAGATTTAAAGTTTGGGGAGCATTGGATTAAAAACAAAAGAAAAAAAATATATTAATACTTTTTAATGTTAATATTAAACCTAACTTTAACTTACAAATAACGACTGTCGTATCAAACCGTATGACTTATCCGAAAAACAATAACAAATCATCAAAATAGCCGTTGTGGTAAAACAATAGGCTGTGGTAGTTAAAAAGCTTGTCAAAGCTTGTCCAATTGTATCTGCTGCCGGTACACCATAATTTATTAATAGACCCTCGCATAAAGTGGCCAAACTTAATTGTAGAATTTTTAAGAGACCCGCTCGTGAAGTAACAAAACCAAAATTTATACAGGTGCAAACGCGGCAACAGCAAATTTTAATGCCAAAATTTTGACTCATACCACGAACACCAAAAGATGCCATTATTACAAAATTTTATTAAGAAAAAAGTTTTTTTTTTAATTTTTCTTTTCTTCCTGTTAAACGATCCTTTGTTTTCTATTTTAAATGAACAACTGAATGGAAAATATTTTCAAAACAAAGACATTTGCCATTAAAACATTTTTCTGTTAAATTTAAAAATAGATTTTTGTTTTAGTTAGTTTAGAGAGAAAAAAGAAGCGACCTCCCTTGAATGTTTTGGATTTGGTGTGTACATATTTACATGACCTAACTTCATGTCGAAGATCGATATAAATAGATCTTTTGGATATTTTTATTTAAGATGTTTGTGCTACATATGGTGGCAGTTGATAAAGAAAATCCAACAGAATATTTTTATTAAAACAAAGAGTCAATTGAATATACATATATATATATTTTTTTTTAATTTTTAGTAATAAAGTATACTTTTAGGCGGTTTTAAACAAGTAAATAATTGCTTCATGAAAAATCTATTTTTAAAATTTGAAAAATTCATTTGCGTTAATTGTACTTCAGGAATGATAAATGCGATTTTCAATATTGTACTAAATTGTCAAATTTGTACTAAAGTGATAATATCTTTGCATATCCATAAATTTAAGTATTTTCCTGATCAAAATACTTTAGGGATATGTAATGTATCTAGTTCTTAAAAAAGAACCTACATTTAAAATTCCGATTTCTACGAGCTCCGATTTAAAAATATCTACTGTGAAGAGTTTCATCAAAAGCTTTGAAGTAAAAACTAAAAGCTCATGCTAAAATTAAAATTTTTAATGTTGAGCAACGGACAGCAAAATATAACCTTTGTAGGTAGACTTATCGCAGTTTCCTGGATAGAAATTTTATGTTGAACTTAAAAACAACAATAAGGCGAATTCATTAATGTTTTTTACATATGCAGTTTGACAGCTGTAACAATCAAAAACAATAATCAGCAGTTGAACTGAGGTCACCTTGTATAGATTTGCCTTGATTTTGATGTTTGCTATGATAAAAATTTGTATAGTATAGACTCGACGTAACATAAACAATAACATTGGCAAAATAACGGGAAAAAATATTTATGTTAACCCTCTAACGGTCAAGGCTGCCTCAGGCCATTTTTTCTTATTTTTATTATTATTATTATTATTATTAATAATATTTTTAAAGATAATTTACATTTTAACTTCTTTTCTAATCATTTGGTTAATTAGTTGATATAATAAACCACTAACTATACACTAATTATATTTTTAATCTGAAAATTGATATATATATATATATGTATATATATATATATATTATTGCGAAATAAATATCTAAACTGCCTTTTGTAACATTTTGAGGATATCAATAGAATTTAATAATTACGAACATAAAATTAAAATTACTTATTATTTTTCCCAAAAACAAATAAATTAAATAATTTCCTTCGAACGGATATATAGTTAAATAAATTATTTTGTCATTTAAGAAAAGACTATAATGTAACCGCAATTTTATTATGTCTTCACTTGATAATTAATTGAATTTTGATAAAAACTTAATTATTTATTTTAAAATTGTTGTATTGTTTGTGATAATGGGAAATTTTGTGATGGTGGGAAATTCGAGAAATTATCGTTTTTTTCTTTTTTATTATTACACACGTAACTTGTGTGATGACATCGTTTAATTGCTAGTATAATCCAGATTTTTGTAATTGTTTTTATTTTAGTGCTCAAATTTTATGATGGGTTAACAAAAAATTTCAATTATTCAATTTACTAATTTATGGCAAGTGGAGAAAATATTTCAAATTAAAAAAAGTGAATTAAAATTATGGAAATGCAATAAGAGATTTAAATTTAATGCTATTAGAAAGCAGTAACAATTATGAAAGGGTAGTTTTTTCTATATCCAATTGTATTAAATTTTAAAACAGCTGTCATAGATCACATCAGAAGATTTTGTTAAGATATATTATATTTACTTAAAATTTATTTTTAAACTTTTGTTGTAAACATTCTTTTGTAACCAAATGTGGTATAAATGTACTTAGAACATTTGCTCCTCTTATACCAGTATGTACCCAGCAAAAACTTTTTGGTTTTCGGTAATAACAACTACTTATTAAAGTAGTTTCTTGGTAATGAGGCGTCATTATTATTTGCCTACTCTGTATTACATTAATAAGTACTCAATAGTATAATAGCACAGTAATACTGCAATCACGTGAATGAGTTGGCTATAGCGCCGAATTAACAACCAGAAGGTTGCTGGTTCAAACCCATTCTGAAGCTGTTAGCTTTTTATAACAATATGTCTAAAAAGATATTTTAAACTAAATAGAGTTTTTGTCGCTTAGGATGCTATGTGCGAGATGGTGTACTGAGTAAGACGTTAGTCAGTAAAAACGAATGGTTAGTGTGTGTCCAAGTTCGAGCCTCACTGACTGCAAGATTTTTTTGTTTTTTTTTTTTATTTTTGTTTTCGTTTAGGTACATATTTTTGAATACCCCTAGAGTCAAAAAATAACTACATGAATTTGTGGACAAGTCGAACAAAAGTAACTGGTTATTCAATCAAAAAATAAGTAGTTTATTTTCGTTTCCAATTATACCTGCTAGCTTACCAGGAAATCAGAGTGTTTGCTGGCTAACTAACAATTCAAGCTAACTAGGGGTCTACACGTAGACATTTTTGTGTTAGAAATTTACAAATTTAATTTCTTTCCTCAAAATGTTACCAATAGGACATCTATTGCGCAATTGATTTCGCAATAAATGTTCAAAGACAAAGTTGAGCAAAAATGTTTAACATAAGCTGTCAAATTTCTATTTTTTTTTTTTAAATTTTGCTTTTTTTAACATAAAAAATTGCAAAATGAATTAATTTTGTTTTAAAAAGACCAATAAGAAAAAAAAAATACAAAATAAAATTAAAATTTTTTGTAAAAAATTTAAAATCTAACATTTAAATGTCTCATGTACCTACATACAAATTGGTTCCCGTTATTCTGCCGATGTTATTTCTTATGATAGTAAATCAAAATTTCTTCATGTAGGCATAGAGTAAGGATCCTTACTCAGTTTATAATGTTGCATATTAAATATTACATTATTTGGAATAACTGCTATTCCATTTCTCCCACCAAATTTTTTCATGTTTAAAATGTGTTAACAATTTTCTTTTGTGCTTTAATTTTATTTAAAATACAAAATATTTATTTATTTTTTTTTCAGTAATTTAGTAATTTATTAATTTTCTCATGTTTATTTTGTATTTTTTATATATAAATTATTATAAAATACTTTTAAACAGTGAAGTAATTGTAATAATCTCATATAGGGTTTGGAATTATAAAAAAAAATTAAATAATAGCATGCCAACGGTTATGAATATTATATGCATGCAATTTAATTGCATTCAAGATAAATTACTTGTAAATATTACATTATTTTGTGTTTTAACACATAATACTTGTATGAAAATAAAAATGGTAGAAAGAGAGACAGGATGACCTTGAGATTAGCTGTAAATTTATAGGGAAAATTATTAACAAAATTAGTTTTCATCATCTGCTTATAAATCTTAATTATTTTCTTAGTATTTAATTTGTTGAATTAATTGCTAACCCTGCAATAAATTTTGTGTTGTGAAATACTCAAGGATACCAAAGTAAGTAGTATTTTGGTAAGAGTAATAAGCCGTTTATACCAAAACAAAAACTAATTGGTTTTTGAAAAACAAAATTTCAAAAACTATATCGTTTACATGCGAGTACCTTATTTCTTCCCAATGTAATTTTTGCTGACATTCACATTTCTTGGATATTTTTTATTTCCGCTCTATTTGCTATATCTTCTATCATAAAATACATAATTTTAATATTAAAACATATTCCAACAATTTTTAATAAATTATTTATTGTAATAATTTCATAAACAAAAGATATAATTTCTATAAATTTGAAATTTTAACTTTTCTCTTTATATATAAAAGCTACGGTTCTAAAATTTGCTAAACAGGATGTATCATAAATAGTTATTTTTGTGGTTTTTATTTAATTTTCAATAAAAACTAGTTAAAAATGGTTTTTGATTTGTATGGAAAAATCGAACAAATTTATGTAGTTTTTTTTTTTATTCAAAAACCATGTAACGGTTTATTAATTTAAAGTTATCGTTATTATGAATTCATAAGTTTGAAAATTAACTGACGTATTCATAATAAAATTTTAAAATTTATAAACATTTTATTAATCAAATTTGTAGGGAATATTTTTAATAAAACTTTGATAAATTAGCGCAATCAAAACAGAATTAAAAAAAAGAAAAAAACTTGATCAGCTGTCTGCTTTGAATGAAACGATGAATTTCATGTCAAAGCAGTTTGATGATTTACTTAACAGCCCGTCTAGACGTAACATAATATGTAAGACTTTTGTGTCAGAGAGTGTCAAATTCGCTCCCTGAGAGAATTATTTCACGTGTAGATTTAAATATTACTATTATAAGATGTATTATGAGACTGTTGTGATGAGATTTCTCTACACAACCATCTTATAAGATGAACTGTCAAAAGAATACAAATACACGAAAGATTGTTTGTGTGTGTGCATGTGTATTTTGGAAATTACTGAAAAACACTTTTTTTGTAAAATTGTTTCCTTTTAGTGTTTGTTTTACATGTTAAAAATATTTTTATAAAAATTGTGCTAAAAAAGTGCGAATTGCTTAAATAAAAAGGACATGTTTACTCTGTGACTGATTGAAAATAATGATATCTTATAGGATTTATTAGAATACGTGTAACCCTTATTAAAGATTTAACATAACATAAACAATATGGTTACTCTCTTCTGCCGGCGTTATCTCACATATTATATCAGCGTTGATCTCAGTTGTAGACCTATGGTAAAGGGGTAGAAGAGAATAAACAGAAAGTGGATATTTTGCAAAAAGAAAATAGAGCTCTTAACCTAGTGTCTACATTAGGCAAATTTTTATCAAAACAAACGTCAAAATCAGTGAGAATATATACAAGGTAACCTTAGATAAACAGCTGATTATTATTTTGGTTTTTGAAGTTGTTAAACTGCATATATAAAAAACAATAATGAATACGCCATATTGTTGTTTTTGTGCAACTATTGCCACCTTCCACAAATTCGCTATAAGTTTGACGTTTATCTTGATAAAAAAATCTCTAATGTAGACACTATGTAAAGCTGAAGTAAAAACTTTAAAAGATTCAAAGGAGTTCCAATGAGACCAAAGAGTAAAAAATTATTGTCTGGTGACTGGTATTTTAGCAGGTGATGGTGTGTCAGCTGTAGATGCTATTGTAAAATTATCAGATGATGTTGGTGTTAAAATTACAGAAGAGAGTATTAGCAGTGATGCCTACTTTAAAAAAAAAACAGTACTATTAATAACAAAAAAAAAAAAACCCGTTGTTATTAAATTAAATTCAAAAAAGTCAAAAGAAAAGCTATAGGCTATAAAACCTAAATTACGTGAAAAGGAAGAAACAAAAAAAATATATGTTCATGATTATTTGAGTAGAGACACAATGAATTTGTTTAACTATGCAAAATCTTTGAAGAATAGTGGATATCGTGCTATTTATGCAAATGATGGGCGAGTTTTTACAAAAAGAAATTAATTATCTAGGCCAAAACTTATAAGATGTGTAGAGGAAATTGATAAACTATTGCTGGAAGCAACAACTTATCGCTCTAAGAGGCAATCCGTACAGTGTACTGAAAGTTACAGTGATGGTTCAGAAAATTCTTTTGTATGAAAAAAATGAAAATTCTCAAGCAAAACATCTTTGATATTGAATTACATTTTTAAATGGAATTTTAAATAATTCTTAAATGGAGAATGCTATACATTGGACTTATGATTGCAACTCCTTTTGGTTTCTATCCGAATTATTGGTTTAAAACAAAAATCCTTTTGTATGCAAGCTTCTTAATTTTTATTTTCTGAATCTTTGGTCTTATGGTCCCAAATAACGGTAACGATTTTTAAAATAATTTCAATAACAATCTGGCAATTCTGAAAACATTCAAAAGAAAATCGATTTTTCTTTTAAATTATTAAAATAAAATCAAAACTTTTTCAATGTAGTTTTTGACTAAAAGTGTTGCTAAAATCAAACAAAACTTTCTACACATGCCACTTCCCGAGCTATCAAATCAAATTACCAAGATTATAAGTTTAACATTCCTTACAATCACCACTGTGGGTATTTAAACAAAATTTCTTTAAAAGATTTGTTTTAAAAATTAAATTTTCTAAAACCATATCTATCTAGATAATTAAACTTGTTTGCATTTTAATAATAAATGGTCAAATGGATTCGCCCTGTATTGCCGGTTGGCATGTCAATGAAGAGCTTTCTAATTGTATACTTTTGCTTAGTACAGGTTTAATACCCGACACTTTAATGTTGGTGTGTATAGGAGCTGCTATGGTATTTAAAACGAGTAACATTGGTGCAGATCCTGGGGTAAGTTATTATTATTATTATTATTATTATTATTATTATTATTATTATTATTATTATTCGCATAATATATTAAAATGTAATGGGTTTTTAATATTTCCAGACTATTATTTATAATTTCATAATGGGTTTATTAAGCATTTGCTGTTTGTTTACATTTTTTGGTATAGAGGATTGTAAGAGTGATAATTTAGCAAAAATTAAATCGGTGGGAATATATGCCACAATAGCAGGTATATTGCATATAGCAAATGGTGTTGTATGTCTATTATTTTTGGCGCCAGAGGAGAGGTAAGTGAGAAGTGAAATAGTGCTACATATAACGTTGGTTCTATAATTTTTCACATCACTTAACAATAAGTATTTCTCAGATTGTTCATAAATTAAATTGTTTAAATTGTTTCTTTTGCCATATGAGTCTAAATATATATTTCCTCTTTGCAGTTCTGAAACGCAAACACAGCCTACAACTTCCAATTCTAAATCTAAAAAAAATTCTGAGCCAAAACCATCTACGTCTAAAGCTTCCTCTTCTAAATAATTTTTTTTCACAAATACAAAGTTTTATTATAATTTTAAATTTTTATTAAGCATTTATCTAAGTCAAAACTATTTTATTTTATTTGTAGAATAAAATAAATTAAATACTTATTTTAAAAACTAAATGTGCATAAATTTTTTGAAATATGGTGGAAAAAAATGGTTTTAGGTACATGAGATACAAGAAATTATGATCACACTGTGCAATAAGGAAAAATGTCTAGAAAAACCCCTAAAGGGTTTTTCAAAGTTAGTTCGAATTTCTGTTTTATGGCCTTTTGAATTTTGAATTTTTCGGAGTCCTTTTTTTCAATATTATTGGAAATCAAAATCAATAAAATTATTTAATATAAATATTATTTTATGTTGCTGTTTTTTTTATAGACTATTGGCATTAACCCAGCAAAAACTTTACTTTCCTGGTAAGCTAGCAGGTATAATTGGAAACGAAAATAAATTACTTATTTTTTGATTGAATAACCAGTTATTTTTGTTCGACTTGTCCACAAATTCATGTATTTATTTTTTGACTCTAGGGTTACTCTAAAATATGTTCCTAAACGAAAACAAAAATAAAAAAAAAACAAAAAAATTTCGCTGTCAGTGAGACTCGAACTTGGACACACACTAACCATTCGTTTTTACTGACTAACGTCTTACTGAGTACACCATCTCGCACATAGCATCCTGAGCGACAAAAACTCTATTTAGTTTAAAATATCTTTTTAGACATATTGTTATAAAAAACTAACAGCTTCAGAATGGGTTTGAACCAGCAACCTTCTGGTTGTTAATTCGGCGCTATAGCCAACTCATTCACGTGATTGCAGTATTACTGTGCTATTATACTATTGAGTACTTATTAATGTAATACAGAGTAGGCAAATAATAATGACGCCTCATTACCAAGAAACTACTTTAATAAGTAGTTGTTATTACCGAAAACCAAAAAGTTTTTGCTGGAAATATACTATATTTTTACTGGATGCCACAGAATTTGTATGCCCATTATTGTCAGAATATTGTTTTCTTTATTTAACTTGACATTATGTTTAAACTACTAAACCGATTAAAATTAAACTTGGCGCTTATGTATAACCATGAAGGAAGTACTAACTGGGTGCCATGTCCACTTTAAAAAAAAGTTGTTTTGCTTCTTAGCAAGCAAATTTAAAAATTAATAAAAATTTTTATGAAAGTGGTGAAAAAATTTTAAAGTATAATAAAAGTGTTCGAAAAAGAGGCGTGGCACCCATACAAATTAAATTACATAATATGCAATATTCTCTATTCCTTATGTATGTTAAATTTTATGTTAATTGTCTTAGTAGTATCAATAAAGTAACAAAATTACTGAAAGTGGACTAAAAACTGGACGTGGAATTCAACTTATATTTTAGCCTATCATTTTATCCACAATTTACTATATGTATTTCGCAAATTTCATTTGAACTTCAAAAAAAAAAAATAAATATTCATAAAAATTGGGTGTGACATTTTGATTGATATTATATCATATATTTCCTTTCGGAGGATGCACGAAATATATATATTCATAATATCAATTAAACTGGTTAAATAATTGGAGTACTCATATATTGCAAGCAATCTGAAAAGTCTTACATAATATCTAAGAGAAGCTTTTGGTGTTCGGTAATGGCAACTACTTATTAAAGTAGTTTCACGGTAATGAGTCGTCATTATTATTTGCCTACTCTGTATTATATAAATAAGTACTCAGTAGTATAATAGCACAGTAATACTGCAATCACATGGATGAGTTGGCTAGAGCGCTGGATTAGCAAACAGAAGGTTATTGGTTCAACCCCATTCTGATGCTGTTGGTTCTTTATAGCAAAATGTCTAATAAGATATTATAGAGTTTTTGTCGCTTAGGCTGCTATGTGCGAGATGGTGTACTGAGTAAGACGTTAGTCAGTAAAAACGAGTGGTTAGTGTGTGTCCAAGTTCGAGTCTCACTGACGGCAAAATTTTTTTGTTTTCGTTTAGCTACATATTTTTGAGTACCCCTAGAGTCAAAAAATGACTACATGAATTTGTGGACAAGTCGAACAAAAATAACTAGTTATTCAGGCAAAAAATAAGTAGTTTATTTTTGTTTCCAATTATACCTGCTAGCTTACCAGGAAAGCAAAGTTTTTGCTAGGTTTGTATACTTTAAAACAATAAATACATATAAATACATTGAAATTTTCTGATTTAATTTTTTTTCGACACATAATGAAAAAGTGCTACAAAATATCGGAAGTTTTAGAGTCCAAAATATCGAATTTCAAACTAACTTTACAAAACCCTTTGGAGATTTTATTAATCTGATAGTACATTTTCTTTCCATATTGGAATCATTGAGGCAATATTTGATGACCCAAAATTTGTCGCATAAATTTAAACTTAAAATATCAAACGGTTATAAACAAAATATTTGCGTATTTAAATATATATTTTGAAAGTGTTACTATTATTTAGGCAAGGGTAAAAATATTTCTCCATTTTATTTTTAATACAATTTTGAATGATTTTGCTTACGAATCGAAATATCTATCTATTAAGCACCAAATAAGTGTCACATTCTACAATATACTATATACTAAATCCAATAAAATTATTGTACTTAGCCATAATCATTACCATATTATAATTATTTGATTGTTTTATTCATAATTATGGATTTTTAATAATTATATATATACGTTCAAATTTCAACTACTTAAGATTTTATTACGAGTTTAAAAATTATGAAGTTTTTTTTTTCTTTAATTTTAGCAAATTTTTATCAAAAATATCAATCTTTATAGGTACATAATGTATATTATAAGTTGTTTTTGTTGAAATAATTTTCTAAAACTAAATTGAACGCTTCGTTGGTAATTGCGTCTTATGATGCAACTAAGAAAAGTCAGAGTTGTAAAGGAATCATATTTAATAATCCATCTATGAAATTTATTAAATTATATTGTTTTTGCTTACTGAATTTAAAAAATCTTAAATAAATTATCCGGTGATGTGATGGAAAACGGTCGGAACCATCACTATTTTTCAAACCGTAAAAAAATTAGTGCGGTTTCAATTATAGTCAAAAAACTCTGCTTTGTTACCGCTAAACAGAAGCAACAATGGTTCTAAAAAAAAATTATTTTTGAAATTTTGGTTAACAAAATCATTCAGAAATTATACATTTTTGGTCCTTACTTTAATAGAAGTAATTTACAAAATATTACTAAGGGATAAAAGCATCATTTATCATATGTGGTCAGATTTAAAAGATTTTCAGTATCGTAAATCAGGGTTTAAAAATATATTCAAACCAACATAAAAGGTAAAGATCTTTATTAGGAAATAACCTAAACTATGATATTAAATTTATTTAAAAATTTTATTAATTGAAACTAAAATAACAAAATCATTACTACCATTTTGAATGAATTTATTCTTTTATTGCCCAGTGGCGTGGAACTACCACAACTTGTAATATAAACCAACATGTTTCTTGTTTTTTTTGCCTCTTTTTTGTAATTTTTTATTCTGTTTAAATTGTTTTAAAACAAACAACTAAATTATTTAATATAACGAGAGCCTATATTCGAAACCCTCTATCTCGAAAAACACAACCTTTCAGGAAAGCAAAAAAAAAAAACTGTTTATTTCTATTATTTTGCAAATTTGTCTTTTAGAATATTTATTTAAAATCACGACTAAAACTTATATAGAATTTGTTTTTAATATTTCACAGTGGGGCAGAATCGAAATTTTTTGGAAATAAATCTGTAACTTCTGATCGGCTGGTTGGGTTTTCATGAAATTTGGTACAGGCGTAGCGGAGGAGTGTACAATGTTAAGTTTGGAAGGGGGGCACAACAAACCCCTCAGGGGCGGAGCTAAGGGGGCTCAAAGTTAGGTACCTCTGACATAAAAAATTTTTAATCGCTTGCCAAATTTTTGTTTCTCGTCCGATTTCCTATTTATCTCTTATAGTTTTCAAGTTATTTGCTTTTGAATTTTTAAGCACCATAATTTTGTATTTTCTTGGTACAGTTTTTTTCATATATATCCTAGTATTTCCAACCGATTTTATTAGTTTTTTTCCTATCTAGTTAAAGAACAAAATTATCTATTGATTAAAAAAAATTGAAGTCGATATCTTTACCGAGTCCGAAAATAAACGATTTTGAATTTGAAAATTGCAAAAAAGACGACTTTTTGTGTTTTTTTAACCGAAAAAGTATCTACACTATTTTTTATCTAAAATAAAATTTTCTTTAGCAACTTATAAGAATTTTACACTTTTCTGAAAGGCAACTTCACAGAGATGACTTTAAGATAAAAAACAAGCCAAATAACTCAATTGGTCATGGTACACAACCTCCCGAATTCGACCCATTTTATATGAAAGTTTTGATTTTATACCATATTTTCTCAAATCCCAAAGTACGAATCGACAAGCGGAATATATTTTAAGAATCCTCAATATGTTGGTTAAAGTTTTAAATCAAAATCTACGGGCCTTCGGAAAAATGTGGACTCTATAGTCATAAATATAAACAAATCCCATTTTTGGGAATTTTGATTAGTTTTTTTTTGGGAATTCAGGAAACCCCTACCCCTGTTTGAAATTTGGTTAACGCGCTTTTATTTACATTAATAAGATCCACATTTCTTGCAAATTTCATTAAGATATCTTTATAAACAAATATGTTATTACAATTAAAAAATTTCTATTTTCTCCAAAAACCCCAAATTGGGCCTTTTGTTTGGTTTATTTCTAAATAGCGAAAGAAATTTTAAAAATATATATTCCAAATTAAGCTTATCCTTTAGCATATATAATTTCCGATCTTTTGCAAAAAGATTCATGTCAATATCATGTCTCATTTCAGAAATATGCGCCTTTAAACTTTTATATTTCCAATTTATTGTATATATGACTATATTTTTACAAATTTGCAACTTTTGCCTTTAGTTTTGCGTGAATAATTATTTAGAAAATTATGAATATTTCTATATACTTTTAATAATATCTATACGCAAAATAATTTTATAAAAATAATTAATAAAAATTTTTTATTTTTAATAGCGTTGCCACATTTCCCAAATTTAAGTAAATCTTTATCCTTTTCTAAGCATTCATATATTTCTATTAATGAATTTAAAATAACAAAACAAACAAAAAATGTCTATTTTAACTTAATCAATATTATTATTTTTGGTATTTATCATCTTCCTTAATAATATTTTGTCAAGTTCCATAATTGAGATGAAAATAGATAGGTTAGCTGTACAGGGGGTAATAGTCGTCATACAAAGTGAATATTTATTATTGTATATCTAAAGAACTATTCAACTGATTTTTTTTTTTTGCCCAGATTCATATTCAGCATGTATAAGTTAGTCAGAATTGATATATATTGTATTTAAATTGTCAAAAAAAAAAAAAAATAATAATGATAATAATTGCTCAGAAAGATATAGAGGGATACAAAAACGTTGATAAAATTTCAAAAAAAAAACTGGGAATTTTCATTTGTAATTTATATCATTGATAAGTGCTATTATAGGAAATAAGAAATCCTGAGATAGAGAGTTTTGAATATAGGCCCTCGATATGTAAGTATTATTGCAAAACATTCTAGAAGAGATGCAGCAGAGCTAATGAATCTTCCATAGCATTTAATTGTTCTATAAGTGCTACTTCATTTAAATTTTATTTATTTGTTTATACTCGTCGTCATATATTACGTATAACAATATGTATTTGATTTTATGGTTGTTGATTTTATTGTAAGCCGGCAAAATTGCAAATATTTTGTGGCTAATTTTTAAAATTGGTTTTTAATTATTTCTCAATAGTACTCAGTTTGCATAGTATTTAATCATTTAAAAATATCCGTCTATTAGTCAGTCAGTTTGTCAACTAGAAAAAAAAAAATAGTTTGTTCGACAGTTAGCTTTTTTTTCACTAAATGCACACACACATATATATATATATATATATATATATATATAATTTATTCACTAATTTTTTTGATACTTCATCATCATCATCACCACCATCATCATTATAATGATTATAATCGTCATAAAGATCGTTACTTATTATTACAAAATATTTATAAATTACAAATGTAATAAAAATAACTGCATAATAAGTTTACTTACATAGTTTTTACAACTATTGTTTAACAATAATTATTAATTCAAATATTACAACATATTAAAATAATTTGTATTAAATTCGATAACAACAACAACAACAACATGTAGATAAACCCATAAATATTTTATTAAACATTTTGTTTAAAGATGCATGTTTAGGAAGATGTTTAAGATTATTTGTTAAACATATTTTAAAATATCTAACGACTGACTGACTTTTAATTTAATTTATTATTGTTGTTATTATACAATTATTAGAGTATTAGAAAATACTATACTATAATGAACAAAATTAAATGATTAACTCACGATTTTTACACATAATTTAATGATATTTGATTAAATTTTTAATTGTCTTTAAGCTGAAGTTAATTAAGATTTTAAACCGATTAAACTATTTGTAGGAATAGCAAATGTATAAAAAATATGAATATTATTTATGAGGATTGATGTATGAGTTAAATGAGAAGTTTTTTGGCAAAATTTGATTTTTTTAAGGAATTGTAAGAACAGTTTGATGTGAAATGGCTTTAAGCGAACAAAAAACAGTAGTAAAACTTGTGTATTTTTTCTCAATGCTTCTTAAGAAATAGAATGGGTGATTCAAGTATAGATACTTTTTTCAATAGCCTTTTTTTGACAGATCACATGTCATATTATTTTTGTTTAGTATTGTTTGGCACTTTATAATAGAATGAGTTACGCCTGAACAACGTTTACAAATCGTTAAACTTTATTATGAAAATTTACGTTCTGTGAGGAATATGTTTCGTGCACTTCGCTCAACTTATGGTCAACATAATTGGCCTACTGAGCATACTATTCGCAATATCATCAACCATTTTGAGACCCAGCATTCATTATTGGATAATATTCGACCGAATAGACCACGTCCAGCACGCTGTGAAGAAAATGTAGCGGCCGTAACTGAGAGTGTATACGAAGACCGTGGAGAGTCGATTCGGCGCCGTTCGCAGCAACCCTCGGACTGACGTATGGAATGCCTTGGCGCATTTTACATCGAGATCTTAAATTGAAAGCGTACAATATACAGCTTGTACAACAACTGAAGCCGCTCGACCTTCCCAAGCTACATCGCTTCGCTCTATGGGCTCTTGAAAAGTTCCAAAAAGATTCGACGTTTTCGAGGCAAATTTTGTTCAGCGATGAGGTCCATTTCTGGGACGAAGAGCAACCTGAAGAGATTCAGCAACTGCCACTTTATCCAGAAAAAACAACGATTTGGTGTGGTTTGTGGGCCGGTGGAATCATCGGTCCATATTTCTTTAAAAATGATGCCGGTGCGAACGTAACCGTCAATGGCGACCGTTATAGTGCCATGATCACCGACTATTTGACGACGCCACTTCCCACACATCACATCAATCAATGGATTTATTGAGAGAACACTTCGGTGAGCACATAATTTCTCGTTTTGGGCCATTAGAGTTTTTCCTGTGGGGATATGTAAATTCTAAAGTTTATGCGGACAAACCCGCTTCGATTCAAGCCTTTCATTCGCTAGTTACCAGTCGAAATGCTCGAGCGAGTCATCGAAAATTGGACTCAACGGATGGACCATCTGCGACGTAGCAACGGCCAACATTTGGTAGACATAATATTCAAAAAATAAATGCCAAAGAATGTTCTTTCAAATGATAATAAACATTCTCCATTAAATTTGAATTTTTTGTGTTTTTTTCTTTAAAAAAGTAGTGAACCTCGAAATGGATCATGCTTTATAAATTGTATTTGGGAGGACATAAGCTTTAAAAATTAAAACTGCTAATCACCCAGTTTGAATAGACTTGACTTAGTTTAATACTTAGTGTTTAATACATACATATATATATATATATATATATATATATATATAAAGTTTTTAATATAGTAATTCTTTAAGAAAACATTTTTACATCGAGGTTTTTTTTTTTTTTTTGTAGAAAAGGTTTAAATGTATCATGAACTAAAGGCAAAAGTTGCAAGTTTGTAAAAATATAGTCATATATACAATAAATTGGAAATATAAAAGTTTAAAGGCGCATATTTCTAAAATTAGGCATGATATTGACTTGAATCTTTTTGCAAAAGTTCAGAAATTATATATGCTAAAGGATAAGCTTAATTTGGAATATATATTTTTAAAATTTCTTTCGCTATTTAGAAATAAACCAAACAAAAGGCCCAATTTGGGGTTTTTGGAGAAAATACAAATTTTTTAATTGTAATAACATATTTGTTTATAAAGATATCTTAATGAAATTTTCAAGAAATGTGGATCTTATTAATGTAAATAAAAAGGCGTTAACCAAAATTTCAATCAGGGGTAGGGTTTTCCTGAATTCCCAAAAAAAACTAATCAAAATTCCCAAAAATGGAATTTTTTACGTTTATGGCTATAGAATCCACATTTTTCCGAAGGCCCGTAGATTTTGATTTAAAACTTTTAACAACATATTGAGGATTCTTAAAATATATTCCACTTGGCGATTCTTGCTTTGGGGTTTGAGAAAATATGGTATAAAGTCAAAACTTTCATATAAAATGGGTCGAATTCGGTAGGGTATGTACCATGACCAATTGAGTTATTGGGCTTGTTTTTTTATCTTAAAGTCATCTTTGTGAAGTTGCCTTACCAGAAAAGTGTAAAATTCTTATATGTTGCTAAAGAAAATTTTATTTTAGATAAAAAAGAATGTAGATACTTTTTCGGCTAAAAAAACACAAAAAGTCGTCTTTTTTGCAATTTTCAAATTCAAAATCGTTTATTTTTGGACTCGGTAAAGATATCGACTTCAATTTTTTTTTATTCAATAGATAATTTTGTTCTTTAACTAGATAGGAAAAAAACTAATAAAATCGGTTGGAAATACTAGGATATATATGAAAAAAACTGGACCAAGAACATACAAAATTATGGTGCTTAAAAATTCAAACGCAAATAACTTGAAAACTATAAGAGATAAATAGGACATGTAAGAATGTTTTTTATAGGTCTTGTCAGGGCCTACAACAATATATCGGACGAGAAGCAAAAATTTGGCAAGCGATTAAAAATTTTTTATATCAGAGGTACCTAACTTTGAGCCCCCTTAACTCCGCCCCTGAGGGGTTTGTTGTGCTCCCCTTCTAAACTTAATATTGTACACTCCTCCGCTACGCCTATACCAAATTTCATGAAAATCCAACTAGCCGATCAGCGGTTACAGATTTATTTCCAAAAAAGTTCGATGCGCTTTCGATAGTATTATGAATAAACGTAATTTTAGGAAAACACTGCAAAAAATGATATGTTTGAAAATTTGACAAAGCTTTTTATAAAAAGCAGAATTTTATGTAAAGCTTCTAATAAAAAGGTTACAAGAAGCTAGTAAAAAGTCTAACTTATACAAAAAGAAAGTTTCAGCTTTTAGAGATCCTTTTAAGGAGGATAACACAGTTTGATTTGGTTATATTCCTCTTATAGAGGTCGGCATAATAATAAATTTATTTAATTATTCAATTATATTTAAAAATTTTGTAAAAGAAAATTTAACAAATTTGTACACTTAAAGAACAATTTTAATTTTATTTAGGAAAATAAAATGATTTTGTATTTTTATTTATTGGCATCATTTTAATTTTGTACAAATATTTCAACTTTTATAAATAACTAAAAAAAACAAGAGAAAGAATAAACAAAAACAAAAGCAAAATCTTTATAAACAAATTAAAAGTGAAAAACAAAAAGAATTTTCAAAGAAAAAAACACCCCAAAAACGTTTTGTATTTTAGTATAATTTTAAAATTTACTACAAAACGTAATAAATATAAATTTTCCTGATTTAAAACAAATAATTCCTGAATAAAAATATTTTATAACAAAATTAATAAACTTGAATTATGAAATTAAGTGCATTTTTATAATAAATTTTATAAAAAGATTAAAAATTCCTAAAAGGAAAATATATAACTCAAAAATAATTAAAGTGACGTCAAATGCAGATGAACATATTTTGAAATAATTACCTACTGCGTATGTCAATTGAAAATTAAACAAAATTGTTAAAAAAAAAAAAACTAAACAGAAGAATTGTTTTGTATTTATTACATTTGTATTTTAATCCAAATATATAAATAGAGACAAATACTTTGTGTTTTTTTTTTTATTTTTATTTAAGAAACTTTTTTGATTCATTTATTTTGCGTATTTAATTCATTTATCACCATAAAACGTGAGACACATTTTTTAAAAGTTTTGTAGAAAAAAAAAAAAAAAGAATATCGAAGAACAGTAAAGAACGTGGTTTTTGCAATAATTATTTAAATAAATCGATATTCCTGAAAGGTATGTATTTGTATCCAACCGAAAACCACAATGTGCTTAAGTTTTTAATTAATTGATTTAAATAAATATTGAGATTTTTTATTTGTTTTGAGGCTGAAAAGAAATTTAATGTTTTTTCAAGTGTTTATTTTTTTTTCCTCAAAAATTTTATTGTTTTAATCGATTTATGTGGGAGGAGGTAGAGATTTAATTTTCAACTATATTTTGTAATATAATACTCGTATTGTTGTTGTTTTTTTTTTTAATATTTTCTAATATTGTGTAATTTACAGCATTTGTTTTGTAATTACAACAATAACACTAGTCTGCAAAGATATTCTCCTTTACACAAAAATATGTTCTCAGTCAGTTTTTTTCTGTCACGTGCAGCTTTTTTTACTATAGGCATGACTATCTAATGTGACACCCTGAATAACTAATGTGAACGCCTACATTAGTATAACTTGTGAACGGTTTGTCCTATTTAAATGAATTGAGGAGATAAAAAAAATTATATTAAAATAATTTGGAGGTAATTTTAGTCAGAATCTTTTGTTGTCTTATTTATGTAAAACGAATATACCGTTCTTGAATTATACTAGTGTAACCGCCTTTCTAATTGTGTTATATTAGTTATGCTCATAATAATAAAACTGTAAGTGATAGAAAAAAAAAAAAAAAGAAACACTGAAAACATATGTTCAACTTTTTAAAGGAAGAATTTTTCTTTTTTGTAATCCAGTGTAATTTAAACAAAAGACAGCAGATAATTCATCTTCCTCTACATCATGTTTGTTATCAAATTGTAAATCTGTAAAAAGAAGCTAAACAAATAAAGTTTTATTGGAAACACGAACTTCTCTGATTAATTCCGCAAAATACTTAGTAAATAAAAGCCGTGTATGATAAATTAAAATTGTGGAAAAACACAGTTTTAATTTCTGTGGTTAACTGACATTTACATACACGTTTTATTGTATATTTTTTTGACAATGGGAATTATTCAGGATTCATGAGAGAAATTAATATTAAAAAAGTAATGAATTGCAAATAGTTTTTTATTATATATATTTTTTTTTCTCCAAAAAAGACAATGAACTGTTAATAAGATTTATAGTAAATATTTTTGATATGAACGTGGAACTAAAAAGAAAATGAAGTGGAATTGTAATTTCTTTAATTTATTACACTTGTGCCTTAATTAATAGTAGGGGTGTTACTTTGTTGATCTGATCAATCACTGTTCAAAAATGCATATGTATATGTACATTAGGGTGGCCACGTTTGTATGTAGCGGAAATAAGGCATCGACGTTTCCAGCTCAAATGAAAGTTTAGTTCATTTTAAAATAACGCTTCTTATAATTTTCGTCTTAGCATTGTCCTTTCGTGAGCTGGATCAAAATAAAAATATTTTTCTTTTTTTGCTGTTTTTGGATTTTTTTTTTCATATTTTTGGTAAAGGAACAATATGAAAATTTGGTATCGTAAAAAAGGTTTTTTTTAGAGGCACGGATAACGGCATAACTGAAATTTCGAACTATATTCAAATATATTTTAAATTTTGTAATTTTTCATAAAAAATTTACATATGTATATGAAATTTTTAAATAGATGTATTTGAATAAATAAGATCAAATTTAATATAATATGATTCTTACGGGTTTCTCCGTTTTTTTTTTTTTTTTTTTTAATTCATACTTCAATCATATACAGAAAAATTAATAAGTGAATGAAAGTATGTTTCGAAAAATATGAGTTCGAATTAAAAAAAAAAAAAAAACGGAAAACCCGTTTCGGTATTTACTAAGAATTTTGTTCTTATTACGCCAAATATTTATATTTTTATGTAAAAAATTCAATAATATAATTTTTTTGTAAAATATTAGGAAAATTTCCAACATATTTGGATATAGTCCGAACTTTAGTTATGCCGCTAAATGTTCCTTCTTTCTTACGATTCCAAATCTTCATATTATTGCTTTGGCTGAAATGCGCAAAAAAAAAAAATAAAAAAACCTAAAAAATACCTTTTTTTTATTTCGATCCAGATCACAAAAGAATAATGCCAGGACGAAAATTTTGAGAAACGGTTTGCTAAAATACACCAAATATTTATTTAAGCTGGGAACATCGACACCTTTCATTATGGGGCCATCCTAATGTACATAAGTATTTAACAATTTAATTGATTAATTGCGATTAGTGTCAATCGTTTTATTCATTTATTTAATTTCTTTAGTGTTTGACAGTTGAGTTTTCATTTGCTCAAAGAGTAAGTTATAAAAGTATGTTAACTATTAAACATTTAAGTATAAAAGTTTTTAGCTCAATAGCAAAGCAATTAATTTCTGCAAGAAAAAAAAAAATGCCATAACTTTAGGTTCTCTTATATTTGATGTAAATATGAGGACAGTATTTAAATTAAGAAATTTTGAAAATTAAAAATTTATTTTTTTTTTCCACCCACTGTATTATTTACACTTTCATTTCATTTATAAATTATAAATTTATTGTGGTATTAATTGCTGTACCAATTATATATTTAAATTATATTATTCCCTAAGATTTTATTGCAATTTTAATTTGCTTTAAGATGTTTTCATTCAATTAATTGATTCTACAAAACTGTGTAATTAAAATTGATAAACGAGTATAAAATTTATACAATGTCTGAAGGCATAAGAATATTTATTAAACAAAAAAAGTAAATGGAAATAAATAAAATATTTAATATATTTTTTAAATAAAATTAAAAAATATATTATAAATAAATCCACCCATAGTGCAAATGGTTTCATTATTTATTTATCTTTTTTTTTAATTCATTATTTTCTTTAAGGTCTATAAAATTTGTAATTAAATTAGAACAGCTCATTCTTGTCTTTTTTCATTTAATAATACTTTTTCCATCGCCTCAAGTGACAGATAAAACGTTTAAGTTTTTTAATTAAAAGATATTGTAAAATATTTTTTTCTTCTATTTTATATTAAATAAATAAAAAGATTATAGTCGTTAGTTATTATTATTGTTTTTACAAAGACCAGTGGCAATTTTTTACAATTAAAATATAAATTTAGGCATTTGCGTCCACAATTTGTTTAAGTGTGAATGTTGTAGTCTTACTGATTTACTTTGTATTATCTTTAAAAATATGGGTTGGGAGGAGGTAATTTTCTAAGAATTTAATTTTTTGTATCCACTATAGGTGGTTGTGGTATTATGCGTTTGTACTGATGTTTGTAACGCATAGAAAAAGTTTTCCAACACCCACCTTAAAGTATACCAATCGACTCAGAATTAATTTTTAAATCGATCTAACGATGTCCGTCCGTCTGTCTGGCTGGCTGTCCATGTAAACCTTTTACACAAAGTATGGGTCGCAATTTTAATTATAATTCAATGAAATTTGCCACGTGGGACTTTTATGATATAAGAAGGAAGCCTATTTAAATTGGTTGTGATAGGTCCATTATTTCACCTAGCCCCCATACAAATGTCCCCCCGAAATAGAGTTTTAACACTCAAAAATTAGAATATTTTAATGAAATAATGAAATTCGGTGCAAAGAAATTTTGTTTAAGTATCAATCTTTGTACCAAATTTTATGAAGATCGGTCCACAATTAACCATAACTCCCATATAAACCCCTCTTCCGAAAAGCACTTTAACCTGCATAAACCCCATACGAATGTTAGTGTCAAGTTAATATTCGACACAAAAGTGGCCACAGTTGTAATATAAGCCCCCTTTCTGAATTTTTATACATGTACGTAATGGTGTAGGGTATCATAAAGTCGGTCTTGACCAACTTTCTCGTTTAAATATGATTTAATTGATTTAAAACTAAACAGAGTGTAAACATGTAAAATTTCCATAAAAAAAAAGCTTAATGTATCCCACGATGTAGGCGATGCTTTACATATTAGAAAAATTCTGGTTTCTAAAAAATAGCACCAATTTATTAATTTTATTTTATATTAATTGAGAAAAAATAAGATAATAAGATAAAAATTTTCCGATATTTTATTTAAAGCGCAAAAACTTAAGTTCGAAAATTGTCGAAAAAAAATTTATATTTTTTTCACTTTTTTTAAAAAAATAATTTTGAATACTTTTTTCATCCCACCGTGCTACTTAATATTTTCTTAAATAAGTATGTATCTTGTGTACTTCAAGTTTATCAAAATAAATAAAACAAGTTTTTTTTTTGTTCTTATTTTGTATTAAATTATTAGAACAGATTTAAATTCTTCTTGAGAAAACAACTAAAAATAATTCTAACTTCTTTAGTTGTTGTTTTTTTTTTTTGCGAAATATAATGAATTTTATGACAATTAAATTTGATTTATGAGTCTCCTAAAACAAGTCGCGGGCATTTTAAATGTTTTGAGTATCTTTTTTTTTAAAGCGAGGCAAAATAAATAAAAATATGTTTAAATAAAATGCACATACACTTTCGAACAACAAAAGAAAACCTCTAAAAATATTTATACATACTTAACTACACAAATAAAAATTAAAACTAAAAGTATTTATTTCAACGGTTCAGATGCGTTTTAGTATTTTTTTTTTTTTTTTTTTTGTTTCTCATATAAAAATGCTTATTTAAGATGAGACAGACGTGTGACATTTTAATTTACATTTGTTTATTTACTTACTCTGTTTAATTCTTGAGAGTTTAATAGAAATAGTATTTTGAATGCACTTATGTATGCACATTAATATGGCCCCATAATGACTGGTATCTATATTCTGAGGTCAATTTATAATTTACTTAATTTTAAGATGCTGTTTCTCAAAGTTTTCAGCCTAAATTTATCCGCTGGATCAAAATATAAGAAGGTCCTTTTTTGTGCTTTTTTTGGATTTTTAATATTTATGCCAAAGGAACAATATAAAAATTTAATATCGTAAGAAAGGTCTTTAATTTAGTACTATAACCAAATATGTTAGAAATTTTGTAATTATTCATAAAAAAAAACATAATTTTTTTCCTAGAAAGTTCTGACGAAATAAGACCAATAGGTCTATAAACATCTAGAAAAGTAATTTCTTGCATTTGGCATGATTCATAATCGAGCAAAGCCTCCAATTTTTAATTTTCAAATTTATTTTGTACATAGAAATAGCCATTTAGGGGTCTGCGGACATCTGTTTGGAAATCCGTGCTCTAGAAGATTTATCAAAACGGGCTTCTCCGCTTTTTTTTAATTTAAACTTGTTTGAAATTTATTCGAATTTTCGAAACATATTTTTAAAGTTCATTTATTTCGAAAAATTTGAATAAATTTTTAACAAGTTTGCATTTAAAATAATGGAGAAAACTGTTTCGATATAACTTTTAGAGGATCAACGATTCTTTGGTGTTATTTCGAAAAAAAGATCTATTTTCATTCAGATCCAGCTCGCAAAAGGATAATGCCAAGATAATGACATAATGATTTGTATTGAAACATTGAAACTTTTCATTTATGGTTCCACTTTAATATACATTTATCTCTTTTGTTAAAATGTAAATATAAATATAAGATTATTGTACATTAGCAACAACAACAATAATAATAATAATAACATTATTGTTGTCCGTCATTCACAAAAAAAAAAAACACCGGTAACAACAATTTAAAGTGAAATTAAACAAAAAATAATAAAAACATCATACAATACACATGTGTGCATATAGTTGACATTAGGTGCGTTCTTTTACTTTTTCAGTAAAATCCAGTAAACTGAGTATTTGCAGAGTAAATTTAAGATTTTGCACTCAAAAAAAAAAAAAAAAAAAAAAACTTATAAACAAAAAAGTACGCGAACGGAAAGTTTATAAGAACCAGTAAGATAACCACGACAAATGATTGCAAGCAGATAAACAAAAAACAACAATAAAAGTCATCAGCCGTTAAATGACAACTACATTTTAAATTTGTAATAAATATATTTATTGTTTTTAAATTTTATTAAAGTTAAATACAAAAATACTATTTTTAAAAATTTTTCGAACATTTTCCTTTCATTGTTTACATTTGTTTACTTCGTACTGGACTTTACAAGCAAGAAAAAGTTTAGAAAAATTTGTAAATACTTTGTTTATAAACTATCATTTTACTTTCTCAATTTTGGCTCCCTTTACTAGATTTTTCGTACGCGAATGCAAATCACGTAAGAGTTTTTACTGGAAAGTACAAATTTTTTGGTAAACGAACACAACTATTATTCGTAATAGTAAAATACGTATGAACATATGTATATTTGAACAATAACAAACAGATCATATTAACACCCAACTACGACAACAATTGAATAAAATAATGATTAAATTCGTAGTAAATATATTTGTATAGTAAGCATTAAACTTATGAATCCTATAATGCAAATATGTATAATATTTGTAACAATATTGTAATATGTATCTTAAGTACATATAAATATTAAACTTATTAAAAAAAAAACAAATTTCCTTTGTAGAATTTTAGGTACATTTCTAAACATAGGTCTTAAATTAAATTTTTTGAGGAATAGAATTTTATATTATATATATAGACTCGTAACACTAAATATTATTTAAAACTACTTTTTTGTTAAATTTTCGAAAAAATGCATTAATTCAGTTATGCTCACCTGAGTAGGGTTTATAAAATTCTCTACAGCTTTATTGTCGTCTCTAAAATTAATTTTCATAATTTTCTTTGTATTATTTCGATATTAATGTGACTTAAGAATTTATCTGAAATCTATGGAAAAATCTTCACTACATAATTTTGACATCTTTTGAATTAATTTTTATTTACATATATGTATGTATGTATGTATGTATGTATGTATGCATGTATAAATTTATATTAGAGTATCCCAAAAAACTGTTTTTTTTGAGATTCTGATGTAGGAGGACCACTCAATTATGCGTATTGATGAGCTGAATAAACTAAAAAAATATATATATAAATGTCGGTCCATAAGCTGTCATATATATATATATATATATATATATATATATATATATATATATATATATTAAAGACAGTGGCAGTAGTGAGTCAATATAATCTCGTTTTTAATAAAAAATTAACTATATATATATATATATATATATATACATAATTTTTTATTAAAAACAAGGTTATATTACTACTGCCACTGTCTTTAATATATATATATATATATATATATATATATATATATATATATATATATTTTTTTTTTTTTTTCATAAAAAGTGATAACATTGCATATCTTTTTTTTTTTTTTGCAAAAATTCATAATATTTGTTTTTATAATTTTCAATTTAAATACAATGCTGAATTGATGTTTTAGTCAACGTTAATATTTAAATGCATTTTAAATTAATTTTTTTTATTTAGCATTTAAAAACATAATTTGTATAAATCTTCTGAATTAAACAAAAGCTGAAATGATTTTACCATTTCATTTTATGTGGTTATTAAGGAAATAATTAAGCGCGCTTTGATACTGAGCAGAATATTTGGTACAGTGCCATATTAAATAAAAAAAAATAATTTAATAAAAAATTTCAAAATGATTTTAGAAATTACTTTTGGTGCAGAAGGTTTTTTCATCGAAATAACTTTGAAAACTAGGGTTTGCAGTCCGGGAATTCCCGGAAAGAAATTGTAATTGAAAGGAAAATAAAAACTAAATTAAATATGAAATCATTGTATTACCGTCTGAAGTATTCCCTATCGAATCTTTTAACATACTGATAAAATACGAAATATTTTATTTTTCAAAAGCAATAATACTTTTCGTCATAGAATGTCTTAGGGATTTAATGGAATTTCAAAACAATTTTACTTTTGGCAAGTTAAATTTTTGATTTTTTAATTGTATTATAGGTTTGTGGAAATGAATATTAAATAAATTGCCTTTCGAAAATATTCACTATAAAAAAAATTTATCAAGTTGAGTTCTTTTGTGACAGATGTCTTATACAAGATATGAAACTGTAAAGAAATATATATATATATATATATATAAATGTTAAAGTATCAAAATTTAACAGAGGATTTTAAAACTAGAAAGAATTTAATTAGAAAGAATTATTTAATATTGTAAGATGAAGAAAAAATAGAAATAAAACGATAAGAAATAACTATTTGTATTGAAACTTAAATATAGTACCATAGATTAGGGTTTATTATTTACTTAGTTATATAAATTTATATAATTTATTTATATAATTAAACTAAAAATCTGAGATATATAGTTTTTAAATTAACTTACAATAAGTACTTACTTTATTTGTATGAAATATTTAAAATTGTTTTAATCTTGAAATATGCATCATACTTTAATATTATTTTATTTTTTGTTAAATTATTATAATTTATATTGTTGTTTAATATTCCTTTTAATAAATCAGTGCTTTTTGCTTATAATTTAAGTTTTCAATTTCTCGGGAATTTAAATTTTTCATTATTGTTTCCCGGGAAAAGAAATATGATATGACGTAGTATCCTATGTTTTTTTCTTTTTTTTTTTTTGTAAAAGAAAGTTACACCCCTAATGAACATATGTATTTATGTGTAAACGTACAAAAGAAATTGTCGCTTTTGTTGTTTGATCACAACAGATCGCGTCTTTAATGAATTGTGTTTAAAAGAAAATCAAAAGTAAAAATTAAATAATTTAAAAAATTTGTTTCTTTATACTTTATTTATATGTAAGTAGTATAAATATTATAATAAACAGCAAATTGTTATTATTGTTGTTGTTATTTACCGCCTCTACTTACCCACGCCTTCTCTTTTACAAAGAGTAAGTATCAAATAAAATATTATATGTTCACTTGATCGTCAGTTATACGTCAAACAGAGTTTTTGACTTCTTAGTGTAAAAAAAAAAAATTAAAAAGCAACAAAAAAAAAAAGAAATACAAAAAAATAAAATAAAAATAAAAGTATAAAATACAAATCTAAACAACTGTAACTGAATGTTTTTCTTTTGAAAACTTTTAGTCGATCACTAGTTGTCCAGAGTTGAAGTTCGTTTTGAAAACAAAACAAAAAATAATAAATTAATATTAAATAATAAAATAAATTGGTAATTTTTTTAAACAATGATTTATAAAACAGTATATGAATATATTATAAAAAAAAACTAAAATAAAATCAATTTTAAATAATAAATAAAACTAAAAACAGTGTTGAAATATTAAAAAGAAAAGGTATAATTTTAAATTTGGAAAAAAAAAATAATTTAATAACATTGATACATTTTAAAGGTAATAAAAATTTTTAATTTATAGTTTTTATATTTTTATAAACCTTTCAATATTATTAAAAAAAAAATACTAATAAAATAATAACAATTGAACTTAAAAAAGTGTATTTAAAAATAGTTAAAAATCCTTTAATTACATATTTACATTAAAATAAAGGCATAAATCAAGATTACCAGCACACCTGATTTTTAAATAATTTTAATAATGATTCAGTAGCATTTTTATTTCCGATTAAAGCAAAGTAAAAAATTTTGCCCGCTCGCTCTTAGTTTACGAGTTATGGGTACTTCAAGTTATAATATGAAAATGCAATTTTCTCCTTCCTCCTGTAATAAATATGAACAATATGGGTATCATAGGAAAGGTCTTGAATAATCCTTTCGATTGATATATAAAATGTGCCAAATCATTAACCCATGGTGAGACAATATGATATTTTATTACTTTTTATTTTGACATTTTTTACAAATGTACCGTTATCTCAAAAATATATCGATATAACGGTACTATCCTTTACATCAAATTATTTAGAGAACATTTCAAGCTTTCATATGATTCCCGTGTCAAACCCCTAGCCCATTAAATAACAAAAATATAGCACTTTAAAAATTAATATTTAGAAAAATTAATCGATTTTTACTAGTAATTTATATTATATATTTGTTAATATCATAATTTAAAAATATATAATAAGTCTTATTTCTTTATCATTTTTACAATTTTGTGAAAAATTAAAAATTATTTAAAAAGAATACAAAAATTTTTTGAATTCCAAAAAAAGTTTATTCAGCGAAGCCGGTGTTCGACATATAGAGAGGAGAGAGTCCTTTAGCCCGGCCGAAGGCCGGCTACACAGAAAAAACTTTATTTACATTAAAAAATATATTTAAATTCCAACTGTGCTGGTAACCTTGATTTGTTCAACATTTTTTTTTAATTTTGCTTTAATTTTTTTCATCTATAATTCAAATAAAAATGTAAATTAATTAATATTTACTAAGTATTCTTTTATTTTTGAGATTTAAAGAACTTTACAATTATATCCTTATTATATGTATGACTATATGCTTTCTCAAGACCTTTCTAATAATATCCATATTACATATATAGTCATAAATTATAATATTAACAAATATATTATGAGTAAAAATCGATTCATTTCTCTGAATATTAATTTTTAAAGTACTATATTTTTGTTATTTAATGGGCTAGGAGTGTAATATGGGGATCATATGAAAGCTTGAAATGTTCTCTAAATGATTTTATGTATAGGAGAGTACCGTTATATAGATATATTTTTGAGATAACGGTACTTTTGAAAAAAAATGTCAAAATAAAAAGTAATAAAATATAATATTGTCTCACCATGGGTTAATGATTTGGCATATTTTATACATCAATCGAAAGGCCTTCTCAAGACCTTTCCAATGATACCCATATTGTTCATTTTCATTCAAGGAGGAAGGAGAAAATTGCATTCTTACATCATAACTTAAAGTATCTATAACTCGAAAACTAACAGAGAGCGAAGAAAAATTTTTATGCAGCTTTTTAACCAAAAATAGTGCTTTTGCCGAAAAGAAAATTTGTTAAAAAATCAACAGTACCGGTAATCTTGATTTGTACCAAAATAAAAATGTTTAATAAAAAATTTGACATAAAATATTTCCAAAAAAGTTTTATTTTTAAAAAAATAAAATAAATCTTTTGAAATAAAAACAGAAAATAAAATTAATCTTTTTGGTAACATTATGTTTTTTTTTTTGTATAATTACATTTTAAAATTGTAATAATATGAAATTTACTATTAAATTTATTTATGTTTTTTTCTAATTTTTTATAAATTTTTCCCTCCTTATTTTACACTTTTATTTGCGTTATAAAACTTTTAATACTTTAATAATACTCAATTATTAAAAAATATATTTTTTCTTCTTGTTTAATTAAGGACACTTTTACTTATTCGCTACTTCTAATTTGTAACAACATTTACTTAGTACGATTGTAAAAATAAAATTAATTCATTTTTTTTTTTTTTACATTATTACCAACATTTTTCAACTAGTGTATTTATTCTTAATCATTAAATTTTTTTTAAAGGAACTAAAAAAATCTGTTTTTTTACTTCAGTTTATTATTATTAAAAATAGAAAAATATTGTGTGATTTAAATACATACATATAATTTTGTTGTTGTTGTTGCAACAGCAACAAAATTTCGTAAAACTCATTAAAGGAATTAATACATTTCAATAAATAAAAAAAGCCACAGATTTGATTAGACTTATTAAATAAAATTAATATTTATTTATTCTAATTATGAGATGAATTTTAAGTGAGTAAAATTAAAAGTGATAAGTGATAATAATTTGTTAAATAAAACAACAAAAACTAAAGCTAATAAATTAATTATATATCGTCGGTACACTGATGAAATGTTCTATTTGTAATTTTCAATTTTTTTTTTATTGGGCCATTTAAAAGTTTTATTCATCGTTCATTTTCAATTTTAAACTATTTTCAATTAACTGGATTATCAAAAGGATTAATATATATTTTTGTAAGGTTTTCATGCAAAAAATAAATATTTTTTTTTTTGTTTTCATGAAAAGTTGTTCAAAAACACATAGGACATTCAGTCAGTCCTCTGACGATATATATTTTTTTTATAAATAATTCAATTAATATGTAATAGGATGTGAAATCATCAAATCAAAACGGACAGGAATTGTGTTTGACATCCCCGATTTCAATGAAATTTACTATAGATATTTCCTATTGAATTCCTCAATCAATAGACGTAATTATGAAGTTCTACATTAGTTTCATGTTTTATTAACCCTAGTCGAGCGGACCAGTTAAAAAAAATTTGTAAATTTTTCATTTTAAAATTGCAATAACTTTTTTTCTATCATCATCCTTACAAGCAAAATAATACGAAAGCGATTCGAATTCGTATTGCTTAGAAGAAAAATTTTATTGTCGCAATAATCATATTCGGGAGAGATTGTGTGTTATAGGTGATACATCTAAGCAATAAGAAATCAATACGCCTAGAAGAAAAATATACAATATTGCTAGATAATCATCTAGGTGAAAAAAAGAAGATACCGCCAGATAATCTTCTGGAAGATATAATAAATATATAGAAAAATTATCACTAAATAAATTTTGAAATAATATAATAAAGAAAACTTTTTTTACATCTTGTAAAGCATGCATGCACATAAATCTAAATATCATAAAGCACCAAAACTGAAAACTCATATAAAATATAAATTTTTTGCTAAAAGACAAACAAATTTCTTCAATATTTTTAATTTTTAAACAATTTTTCGGCAATTGAAAAAATTGCATTCATTGATTTTTTCCAGATAATCTCAATGGGATATCAATCAATTTATTTCTGAGGTTATAATCACCTTATTGAAAAAAGCGCGATATTTTGAGGATAAAAATAATTAAAAAAAAAATTAAAATTTTATAAATTGTTTGTTGTTTACTAACTAATTTTCTTTAAACTTATAAAAATGCAATATTAGAAAAATAATGCCTTAATGATTTTCGTGCAAATAATAAAAAGAAGATATTGTGTAAATTTTTCTAGGAAGATATCTTCCAAATGTTTGTAGATATTAGACTACCGAAATTTTTTGATATCTCCAAGCTTTTAATCGAAATTTTAGAAAAAAAAATTTAGACTTCTTCCCTAAGCAATGAGTTATTTTATATTTTACATCCTCATAAGACTGCACAGGTACAATTGTACTTTCAAGCACTTCGTATAAGGAGAAAGCGCGAAAATAAAATTAGTTTTACTACAGTTACTCGTATTTTATTGAAGCTCTATAAATTGTCTTTACATATGAATGAACAAAAAATACGAAAAAATATTTTGTTTGAGTTTCTTTGCCTAAAACAGATAGTTTTCACGCAAAACGTACTCGAATTTCTGATCTTATGTAGTTTAGGTTTTTGATATTGGCAAATATAATAGTTTCGAAGGATTTTTGAGGTTCCACTCCTGTCTTAAGATTCTATAGGATCAGGTAATCATACGTCGCAAAAATTTTATGTCTGCAGCATTTCAAAATACGAGTATAAATTTTGTTAAAAATGATTTTAATCCAAATGATGGAATAATGATTTATCGATTACTGGCAAATATAACTGTTTTCAGGAACTGTATTTTCTTAAATTAAACCTTGGATAGTGCTCTCTATGTATTCTATGTGGTGAAATGGCAACAATTTTATAAAACAGAGACTAGAGACCTGTACGATGATTGTTATTTCATTGTAATTTTATACAATATCACGTCCATCACATTGATTCGAATTTCGGTTTAATTACATTCTATTAGCAAAATAATGCATTTACTGTAATTTTAATTTTAAGTATTTAATTTTTATATACCCAAATTTGACCTTTGAACTTTTTATATAAATAAACTTTATACATATCATTACAAAGGTAATTTTATTATCTTTAATATGGAAATAAAACTAAATATTTACCATATACAGTTAAAAAATTATTAGCAATTAAACAAATACACCTTTCTGAATTATTTTGCCCTTTTTCAATTATCAAAACGTCACATTTTTAGACCGAAAAGAGTTTCGTTAAAATCAGAGGTGTTAAATCCAAAAATGGCTGTTGTCTTTCAGTTTTGTTATGGAATTACCCAATAAACGCTTTAATAAAAATTTTAAATAAAAAAAATTAACTGGTTTACAAAATGTGATTACTACTGTTTTAAATTGTTTTTTTTTACTCTTTTACTTTATATTTGCATTAATAAATATTTATTAATATATATCTCTTTTTAATAACAATTTCATTAATATAACATTTTATTGTTTTTATTAAAAAGGTCGTTTAATTTAAGTGACTGTAATTATAATAAATATTTAAATGCTCTACAAGATTTACCTACGAGTACAATACATTTAAAATAATGATCAAGTAAAAAAGCACCCTATAAGAAAATAATTGTAATTATTAATTATTACCTCAATTTTGGCAATAAATTATATAACAGTTTTAAAACAATTTTAACACAAAATTTATAGTTCAATTGTAATAATATTTAGTTCTATTGGGAACTAAAAAATCAATCGTTTATTAAAATTTATAATAATATTTTTCAAAAAGTTATTGTGTTTAAAGACAAAATTTTAATTATGGGCATAAGAAATTAATGAGTAGAAACCGATTCTAGTTCTATCACTTTATAAAAAGTAGACTATCATAAGGTGTTGTCGTTGACATCATTTAGCTACTATTTGACAGGTCACAGATATATACTAAATGAACCTGTTCAGTTTTTTGTGTTTAATAAATCCAGAAGAAAATTCTCTTTGAAACTGTTTTAAGTTTTTTAACATGACTTTTATACTGAAATTTATCCATTTTAATTTTTAAAACGAAAACTGAAGTAAGATTTTTACTAAAAACTTAGTACACTCTATATTATATTTTATAGTGTAATCTATAGTCTAGTCTATTGACTTGACCAATAGTTTAATCTATGTTCTATTCTATAGCATAATCTATGATCTATTCTATATTCTATTTATAGTCTAATCTATAGTCTAGTCTATTGACTTGACCAATAGTTTAATCTATGTTCTATTCTATAGCATAATCTATGATCTATTCTATATTCTATTTATAGTCTAATCTATAGTCTAGTCTATTGACTAGACCAATAGTTTAATCTATGTTCTATTCTATAGCATAATCTATGGTCTATTCTATAGTCTAGTCAATAGTCTAGTCTATGGTCAAGTCTATAGTGTACTTTATAGCCTAATCAATAGTCTAGTCCATAGTTTAGTCATTAATATTTACTATATTTGGTGTTCTTTAAAGAAATCTATTTTTTAAGACTTTTTTTCACTTGATCATTACCAGGGCAAACCAAAAAAATATGCTATAAAAGATATTTTTTTTATGTGCATAAATATGCTCTTAAAATCGAAAAATATGCCCTTAATTGATTTAAGGATAATATGACAATATGTGTGAAAATATGATGAAATATGCTGGACCAAAATATGCAAAAATATGCTATAAAAAATCGATGCCAAAATTCTTAAAATTGCCTTAAACGGATTAATAACCAATAGTTTGGTTCATTTGAAGCCCAGGAAAAACATGTTCACGCATATTTTTGGTTTCCCTGTTCTTCACCTGCAGCTTATTAATTAAACAAATTTGAAATAATTTTCTATAGTTGTAAATAAAATACTTGAGAAAAAATTATATTATCATAACGTTTGTAACAAGTGCAAATATCTAATAAGAATTCGACATAGTTCTTCTTTAGAATTATGTATGTGTTATTATAGGTTCTTGGAATATTTCGTGTTAATCTTTTAGTTTTAACAAAAATAAAGGAATACATTTTATGATATAATATGTAGGGCATAAATTCGTTCGGCTTTAACTTTTAGTATTTTCTTTATAGATTCTTTTTAAGGCAATAGTGATGAAATTATTAAATTTTATTACATCAATATTTTAAAAGAAATAACTTAATTTAATTCTTAGTATTTTATTTATTTTATTTTATTATTATTTTTTTAACTAATTACATATTTTCTATCTTTTACAGCTTGTTACACCTATAATGAGGAAGAATCAATTTACCTATAATTGATTAGAAATAACAATTGACAAACTTAGTTCTCTAAAGATACAAGTCGCTTAAAACAATTTTATTTCAATTGTTTTTAATCAACATATTTCTGTATTAAAATAATAATAAATATTTGTCTTAATTATGGAATCATCGCCTTTTGTTGTAAAAACTTCGAATACAAAACGTTTTGTTATAGAGGATTCAAGTAAGTTTGACAAATAACTAAAATAATATTACGTTAGTAAATTAGTTAACTTTCTTACGTATTATTTAACACGAGTAACTAAATGTATTTATTTTATAATTCACAATAATAACAAAAATATTTGTTTAAATTTTTCAACAATTTTATTTAAGGAAAATATTTTTTATTTATGAAATAATTATATTTCAATATAATTAAGAATTAATACATTTATCATATTAAATATTTAATATGATAAATTATTTGATTTTAAATGTTGTTAATCGTTAATTTAGTTTGTGCTTTAATTGCTTTTGGCAAAAAAAAAAAAATCACATTTTGTTCCTACTAAATATAAATATTCATTTTGAAATTGTGTTAAGAAAAATAATGTTTTTTTTTTTCTAAATTGTCTTAATTCCTATTTTGTTTAATTTATTTAGGCATTAAGCTCAATTTTCACTTTGATTTTTATTGAAAATTAATTACTTTTAATTAGTTTAAGCTTAATCAATAGATTTCAAATTTATTCTGATTGGAATGACCAATATACTATAATACATTTGAAAAGTGAAAAAGTGTTATTTATAAATTTTGTTATCAGTAATGAATATCATGAAAAGCTAACTATTTAAATTAATTTTCTTAAAATGATTTGACAAGATCTTGTTGAATTCTTAGAAATTTAAAAATTAGTATTTAAAATAAAACGGGGGGAAAAAATAATGTTAATTAAATTATTATTGATAATCTCTAGAAATTAAACTCAAACAAAATAATGGAAAGTTTCAAGTTTAATATACTATATATATGTATATTTTTTTTTACATAACCCTATAATTTTTCTCATTACTGTAATAGTACGTTCAGTTACCCCATTTAACCGTTATCAATCAATTCAAATTTACTATATTTTTGCAAATAAATTTTAACATCTTAAAATGATGTTTATTATTAGTAGTACACATTATCTTTTTTATAGCAAAAAATTAAAGTAGTAATTTATATGCCAGTCATTTGTTTAAAATGTCAATCAATGTTAATGTGTGTTTAGATTCTTTTTTTTTTTTTTTTTTTTTTTTAAAAACGAGAAAAAAATCTGAAATCAGGAAGCTACAGATGAGTTTTATTTCGAAAATTAATACTTATATATTACGGCACATGAAATGCACGAATAAACACAAAAACCTTATTCAATATTAATTTACAATATTGCACTAAAATTAACAAAATATATAGTAAAATTACATGAAATTTTTTTGTTAATACTATTTTGTGATTTTTGTTTGTTTTGCTATTTGTCTTGTTACATGACATCGTGATTTTTTCTCATTAAAGGGGTGTGTCAAAAATAAGTTGAAATGAAATGCACTTTGTTTATACCCCACACCACCATAAGTGTTTAGGATATTATGCGTTTGTGCTGATGTTTGTAACGCACAGAAAAAATCATCCAACATAAAAATTACTGTCTGTTTTTATAACACGAGAGCAAAAACGACTCGTCTAACTTACATTTAAAACAAAAACAAATTTTTAAATTTTGTTTTTGTTTTAAATGTAAGTTAGACGTGTCGTTTTTGTCTTCGTGTTATAAAAACAGACAGTTAAAGTATACTAATCGGCTCAGAATCACTTTTTGAGTTGATCTAACGATGTCCGTCTGGCTGGAAGGTTGGCTGTTCATGTAAACCTTACGTACAAAGTACAGGTCTCAATTTTAAAAATAATTCAATGAAATTTGGCACTTAGATAAAGCCTATTGAAATTGGTTATGATCGGTCCACTATTTCACCTAGCCCCCATACAAATATCCTCCGGGAATATGGGATTAACGGTCATAAATGCCTTAAATATAGCAATATTTTAAAGAAAGTTTTGTATAAGAATCAGTCTTTGTGCCAAATTTTATGAAGATCGTTTCATAATTGACCTTAGTTCCCATATAAAACCCTCTTCCGAAAATCACTTTAACATGCATAAATCACAAATAGGTTTTATATAAGTAGAAATCATAGTGACAAATTTGATGAGGATCGCTCCATTATTTACCATAGCTTCCATATAAGCTCACTTTTCGGAATAACACTAAAGTGCATAAATTAGTAAAATTATCGGTCCACAATTGTCCACATGTCTAATATAAGACCCCTCCACGAATTTTGATAGACATGAACAATGATGTGGGGTGTCATATGGTCGGGCTTGACCGACTATATCTTTCTTACTTGTTGTGTTTTAAGATGTGTAAATAAGTTGGTTACTTTCTTTTAAATAATTTGTAAATATTACGAGTATTTATAGTATTTCTATTTATTTTTAATTATATGAGTAATTATTTACAATTAATTATATATTTTGTAAATAAAACAAAATATTTTTTCTTACATAAAAATAGGGAAATACTTTAATTTTAATATAGGCATAGTGTTTATTTTGGTTAAACAAACATTAGATATGATCGTTGCACTGACGAAAAGTCATATATGTAATTTTACACAAATCTATTTTCAATTGTATTCATATGTAATTTTATGTCTTCCATGAAAAAATAATTTTGCTATACTGAAAATTAAAAGAAAAAACAACAAGTAAGAATGTTATAGTCGGTCAAGCCCGACTATATGATATCCTACACCATTTTGTGTGTGTTGTCAAAATGATTTTCGGAAAGGTTCTCATATTGTACTTATGGCTAAAAGCGAAATTTGGAAATGTGATTTATAATCCTATAAAACTGGTTTGTGTCAAATACACATGTTAGCTTGATACTAACATTTACAGTAGCGGACAAAATTGTTCTCGAAAACATAGTAGAAAGTTTGTTGCTTACAAACATATAATATAATCTTTTATAATATAATCTTTGCAAATATTTTATAATTTTCTTAAAAATTGCATATCTTTCAAAATTTTAAACTTTAAAGTCATTTTGAGAGGAAATTTTAAATTCCAAAGAAAACTTGAGTACACATTTTTACCATGGATGAAGTTTAGTTTCATACATATGATTACTTTCTTCCGTGTGAGAATGATTGTTGTTGTTAAAAGGTGAAGATGTTCAGCAGGATATTTTCTTAAGTTTTTGTACTGCAACATTAAAATAAAAAAATATTATTATTTTGCAGGGATTCTTAGCTTTCATTTGTTACCCATATTGGTATGATATAAAATTCGTAAATATTTTATATTTTTTTTTAATATGTATCCTTCGAAACTTTAAAGTCCTTTTGAGAGGAAATTTGACATCCTAGAGAAAAACTAAGTGCGTAGTTTTAATATGTATGGTCTCTAGTTTCATGCATATATCGATATGCATGAATTTTCATATGTGAAAATGGCTGTCACATCTTGTTATTATTCTTATTGGAAAAAAAATTACAATCTGAATTTGAAGAGAAATGTCCTGTAAGCATACAGAAATTAATTAGAAATATAAAAATATCGTTTTTGATGTTATTCAATATAGTAAAAATCATATTTGAACATCTTTAATAATAAAATTTTGAATTTTATTGATGATAATCAGATTTCTTAAACGTTGTAGTCAATAAAAATATAGTAAATTCTTTTATTTAGACTGAATAAAACCTGAATAAAATTTTTTTCTTATTTTATCTTTATATTTACCCAGCAATTTCTATGAAAAAACCATTTAATGCATTTTTTTTTTTAATTAGAAAATAATCAATAATAATCTGAATTTTGCAAAATGAACTGTTTGAATATAAGAATTTTGAGAAATAAAAATAATTATTCGTAATATAGGTGAAATTTGACAGTAGGTCTTTACAAGATAAGATAATTTCAAAACCAGTCGCTATATCGTTTACGGGTAAGCGCTATAATATGAAATATGAAGCCTCATATTATTTCCACTTTTTATTATCAGTCTCCAGGTAAAGGATATTATACACCACAATGAATCATAATCGTATAAAAATTACAATCATAAAAAATTTTGCAAAAATTTATTTTATTTCGGATGTTTTATTTTAGTGATAAATCTGGCATGAACTCAATATAGAGATACATGCAAAAAAAAATAAAATAAAAAAAATAGTTTTCGTTAATACAGATATATGCAGAACATAGTGCAGCATAAAATCAAAGGAAAAGTATTTACTAATCTTGTAAGAGGGGAAAAAACAGTCTAAAAAACATACGAATTAAAAAAAAAGAATTTATATTTTCCATAGTGTTAAAATTGTTCACCTATGTGGTTTTAAGGAAATGTCGTTTTAAAATAATTCAACTGTTTAAATTTTAATTATAATTGCAATAAATAAGTTCTTAAATATATTCCATATTTTATATCAAACTGACTATTACATGAACAATTTTGTCTGTAACTGTATATTGGATTTATACACTTTTTAAAGATTTTCGAAACCTTATAAAAGTTGCTAACAGACAAATTTTTATCAAGACAAACGTCAAAATCAGATTGTATCCTATACAAGGTGACCTCAGGTTAATGGCTGATTACTATTTTATAAAATATATATAAAAAAAACATTAATTAATTCGTCCCATTGCTGTTTTTGTACAACTGTTGCCACCTTTCATAAATACGCGTTTATTTTCATTTTTGAAAAAAATATTGTCTAGTATAGACTCAACGTAAAATTTATTTATTTTTACACGTTTAAGTGATTTTCGGAAATGAAAGCTATGGTTATAAACCGATCCGAATAATGTTTGGTGGGGTGTATTAGTACTACAAAAAAGATTTATGAGTGTCAAGGCTAAGTGAAATAATGCACCGATTGCAGTAAATTGTAATAGGATTCCTCCTATAAAGCAGTTTTATCAAATTACACGGTGATACAGATAGATTGTATATATGTGTGATAGATTGTATATATGTGTGAGTAAATTATTATACCATTTTTAGAATTTTCGACATACCCCTAAAAGCGGCAATTATATTCAAGAAACCGACTATTAGGACTTCGAGGCCTTAACAATTTTTATCTCGAATACCTGTTAAACAATTAAAGTTTTTTTCTTTTTTTAACTGCATTAGAAAGAAAAACATTAAAAAGTATATACACGTTTTTATTCATACGCAAAACTGTGAATAAAAAAATGAGCTGTCACTTGATATAATCTGATTTGTACAACATATGATTTTTTTGAGTTGTAACACTCATAAAATCCTGTTATTTTACGTGTATTTTGTTGTTGCCATATTAATGGTGCAAAATAATGGCAACAACAAAATACACGTAAAATAACAGAACTTTATTATTTGAGTTTTAGCACTTTGAAAAACTCATATGTTCTACAATTCTCATCCGATTATTGCTCATTTTACTTCTCACAAAATATAGTATTAAGAAAAAATAAGAAAAAAAATATGTTTTCTAATAAAGTGTGTGTCAAAAATGGTTCAAAAAGTAAGAATAAAAAATAAAAAAATTAGTTTTTTAGTTCTTACACAGTTTTGCTATGAAAAAAGTAAAATCTTTTCCTTCTAATGCCGTTAAAAAAAACTTTAATTATTTTTTAGCATCGTGTTATATTCAAAACTGTGATCTTTAGTATTATTACAAGGTTTACTTGGACGAACAGGCCGGAGTTGGTTAAATTAATTCCAAGCCGATTAGTATACATTAGAAAAATATTTTAGGTGTTATAAACATCAGCACAAACTCATAATACTCTTTCTAGCTTTGGTGATCTGGGGTATAGAAATACATGGACATTTTTGCCAGCGCACCGTATTCGGACATACATAAACTTAATAATTTTTTTTTTTAAGCAAATAAAAAGAAGTTTATGCAGAATATCCATTTAGAAGTAAGACAATTATATTGCCAAACAATCTTCTAGAAGACCTCCTCCGAAAATAAAATTTTAAAATAATATACATATATAAAAATTATGGTGAAATGTTCCCGAAATTGGATAATTTAAAAGGTCAGTGTAATTAAAGGTTTTTCTACTGATAGCACTTCTATAAAATATGAATAAAACTTACTAAATATGTGTGTAATCTTTTTAATGTAAATTTCATAACTACATCAAATGTCAATTTCATATTAAGTGATTTTATTTTTGCTGTCACAATTACAACAAACATAAACAAAATACAGTCATAGACATATATATTTGCACTTTTTTAATTTTCTTTCTTTTTTTTAATTTTAAAAATTTAATTTTAAATTTTTATAAAATATTTAGAAAAAATTGTTTTGTTGTATAATGCCTGAAATGTGTAGAGTAAATTGTGGTAATTTCTGAAAAAGTAGCGATATTTATTTCTGATATTAATGGAAAAGTTATTAAGCATTTTTTTTCTAAATCTAAAAATATTGGCAAAAATGGTGAAACAAACCTTTTAGAGCCAAAATGATTTTAATTGTTTTAGAGTATGAAAAAATTGTGTAATCATTAATAAAAAGAATCCCTTATATGAAAATAGAAACATTTAAAAGAGAAATTAACGAAAATCTGGCACAAAAAGCATAAAAATTTTCTCAGTAGTTATCCATTTTCTTCAGGGAAAAATTATGATTTTTAATAAGATTATGATGTTCGCATTATAGAAAGTGTAAGTTAATATTTCCACAATCGTTTTTCTGCAATATAATATGCGATTTTTAAAGATTACCAAACTACATTATCATTAACTTTTGTATTTGTGGTTAATTTTTTTTTTCTAAAATTGCAAGTTTTGCTACAGAAAAACAACTGTAGAACTAATGAATTACACTTTTTATAATGCGAACATTGTTACCTTTCTAAAAATCATACTTTCTCGCTGTAGAAAACAGATAACTACTAAAAAATTTTCAAATATTTCAAATGATATTTAATTTTTATGACAGATTTTCGCTAATTTCTCTTTTAAATGTTTTTATTTTCATATAAGGGATTATTTTCATTAAAGATTACACGTTTTTTTTTTTGACCATTTTCATACTCTAATGCAAAATTTTAATAATGATGTAGCATTTTAAATCTTCATTTAAAATCTCATTTTGGCTATAAAAGGTTTCTTTTCATCATTTTTTTCAATATTTTTAGATAAGATTTCATATTATCTTAAAGATAAGATTTTGGAACATCATTGGCAATTATGAAGCGTAAATAATTGATTTTTGAAGCTGTGTAAATAATGTTGTAATACAAAAAATGAGCATAAATACTTTTGAAAAAAAAAAATGCTCAAAAATAGGTACCTACACGAAAACAAAAATAAAAAAAAACAAAAAAATTTTGCCGTCAGTGAGACTCGAACTTGGACACACACTAACCATTCGTTTTTACTGACTAACGTCTTACTCAGTACACCATCTCGCACATAGCATCCTGAGCGACAAAAACTCTATTTAGTTTAAAATATCTTTTTAGGCATTTTGTTATAATAAACTAACAGCTTCAGAATGGGGTTGAATCAACAAACCTTCTGGTTGTTAATCCGGCGCTCTAGCCAACTCATCCACGTGATTGCAGTATTACTGTGCTATTATACTACTGAGTACTTATTAATGTAATACAGAGTAGGCAAATAATAATGACACCTCATTACCAAGAAGCTACTTTAATAAGTAGTTGTTATTACCGAAAGCCAAAAAGTTTTTGCTGGGAAATAGCGCTCTTTCTTTAGAAATTAGCACAATCTATTTTACAAATTTTAGGCATTACAACAACAAAACAATTTTTAATAACAACAACAATATTTAAATTCTTTTTAAAATTAAAAAAAGATGAAAATTAAAAAAGTGTAAATATATATTACTACGACTGTAAACAATAAACAATTTATTTTGTTACAATTTTTAAAAATAATTATACTCGTATATTTAGCTACAAAGTTATAAACATTATATTGTTTTTGTAATTGTTTATATATGTTCTGTATTATTTTGAATTATTCTGAATTATTTTGAAAGTTGTTTGCTTTTTGTTTGTTAACTAAAATGCGTTAAATATATAAATTTCAAGGCTTAAAACGCATTTCCGTTTTTATTAATTATAAGCCAAGTGTTTCAATTAATGTGTCAATTTCATTTGAAAAATCTGTTCAATTAATTGTATGACAAACAAAATAGCGCACCCTCTTATTAAGATTTATGTTATTTATTTTCTTTTCAAGAAAATAAAACAGGAAGTTTAACAATATTTGTGATTTGACATATTTTTATAATAAATTTAACAGCTGTTTAATGTTGATATTTGTTCATTAAAATACTCCCCTTTAATTATATGGAAACTTTACAATTATTTGCTTTTTTTTCCTGGAGATATTTTTATGCTTATGTTTATATATGATTTCTTATGACAATTCCACTTAACAAGAAATTTATAACAAAATTCTCAAATTTTTAAGATTTTATTCATAACAACAATTGCAAATTTGTAAAGAGTTTATTAATTTATTAATTTGTAAAAAATAATTTAAATTTTTCTTTTTTATAAATATGACATTTAATTTTCTGAAAGATTAGTTCAAGGTTTATAACAGAAGCGGTCATAATTAACAAGTGTTAGACATATTAATTAAAAAAAAAAAAAAACTAAATTTGTTGATTAGATCAATAAAGTTCCGATATAATATAAAATCATAACTTTTTTATTATATACTAGCTAACACGGCCATATAACTTATTTCTAGTGAATATTTTGGTTGTTAATTAAAAAATAACATATGTATTTTAATTTTGTGAAGATGGTTGGGGGTGCTTTTATCCTTTTTATCCTCCCTAAATGTTAAAATTTTTCCTAAATGTTGGAATTTCCAAAAAAATGTATATCTTTAAGTTCCTTTCAGATGTTACAGTGTCTGCATGCCAAATTTTAAGAAAATCGGTTGATTAGTTAAGAAGATATAGGGAGGGAGATCTTTTACTGCTCTTGCTCTATTTCACGCCAAAATTTCAAGAAAATCAGTTGATTAGTTAGGAAGATATAGGGAGAGAGAGCTTTTACCCCTTTTGTCCTACTTTATGCCCTAAATAATAAAAGTTATAGTTCCTTCCAGATGTTACACTATTTGCCTGCCAAATTTCAAGAAAATCAGTTGATTAGTTAAGGTATAGGAAGTGGAACTTTTACTGCTCTTGCCCTATTTCACGCCCTAAATAATAAAAATTATAGGCTATAGTTTCTTCAAGATGCTATCCTATTTGCCTGCCAAATTTTAAGAAAATGAGTTGATTAGTTAAGAAGATATAGGCAGGGGGAGCTTTTACCCCTTTTGTCCTACTTTCTGCCCTAAATAATAAAAATTATAGGCTATAGCTCCTTGCAGATGTTACAGTGTCTGCATGCCAAATTTTAAGAAAATCTGTTGATTAGTTGAGAAGATATAGGGAGGAGAACTTTTACTCCTCTTGCCCTATTTCACGCCCTAAACAATAAAAATTGTAGACTATAGCTCCTTCAAGATGCTATCCTATTTACCTGTCAAATTTTAAGAAAATAAGTTGATTAGTTAAGAAGATATAGGGAGGGGGAGATTTTACCCATTTTTCCCTACTTTATGCCCTAATTATAGGCTATAGCTCCTTGTAGATGTGACAGTGTCTGCATGCCTAATTTTAAGAAAATCGGTTGATTAGTTGAGAAGATATAGGGAGGAGAACTTTTACTCCTCTTGAACTATTTCACGCCTTAAATAATAAAAATTATATTCAAGATGCTACTCTATTTGCCTGCCAAATTTTAAGAAAATGAGTTGATTAGTTAAGAAGATATAGGGAAGGGCAGCTTTTGCCCCTTTTGTCCTATTTTATACCTAACAAATACACATATAAAATTTCATAAAAATTGGTCAAGCCATTTCGAAGGAGTTCAATTACAAACACCGTGACACAAGAATTTTATAATATATATATTGAAGACAGATTAAAAAAGTCTGTGAAAAAAATCTCTTAAATATTTGTATAGTGTGACCGCAATTAAAAATGTTCAATATTTGGTCAAAAGGATTTTGTATACACATTCATCACAGCTTTAAATGTAAAAGTTTTTATTATTATTTTTTTTTTTTTTAATACGAGTACAATAACATTTTTGTTATGATTATTTTATGACATAATAAATGTTTTTTTCCCTTAATATTGGCCAATACTTTATTAACATTTAACTATCTTACTTTTTAATATAGAATATTTAACATTTTATAGAGTTTCTGTTAAAATTGTTAAATTAATAAATCAAATTTAATATTGATTAAATCCATACAAGGTTAAAATATAAAACAATCCCCAAAATTATCTAAATATTTTGTATCTTTAACTTTAACTGGAGCACAACAATTAAAAATTAGCCATTGGAATTGTTTTTTTTTTTTTTTTTTTTAACAAAAACTCAAGAATTTATAAATAGTTTTCAATATAAATTGGTGGTAATTAAAAAAAAAACAACTTAATAATTATGTTTTATTATTTTGTTAATAATACGTCATTTATTCGTAAAATGAAAAAAAATTCAAGTTAAAATTTTTTTAGTAATTCGATTTAATGCGTTCATTGACAACTAAATACATATTTACAAGTTTTCTTAAGTTTTGCTTAAAAATAAATTATATAAAAAAGTTTTTTATTTACGTTTTCAAATTTGAAAGTGAATTTGAACTTAAACTTGACACTTGTTCAACTTTGGGTTTATGAATATGGGAATAATGTTGGTCTGTCTGCCTGCCTGTCTGTCTGTCTGTCTGTATGTGATGTGTGTCTTAAGCGGTTTAAGAAATTTTGAAATGCAGTTTATGAAATTAATACAAAACAACTACTACAGCACATTAAAATGAAATTTACAAATATTTAAATTAAAAAAAAAAAAAATTAAATGAAATTTATAAACATTTAAAAGAGGGTAAATTTATAATTGTTTATAAAAAAGTGATACAAACAAATAACATCTGATTGTTAAAATTTTTAAAATTAAATTAATTTAAACAAATTGAGGAAAATCTTTTTGGGTCCCTCATATGTCATGAAATTCAGGAAAAATTTATGAAAAAATTTCGGTTCTTAACTTTGTGTCCTTCGACTTTTTTGAAATTAGTTAAACAATCGCTATTTTATATTTGTTTATAGAGAATTGTTAAAATTTAAGTTGCAATCCGATTTCGATGAAATAAAAGCGTTACCTTTTAATCTTATAATTAAAAGAGAATATTGTTTAAAAAAGTGCATTTATAATGCAACTGCATTTTTCAGAGATTTTTATTTTTTTCTTTTCTAATATTTATAACGTTTAACGCAAAGTGTGCAATTTTAAACATTTAAAACTCAATACGCAGATGTCAATTTTATTGATTTAAAAAGCATTTAAACGATGCTTTTATACACTTTAAGTTAAGTAAGTCAAAAATGCAACATTACTTAGGAATCGCATTAGATGCATTAATTTTTTTTTTTAAATAAATGAGTTTTTATTTGTTGGGGTATTTTGTAAAAATTTATTAACAATACTAGAACTTTCCGTCACATAAAAACTTAAACTGAATTATTGAATTTGAAACAATAAAAAATCGAAGGGGTAGAAAGATTTCAAAAGTGCATCGAAAAAATGCATCTGCATTGGAAATGAATTTTTCAAAAAAAAAAAAAAAAATTATATTTTTTTGATTGTAATATATAAAGAGTACTACGTTTCAAAATCAATGAAATCAGACTTCAGCTTCAAAAGATATTGGTATAATATATATGATAGCAATGATAGTAAAAATCCAAATATTATAAAGAAACGCCTTAAGAAATGGGAAATCAAAATCCTAACAAACTAATATTTCAAAATCCTAAAAAAATAAATCGAAACTCAAGAGAAAACCATTTTGTTCTCTTATTTTTTAGTAACCAAAGTAACATCTGATGGAGAACCTCATGAAATGATGACCATGATAGCGGGACTATCGGGTCTCTTGGCAGCTATAGTCATATTAACTGTGTTAATATTTCTAGTGGCCTGCAAAAAATCCAAAAAGTAAGAAATTTAAATTTATTAAAAAAATTATACAATTATAATTGTATTACACATGAATTCCCTTTTTTTCATCTCTACAGCAAACACGAATGTGATAAATGTTCGGAAATTGGATCATCGGCGGGCACTACTACCGATGTAGGCGAGACCCAAAGTAAATGCTCTTCTACCGACACCATTTATAATCCCAAGTGTCAAATGCAAGAAAGATCTATTTCCGTCATATACGGTACTAGAGGTAATTTGCAGAGTAATTTGAATAAAGCGTTTGAGAGTAGTGAAATGGATTTGCAAAGCTCTTTGGAAAGACCAAAACAAAAGAAGAAGACCCATTGGCAAGATGAAATGGAAATGCAAAGAGAAACTTCAATACAAATAGAGCGTTATTAATACAACAAGAGATGGAGAGAAGAATAAACTCAAAGTAAATTGTAAATGAAAGTTAAGTGAAAAAATGTAAACGAGAAGACTGAACGGAATTTTGGGCGCAAGAAGCATCTGTGGAACTGGTTAAAGCACCTGGATGTGGGAAGGTCTAATTTTTTCGTAATAGAATTAAAATTTTTTAAAAGTTAAACAGGATTTTAATGTATTTTGATAAGCTTTTAAACTTTGTTAATTTTTAATAATAGTTTATTATAAAATAAAATAGTATTTTTAAAATAGTACATGTATGTATATATAAAAAAAAATATAACTTATGTAAAAAAATATATATTATGTATATAAAGAAATGCCTTCTAAATCAAATCAACAATTTTTTCATAATCTGATGAGTATCAGTTGCGACAACCTACTACCATGGCTAACAAAGCCATGCGTACATACATGCCATATTCCGCTTGACGGAAATAGGCTGCTCTAGGGTCTGAATCGAAATCTTTGCTAATTTCAAACACACGAGGCAAAGGATGCATAACAATAGTACGACGACTGGCACGAGTCATTAGTTTGGGTGTAACAATAAATTTGCCACAGCACTAAAAAGAAATATTGAAAACAAAAAATTATTTATTTGTAAAAAAAAAAAGAAAACTCATTATATCAACCTACCATTTTATATTCTTCTTCACTGGCAAATCTTTCTTTCTGAATGCGTGTCATATATAAAACATCAGTGGTGGGTAAAGCTTCTTCCAAACTATCCAACACCTTTTGGCTAATACCCTTAGAGTTGACATAACGTATGATATGTTCGGGCATGCCCAAGTTGGCAGGACTAACATATTGTATGGAAACATTGTAGAGAGTCAAGAGACGGGCCAAAGAATGTACAGTGCGGCCATGTTTCAAATCTCCCACCATGGTAATGGTAAGACCATTGACAGTACCAATTTCCTCACGTATAGTGAAGATATCGAGCAAAGCTTGTGAAGGATGTTCTCCCACACCATCGCCAGCATTAATTAAAGGTTTGCGAGAATGTTGAGCTGCACGCTATGTAGGAAAGAAAAGTAAAATGATTAGCTGAGCTCTTTCAGTTCACCACCAAATCTCTTTATACTTACTGCCACTGCACCAGGTTGTGGATGTCTTAGCACCACTACATCCGAATAACCAGCCATTACTGATATACTATCTTCCAAGGTTTCACCCTTTTTTACCGAAGAACTGGTCTCATCCATATAAATGACACGACCACCTAATCTTTGCATGGCAGCTGCAAAACTGCAAGAAGTTCTGGTACTAACTTCATAGAATACCGAAGCCATAATTTTTCCCTTTAATAAGTCGTCAACAGGACGATCTTTTACTACGCGACTCTTAAGCAATTGAGCCAAATTGAAAATGTCATTGAGCTGCTCCTTGGTAAACATATCCACCGACAAAATATGACGACCCAATAGGCTGTGGGTAACGGGTGAGATGGGGGCAGTAGCTGAAGTTTTCTGTATGAGTTCCTTAAGAGTGGCATTACTAGCTGAATCACAACGTATGCGTGGTAGCGGAGAAATGGGACGCAAAATGCTAGGGTCACCCGAAAAGTGTACATTGGTTTTTGAGGGTGTTTCGGAAAGTAGTTTGGCAAATGCCTCATTAGCCTGGGAATCAGAAACAAAATCGGTGCTACGATCCAAAAGTTTAACAGCATCCAAATTATCTATGGAGGTCTTAATTTCCAATGATTCCATGGATTGTTGCAATAAGGATTTAAGATTATAGTGGCTGCGTACATTTTGACCAAAACCGGGCTGCACCAACACCTCGCCATCTATAAAAGCCACTTCACCACGTAATACTACACGATGCACTTTACCCTTCACCTTCACGCCCTCAAAAGGCGTCCATTTAGATTTGGAATGCATGAATTCTTTACTTATAACCCACTCCTCATCCAAATCAACCTCTACATAAGTATTGGGTTGTTCCGGTAAACTGAAAATTTTCTTGGGATTACGATAGAATTTATTTTTAATATCCTCCAAAGATAAACGACCATCATCCACAGCTTGCAACAATAAAGGCAAAATGGTTTCAATACCAGGGAAGCCTGGTGGAGGTTTTTCGGAATTCTTTTCTTCCCAGGTATGGGGAGCATGATCGGTGGCAAATACATCGATACAATCGATATTATCCCACAAGGCCTTTTGATCTTCAGGTGAACATAAAACAGGTCTAACTTCAGCTCGTCCTGCACCTATGGAATCTACATCTTTGGTAGACAAGAACAAGTGATGTGGACATACCTCACAAGTGACACGCATACCCTTTTCCTTGGCGGCTTTAATAATCATAATTTCTTCTTTGCGGGCCAAGTGACAAATGTGCACAGCACGATCCATTAAATGGGCCATTAAAATAACCGCTGCCATAGTTTGTTTCTCAGCATGACACACAATTGGTGCACGTTTGGGCCAATTTTGCATATGTTTCTCCCACACGGTCATATCAGTCATTTTTAAATTACTGAAAGTATCATTCAAGTACATTTTCAAACCAGCTGCTTGAGCTGCCAATTCATGGATATGTTGCCAATTTGTATCTGAAGCACCTACATACAAAGCATAATCACAACGTGAACCAGCCTTGGCCAGTTCTTGGAAGAGTGTAAACGAAGTTCTGTCTATAATAGAGGGGTTGGTATTGGGCATGGCACACACCATTGTCACACCTCCAGCCAAAGCAGCTGCTGTGCCACTGGCGAAATCTTCCTTATGTGTGGCACCAGGTTCACGTAAATGTACATGGACATCTATGAAACCAGGCAAGGTGACCATGCGTCTTGAGGTCATACAATCAGTATGAGTTTTCATGGCCGGTTTACGTCCAGTAATACGCATAGATTCCACCAACAATTTGGTACATTTAACATCAGTTACCAAAGGAATAGAATAATCAACAGCCAAACGTCTGGTACGATAGCCATGAGTCATAAAGGAAGAAACTCTAAAAAATAAAGAAGAATATTAAATCAAATTAAAAGTAATTTTATATAAATTTAAGCAGTAATTACCTTCTAGCACCACCACCTCTCATGGGCAAATTGATAATCATATCAAATTGTTTGGTGGCCAAGAACTCGGCTAAATGTCTCAACTCCCCACTTAAATCTTCAGGCATATTTTTGTCAAAAGTCCATTGAACACATTCAACCTAAAGTTGTAAAAGAAATGTTTTTTTTTTTTTTAATTTATTTTAACTAAAGCACTCCGTCCTATTTATTACTAATTCAATTTTATTGTTTAATTTGTTAGAGAGTTCTCATTCGATATGATTCCGAGGAAAGATAATAATTTTACCTTTTAATTAAGAATTTATATAAAATAGAACACTGTGGTCAACAAAACTTAAAAGATTTTTGTTAATATTTACAATAAAAGAATAAGAACATGGGCAAATATTAGCTTCCTTTAAAAGTATTCCAAGTTCAATTAACTTGTAGCTATTAAAAAAAAAAAAAAAAAACAAATTCATAACTCTATTATATACAGCAAAGAGATGAAAAATAGCAGAAATTGGAGTAAGAAGTGCTCTTAAAAAGAATTTAATATAAATATTTTATTTATTTTTATAATTGAATAATTTTCTCAAAAACGCAATATATTAAATTCAAATCCTATACACAAATATCTAAAATCATATTTTAATTACGAATAATTCATATTCAATTATTTTATTAATTGAAATTCAACCTATTAAACAAATTTTATATTCAATTTTTCAATTATTTTTCTAATTTGATTAATTAATTGATTAATCAAAAATAAATAAAAACAAAGCAGTCATTTGAGTAATTGAATTAAATAGGTTGAAATTCAATTAATAAAATAATTGAATAGGTTAGGTTAGGTTAGGTTAGGTTAGGTTAGATGGGCAGCTGCAAATGTAAATTATATATTTACATTTGGGTTCTATTGATCCCGTTGTGTTACCCTAATGGATCATATGAATCTGTTTTCACTTATCCGAGAATAGGTTCGAATCGACGCACGAATCAATTGCAGAGAGATCAGTCCGTGCATATATGGACTACTAAATTCAACAGTCCTTATATTCGCAAGAGCAAGACAGTGACGAAGAAAATGTTCTACTGTCTCTTCCTCCTCCTCGTTAAAGCAACTTTTACAATAGTCGTTAAAAGGGAGTCCTAGTCTCCTAGCGTGTGCACCAACAATCCAGTGCCCTGTAATAGTGACTAAAATTGTTCGCAGCTGACACCTTGGCAATCCCAGAATGAAACTCGACCGTATCTGATCGTACTGGGGCCATATCTATCTCGAGATAGAACATGCAGACTCGTTTGTCCATTTTTCTTGAGCAATTCTCGACAAGTACTGCAGTATCATTGATCTGCAAGATGACAGTGGTATGCCCACTTTAAAAAAGGGAATCAGTTAAATAATTGAATATGTATCATTCATAATTGTAATTGGGTTTTAGATTTTTATATGTAAAAATTGAATTTAATTTTTTAGAATACTTCGATTTTAAATTTAATTATAAAAATATTTTAAATCAATTAAAATTTTTGATTAATAATATAATTTAAATTTTTTTTGAAAATATCATTTTTTTTCTGTGTAATTAAAAAATTAATTGATTCAATCATTGTTTAATTGATTTTAAAAACTTTTGAAAATCAAACGACAAATTTGAAGTTTGTTTAAACAATTTAAAATCAAATATAAAAAACATTAAAAAAAAAAATAAAAACATATTTCCTTTCCCGGAATAGATAACATATTTTCTAATATTTTTCTTCCTTGAAGTAAGTAAGAGTTAAATTCTAGAACAACTGGAAAGAATGGTCATAAAACTCGTGTATATAATTTTTGCCTGTAAGTACATATAAACTTTTGAATCATAATTTATATTTAATTTCATTATTGATTACTCCGTTTACACTTGCTCATGCCCTTCTTTTGTTTCCCGTGCTGTCTTATTCAGCAAATGTTTCCTTATAGGAATGGTGGAAAACAAAACTCCAAAAACAATATCATGAAAGGAAAAGATTTCTGTGAAAATGTAAAATATTAGCAAATATATATGATATATATATATGATTTATTTTATTAACACATTGCACATTGGGGCAAAAAATAGGGTTTTGCATCATTAACTAAACCGTAGATTTGTTATAACAAGATATTGGTTGGTATCGTTGAAAATATTAATATTTCAGTATCTTAAAAATGTTTATATGCCACATTTGAAAAACCGAAATAAAAAGTAAAAATATACTTTGATTTTTATTTAAATTATAACTTGCATCATTGTGAGTGCGCAGTTTTATGGCATTTTCAATATTGTTTATAACGCGCAAAAGCGATGTTATTTAGTCACCTTCTTCAAGTGTTTAATTTGACACTAAATAATTTACTAAACCAATTTAGCGGTGTCCGTCAGTCCGTCCAAACTTTATTAATATAAATGTTCTGATCAAACTATAGTTTACAATTTGAAAGATATTTTAATGAAATTTGATACATAACTTCCTTTACAAAGAGGACTTAAATGAATTTCGTAGAAATTGTGATAAAAATGTTTTTACTGTTTCTAATAAAGTGAAAATTATGATACCTAAATTTGTGTTATTGGCTCAAATTAACGTCCATACACTTTATATGGATGCTAGTATCATGGTCAAATTTGGATGTAAATTATATCAACTTTTTACACTTTAGAAAAATCTTATAAAAAGTAAAGAAATATATTAATTTGATTTAATATATTTCTTTACTTTTTAGAGTTTCTTCCTTTATGATTCATGGCTATCGTACCAGACGTTTGGCTGTTGATTATTCTATTCCTTTGGTAACTGATGTTAAATGTACCAAATTGTTGGTGGAATCTATGCGTATTACTGGACGTAAACCGGCCATGAAAACTCATACTGATTGTATGACCTCTAGGCGCATGGTCACCTTGCCTGGTTTCATAGATGTCCATGTACATTTACGTGAACCTGGTGCCACACATAAGGAAGATTTCGCCAGTGGCACAGCGGCTGCTTTGGCTGGAGGTGTGACAATGGTGTGTGCCATGCCCAATACCAACCCCTCTATTATAGACCGAACTTCGTTTACACTCTTCCAAGAACTAGCCAAGGCTGGTTCACGTTGTGATTATGCCTTGTATGTGGGTGCTTCAGATACAAATTGGCAACATATCCATGAATTGGCAGCTCAAGCAGCTGATTTGAAAATATACTTGAATGATACTTTCAGTAATTTGAAAATTACTGATATGACCGTGTGGGGGAAACATACGCTCACGTTTACATTTTCAACAAATGGCTTTTACTAAAAAAAAAGAATTTTGGGATAGAGTCCAGAATATTGTAAGCTATTGAATGCGACAGTTAGCTTTGCAAAATTCGAACTTTTAAAATTGAACTTTCTGCCAGAAAACTATTGGAAGACCCTTCTGTGCATTGTTTAAAATTTTTTTATTGAAATTTTTAAAGTGTTTAATCCCAATAAGCATTTTTGCTGAAATTTAAGCATTGAAATAAACTTGTGTTACACTTTAAATCAATAGCATTCCAGTAAAAAGGAAATTTTATTTCAAGTAAAATTTATTTTACTGGAAAATTTAAAATTTTTTCAATCATATTTCATGTTTAAATTATTTTTATATTTGAATTCATGTTGGATTCTAGCAAAATTTTCCAAGGCTTGAATTTTTAAAATTTTAGCGCCTATTGGGATTGGAAAAAATATTGTTTTCAAATATTTACAAAAAAAAAAAAATAAATAAAATAAATGAATGAATAAATAAATTATTTTGGTAATTAAAATAATTTTTTAATTTTTTTCTGTAATTATGAACCACGACTGAATAAAAATTTTACTAAAAATATTCTAATGCATTATAAGAGTTAATCAAGTTCCTCCTATTACCGAATACAAAGTATGTTATTGACTTCTAGCGATGACTGTCGAAGAAGAAATAGATACCGATTCAAAATATTCATCGGCATTATAGAAAATTTGATACATTGTGGTTTTAGTTTGCTTTAGCTCAGTATTTCAGTTGATTCGATCCGATAAAATCGTAGACAATAAAAATGTTTTCAAGGAAAAATATATCAAGCTAGAAATTATTGAATATGAAAAATGTAATGAATGTTTTATTAAAACGATATTTATGCTCACAACTATTTTAAACTTTAGTAATGACTGTTTCCAGTTTATGATACTAAAGGAAAAGAATATCATTGAAGACATGAGTGAGTGTCTTCGTATTATTAAATGGTAGAAAGATAAAATAATATATTAACAAATCATCACAAAGAACAAACAGCAATCAATAATATATTATTAAATATATATAAAAACAAATATTTATTGATAAGAAACCTATAAAAATACTTTTTTTTTTGAAATATTGTATGTAACAATAAAACAGCAAAAATAAAAACACACATCCCGCATATCAACATTTATGATAACAATCAAATAGTGATGAATTTCTTTTTTTAGTTTTTAATTGACTCTTAATTGATGAAGATCTCGGTAGCGTTAAAATAAATTAAAGACAAGAAGAAAAAAAATTAAATTAAGGAATTTGAAAAATAATTTAAAACTCAAATAAATTAAACATAATTTTAAATATTAAAAAAAGAAATGGGTCTTTCCAGTTCAAAACCTTTAAGAAAACCAAATAATCCCCTACAGGAAATACAATACAAAGAGTCACAAAGAGAACGTATCCGTCTACAACAGGAGAAAGAGAAAAAACAAATTGCTAAGCTACAAAAGAAACAAGCGAAAAAACAACGTAAGACTAAACCTAAAAAACTACGTCTATCACGTAGTCAAGCGAAAGATCATCTCGAAGTTGCAGCAGCCAATATGCGTCAGCAAGATAGTGCGGACACTGTAGTAATGAATCACTCTAGTTTTAATTATTATAACATGCGTTATGATTTTCGTCGCGAGGATTTAAATCGTCAATTGGAAACAAAAATACAAAAACTATTAAATGAAGATTTATGTAAATTTATATTAAATCAAATGGCTTTGACTATGCAATTTTTTAAGAACTATGAAAGGTTAGTAGTTAGTATTTTAGTTAGATTTCTACAAAGTTGTGAAGAATTTTTTTTTAATTCTTACAGTAAACAGGAAAAACCTTCCGTTTTTAAGGCGGATATTTGCTTAGCACTTATATTTTCCTCTAAATTATACCCACAACTACTACTGTCTTCTACGAATGTAAAAAAAAAGCACAAATTTTTATCTTTTTTCGTATTCATATCAATTAATTTAACTTGCATTTAACTTAACTTACTACACGCTGCTTCGTCAAAGTGTTGCCTTTTAAAAGTTCTTTAATGTTTAAGTGGCTGCTGCTATTAAAAAAAGTGAAATTTATCAAATTATTATTCATTTACAAATAATAAAATTTGTATTTTTTTTTTTCTTTCATATAATTAAAAGAAATAATGGTACTACAAGTTAACAAAATCATATACAATCAGCTCAATGAAATGTTTAATTGGCATACATTTTAATTCACACGTTTCTTGACATTTTAAGTGATTAAACGTGTAGTTAAATGGGTGAGAAGTAGAGAAATCGACTTAGGAATATTTATTCCATATAATAAATAATCTAGAATTTTAAACAAAATTCTAGAAAAGGAGATAAAGTCGTTTCTATTTAGTTTCACTGTTTAACTGATTTAGAATTAAAACCTTAGAAAATAATCATATTTCTGAAAAAGCATTCAATTGAAAACTATAATCCTAAAAAGACTTAAAGCTTGTCATGTGACTTTTATAATTTTATATTTAACTTAAAATCTTCTCTAATAGTTTCACAAAAATAATGGTTTACTATTACAGTGAACTCTCCACAATAGCCGAGGAAATGTTGAACAGTGAAAAACAATACAATCACAATTTGGAAGAACATTCAATACTGCTAACAAATCCTTTAGATATGGCGGTGACTAAATGGATTAACTACAAGCCCTTGTAAGTTGAAACAACAAAAATATTTCCCAAAATAACACTGAAATAAATAACTATTTCCTTCTTTAGTCATGGTCCCGATAAAAATAATGTACAATTTCTTCAAAACCAAACGATGTATGTGGTATTTGAAAATATTGATATTGCCCGACCCAATGATGCCAATTATGATTCTATATCTCCACTTTGTAAAGTTGATATAGAATTGGATTTTCGTGAGACTACTCCTTGTAAAGAGGATTATTGGCAAATGCTCAATAATATAAAATGGAAGGGTTATGTAAGATTAAGATTGAGGGAAGATCATAAATTGTCGAAATCATTGGAAGGAGATTTTGAAGATATTTATAGTGAAGGTAGTTCTGGTTATGGCACTGCAAGTCCTTATAGCAGTAAAACAGTTTTAAGTACTTTGGATAATGTTAACGAACAAGATTATGATTATGCCTTTATATCACATTTAAATACCCAACATCCGCTTAAAGAACTTAAGTTAAATAATATCCGGGAGCAAAATAGAATAGATCCAAAAATTTTACCAGAATCTTGTATATCTTCATTGGGAAACTTTGTGCAGCCTTTGCAGGCAGAAGAGTTTACTGATGATGAGGAAGATAGTGATAGTGAATATGAGCATAGTGATGATGATAGTGAAAGAGTGGAAGATTATAGAGATTATGATACTTTGCAGGCCATTAAACTGTATAGAATTGAGCTGGAGAAGAGACGCAAGCTGTTGGCCCAAAATTATTTAAATTCTCGAGAATTTATGAAATATTTTGGGGAATTGGTGCGCAAGAAATTAGCAGATAAATTAAATATCTCGGAAATGGAATTAAATGAGGCCACATATCGGGGTACTTCTATATATACCAGTAAATATGAACTAATACCAGCTATTTATGTAGCCCAAAATGTTTCCGATTGGCCCAAATGTGCTTTTGAATTTCGCCTTAGAGAACGTCCAATTTCAACTAATCCCCAAACAGGACAACAAATACAATGGCCCACCAGAGCCATGATAAAACGTATAGAAACCTTTGGTTTTCACGTTATTCCCCTGGGTTATTCGCCCAAAAAGAAACGTAATCCATTTAGAGACATAGAATGGCGTATAGTGTTTCCCAAGGCCGAACGTTACCTCGAACAGCATTTGACGATTAGCCAAGTAAAGGTCTATATGATAACCAAAGCTTTGCTGAAAAGTTTTGTAGAACCTCTAGAAAAGAACAAGGCTTTAATGTTTGCCTTGGATCATCTGCGCATGCATTTGTTTTGGGAATGTGAAAGGGACTACACAGCCTGGCCGGAGGAGTTCTTAGGCGAGGTAGTATTGCGTTTTATTAACTCTTTCAAGCAGAGAGTAAAGGAAAAACAATTAAGTGATTATTTTATAAGAGAACGTAATCTATTCGAAAGTATACCCGAATATTCTCTTAACACCTTATATACTATTCTGGCTGACATTTCCGCTAATCCAATAATGCATCTTATGATAGCTTTAAGGAATTTAGAATTTAATACAAACTACTTTCCTAAATTAAATTTTAAAAAATTATATGAAAATCTGGTGGAAAATGATATGGTGAAATTGAAAATGTTGGCCAAAAATGCTAGATCTTTAGTTGATTTGGTGCAGGAGAATGAAGGTGAATATTGTTTGATGCCTGACGAAGGAGCCAAGGGTTTGGTGGGTTTAAAGCAACATCATGTGCGAACAAATGGCAAACTAAGACGTAAAACATATTTGTTAAGACATAATATAGAAATGAAAAAGCAAGAAATGCAGGCTAAAAGGCGTTCAGTAGAATCTATAGATGTAGAGGTAAGTTTAATATAACTTAAAAACGTTTTAGATAATTTTTTTTTTTTTAATAAATTTTATTCCAGTTCTTTTTTAAGCGCAATATGAAATCCTCTAACTCTAGACAACTTAATCAGGGTGTAGAAAATCTTAGGCGTACTAATATTATGGAAATTGTTCTCGATCATTTATTAGAAATGGCCGCCAAAGCCATACAATTCCATAGTGTAGTAGTGGCCAAAACATATTTATCTCAAGCAAGAAGATTATGTAAATGTTATCATAATTATGGCTGCGATATAGGAGCCAAAGAATATTTGGCTTCCATTCATAATCTCGATGAAGAATTGCAAATAATTTATGCCAAAGAAGACTTTTCATTAGGACCTCCTTCATTGCCTAGAAGAATAAGTATGGAACCTGTTTTACCAGAAGTACCACAAACTGTGGAAGCCACTTCTATTAATTTATATGAAGAAATGGTACCACAGGAAAAAACTGATATAAAGAAAACTTTAAAATTTCATTGCATGGATGAAGTGCTGGAAAAAAGTGAACCTACATCACCGATGTGCTCGCCAGAATCTAGGAAATCTATTAAATTTCGCAATGTAGTGAAGGAGGTACAATCCGGTGATATTAGTCCCATACATTCCATAACATCAGCAGATACGGAAATTAAAACTTGTTTAAAAACTTCTAGTAAAGTAACATTATCACCTGTTGACTCTCTACGATCTCCAGAACCTAGGAAATCTATAAAGTTTCGGGATAAAGTGATAACAGTACATCAAGGTGATATAAATCCCATACAAAAGCCCCAGGGTTACAGTCCTGTTAGTATACTAAGATCTAAATCGGAAAGTAAACCTATAGAAGATAAAAACACGGAAAACGAAGAGGATGATATTGAAGAGTTAGAAGATGAAGACAAACCATCTTGTGGAGCTTCAATCTCTGCCGAAAAACAGTCTTTAATACCCTCCTATTTAAGAAATAAATTGAAAAGCTCTACGGATTTTATTAAATCTTCGCCTATAGGAAATTCCGAAATATTTCTAAATCTATCTCAAAATACCAACCAATTTCTTAATAATATGACGGCGGAAGAGAAAAAAGCTCAAATAAGAGAAATGCTAAAACGTAAAACTTTGCAGCTCAAAGGAGTTTTCAATCAATCCTCGGATACTTAGATTCTCATATTTATAAGTTTATGGTACCGTAAAATAACTCCCAATGAAATAAAATTAGTCCCAATTATAAAACTCTGAGAGTTTTATCGTAATAAAAAAAAATAAATAAATAAATACCAAATTTAATGAAATAACTCCCAATGAAATAAGTCTAAAACTAAATAAAATGGGTGCCGATTTAAAATTAATAGAAAGTTGAATAAAATAATTAGAAAGTTGAAGTTTCAGAGTTGTAAGAAGCTGCAGTTAGCGAAGCTGGTGTATTAAATACCACAGAGGAGAAAGCAATTTTGCTAAGTTAAATTTTTCTGAATAGCTGGTTTTCGGCCGAACGAAATAGCTTTTTCCTCTGTAGTATTTAAAACACCGGCTTCGCTAAGTAAAGTTTTTCTGCATAGCCGGTCTTCAGAAAATGCTGAAAAGCCGGCTGTGAGAAGCAGGTGTTTTAAATACCACAGAGGAGGAAACCCTTGAGTTCGACTCAAGGGAAGAAGTTTCATTAACGAAGCCAGTGGTATTAAAAACCCACAGACGAGAAATACTTTTGGCTGGGCCCAATAAAAATGAAGATAGTCACATTGAAATTACTCATAATTGTAAAAGGACATGAAATAACTCTCAACAAAATTTCGTTAGAAGTTATTTCATTTGGGAGTTATTTCATTATGAAGAAACTTCCCATAGAAAAAATTTCAATCTTTTCATTATGAAATAAAACAGAATTTGTATGAAAAAAATTTTGGAAGTTATTTCATATTTTCGCAGGAGCTTATTTCATTTGGAAGTTATTTAACGGTACCTAAATTTATTACTTAACATTTAAGATAATAAAAAATCATATTCATATATATTGAGTTTTACTTACATCTACATCATGTTCAGCATAGAAGTCACCAGTGCCCATGGAGGCATATAATTTGTAGCCCATTTTGGCCAAGTCTCGGATAGAGGGTAATAGTTCCATTTTGTGCTATAAACATAAAAATATTTCCTTTAATATGAGTTCTTTAAATTAAATTTCAATATTTACCTTAAAACTACCAATTGATAGCAAAATAGCTTTTTTAGGTATTTGGAAGCCTGTGGACATCATACCCTTCAAATAAGCCTCATAACGATTGTCACCAAAACAGGCCACCTCTCCGGTGGAGGCCATTTCAACACCTAATTGAACATCGGCTCCTGCCAAACGTGAGAAACTAAATTGGGGCACCTTAACACCAACTTTACCAACGCCATGTAAAACATCTACTGGTTCTACAGGCAAACCCATAATGGCCCTAGTAGCAGTGGCCACAAAATCATGATTCAAGGTCTTTGAAACAAAGGGGAAAGAACGGGAAACTCTTACATTGCACTCGATAACTTTAAGTTCATTGTTTTTGGCTATAATTTGCATGTTAAAGGGACCGGTAACATCTAATAAAGCAGCCAAATCACGGGTAATACGTTTGATATTCTCCACGGTCTCAGCGTTTAAATCCTGAGGAGGTGTTACCAAGGTAGCATCACCAGAATGTACACCAGCATTTTCTACATGCTCTGAAATAGCCATACACAAGATTTCACCATCGGCTGCCACAGCGTCTACATCGATTTCCTTGGCCTCGGTTAAGAATTTTGAAATAACGACTGGGTGTTCTTTGCTAACTTGGGAGGCAGCATTTAAATAGGTCAACAAATCCTGATTGGAATAGGCCACATTCATGGCTGCACCCGATAAAACATAAGAAGGTCTAACCAGACATGGAAAACCAACTTCTTCGCAGAAAGCTATTGCTGACTCATGATTGGTTAACTCCTTCCATCTGGGCTGCAAAATGCCCTTACGATCCAACATACGCGAAAATTTAAAACGATTTTCTGCTGAATCTATGGATTCGGGAGATGTACCCAAAACCTTGGCTTGTTGTCTGTGCAAATCCATGGCTATATTGTTGGGCAATTGGCCACCCATGGACAAAATAATGCCTTCCGAATGTTCTAGCTCATAAATATCCATGACCACTTCAAAGGATATTTCCTCAAAGTACAAACGATCACACATGTCATAATCGGTGGAGACAGTTTCGGGATTGTAATTGATCATAATGGTAGGTTTGCCTAAATTTCTCAACTCTCTCAAACAGCCTACAGCACACCAATCAAACTCCACTGAGGAGCCAATACGATAGACACCTGAACCGACTACTATAGTGTAGCCACCAGGGAAATCTATATCGTTTTCATAAGCATTATAAGTCAAATACAAATAATTAGTAGCTGCAGGCCATTCACCAGCCACGGTATCGATTTGCTTAACGAAAGGTATAATGCCGATTTCTTTTCTCAAAGTACGTACCGCCAATTCAGTGATTTTAGCTGCTTGACCAATTTGTTTGTCGGAGAAACCCATACGTTTGGCTTGCAACAACTGTTGATCAGACAAAGTGGAACCAGATTGTTCTAATTGGTTGTAATATTCAATGATATTTTTCATTTTATTCAAAAACCATTTATCGATTTTGGTTAAAGAATGTAACTCATCTATGGAATAGTTGGCTTTTAAGGCAGCTGCTAAAACAAATGGTCTTTTATCGGTGGGCTCTTTAAGCTCATCAATATTTACTTGCTGCAGGTAGGGATCAAAACCATTTACTGAATTGTCTACCATACGTAAAGCCTTTTGGAATGCTTCTTCAAAGTTGCGACCTATAGACATGACCTCGCCTACACTCTTCATGGAGCTGCCAATATTTTTACTGACTCTGATAAACTTGGACAAATCCCAGCGAGGAATTTTCACTACACAATAATCCAAAGAGGGTTCAAAGCAAGCTGTGGTAACTCCAGTCACAGAATTCTTAATGCTGGGTAAAGGTATTCCCAAAGAAAGTTTGGCAGCCACATAAGCCAAAGGATAACCAGTGGCTTTACTAGCCAGGGCTGAACTTCTTGACAAACGGGCATTTACTTCAATGATGTAGTATTCTTCGGAATAAGGGTTCAAAGCATATTGAATATTGCATTCACCTACTACACCAAAATGACGTATAACTTTCAAGGCAGTAGTTCTCAGCATATTGTATTCACGATTGTTGAGGGTTTGAGAAGGAGCCACTACAATACTTTCACCAGTATGAATACCCAAAGGATCCAAATTCTCCATGTTACAGACTGTTATGCAGTTGTCAAAAGCATCTCTGACAACCTCATACTCTACTTCTTTCCAACCCTTCAAAGATTTGTCAATAATCAATTGGCTGGAGTGAGCTAAAGCTTGACGAGCCAAATTTTCCAACTCCTCTTCATTATCGGCAAATCCTGAACCCAAACCACCCAAAGAAAAGGCAGCTCTAGCCATTACTGGATACCCAATACGTTTAGCAGCACTTAAAGCTTCCTCTACGGAGTAGACTGCCTCAGAAGGAGCCACCTGTTCTCCTATTTCATTAACGCGTTCAGCGAACATTTTACGATCTTCAGTCTCTATAATGGATTTGATGGGTGTTCCCAAAATTTTTACATTGTATTTGGAAAACACTCCAGACTTTTCCAACTCTACGCCACAATTTAAAGCAGTTTGACCACCAAAAGTTAGCAGAACTCCATTGGGTCTTTCAGCCTTAATCACCTGTTCTACATATTCGGGAGTCAAAGGCAAAAAGTAACACTTGTCGGCCAAGCCCTTGGAAGTTTGAACGGTGGCAATGTTGGGATTAATTAAAACAGTTTGAATCTTTTCTTCCTTCATGGCTTTAATGGCTTGGGAACCAGAATAATCAAATTCTCCAGCCTGGCCAATAGATAAACCACCTGAACCCAAAATTAAAACTTTACGGGGTCTCTTCTCCAACAACGACTCAGGTGTAGGGGTATACATCAAACGATTTATCAACTGTTGACGTAAACTAATAGTGGAAGCTCCTTGGGATTTTTGATTTTTCACAGCATTTAAAAAGACATCGAATAACAATTCAAGATCTTCAGGACCAGCCGTATGTTCAGGATGAAATTGTACCGAGAAGTAGGGTTTTTGTTTATGGATAATACCTTAAAAAGAAAAATAACAAATTAAAAATAGAAAAAAAGTAAAAGAACAATTAGCAAAGCCACCTTCATTTGTACTATCGTTGGCATTGGTAAACAAAGGTTCCCATTCCAAAGGCAAAGTTTCGGTGTCTACAGCAAAACCATGATTTTGTGAGGTCATAAAACAACGTCCAGTGCCATGATGTATACATGGCAAATTATGACCTCTGTTACCGTATTTCATTTTATATGTTTTGCAGCCAACAGCAGTGGACAACAACTGATGACCCAAACAAATACCAAAGACAGGCTTCTTGCCGGATTTCAATACTTTTTGAATTTGGGTTACAGTATCTTTGCAAACAACTGGATCACCAGGACCATTGGAAATGAAGAGACCATCAAATGTGGATTCATCTAATTCCCAATTCCAAGGCACCAAATCTACACGGGCTCCTCTCGAAATAAAGCACTTAATTTGATTCAACTTTAAACCACAATCAATGGCACAAATGCGAGGAGATCCCGTTTCATTGAAAACCATGGGTTCTTTTACCGAACATTCAGCCACCAAATTACGTTTATTGGGATCGGAGAATTGTATGGATTGTAAATTTTCTGGATACTCATAAACAATGCGACCCAATATGGAACCATTTTCACGTATCTTTTTTGTCAAAGCTCTGGTATCAATGCCACTAATACCAGGAACATTATGTTTTTCCATCCACTGGGATAAAGTTTGTTTTGCTCTCCAGTGAGATGGTGTTTCGCAATTTTCTCCCACCACTAAAGCAGCTATTGAAATACCTTCTAACCATTCCAAATGTTTAGGTAAACCATATTCATCCTTTTCATCCATATCGGGTACACCATAGTTACCAATTAGAGGATAAGTTAATACCAATATTTGTGCCCTATAAGAACGATCTGACATAGATTCAGGATAACCCACCATACCAGTTTGAAAAACTACTTCACCATCAACGGGAGCTTTGGCACCAAACGCCTGACCGCTTAAAATGGTAGAGTCTTCAAGTACCAAATAACAATTGGGCGAGGCCATTATGTGGGCGCTAAAAAGTAATTAATAACTATACAAATTAAAGTTGAGCTGCAAGTTACAAAAAGATTAAACAAATTTATTTCAAATTAGTAGACTATTAATTAGTAATAAAAAGGAAAAAATAATACAATAACCAGGGTAACTATAAATATGCTCTAAAGAAAGTGTTTTATGCGCATTTATTTTTTTACTATTCATGCTAAAAATAACTTAATTTTTATTAGAAATTTCAAAAAAAAAAAATATTTTCCTTTTTGTACTTCAAAACATTTAAACCTATTTTGCATCAGGATATTAAAAAAAAATTTATTAATTTATAAGATGAAAATTATTAGGGAATCGGATTTAAAGAACGTATCTATGTGATAATAAAAATAAAATTTCACTAATAACAAATTATGCAAAAAATTCTGTTGGCTTCAAAATATACAAAATGTTACTCTTAAGTGTAAAATATGCAAAATTATATACTTTAGCATAATATTTGCAAAATTATACTCTTAAGTATAAAGTGTGCAAAGTAAAATATACAAAAATATGTCTCTCTAAAATAAGGATTTTCCATGAATATGACAAAATGTTGGTATTAAAATATGTAAAAAATAATAAATCGATCTCAAAATTCTTAAAATTAACTGATACGCATAAATAAGTAACAGTTTAGTTCATTTGAAGCCTAGGAAAAATATGATTTTGTATGTTTTTGGTTGCCCTGATAACAACAATTTAATTACGATTAAAGATGTTTTTACTTACATCAAAAATTTTATTAATAAGCATAACATCTAAAACAAAAATTTTGTAATGGTTAATTAACCTCTATCAGTGACATGGAGTGTCACAGACCCTTGTGTTTTTAAATTTTCTTGAATTTCGAAATTTACATTACAATTTAATCATTTTAACTTCAAATCTTTTTATTTAGATTCTATTTTACCCCTTCATAGTCTTAGTTTACACTTTAATTAAAAATTGCTGTCAATTCGAACTTCAAAATTTAGTGGTCTGTGAAATCCGAGTATTACAAAAAATTAAGGTTTACAGTTAAAGGTTAAATAATGCCTAAACATTTTTGAGTTCCTTAAATATACCTATTAAAAATGTGTGATTGTCTGAATAACATGTGTTAGAGATAAATTCTTGAAAAACCCACGACTTGGCTTCGCTTTTCTTAACTTGCCATTAAATATAAACTAAAAAAAGAATTGTGAAAAATACCGAGGAGCAGAGAATACAACTAGAAGTTTATGTGAGAGCAAAAAAAAAAACAATTCTGTTGTCAAAAACCTAATTCATGCAACAACAAAATACATGTAATCACATATATTTTGATTTTGTGTTTTGAAAAAAATGAGTAAATTTTTTTTTGAAAATTTAGTTTGAACTGCCTCTCACATAAACTTCTAAGCCCAGAGGTATTTTTTTATATAAAAAAAAAAATGAAAATGAATGTTGTTAAAAATTATCGAGAAAATGTAATTTTATTATAATAAAAAAGTAAAAGAGTATAGAAAAGTAGTTTATATATCTTCTATACTGTGATACGTAATAGCAAAATTTAAATATATATGTGAAATTGGTTATGATTGGTCCATTATTTCACCTAGCCCCTACACAAATGTCCTCCCGGAATAGGGGTTTAACGATCATAAATGCCTTAAATAGAAGCAAAATTTCAATGAAATTCGTTGTAAGAAGGTTTTTTGTAAGTATCAATCTTTGTGCCAAATTTCATGAAGATCGGTCCATAATTGACTATAGCTCCCATATACACATGTTACTCTCAAGTTTATATTCGACACAAATAAGTTTTATATAACCATAAATAACAATAACAAATTTTATGAGAATCGCTTCCAAAATTTACCATAGCTCCCATATAAGCCCACTTTCGGGAATCACCCTAAAGTGTATAAATTCATATAAATGTTAGTATTAACACAATATTCTGTAATCGTATATTATATTTTACACTTAGTAAAAGTATCGATTCACAATTGTCCACATGTTTAATATAAGACCCTTCAACGAATTTTAATGAACATACATAATGGTGTGTGGTATCATATGGTCGGGCTTGACCGACTATATCTTTCTTACTTGTTTAATAGTAATCTATTTTGCAATTACAAGTATTTAGATTGTTTGTTACATCGTTAGAACCATCTCACAAAAATCTCCCAATCCATTTCACTTTTTGTTTAAATATTAGAAAATCTTTACATTTATATTATATCCAGCAAAAACTTTGCTTTCCTGGTAAGCTAGCAGGTATAATTGGAAACAAAAATGAACTACTTATTTTTTGCCTGAATAACTAGTTATTTTTGTTCAACTTGTCCAATTCATGTAGTTATTTTTTGACTCTAGGGGTACTCAAAAATATGTACCTAAACGAAAACAAAAATAAAAAAAAAAAATTTTGCCGTCAGTGAGACTCGAACTTGGACACAAACTAACCATTGGTTTTTACTGGCTAACGTCTTACTCAGTACACCATCTCACACATAGCTTCCTAAGCGATAAAAAATCTTTTTAGTTTAAAATATCTTTTTAGACATTTTGTTATAAAAAACTGACAGCTTCAGAATGGGGTTGAACCAGCAACCTTCTGGTTGTTAATCCAGCGCTCTAGCCAACTCATCCACGTGATTGCAGCATTACTGTGCTATTATACTATTGAGTACTTATTAATGTAATACAGAGTAGGCAAATAATAATGACGCCTCATTACCAAGAAACTACTTTAATAAGTAGTTGTCATTACCAAAAACCAAAAATTTTTTGCTGGGATTGTTTTAAATTGTTAGCAAGATTAACTGATTAAATAGCATGTTTGAAACTAATAAAAATATAATGTTGATTTAACAAAAAAATAACCAAAATGGAAAAAAGGTATCATCTCCATATTGGAAAATAAAATAACCAATTTTGGTTAAAAATAACTAAAACGGTAACACTGATTGTGCTCAGCAATTTTGTATCACTAACCCCAGGTCTACAACTGAGATTAACGCTGATATAATATGTGAGATAACGCCGGCAGAGGAGAGTAAACATGTTGTTATTATTATGTTTAATCATATATAAGGGGTACATGTATTCTAATAAATCCTATAAGATATTATTACTTTCAATCAGTTACAGAGTAAACATGTCCTTTTTATTTAAGCAATTCGCACTTTTTTAGCGCAATTTTTATAAAAATGATTTTTAACATGTAAAATAAACACTAAAAGGAAACAATTTTACAAAATAACATTGTTTTTCAATAATTTCCAAAATACACATGCACACACACAAGCAAACTTTCGTGTATGTGTATTTTTTTGACAGTTCATCTTATAAGATGGTTGTGTAGAGAAATCTCATCACAATAGCCTCATAATACATCTTATAATACTAATATCTGAAATAATTCTCTCAGAGAGCGAATTTGACACTCTCTGACACAAAAATCTTACATATTATGTTACGTCTAGACGGGCTGTAAAGAGACAAACGACATTGAGCAATAGATACACAGATGCCGGTAAAAGTTGTGTAAAATATCTTACAAATACTAAATACACAAAAACTCACACAAACACACTAACTAAAAGAAAACACTTTTAAATTGTATACAGAAAAAAGTGTCATATTAAAATGAACAATAAATGACTGCAACAACAAAAATTTAAATCACGTTTTTATTTTAATATATTTTATTAAAAGACTCTTTAGAAATTATCAGATTGTTATCGAAAATAATTAGTTTTGATAAATGATTAATTATGAATGACATTTAGATAAAGAAAATCGAATAAGTCTGATATGTAAATGAATTGGGGTCTGTAAAGTAAGGTAGGTAAGGTGGAGTGTAGTTTGTTAATTAACATAAGAGCGAAATTCGAGTTTTAGAAGATTGATTAGAATACTATTTTTATTTCTTTCTTTTTTAGTTTAATTTTGTTTGTACCAATAAATCTGGACAAAATAAAAACAAAAACGTATAGAAACTGAAAAAAAAAACATACATATGTATGTATGTGCGTGGAACTCTGGAATATTTAGTGAATCTACATGTTTGCAAAACCAGTTAACAAAGTACGCTTAAAGGGTTTCAAGACCAACAAAGTATATACAAATTGTATATTTTTCTTAAAGATTTTTTAAAAATTCTTTAATATTTTAACTAATTAATTCTCTTAGTTTTCCACTAATTTAACTAAACATATGGTTTTTTTTTATACATATATTGTATATACATATGTAGGTATGTATATGTAATACATAACACCATGTGATTATCCTTTTTTCCACATAAATAATAAATTTAAAAAAAAACAAACTGTTTCAAACATTGTTTATTTTGTTTAACTTATGCTAAAAACTCACTTTTTTATATAGAATTCTTAAGATTTTTCACTAAAATTAACAAAATTAAATTTTTAATAAACCCACGTGGCTTTTTTAAAATTTCCCAGTTAAACCGTGAAACGAAAAACAACCTTATAAATTGGCCGCTACTAAACGACTGATTCTTGAGTTGAGGATTTTTAATGTTCTTCAATCTTTGTAGCTAATTTACTCACAAAATATATAATAAATATGAGAGTTAATATACACTTAATACAGAAGAGGAGAGAAATTTAAGTTAGAGATGGACGCGTGAAAACAAGTGACTCAAAGCAGTTTGAATTGAAGTGGCAAAGAATAAGAACCAACAGATAATAACACAAAAGCCATTAGAAATTTAAAATTTTGTAAAATTTATAATCAGTTAATTTTTACTCGTAATATCTTAGAAATATGATAAAAATTGCATAATATGAAACGTTTACAATGAGTTAAAATTTCTATTCTTTTGTACAATTTAGTAAAAGATTTAAAAATGTCTATGGTAATATTTTTATTAAAACTTAACAATTTAAGGAGGGCATTTGTCTACATAATGTTTGTTCATAAAATTTTACATCAACACTTATGTATGTGTGGTCGTGACTGAACTCCAAAGAAAAGAAAATTTAAATATTTTAAAATAAATAAAATGTTTTTTTTATTTCACACCTTAGAGTCAGAAAATATCATCACATTATAATAAAAATAAAGAGTTTCTGTTATTTATAATGAGGAATTTTGTTAAGAACTAGTGTACACATTTTTGTACAAAAAAAGCAATTGCCACGTGGTCAAATGTAACAATGTAACAATATATATAGTATAATTACTTTTATTGTTTTTAAAGTTTGAAAATTTTTAAAAGAAAAAAAATAACATAAATATCCAGAATTATCCATAACTTTTACATATATCTTAATAATCAGAATGTCCAGTTGTATATTCTATTATAACATTTTACGAATTTTGATTTTAAGCGATTTTGAAATGTTGATTTTTTTTAGACCTGCAGCTCGCAATTTTGAAAATAATTGAATGAAATTTGTTATGTATAGTCTTTTGAAGCAAGAAAAATGACTACAAGAAATAATTACCATCCGTCCATTATTTCACCTAGCTCCCATACAAAGATTTTCCCGGAAAAGAGGTTTAACGGTTATAAATTACATTTGTATAGCCAGATTTTGATCAAATTAAGCAATACTACATTTTTTGGTAACCATAAATTACTCTACCAAATTTCATAGGAATTGGTTCAAATTTGACCACTGTACCCATGTATAGCATTTCTCGAAATTCACTTAAAGTGGTTTAAATTTGGTACAACTAGCTTTTATTTATAAGATTATACAGATTTAGGGGTATCGGAAATAATGGCAACACAGTGGTATGCTTGGAAAAAATTATATTTTCCCAAAATTTATAATTTCCTAATATGTTGAATAAACTTCAGAATAGTATAATTTTTGGCACATATTTATACTAAGTTTTAATTATAATATTTTTAAATTTTATATTCACCAAAGTAAAAAATTAAGAAAATAAAATAATCTATATATATATTTTTTTTTATGTTTTTTCATTAATTTTGTTCCGTGGGTTATAATATGAAAACAAATTTAAAACCTAGAAAAAATTATCTTTTCAACGATACCCATCAATATTGCGGTTATTTATTGCCGCATTTGGTTTACTTTTGCCCCTATGTGCAATCTAATCTTTTTTTTTTTTTTAATTAAAACAGACTACATATTTTTAAATACATATAACTTAATAATTTCAAATGTATCAGAAAATGTTGAAACTAAATTAAAATTCTATATGTTTAAGTCACTTATTGTCACGAGCTCATCACTTGTATTAATTTTACTCTTTACTTAAAGATTAATAAATTTATTTAGAGTGTATTTTGCGCACTTTGTTTATATTTATTGAACTCATTATTAATAAAATCAATTTAAAAGAGCTACTGACTCTCTTTAAGAATCAATACGCTTAATTCTTATACTCTCTTTGAAGTAACACTAAACAAAATTAATAGCTGAAATAAATATCTGTAGATCTTAGAAATATTTTAAATGATTTTTAATATAAATAATAAGAAACAAAGTTTATATTATAAATGATTATAAACTATGTTTACAAAATGTTTTGATTAATAACAAGAACTTGAAATTTTAAGAAGTCAATACACTTAATTTTCTGTATACTAAATATATTTTGTTTATATGTTTATGAGGAGATATACGTATTTTGTGAAAAAAGGTTTTTATTACCTTTTAAAATGCAATGATCTTGGACCTTGAATATCTCGCGTAAAGGATACGTATGAAACCTAAAGCTGTATGTTATGTGGCCAGGGATTTTGCCATTAATTTATTTAATTTTACAAGACTTAACTCTAGAATCATAAGCCATCGTAAATTTTACGATTCGAAATTCAAAAATTGATGCTAACAAGTATTTAATCAATATATCTGATTGAAAGTCAATATATCTTTTTCTTTTGCGGCAAGAAAATTTCTTGTGTGCGAAAAAAGTCTAATATTACGAGTACCTTACAAATAAGGGAAATAGGAAATGAGTCGCAAATTTTACGAGTGCTTAGCTTTAATGTAATTTTTTTTGTTAGCATATTATTATCACAATCACTTTAAAACAAAATGTTTAAATCCAGGCTTAAATATCAGTTAAAACTCCCAACTTCAGAACGCTCATTAAGACAAATGATAAGCGATATATGAAATATAATAGTAGCAAATCAATAAATGTATCCTTCTGAATCAAAAACAATTATTTGTTTTATATATGCAACATAAAATACTGAATGGCGACGCTGTATTTCGAACATTATAATAGAATTTCTTATAAGGAACACTGTGCATCTTGCCGTAAATAGTGAAATAACAAGGAACAATTTCAATCCTAGTTTTCCAAATTTGTATCCTCTAGTTCTTGAATTTGGTTGTTTGCTTTTTTATTTTATTTTTCATTCTAATAAATTTATTTTTGGTATTTTTTTTTTAATGGTTAGGACTTTAAAAAATGTAAACAGTTCTAGGAAGTTATTTGGGAACCAGTAATTTTTTCAGAGAAGTGATGTAGAAGTTGTAAAGAACTAGTTATTAATCACTAGTTCGCAAAAACAATATTTAAAACCAGTTTAGCATCACAGTTTAGCTCTACTTCATGAGCCAGAATTGGTGGGAACCAGTTCTAGAACTAATGATTTCAGAAAATGTTTTCCTGGGTTCTTATAATTTTGCAAACCATTTTTCTTCATAAATTATATATAAAATCATTTGTTTGTTTCTAAAGTATTTTCTTTTTATTTATCGTTTATATAATTGATAAAAAATAATTTATATTATTTATTATATTATGTTTATAAAAAAGTTTATTAAACTATTTACATTATTATTAAAAAACAGAGAAATATTCATATTCTTATTGAAAATATAAAAAAATAACAAAAACTTTATTAAAAAAAGGAAATTCATAACAACAATCAAATTATAGTAGGAAAAACTCTTAGGTTATGTTGCATTTCTTGATATTTTAAGTGGGTGATGATATAAATTTCATATATTCTTTGTTTTTATAACTAAAACTAATAAATATTTATTTGCAAAATCCTAAATGCCTTGTTATACATGTAAAAAGCTTATTATGGTTATTAAATATTAAAAAATAATTAATTTAAACATTTGTGGGAGCATCCATTCCACAAATAATTGATTTCACTACCGAGGCAGCGGCCAGAGAGGCAAAGTTTTGCCATTTACGGGTGGTAGTACCATCTTTATAATCGGAAATACCTAAAAAATATAAAAAATAATTATTAGATAGTTTAAAATAAAGTTTAAGTAAATTAGTTTAGCATTTTTTTTTTTTTTTTTATTAAACTATAAAAAGTTCGTTGTGTTTTTTTTTTTGTAGCTTTTTTTATTCTTACCTTTAATGACTATAAAGCTTTCCCGACAATTACCAATAATACTGTCTAATACAGAACTCATTTCTACATCCGTAGCCAATAAACCATATTTCTTGGCAAATTCTATGCGCAAATTATCATTGCGCACTAAATCACGGCCTGAACCAATGGGACCCAAATGAAGGCGGGATTTTGGTAGACCATCTACACAATCAGCTCCTATGGGATGTGACACTTCGATAACTTCATTATTACCGATATTCATGAATAATTTATCGGTGTTGGCGGCAGGCCGATTGAAATCGCTTTCGGTTTTCTGTTGCAATAAATTGAGACCCTCTCTTAAATAGTTATCCCAAGGTCGTTTAGCCTCCATATTTAAATGAAGACCTTCAGCAATTTGTTGTAAAGAATCATTAATAGGGAAATATGTTTTAACATCTTCACCACTTTTGTATACATAAACATAAGGTTTTTCGGAGCTGAAAGGTTATAAAACTCAATAAAAATTTACTGAAATAAAACTACTACAAAAGACTTACTTATTAGCCAAAGCTCTTTGCTTGTCCACATACGAAATGACCACATCACCCAAACGTACATGTTTCTTGTAATCCGTATAATGTGGTACACCACCAGCTACACCCACAACAAACACATAATCAACCTTCTGGAATGTGCCCAACAAACGAGTGGTGGTATTGCCTGTAGCTGTCATGGCTTCTCGTGTACTACCCACTGAGGGCAGCTTTGTACTGACAATACGATGAGCACCAATATTGCCCAGAGTATAAACATTTGATTCACCTAAACAAGGGAGAAGGGAGAATAATAAAAAAAGACACAATGGATTAATTCGTCTTAAATCATTGAATTGCTTTAACCAAAAATGAAGTGTAATGATTATAAGTGTTATTAAGGTGAGGGTTCGGTGGAGACAACGGTGACGGTGTTAAAAAAAGTACATACAGGAATGGTGTTTGACAGAAAAAAGTGCTTTGCTTTTATAATTTAAAAATAGAAAAAAAATGGACCAAAATGTTTTTTGAAGGACAACGAAAACGAACATAAATATTTTTAAGGACATTAAATTTACCCACACACCAATAAAAATCAAAAACATTTTCAAAATCTTTCTGGATATTTAAAATAATATAATACTTATTAGAATTCCTTAAAACCGTAATTTGATGTTTTTATATGAAAAAAAAAATTAAATTTTAGAAAAAATATAAGTGATCACAAATAAACGTTAGTTTCTTTATTGTATGATTATTTAAGTAATTACTGCAGTTTTTAGTTTTTTTTTTATATTTTTATAGGCAAAAATTAAATTTTTATAAAAAATATGAGTGATCACAAATAAACGTAATTTTCTTGATTTGATGCTTTTTTTTAAAAAGCTACACCATTTATTGGTTTTCTTATGTTTTTATATGAAAACGTCGAATTTTGAGGAAAAATATGAGTGATTACATTTATTTTTACAGGCTTATTTAAGAAACTATAGCAGTTTTTAGATTTCTTATATTTTCATATGAAAAATCGAATTTTTATAAAAAATGTAAGTGATCACAATTAACTTGATTGATTCTTGACTGGAGGTTTACTTAAGAAACTACAGCGGTTTTTGACTTTTTATATTTTTTATGAAAAAAATCTAAATTTTAATAAAAATATCACAAATAAACGTTATTTTCTTGATTGGAAGCTTATTTAAGAAACTAAAACAGTTTTTAATTTGCTTATATTTTTATTAACAAAAAAATCGAATTTTTATGAAAATATGATTGATGACAAATAAATATTATTTTCTTGGTTGGAGAAACTAAGAAACTATAGCAGTTTTTATTTTTATACAAAAAATTGAAAAAAATTAAATTTTTATAAGAAATAAAGTGATCACAAATAACGTGTTTTCTTCATTGGATGCTTATTTAAGGAACTACAACAGTTTTTAGTTTTTTATGTTTTTCTGGAAAAAATTTAATATAAGTGATAACTAATAAAAGTTATTTTCTTGATTGGATGTTTATTTAAGAAATTATAGCCGTTTTTTTTTTTTTTTGTTTTCATATATTTTTATATAAAAAATTGAATTTTTATACAAAATAAATTGCTCACAAATAAACGTTATTTATATGAGAAATTAAAATTTTCAAGAAAAATATGAGTGATGAAAAATATACGTTATTTTCTTCATTGAACTCCAATTTAAGAAACTAACTGCAGTTTTTACTTTTCTTATGATTTTATATGAAACAATTTAATTTAATTTATTTATATAAAAATATTCCTAATTTTTTAATTCAAGATTTTGAAAATATTTTCTTTATATTTTGTTAATATTTTTGGAGAAATAACACAAAAAGCTTTTTGTTGGCCAGGACATTTAAAGGATTTCTGACAATATTCTCCTTATTGTTAAAAATTTCTTACCAAAACGTCTTTTCTTTTTGGACTTTTTCAAAGAATTCGTTAGATTGGGATCTGAATCTAAAAGAATGTGTTAATTGTTTTTTGTTGGTAAAGAAACCGGTTTAATCATATAGTTTGAGGGTAAAAACCGGTTTATTTTTATTTTATTTTATTTAGAAAATTAGAGAAAGAGAAAAATTTGTTGGTTAGAATTTATTTCACTATGGATTTAAAATGTATATTGTTGCGTAATAAAATTGTAAATATTTTCAACAACTTACCTACTGTGGTGTAGCGTACAAAAGTTTCTTTGTTTTCCAACATGGCATCCACAGCCAATTTTTCACAATATTGGGCGGTGATAATAGCAATGGTGGGTTGTTTATTGGAGGCAATGGTAGGCATTTGTTTGACCACCTGTTATTTATTTTCATATAAAAATTAATTCGAATTTAATTGTTTGCGCTAAATAATTCTTACCTTAATTTCTTTGTCTTCATGATGTATTCTGGTGTATGAATTATATTCCATGGATTTAATAAGACCTCTTTCTTTTAATGACATAAATACCAAAATAACATCCTGTTCTTCCCAGCCATAGTCTCTGTTAAAAAACATTAATGCATTTGTTTTAATAAATTATCAAAAAGAAAAAGAAAAATCATTTTTTAAACTTACTTGGCTAAATCTTCTGGTGTTATGGGATTTGGATAGGCCTGTTCAATTAATTCGAGTACTTTTTCCTGTGTCAATGGTGGAGATTCAAATTGTGTCTCATCCATGGATGCTAAAGTTGGTGATGTAAAAAATAAAAAAAGTACAGAAAAGAAAAATCATTATAAAATAATTGTTTTTAATTAATCTCCAAATAAAGTAGTTAAGAGTAACAGAGAATGTACAAAACAAAAACGATATGATTAATAAAACGAGGGCATTTCAATGTTAAATTGGCGGTTTTAATTTAAATTTTTTGTTTTTGTCACAAAAAACCACAACATCTTGTATAATTTTATTGTGTATTTTTATTTGCTGCTGTTTTTAATATTTGTACACATGAGAGTAGTAAATTAAGCTGGCAATGTTAAAAATTAGTTTTGGATTTCTTTAATTATAAATGAGGAGGGAGCAGATTTTACATTCATTACCAAAATCCATCCAAGTGAGGTTATATTTTCAAAACGATGCTGAGTAAATTTTTAATGATTATTTACTTTAAGCGTTTTTCATAAATTCATGCATGCATTTATTTAAGTAAATCCTCTCAAAAGTTGAAAGCAAAAAGCTTATAAGAAAATACAGAATAATTCTTAATGAAATATATGTCGGTGATGAAAACAGTTTAAGTAGAGGAATCATATTTTCTAAAACACAAGCGACGCAAAATTACAAAACGATTCAATCTGAACCAAATCTATAAAATTGCTTCTTTGAGATTTTCTTTAGTCTGAGTTCACACAAGATAATTTTTCTTGTTGAAATTCTGATTTCTGATACTGAGAGCGAGAGAGAATGTGAAAGGGTACAAACTTGCCTATACTTCGAAATTCGTTTGGTTTTTCATTTTCGTTCTTCAAAACAAAAACAAATCAAGGCAATTAAAGCCAAAATTGCTAAAGTAAAATTTTCTGTGTGAAAGTAAATGCAAGTTCAGAAAAGAAAATCAGAAAGAAAAATTGCTGTGTGTGAACTTATGCTAAGGCTAGGTTCACACAAGGCAATTTTTGTTACTGGAATGCTGATTTCATGTGGGTGAGAGTGAGAGGGAATATAAAAGAGTCTGTTCTTCGAAATTCGTTTTGTTTTTCGTTTTTGTACTTCAAAACAAAAACAAATCAATGCAAGGATTGTTGTAGTCCAAAAGAAAAAAGAAAAATTTCGGAAACAGAAATTGCTGTGTGTGAACTTGGACTTATTAAAAGTATATATACAAAAGTTGTACACGGCACAGTGGGAATGATCGCAATTTTTTTAAAGTAAATTTGTATCTTCTGAACTGGTCGAATTAAATGGAAAAATTATCTTGTTAGCATCCTGGTAAAATGATCTAGAACAGGGATTCCCAAATGGGGGTCCGTAGTAAAATTTCAGGGGGTCCGCGAAGAGGTTTAAAATAGTGTATAAATTCATTTGTTTTTTATCGGAATGATAGTGGGAATAATATATAATAAGATAAGAATAAGATCGAGGAGAACCAATCGTGGTATTAAAATATCTAATAAAACCACTAAGTCATGTGTCTACCCATGAATTTTTCCCGTGGAATTTGAAATCTGATTGGTAAGTTCGTTTTGTTTTATTTAATAGAAAAATAATAATAATTTTCTTTATAAGAAATCATGGTCTTTTTTCTTAAAACTAAGTTTTAAAAAATTCCCGGAAAATTGATTTTTTCGTTATCGTTTTCCAAGAAAAGAAATATTGCGGAAAACCCCAAACCCTACTCGTATATAAAGCCTTTTCAACAAAGAAATTCAACACCAAAAGCTGAATAACGCAGGGTGAAATGATCACGGGAGATCTTTGCCGAACACAATTGATCCGTATGAAAAATGCAATGGACGAAAAAGGTTCATAATATAGCACAGACACTGCCCCTTCTGACTAATATTTTTTCGTTCGATTCAGAATGCTTTAGATAAAATAAGCTTCACTTCAGAACAAGGTAGCAAAAGTTGAGTTGATTCGTTGCTTGCCTAAAAAGTTAAGAGCGGTTTTGCTTGAAAGATGAGAAAAGTGAAATGTTTCTAAATTACTGCTGAAAGGGGGAATCCAACAGCATTATGAAATTATGGAAAATTAGCACCAAAAAAAAAAAAAAAACACTTTTAATAGATAAAGTAGAATTTAGCGAAACACAATTCTGTGGACTTTTGACAAAACATTTTACATTTCATAAATTATTTCCTTTAGGTCCTAACCTTCCAACAAATAAGTGCCAATAACCATTTAATACACAAAAACACAATTTTTTACAAATTAATTTATTAAAATTTTTATAATTTTTACAATAAATATTTTCTAAATATTTTTATTTTTTGTTTCTTTTTTTCTGTTACTGAACTAAAAAAAGTTTCATGTTCCACATCACGCACATTGCACGAGTTTTTTAGTAATAATAATTGTGAAATAATTGTGAAGCAATGAGAGAAAAATTAAGAAAAAAAGAAGGCTAATCAAATTAGAATTAATAAAATAAAGAAAAAAATATAACAATAATAAGGCAACCTTATTCAAAATTGTTGTAAAACCAACAAATAAAAATTAAAAAAATAGTTTGAGAAAAGTTATCCAAAAAATTAGCAAACAATAGACATTAATTGGGAAGTTTTTTTTTTTTTGTACAATAAAGTTGTAATTAAGCTGTAAAACTTAATTAGTAAAAATTGTGTTAGCGAACACTAACTACCTTATTCATAATAAAAATTTAAAATTTATCGAAGCTTGATAGAAAAATTTTCTATACAAATTTGATTAATAAAAAGTTTATAAATCTAAAACTTTTATTATGAATAAGGCCTTAAATTGTTTTGTAACAAAATAAGTTTTAAAGGTAAAGTCATACTAAGCAAATATTTGTCAACATTGCCATGGCAATGATAAATAGGTTAAAACTAAAGCAGCGTTTTTTTTTTTTTTTTTTTTTTTTTTGACATTCTTTATGATTCTACAAAAGTTGTGCAAGTTCAAATTAATAAATAGTTTAAAAAACTAACATATTTAGGCAAAGATTTCCTTTCAAAATGACTTTAATAAAAAAAAAATTAAAATGTTTAAAGCTTTAAATAATTATGAACGAGTGTTAGATGAGGATAAAGCGTAGGAGCAAATAGTAACAAAGTGATTAAAAAAAGTTAATTCATCGCCAAACCATAATACAAAAAAAAAAAAGAACAATATTATTTCAGCGCACATGGATCTATAGATGATTGGTTGATTTATTTTCTATACTAAGTATATTTTATTTTTTGTTTAATTTCATTATCATTTCCGCATTGTTAGTTGCTCATGGTACATATCAAGCCATATTGCTTTCATTAAATCATCGCCATCACCTGTTTGTTTTTGGGCCATTAAAGCCTCCTCATATTTACGATTGCAATCACCATAACAGTAAATAATGTAACCATCACGAGCTTTAGATACATTTTTTGTAATTGTAAATTGTTTGGCAAATGGAAAATTCAAATTCAGTAAAAGAAAAACGTAAACAAACCAAAAATATGTAGAGTAGTGGCAGTAGTAGTAGACAGTAGAGAGAAGAAGAAGAAGTAGAATTGTAGAAAGTACAAGTTGTTGGTAGAAGAGTAGAAGATGTTTTTTGTAGCATATTTTTGTTGAATATTTGAAATTTCGTTTTTCATTTTTTATTTTGAAGAAATAATAAAAATTTAAATTCAGTGAAATTTTTGAAAAATATAAAATAAACAATTTAAAACACGATTTAAACACTTTTTAAAATACTTTATTTATTTAAGTTTGATTTTGTGTTTAAATTGCTTAATATTTATATCATATAAACTCAAATAATAAATTTAATATCAAATAAAACTTACGTGGTCTGGATGGTGGTTCTGCGGTTTCCTCTAAAATGCGAAGCTCAATTTCCAAAGATTGAATCTCATCGTAACCTTTTTGCATCAATTTCATAATCTTTTTAATAAAACCAACATAATCTAAATAAAATGACAATAAAGTAGAAAAAATTCAAAATAATATAAAATAAATGACAAAAAGTAACAAGTATAATTTTCTTAAAGTAATCTATTGCTTCCTTTTAACTCACCTCTGGGAAAATCTTTAGGACTAACTAATTCCTTGAAAAAGTCCTGTGCTATGTGTGCCTGTTCATCATCATTTTTCAGCCAATCTCTAAACCAAAATCTCAAAGTTCTTGATTCCTGTGAATGTTTGCCTGTATTGGCGCTTACCAAAAACACACGAAATTCCAGCGAAAGTTGAGCTGGCACAGATTGAGATTTTTGTCCACTCACTGTATCCTTATTAATGATAATACCTGTATGATCACCACCAGCAACGTGAACTCGATCACTTACTTCATCTACTAGTTTGCGTTCAATCAAAATAACTGTACTGTTAGAGGTTTTTCCTTTGGGTGTCATTACAACTTGTTCGCGATCTGTACGCGGTGGCGTGTGACAAGGACTACGACCGTTTAACTTCTGGCTGTTATTTTCAATTGAGTCTATTGGTAAATGCGATGAATTGCCGTTATTATTGATGGTACTACCATTCGCCAAACAACCATTATTGGCATTACCATTTGCATAGGGAGCTTTAAGAGGTTTGGGTGGTGGTGGTGGTGGTGGCTGTGCCATTTGTGGATGATTTCTTGTTGTTGACATAGTAATATTGTTTTGACGCTGTTTCTACCTTAACTCCTTTTATAATAATTTATTGACTGTCTGTCCCTTTGTTAGTTGTTTTGTTTGTTTTGTCCCTTTGTTTGTTGTTTTATTTGATTTAAGTATGTCAGCCAGCCAAGTTGGTTTCGATTTCAAATTCAACCTTGATTTGTTATAAAAATATAAAATTCCTAAAGTTTTTTTATAGCAAGTTTTATTTTTTGTTGTTATTGTTGTTGTTTTTTTTTTAGATTTTATTTATTTTACGGTTGTCATGAGTTCTTTAACCTGAAAGATATTTTGTAGAGAAATAGAAGAAACAAAAAAAAAATATATACATATGTAAATATGATGATATACAAAATGATTTTGCTAACAAGATAAATAGCTAAAATTTGTTGAGATTTTTAGCACAAAATTTTGTTATTTTTCAGTATGAGTAACTCTTTTTTTTTTTTTTGTGGTTAACAATAGTACTTGCAGTAGAGTTGATGCCATAAATGTTAGGGGAGTATTTAGTCATTTAATTCTCGGTGCAAAAATATAAAAGTACAGTTGTCACACAGCACTGTGGGAAATGCTAGAATACGAACTGATTACAAATATTTTTTAAACATTTTTGAAATTTTATCATGAACTAATGTATGAAAATATTACAAAAATCCAATCAATAAAACTGCCTTAAAACATTCGCTAAATTTTAAAAATTATTATTTTAGCATCTTAAACTTTGTGGAATTTTAGATTTTCTTGTGCAGATTACATTAAAATATTTTGGCAGAAAAATTATGCGTATTTTTTGCTCACTTTACCTCCGCGGTTAAATCAATATAAAACGAAAGATTAATATTTTGTGCATTGGATTTTTAAAATTGTATTTGCGGATATCTGCAGATATAGGCAGGGTGGGACTAAACACAGTCTCTGCGTCGGACATACGGACGGACGTAGTTATACCAGCAAAATTGTTTAAAATATCATGACAAAAATAATATATGTATGTGATTCAATCCCAGCAAAAACTTTGCTTTCCTGGTAAGCTAGCAGATGTAATTGGAAACAAAATTAAACAACTTATTTTTTGCCTGAATAACTAGTTATTTTTGTTCGAGTTGTCCACAAATTCATGCAGTTATTTTAAGACTCTAAGGGTATTCAAAAATATGTAGCTAAACGAAAATAAAAATAAAAAACGGATTTGCCGTCAGTGAGATTCGAACTTGTAGAGAAATTAACCATTCGTTTTTAATGACTAACTTCTTACTCAGTACATCATCTCGGATTTAGTTTTCTAGGTGACAAAAACTATTTTAGTATAAAGTATCTTTCTAGACATTAAAAACAAAAACCAGCATCAGAATAGAGTTGAACCAACAACCTTCTGGTTGTTAATCCAGCGCTCTAGCCAACTGATCCACGTGATTGCAATATTACTATGTTATTATCCTATTGAGTACTTATTTATGTAATATAGAGTAGGCAAATAATAATAACGCCTCATTACCAAGAAACTACTTTAATAAGTAGTTGCCATTACCGAGAACCAAAAAGTTTTTGCAGGGCTATATATAACCGTTATAGCTGCGTAAATTTTCATCATGATTTCTAAGTTATATCGAAGTATTTTTTTTTTTTTTTTTTTTTTTGTACTAAATATTGTATTTTTTAATTAAAATGGAATTACTTAAAAACAAACTTATTTACATTACACAACGTTTTTATTCAAATCTAAGAATTTAATTATTTCATTACAATGAAAATTTGTATGAAGCTGAAGAAGATAGTGCTAAATAATACACTATTTACCATATTATATACGACCGGCTGTCTTTCCTGAAAATTAGCCTTTAACTCCAAAAGGTGTTCATTTATCTAAACTATGAAATTGAATATAATTAAAGTATTTACACTTATTATTTAGGCTTTAATGTTCCTACCCTTATTCCTCTTAATGTCATGAGTTTTTAATATAATTTAAACTGGTGTAATTAAATAAGAAAAATTTCAAATTCAAAGAGAGTTTGCCAAATAATTTGATAATGGATTTGACGTATATTAACTACTATAATGAAAATATATTCCCATGATTATTGGTGCAAAATTGTATTAATTTATTATTAAATATTAAAAAAAAAAATTGAGTTACCACTGTGCAGGAAAAGTAGTTTTCGAAACGGGCATTTTTTTTTAAGAAAATTTGTCTTCGAAATTGACCATTGTTCTAACGAAAATTTGTGCTAGAATCAGATAATTTTTCCAAAGAAAATTTTTCTTCGTTCCGAAATATTATTCTAAAGAAAATTTGTCATTGTAAAAATCACTTTTTCTAAAGAGAAAATTTTTGTTCGAAACACACAATTTTTCTAAAGAAAATTTGACTTCGAAACAGACAATTGTTCTAAAGAAATTTTTTTCCAGACAATTGCTCGCAAGGAAATTTGTGTTCGAATCAAACACTTTTTCCAGAGAAATTTTGTCTTCGTTCCAAAAAATAATTCCGAAGAAAATTTGTCTTCGAATTAAAGAATTTTCTAAAGAAAATTTATCGCATGCTTATATCAAAGTGAAGTTATCTATTTTGCTTAAAGAAGGTTTCAAAGAACATGTTTTCTTTTAATTTAGATAAAAACTAGTCATATTTTCAATTTCGTAATATATGTAAATAAAAATAATTATATATTTCTTTTGTTATACGAAAGATTTGGCTACAAAATATTTTTTCGTCAAATATCGCAATGATTTTTTTTGTGTATCATAAACTTTTCTTCAGATTATATAATAAAATAATAAACGATTTATAACACAAAAAAGTTACCAACCACCAAATATATTAGTAAATAATCCATTAAATTAAAAACTTTTTAAAAATTGCACCTCTCACCAAAATGATTATATCAATTACTAAAAAAAGAAAAACAGAAAAATTTTTGCATTTAAAAAAATTTAACAAATCAAACAAATAGATGATTGAAAGAATTAAAAATTTAACTGAAAAATACAATTTTATTTAAATTTTATTATTATTTTATATTTACTTGAATATATTTATTTGTTAGATGAGTAAGTCCATTTTAAATTTAAAAATTTTGACCTCTCTGAAATTTTCTCTGTAGCAAGTATAAGGCCCGATAAGGCTTCCTACTAAAAATGTAAAAAAATAATGGTGGACTTTTTTAGATACACGTCACTAAAGAAAATTCTTACAAAAAAATACGTTAATAAAAATATTTTCAAAATTTTTGCCCCGCAAAAACTTTTTGGTTTTCGGTAATAACAACTACTTATTAAAGTAGTTTCTTGGTAATAAGGCGTCATTATTATTTGCCCACTCTGTATTACATTAATAAGTACTCAATAGTATAATAGCACAGCAATACTGCAATCACGTGGATGAGTTGGCTAGAGCGCTGGATTAACAACCAGAAGGTTGCTGGTTCAACCCCATTCTGAAGCTGAATGTCTAAAAAGATATTTTAAACTAAATAGAGTTTTAGTCGCTTAGGATGTTTTGAGCGAGATGGTGTACTGAGTAAGACGTTAGTCAGTAAAAACGAATGGTTAGTTTGTGTCCAAGTTCGAGTCTCATTGACGGCAAAATTTTTTTGTTTTTTTTTATTTTTGTTTTCGTTTAGGTACATATTTTTCAGTACCCCTAGAGTCAAAAAATAACTTCATGAATTTGTGGACAAGTCGAACAAAAATAACTAGTTATTCAGGCAAAAAATAGTTAGTTTATTTTTGTTTCCAATTATACCTGCTAGCTTACCAGGAAAGCAAAGTTTTTGCTGGGTGGTCACAATTTTTTTCTGTGAGTATAGAAAAGTGTGATATTTTTTGGAGCTTTAATAAACATTTCTAAACATTTTAAATAAATTGTGCTTTCCTTCTAATTCAAGAAGAAACCAAATGTACTTTCAAAATATAAGAAAAAAAAATATTATTAAAACTTTTTACATTTAATTGCATTTTTCATTTGTGCAAATTATTTATTATTATTTTTATTTTTTAACAACTTGAGAACTTCTGCCGATGTAAGGAAATATTTATAAACAAAATATTTTGTTTATTCTAGCATAAAGGGTCATTTGCCTCACTTGACATGTTTGTTTTTTAAAATAAACGTAAAATAATAAAAATACAACATACTGACTGAATACGTATATTATACATTTCGCAGAGACATTTGGTCTCTCAGACATATTTATTCATACATGTCTTTGTATATTACAAGTGCAGAAATATTTTTATGTGTTCCCATTTCAACACCCATCCATTATAAAACATTTGCAAACACACGTTGTTGCACTACAAAATATATACAAGAAGAAACTTTGAATATTCCTGACAAAGTGGGTTAATCAACGTGTTAAGCACTATAATCACCCTCAACATTAAGGGCTAGATTTGCTACCTTACCATCAACCACATTTAAAGCTTTCAACATTTCTTCTCCCCGGGGGTACTTTTAAAATGACACCTTTTACAACTGTAGGGCTTTATTGTTTAACCAAGCAAACCCTGTTAACCCTCAGCCTCACTCCATATTAGGTCATGTCTATTTGACTGACTGTCTGGCTAAAGCAACAATCTGCTTGATTTCATTTCGGCCGGAAATTATAAAAATCCACTTTGTCTATTTGGAATAGTTTCATACGGTACCGTGTTTCTACATTGCATGTGCAGAGAAAAAAAAAGGGTGGCAAATTTTTTTTTTACCAACATGACATTTAATTTGTTTTTGTCAAGTCAGAGTTGTTTGTTTTTTTTTTTTCGATTTATTTCATTTCAAGTACGATGGAGACGACTCGGTGAACAAGTTTGTAAAACAAAAGTAAAAGTACATTAAACTTGTCATGTTTAAATATTTATTAAATAATAAAAAAAATAATAATAATAATAAAATTAAATGAAACTGTTACAATAAATGCATGTCGGTCGAAATGAGCACTTGAAACATAAGTGCATGAATTGTATATTAAATGTACACACATACAGTGATGATTAAAACATTTGCAACTGAAAAACAATGAAATTATTAAGAGAGAAATTACCAGGAACAGAAAGTTCATGCATTTAAAAAGTGTGTTTTAGGCGCTTAAAGCAATGAATTAAAAATATTAAAATGTGTCCTAAAAACAAATAAAATATGCACTTATTTCTACTTTCTTAACTTTTATTAAAAAAAATTTTAATTCAGTATAATATTAAGGTTGTGTAAGTTCTAATATAAAAAAAAAAATATTTTTTTTTTTATGGTGGAAATAATTTTCATTTCAGCTGTGGGAAATGAAAACTGAAAAATATTGACAAATTTTAATTTTATTAAAAAATCAAAAAGAAATATGTACATATTGAATATGAAGAATTTGAATGTTTGAAATGTTAAAGGATTTTAAAATATATGTTATTTTTCCGAATAATTTGCTCAATTGGAATTTGTCTATAAATTCTAAAACTTAAAAAATTTATATTAACTCCCAGCAAAAACTTTTTGGTTTTCGGTAATAACAACTACTTATTAAAGTAGTTTCTTGGTAATGAGGCGTCATTATTATTTGCCTACAATGTATTACATTAATAAGTACTCAATAGTATAATAGCACAGCAATACTGTAATCACGTGGATTAGTTGGCTAGAGCGCCGGATTAACAACCAGAAGGTTGTTGGTTCAACCCCATTCTGAAGCTGTTAGTTTTTTTATAACAAAATGTCTAAAAAGATATTTTGAACTAAATAGAGTTTTTGTCGCTTAGGGTGCTATGTGAGAGATGGTGTACTGAGCAAAACGAATGGGGTCAGTGTGTGTCCAAGTTCGAGTCTCATTGACGGCAAAATTTTTTTGTTTTTTTTTATTTTTGTTTTCGTTTAGGTACATATTTTTCAGTACCCCTAGAGTCAAAAAATAACTTCATGAATTTGTGGACAAGTCGAACAAAAATAACTAGTTATTTAGGCAAAAAATAAGTAGTTTATATTTGTTTCCAATTATACCTGCTAGCTTACCAGGAAAGCAAAGTTTTTGCTGGGTTTGTGAAAATTTTTACTAGCCCTATGAGCAAGCAAAATATTATTCAACTCATAACTATCAAAAATTTACTAACGAGCATACTTTTCTAATTTTCACACAGGACCTAAATTAAAAATAAATATACAGTAAATACCTTATAGAGCTTTCGTATATAGAAAATTACCCTTTGACATCAACAGAAGAGTTGGATGCATTTTTAAGTGATGTGGAAAGATTTTATTGTTTCTTCGTTTGAATCTAAAATATATAACAACTGTATTGGCAACACTTCTTTCGATGGCTGTGGTCTCAATGATAGATCGATTTTTCTAAAATGATATTAATGGTAGTTATATACAGCTTATTGTGCTCTCAGACAGAATAATCTCATTGGTAGCTTTTTCAAAAAGAATTAATCAATTCTGGATGTTTTACAAAAATGTATGACAATCAAAATAAAAGTTTCATATACATAACTCCATATTAAACGAACCTGTTCTGTCTTCAGATAAATGACTGGAAATTTGACCCTGAAAGTCTATATTTAAATTTATGTTTTAGGCTATCCAAGGGCTGATAACCAAAAAATTTTTTTCAGTGATATTGTTTTGTTGAATATTTTAGGACAATACTTTTCCGAAACGAAATTATTTGTTCTGTGTATTTTCGCATCTTAATAAGGAACCTTCTGATGACGCACCTTTTAGAATAATCAACATTCTTCTGTGATTGTTAGTTTTTTAGTCCATGGTATTTTTAATATTTTAAAACATTTTTTAGCTTTTCTAAAATTTTTGAAACGTTTTATCATAAGTCTACAGAATTATTTTTTTTTTCCTACACAGAAAATAATTTTAAATTGGAATATTGCAATAATATGCAAATATGGAATATGATACAAAAATATGCATTTATGGAATATAATACAAAAATATGCATTTATGGTAAAATATGCAAAAACATGCATTTTTAACAACATTTGCATAAATATGCACTAAAAAATCGCTGCCATTTTTAAGCAAATTTTCTAATTCGCAAAGATATTTGGTTTACTCTATTCTAGGAGTAAAGGCAAAAACATACATTTGCATGAACTCCGGTCCCTGATAATTAGCTTCAATTAGAATGTGAAAGTTGCAAATGTTTTGAAGACTTTCATTTTGACATTTTCTACTAAATAATTTTGTTTTGTGGAAGTTAACGGAAGGGTTTCTTTTTAGCTGTACAATAAAGTGTTATTCATATACTATATAAAAATATTTAGGAAGTAGAAATTAATTCAAAGGTTACATATCATCTCAGTTCCAAATGTTTTGACCACTACTGTGTTTACTTCGTTGCATTAGTGGGTTATTAATATTAAATTACGTTAAAAAGAAAAAATGTAACAATTAATTATTTATAAATTCATAAACAAAAAAAAAACATTTAGGAAAGTGATATGTAAAGTAGAACAGTGCAATTGAATATTATTTAGTTTTCAGTTTAATCATAATTATTTAAATATCATTTCTTTGTAATATAAAAATAAATATTATTGTTATATTGGAATACAAATTTGACCACAATCGAGATTCTTACATACTTATTTTTTTATTTTGTTGCACAATATTACAACAAAAATTATTATGCATTTAAATCAATCAGTTAATTTAGATGCAAGTATTCATAGAGTTTTAAACCTATAAATTACTTATCATACCCTACACAACCATAGGTGCGTAGGATATTATCTTCGAGCCCCCATCTTAAAATATACCGTTCAACTCAAAATTACTTTCCGAGCCGATTTAACGATATCCGTCCATCCGTCTTATCGACAGACTAGCTTTATGTCCATGAAAACCTTATGAATAAAGTACAGATCGCAACTTTAAAGATATCTTATTCTCTATACGTTTTATTTTACACTTAATACAAATATCAGTCCACAATTGACCACGGGTCGGCTCTAGGACCCGTCTTCGAATATTGAAGCACATGCACGATAATGTAAGGTATCATATTGTCGGGCTTGATGGACTATATTTTTCTTACATGTTTTTAATTGACTCTAGTTCTTGAGATAAAACGTTATATATAAAATTAATGAGATTGCCCACATATTTCAGCATTTTTAAAGAACGAAATGTCTGACTTGGTTTAATAAAATACCAAAAAATTTATAATTTATATTACCTTCATGATATAGTATTTTTTAACGAATTAATATGGAATTTCGAAGATATAAAAAAATTTGTCAAACAAAATAAAACTTCTTACAAAATGAAAAAATTTTTGTTTTTAAAAATATCATAAAAAAATCGTAAATGGTCAAAAATGTAAATTTGTGCTTTTATCAGGAAGCTGAATATATTACAAATAAAAGGACCTATATTTCATTAGAATTGAGATATAAATTTTGACTTTATGCACGCGTAAATTAATTGATTGAGAAAACCCTTTTGTCGCTTTGTGCTATCAATTGAATTTTTTTTTTTCAGTAAATTTTTTGCTAAATTTTTAAAAATTTAATATTTGTTAACATACTCTAACCAGATTCTGTAATTTTTATCATGATTTTATAAATAATTTAAACAAAGATTTTTTCCCCATAGTGGCCTACAATGATCTTTTTTTATTAAAATGACGCCATTTGATTAATAAAATAAAAACTATATTATAACTATGTATATAGATTTTAATGGCATCATGCTCATGTGAATAAAAAAAATAGTTTTTTTACTTCTCCAAGTATTTGCAAATTTTATTTTATTACTATTACGAATAAATTCTAAATATTACACAAAAAAAAAAAGCAAAATTAATTGGTGAAACTAAATTGTTTAATTGGCAATGAACTGACATAAATAAATAAAAATTTGAAATGATATGTAAAGATGATGTGATTCCAAATGTCAATTTTCATTAATTATTTAAATAAATGAATTTTCTATATAATTAAATTAAATTTAGCTAAAATAAAAAGAAATAAAAAATTGCAATTTAAATAAAAATAAAATCAAATATTTTAATAGTTTAAAAACAAAATAATTGAATTGTCAGACATTTATTCATTTTAGGGAAAGTTTGAAAAAAAAAACATTTAAAGTTTCCGGTAGCTACAACAAAAAAAAAAAAAAAAAATTGCATTAATACTCGTATATGCAGTTAAATTCATATTACATTAAATCATTCTTACTCATATTCATACGGGTTCATAATTGTATATGAAGCCAAACATTTGTTTTAATTTAAAAACTCAAAAACCATAAGACTACAAAACTCCCAAGTTCTGGTACAACAAATCCGTAGTAGCAAATATGACAACGAATATGAACACAACTAAAGTGAAATGTAATGGATTTTAGAGGTATACAAATGGTAGAGGAAGAGACCAGGCAACAAGCAGTTTTAATATTTTTTAATTTAAATCTACCCGGGTTAAGCAGTCATCGCACCTACGACTTCTTATATACATACATATGTTATACAAATGTATAAAATGTTTCCAACATTATGAACTTTGTAAAAATATTTAAAAAAAAATAAAAATGTAATCATATGAATATTCAAATATATATATGTTTGTGTGAAGGCTCATAAATGCTAAAAGGGAGGTTTTTTTCTGACTCAGTCAGTAGGTAGATAGTAGTCAAAGTTAATCATATTAATGTGACTGAAGATGTCAACAACCAGTTGAAACGTAAATTTGCGGGAGGAGAATTTCAAAACGAATAGAAGTGATATAAATAAAGACCCCTAACAGTTTATAGTAAGCGAAATAATTTAAAAATTATAATCTTAAACCAAAAGCAATTTTTTCTCTATAAAATTTTATAATTTTATTTCATATAGAAAATGTATGACAATCAAAATAAAAGTTTCATATACATAACTCCATATTAAACGAACTTGTTCTGACTTCAGATAAATGACTGGAAATTTGACCCTGAAAGTCTATATTTATCTCTATGTTTTAGGCTATCCAAGGGTTGATAACCAAAACCTTTTTTCAGTGATATTGTTTTGTCGAATATTTTAGGACAATACTTTTCCGAAACGAAATTATTTGTTCTGTGTATTTTCGCATCTTAATAAGAAACCTACTGATGACGCACCTTTTACAATAATCAACGTCCTTCTGTGATTGTTAGTAGTTAGTATTTTTAATATTTTAAAACATTTTTTAGCTTTTCTGAAAATTTTAAAACGTTTTATCAAAAGTCTACAGAATTATTTTTTTGTTTTTCCTACACAGAAAATAATTTTAAATTGGAATATTGCAATAATATGCAAATATGGAATATGATACAAAAATATGCATTTATGGAATATGATACAAAAATATGCATTTATGGCAAAATATGCAAAAACGTACATTTTTAACAACATTTGCATAAATATGCACTAACAAATCACTGCCATTTTTAAGCAAATTCTCTAATTCGCAAAGATATTTGGGTTACTCTGTTCTAGGAGTAAAGGCAAAAACATGAATTTGCATGAACTCCGGTCCCTGATAATTAGCTTCAATTACAATGTGAAAGTTGCAAATGTTTTGAATACTTTCGTTTTGACTATTCTACTAAATAATTATTTTTTGTGGGTATAAGTTAACGGAAGGGTTTCTTTTTAGCTGTACAATAAATTTTATTTCATATAGAATTTTAGAAAAACCTTTATTTACCTTAAGTGTACTTAAAATTATTTTAAATACTGTTTGTTTCATATACATATTTTCTTATTTTCCTTTTTTGTATTTCATATATTTCTCCGACTAAATGACTGTCAATATATCATGTTATTAAAAATCCAATTATATAGTTGAATACCTTTTAATCTTTCATTTTTAAAATAATAATTGCAAAATGGATTTATTTTAATCCATAAAAGATTACTATAAATATAAAAACATTTTACAAAACTCATAACCTCAAATGACACTCGACAACCTCAAATTACATTTATTAAATATTACTTACTTAATATTAATTTATTATAAATTAAAATATTGACAAAATATCCATAGAAGGATCTAAGACTAAACAATATACAGTGGAGCCTATTCGAAAAAAAATGGTAATTATTCTGCATCTCCTAAACTGCTGATTGGATCGAACTGAGAAATATGAGAAATATTAAAAAATCAAATGTAAATATCTTTTTTGCTATAAGAGATAAGATGAGGAGTGTTCTTTTCTTTTTATTATCTCGTCCAATTCTTTCTTAAATTTAAAAATCATTGAATTTGTAGAAGTTAAATCATTTTCCCTCATCCTGTATTAAAATAAGGTGAAAAGAATATAATTTTTTTGAAAGACTTGGTCCTCCTCTACAACTTTCTCATACAGCTCAATTCGATATAATTTGATAGGCTCCACTGTGTGGCGGCTATAGTACCTGAAAAATAGTTGATATATAGTATTTCTTGACCAAGATATAATAAATAATTAATAATTAATAATTAATATTTTTTTTTATACATTTAAGTTTCTAAGCTTTCATTTTTTGTATATACCCAGCAAAAACTTTGCTTTCCTGGTAAGCTAGCAGGTATAATTGGAAACAAAAATAAACTAACTATTTTTTGCCTGAATAACTAGTAATTTTTGTTCAACTTGTCCAATTCATGTAGTTATTTTTTGACTCTAGGGGTACTCAAAAATATGTACCTAAACGAAAACAAAAATAAAAAAACAAAAAATTTTGCCGTCAGTGAGACTCGAACTTGGACACACACTAACCACTCGTTTTTACTGACTAACGTCTTACTCAGTACACCATCTCGCACATAGCATCCTAATCGACAAAAACTCTATTTAGTTTAAAATATCTTTTTAGACATTTTGTTATAAAAAACTAACAGCTTCAGAATGGGGTTGAACCAACAACCTTCTGGTTGTTAATCCGGCGCTTTAGCCAACTCATCCACGTGATTGCAGTATTACTGCGCTATTATACTATTGAGTACTTATTAATGTAATACAGAGTAGGCAAATAATAATGACGCCTCATTACCAAGAAACTATTTTAATAAGTAGTTGTTATTACCCAAAACCAAAAAGTTTTTGCTGGGTAGTTACACTCTTTTCCGCATAATATTGTTTGTGCAAATGTAAAATTTTATTGTTTATTTAATTTTTATTTTGTAAACATTTTACCGAATTCTTTTCAAAACAACCCAGCCCATAAAATTTCCACTTAAGGAGTTCCAATACTTAAGCTTTTTAAAAAAGGAGGGCCTGGTTTTTAGCGCAAAACCTTGAAATTAATTGATAATACATACAGTAGTAGTAGTACATACAGTAGTAGTAGTAACAATTGTATGATTTATTTATTATTTAAATTTAAATAAAAATTAAATATAATTGTTAATTGTGAAATATAATTGCTAAAAAAAAAAAAAAAACACATGACAAAAATGTCTAAAAAACTTCTTTATAAAATAAATGAATAAATAATATTTTTCGGCGGCACAAACAACAAAATAAAAATGTTTTAGGGCATAACTAAAAATTTATATAAGGGAACTGTAACTGAACTATTTAAACCCAATTGTTTTGTTGTAGAATCTTCAAAAGGTCCGCCTTTTATATTATTCAAATTTTTTTTATAATGAATTATAGTTTTATTGCTGTTTATTTTCGAAGTATGAAATTTTTTTCGTGTTTGAAATATTACACCTTTTTGTGTCCATTTTGGCAGCTAGTCAATAAAAAAAAATACTATTTAAAATTAAATTAAATAAACTTTAAGTAAATTTATTTCAATGTTTAAAAAAAATACATATGTACCTACATAAATATTTGCTTAGATATTTTTAATGGAACTAAATGTTTTAAATATGTATTGAGAGAAATAAATAAAATATTAGACCCTATAAACGGCTTAAAAATAAACTAAAAACAAATTAAAAAAAAGCAGGCATTTTCGGATTTCATATCTCCGATTTCAATGATATTACCTATCGCAAGTGTTGCTCAAATCACAAACATTCATACTGAAGACCTTTTCCGGTCCAAATATATGACGTTTTATAAAAGAAAAAGCTGTAATTTTTTTTTTTTTTTTTTTTTCAAAAGTGTACATATTTTATGGCTCCAAACTTCTAAACTATACATTGTTGAATTCTAGTTTTTATTTCATTTAATGGAAAAATATATTGACTTTAAAATGACATGTAAAAAATTTAGTTGCATAAAAAATTCAAAAGTTAATGATTTAAAGTTCAAAGCTGAACATCTAAAGAGACGATGTGAAATTTTGGACGAATATAGAGAAAAGTTATGTTAATTTTTTTTAAGAATTTTAAAAATATCGTTTTTGGAGATATAATCCTTCAATTTTTATAAGTCTAATTTTAAAGTTTGAACTTTTGAATTAAACTAATTTACTACATATCACGTTTAAGACAATATCTTTATCTTTAAAATGATACCAAAATTAAAATTTTATTGTGTATAGTTTAGAAGTTATTAGTAATTAGATTTTATTTTGCTCCATAACTTCTAAACTAAATGAGTGTTCATATTGAAATTATATATATTTTTAAGAATTTAAAAAATACCGTTTTTTGAGATTTTTATATATCTAACTTTGACCTTTGAACTTTTGAAGCTAAAAAGTTTATACGTACGTATCGTTATAAAGGTAATATTTTTTATAGTTTAGAAGTTATTAGCAATTAAACAAATACACTTTCGTAAAGTTTTTAGCTTTGTTCGTTTTTTTTTTTTTTTTTAAACCATCATATTTTTGGACCGGAAAGGGACATGAGTCTAAAACTTTATTTTTTTTGAGAAGCACTTAACCATTAACCAATGTCTGTAGTGAATTTAATTGACTCAATTTTAATAGTAATTTTATGATCTTTCCACGACACTTAATTTAAATTAATTTTTTTTTTTTTTGGAATTGTTTTTTTTTTAACAAAATAAAATATTTTACATAATTTGTAAATTTTATGAAACTTTCTTAATTAACAAAGTTTAAAAGTTTATTTTTCATATTTAGAAATTATCAGCTACTGTAGGGTATTATACATAAATTCTAATACATAAGTATTAAATATCATGTTTTCTTTTAAGAAGAATATTTTTAATTTAAAAGCAAATAATGACGTATTAAGATGCTGTTTTTAAGTAGATAATTAAGATACCAAATACTCGTTTTAATCTTACTAAAACTGACTAATGATGATCAAGTTTTAATAATAAACAGCTTTTTTTTTTTTTTTTTTGTTTGTTTTAAAACCTCATAATCTAACAATATTTCTTTCTATTTATAATTTATCATTTATCATTTAAGTCAATTTTATATAGCCATACAAGCGTAAACCAAATATAGTCACGTTCAAGAGCGAGGTTTTTAAGTTTATTTATGACTAAATCAAAAATTGGTGATTCATAATTGTGGTACAAGTTTTGTTGTTTCAAAAAAAAAAAGTGCTTTAATAAGATGGTCAAAATAAATGAAGAAAATTTAAATGATTTTTTTTTTTTTTTTTTTTTTGTTAATTTTTAAGGTAAAAGAGAAAAACATATACAATTATTAGCAGTGACCATAATGACCACAGAAAACATAATAGCAATTTATTTCTTAACGAGGGTAGTTGTTAGAATTTTATGTATTTTACTCCATGACGTCATAAATAAAAAAAAATAATAATTTTAAATTATATAAATTTATCTAACTAAAATATTTTTAATTAACATCGCAAATGTCTTTGTATTATCAACAAATTCTTCATACATTTTAAGACAAATTATTTTATTTCATGTTTGATTTGGTGCATATTATTTGGGGCAGAAATGTGATATATATGCATGTAAAGTTTTAGAAAATTATACCAGATCAAATTGAATAACTTCTACAGTTTTTATTCAATACTGAGGATGTATTGGACATTTGCAAATTCCACTCTTCCGCTTACCCCATTCATATCTGCTCCTTATGTCCACTGGAGCCACTTGAAAATTCCACATTTTTTCATATGATCATAGTGAAAAAACACATTTTTCAAAATTATATATCTCTGATCCCATAGGGAATCTGGACATAGAACATGCATTTTTGAAATCTACTAGTCCTAGGCTACTTCCACTCTACCGGTTACCCAACTCATGTTTGCTCCTTATGGCCATTATGACCACTTGAAGTTTTCGAGTTTTGTTCAAAGAAATTTTATGTATAAGAGTGAAATATTTGAATTTTTTTTACAATTTTATATTTTAATGTGTTTTATAAATAAATATATTTTGATTTCTCTATTTAAAATTTAATTTTGACATAGTTTTTTTTTTTTTTTTTTTAAATAATTTTGTTCATTTTGTTCAGTTTAACAAATCAATTAACAGCGTGTGGAGCGTATTTAACATTTGTGTAGGACGTATTTATCTGCACACCCTTAAAAAAAGTCGAATTAAATAAAATCAACTTATTTTATTGTGTTTAGAATATAGTTAACAGTCATGTGGGACGTATCTAACTAACGAATTTATCTTCACACCCTCCGCTTTCATAGACATTGCAGATGCATTACTTACTAGTCCATCAGAAGCTCTGAACACTATATTGCAACTAACACCTATAGACCCATACATAATTGAATCATCAGTTAATAGTGCGATAAGATTATCTGCAATGGAAAGTTGGAGGTCAAGAACGTATGGGCACGCGAGGATATTAAGTTTAATACCCCCGCAATTCAATCAATTTACCGACTATGTGAATCCCCAGATGGACTTCGGAAATACTATTAAAGTCCTATTCCCCACCAGGAGTGAATGGAGAAGGGGAAATCTTCTTAAACAATTTGGAACAAGGATATACACTGACGGCTCAAAGATGAACTGCGGTGTCTTCTCTGGTGTCTTCTCTAATGATCTTGGAATTAGACACTCATGTAGACTCCCTGACGAGGCAAGCGTATTCCAAGCGGAAATACTAGCGGTCAGGGGAGCGTGTAAACTAATTCGCGATAGAAATATTCAAGGGAATATTGGTTTATTTGTCGACAGTCAAGCGGCAATACTATCGCTCAAATCACCGAAAACTACCTCTATTCTAATCAGACAGTGTAAAGAGGAACTGCTAGGACTAAGTCGACTGTATGACATTCCTGAGCATAGGGACTACTATGGTAATGAACAGGCAGACGAATTAGCCCCGGCAGGCTCTGCTATGAATGACTCCTTATCGGTTTCTGTCGCAATCCCGTTAGGAACAGTCAAAAGCAGAATCCAAAAACACTTTCTAGAAAAGGCAAAAAATAAATGGCGAAATCTGGACAAATGTAGAGTTGCGAAAGAAACGTGGCCTACCTACAACGAAAAACGCTCAATGCAATTCATTGGCTACAAACGCAGACATCTCGAGACTAATAGCATTATTTACAGGTCACTGGACGATCGGGAAACATGCAAGCAGACTTGGTCTACCTTACAATGAATATTGTCGTAGTTGTGGCAATCGCGGGAAGGAGGAGACAGTATTTCATCTTCTATGTGAATGCCCAGCCTTGAACGCAAGCAGACATAAATTTCTGGGAGGGTACCAATTAGACAACCTCTGTGAGATATCTGACACTAGACTCAGTGACATCATTAAATATCTCAATGCTACAGGCTGGATCTAATTAATTTATGGTCTCATTTTTCTTCCCTACACTTCTAACTCATTACAGACTCAATACAACTCATTCACCTGGCGAGTAGTGTGGTTCCATCAAAACGGATTCTAACGAGTCTAATTGATTGCCCGTAAGGTTACGGGCTACCACGTAAACCAACCAACCAACCAATCTTCACACCCTTTCATTATTTTTGCTTAACAATATTTAGCATAAAGGAAAGTAGTTTGCTTTTTTGGATCGATATAATAATTTGATTTCTAAAATGGAAAAATTTATATTATTTTAAAAAGAAAACTTTTAATTATTTCTCCACCCCCGTTATATGAATATGTTATATCATTTGCATTTTTTTTTTTTTTTTTTTTTTTTTTGCAAGAGAAAGCAGAAAATATTTTCAAATTGCGAATATTAATTATGTGCAGCCAATTATTTGATAAAAATAAAAACATAAATCAAATGTATTTATTTAAATTTTCTATATAAAAATAAATTATTAACTAAATAAACAATAAAATTTTGCATTTAATTTTTAATAGCTTTTCAATAAACATTTCTTTTTTTAGCTAAAAAAAAAATTTCACCATTTAACACAAAAAACATTTAACAACATTTTTCTGTTAAAAATGTTTCAAAAAGTGAAAGAAAAAAAACTAATATAAAAAAAATCTAACCATAAGCAGAAAAAATAAACAAATAAACTTTTGAATTTACATATGCATAAATTCATTTAATTTATGAATAGAAAGCAGAGACCTGCTCCGAACGGCTGAAATTCGGCTAAGCCAAGCCGCCGAGAAAAATTTGGAAGCCGCCGCCGCCGTAAAACTTTCGACTTTACTCGGCTTAAAAGCAGCCGCCGTTTTTAAATTCTTTTTGAAAAAATATGTTAAAAACGAAATTTTTTGTATTATTTTAATGCAGTATTTGCCATTTATGTTGTATTTAAAAATGAAAGAAAAGTATTTGCATCTTTTTGAACTTCAAATAATTATAAATCAATCAAGTATTTTTGGTGACTTATAATTGATTATTTTTTTATGCTAATACTGTAAAAAAATAATATTAACAGTTGCTAATAAATTTTAATCAGCCTTAATCAACATCCTGCGAGATATCTAAGAAAACTCGTACACAAAATTTTGTCAGCTAATAAATTACTTCTATTCACTAACGATATGTGGTTGGGAATTAACAAAATAACTGATATAAATTCCATTATTTATTGTACTTTTTTATTTCTTTAGCATATCTTAAGAATTGATATTTTTTCATATCGGAGGAGACTATTTCTTATTCTAATATGCAAGCAATTATTCTAATATTTTATGTAAAAATCCAAAAATATCCTTAGATCACTCGCATATTTTTTTTATATTTTTTCAATAAATCAATAATTCTGTTTATACTTTCGTTGAAAAAAACCTTGTCCTATTTTTATGAACAATGTTAATAAATGGGGCATGAAACTATATAATTTTTAGTTAGAAAAATATGTGTGTAATATCAGCCGGCTGACAGCCGATTTTAAGCTGCCGCCGCAGCTTTTTAACACAAGCCGCCGCCGCCGATAAAATTCATCGGCGCAGGTCTCTAATAGAAAGACAGTTTTAATGATGTTTAAAATAAAGTTGACGACAATGATAATGATGATTAAATTACACGCAATTGTTTACAATCAACTTAATAAATTGTCATTTTAATTTAAATTTACTAGGATACATATTTATTTATATTTTCTATGAAATTAACAGAAAGATAAACTTATGTACGAAAAACAAAATTTATTTAAAGGAAGTAATTTTTACGCATCGCTGAAGATTTTTGTATTTTTTTATTTTTATTTTTTTTTATTTCATGTAATATGAAATTTTGATAAATGTTTACATTTTTATTAGTCGTTAAAATTACCTTTATAATAATAACAACCGGGTAGTTAGGCTTGATAGTTATAAGTTATTCATTAGAGGCTAAAGTAAAGTAAATATTAATGTTTGGGGATTTAGGGGAGCATATAATTTAACATATGCAATATGTAATAAATAACAATATAATATTATCAACAGGAACTATTTTAAACATAAAATAAAGTTGACCTCATTCTAGTGTTTGCCGTTTGTTTATGGCAACGAGGTTTCTATGGAAATTTGCACAATTTAACTTAAAAAAAATTACTAATTTCTAAGTAAATATAAATATTTAAACAAAACTTTCATTCTTAAAATGTGTTACACTAGGTAAAATGATAAGTTAAAATATGCACAAAAAAAGTAAAAATAGGCGCAAGAAAAAGCACGAAAAAAAATGGAATAATATGTACAGAAATCTTCAAGAAAAACTGGCAAAACTCAAAACTTAAAAAATTTTCCCGCTTTCACGGGAAATCGAAAAGTTTTTGAAATTATATTCCCTGGATCTGAGAGATGTACATTTTTGCATAATAATTCAATAAAATTTTGCTAAAATACATATTTAATTATTATTTATTATATATATTTAAAAGCCCAACTGGAAATTATGTCTTGAGGACAATTTCATAACTGATTCTTGAGATACAAGTCATTAGGTTGTAACGTGAAAATAGTACACTCAATACTACTATTCTCACGTACATATTTCTTAATATATTAATTTATGAAATTACTACCATTTCTTCCTTTTCTTTACTATTTTATTTATGTATTTTTAAATAATAATTAATTATTAATAATATTAATTAATTAATATGTAATTACTAATTATTAGTAATAGGTAATTACATTGAGCGCCCTTACTGTAAATACTACATACACACCCACACAAATGTGTAACAACTGCTTCAGTTGTGCAGTTGATTTGGCTTAATGGTCAACAAGCAATATAATTCTCATTTAGTTGATGCATGACTAAGTATAAGTAAACAAAGTTTGATTACAGTCGGGGCGATTTAAACAAGACGAGAATCCGCCGCATAAGTCTCTGATATTATTTTATATAATTGGAAGAGCCCTTAAATAAATTTTACACGAGTGACTTCGGTTGCTACGTTCTTACGAGTGACTTCGGTTGTTCGTTCTCACGAGTAGAATATTAATCCGTGGAATTGCATGGTAATAGTAGTTGAGAAGTAGCTAGCTAGCTATTAGCTTTAAGAAACCGTTGTACGTAATGTAGAAAAAGATACGACCTTCGATTCCCAAAGCTGCCACCTGTACCAGAAACCGATCCAGCCGAATACCCGTACCCGATTGACAGCTGAGATTGTCGAAGGCGAACGAACGACGCCGATCTTAATTCTACTACCGAGCCAAAAATCTTTGGACCCGCCGCTGGCTGCCACCTGAACCAGAAACCGATCCTACCGCAAACCCGAACCAGTTTGACAGCCGAGTGTGTCGAAGCCGAAAGCTCAAAGCCGATTCTACAGCCGAACCGATCCTAATATAAGCCGAAGTGTCGAAGCCGAACATACGACGCCAATCTTAATTCTACTATCGAACCAAGAACCTTCTATTCCCGAAGCTGCCACCTGAACCAGAAACCGATCCCAACGTTAACCCGAACCAGTTTGACAGTCGAGTGTGTCGAAGCCGAAAGTTCAAAGTCGAATAGCTGAGGCAAGCCTTTTACAAGCCAATTAACCGAGCCGAGCTTCTATAAGCTGAATGACCGAAACAAACATAATCTAAACCGATCAACCGTACCAATATTAGCATACGCCGAAGAGCCGAAATAAGCCTGGTCAAAGAAGAAGGAAGTGAAGAAAACATTTATTAAGCCGGTGGTATCCGAATTGAAGTTATAGAAATTATTCTCTCGTAAGATCTTTATATTTTGTACTTGAAATACGTTTGGAGTATTCAATAAAGAAAATATTATTAAGGGTAAAACAAATGTCTTATTACTTAAGGTTTGTGGATCCGTAAGTAGACCCTGGAGGCGACTAAGTTACCTCAGCCGACGATAAAACCACGTTATAAGGTCATGACAAATTATATCGAATGATTTAATGACATTTCACATTTCCTACAATTCACTAAAACAATTAATATTATGGCTAAAATCATGTTTTAATGACTCTAATATTAGTGTGGAATGACAGGCTAATTTCGAAGCTGATAATGATAAAAGTCACCAGGATCACATTATTAAAATATATCAATGACAAACAAGTAAAAAAAAGTGTTAATATCAATTAATTAAATACATCACAAGGTTAGCAGAAATCTCTCAGTTCTTGTTTGGAATGCAAATCATAATTTTTCAGTACTACATAAGAAAGTACATAAGAAAATATCATAAGGAATCGTGGTGTTTTTTATATGGGAACTATTTCATATTTTTATTTCACCACCTTCTTTGAATTTGTTGTAGTTTTTTTTTCAGTTAACAAGTATTAATTAAGTTTGTAATTAGTTAATTTTGTATTTTCAACAACAGGGAAAATATATTGCACAAATTATTGAAACTAAAGTCACACTGACATGCAACTTCAAATGGTATTAAAAATTTAAAGGGCGGGGCCTAAAAAGGAAATAATCACGCTTTAACATGAGTAGAACGGAGTTAGTGAAGTTAGAAAGGAGTTTACTTTTCCATTTTAAAAATCAATTTATTTTACTTCCCTTTCAAAAATATAAATAACGTAGAAATTTTGAAACATTTTCCATTCCTGGCCTAGAGTAAAAAAAGTGACAACACAATTTTTAATAAGTTTAAGAATAGCTGGCTATATATTTCATACATTTGAAAAAAAAAAATTTTTATAATAATATGAATATATAACTGTAAAATTACATGAAAAATAGAACATGTTCTCTACCACAAAACTAATTCTAAACCGTAATATTTTTAAGACGTGAGTGTTTGTAGATTAAATCAACTCGACATGCTTTTAAACTACAATATTATAAGGATAAATTTACTATATAACAAAAAAAAAAACAACAAAAAACTCTCTTTCATTTGGTCATGACGAACCAAAAATACCTATCACCAAAAAATGTAGTTAAAAGAAAATTAAACGAATCAGTAAAAAAAACTTAAAAAAGATTTTAGCTAGCAACATGTAAAATTTAACTATCAAGGGTTTTTAATATAATTTATCTTTATTTTTAGTTGAACTCTTTTCCCAAGTACATATGTATAAATATGAATGCATTATGATAACGCTGTAGTAAGGCAGAGAATAACGAGTAAAGTTATAAAGTAAGGCATTAAGTAAGTAAGCAGTTACTGTGAAAATTTTACCTAACTTTTGTAGTGGATATAAATGTAAGGCAAAAAGAAATAAGTTAAATGTTACAAAGTAATTCATGAAATAAGCTATTACTTTAAACTGCAACTAAATTTTCTAATAAATATAAATGTTACAAACATCATAACATAATCATATTAGTTGGCAACTAATGTAGTCATAAAATAAAACTCAACAACATAAAAAATACTTCAAATACCAACTAAACACTTACCAAGAAATACTAATCATCTACTTACTACTTGCATATATTTATTTCATCGTTTATATAACATAAAAATACAATATAAAAGCAATAAAACCTTTCATGCCCCCTCGCAAAAAAAAAATAGTTCAGCTATACAATTTAGAAATAAGTATTTCGTAATAATAATAATGAAGATATATTTACAAAAGCAAAAAAGAAAAAACTTTTGGCCATTTGCCAAAATTAAATCAAGGACCTTCATTTGCAATGACAACAAGGGCCAACAAACCACCATTGAAAATATTGTCATCCTTTGTTTGTTTGTTGGAGGAAAATAAATAAAAGAAATGTTAAACAAATACTTGAAACTGGGTTAAAAGTTCAGAGTTGAATAGCTTTTTTAGAAAAATAAAATATTATTTAAAAAACAGAAATTAAAGAAATTTCTTCAAAATTATAAGTTTGTTTGAAACCCTCAAATAGCAACAACAACAACAATAATAAAATCTTTACAAATTTTTAAAATTTGTTAAGCGTGAAGTTTATATTGTTGCTTGTTTTATCCTCTAACTTCTCATCACTCAAATTACATTTTATTTACAAAGTTTTTGTTGCTATTGTTTTTTATTATTTATTATTGTTGCTTTGAATCATTTGCATTTTCTAGATGCATTTCAAAGATACAATTACACAAAGTTTTGTATGAGTAACGAGTGAGTGTAAGTTAAATTATTTGAATTTGAAACAAAATTTCGAATGGAAAATGCAAGAAATAGAAAAATATTTGCATTTACACTGCCTGCCACTTGAATAAGGAATCATATTTTTTTTAACTTTAATTAAGTATATCTCCTAAACTAAAGTTCAGAAAAAAATAATTTTTTGCGCAACCAAATTTCAAAGTGTTGGCTTTAGTTTCCTGAAGAAATAAAAATAAAAAATAAACATATTTTGTTATACTAAAATTATGCATTTATTCAAAGACATGTATTTCTGTGGTACTTTTTCATGTGTCACTTGAATAAGGAATATTTTAAAACTAAGCAAACTGTAATTTATTTTTAAATTAAAGTTATTATCTTCTAGCATTCAATTAGTAATGAGTACTGCCACCATTTTTAGAAATAACTTCAAAAATGTGATTTGGCATCGACTTGTATAATATCTCTAAGTAATTTAGCGAAATTAAACTCCATTCTTCCGTTATTGCATCCTTTAAGGATTCTATCGTCTCAAATTGTTTTCCTCCTTCATAAACTTTTCTTGCAAGCCAACACCAGACACTTTCCATTGGATTCAGGTCTGGTGAATATGGGGGCCAATCCAAAAGTTGAACACCTTGTTGATTAATCCATTGTTTTACTACTCTGGCGGTATGAATCGGAGCGTTGTTGTGTTGGTACGTCCAAGGTATGGGTGCAAAGAAATCATTAAATTTTGGAAATGCTTCCTCCAGAATGTTTTTGTAAGTTGTTGCTGTCATTTGTTGGATACAAAAACCAATTCTATGGTACCATAATACAAAATGGCACCCCATACCATTATTCCGCCCTCTCGGCTGTGTCTGCGGCTCAAAAATAATTCCTCCTTATTTTTTCGTCGGAAAATACAACTTTAAACCATTTGTCGGACCATGTCATTGTATTTTTAGCAAACTGTAGACGTTATGATTTGCGTTTTTCATTAAGTGGTGTTTTTTTGCAGTTTTCGTCGGACTATGTATAGGCACGACTTTAAAATACGATGCACTGTTCTTTTTTCACGTTTTCGCGTTTTTTTCACAATTCTAAGAATTTTTCGTCTTTCTTTTGGAGTTGTTGCCATTTTCTTCTTTCCACTTTATTTAAATAATTGTACACAACTGTCTTTACTCTATTAATGTTTTTGGCTATTTGGACCGGATTCTGACCCTGAGAATTCAAAATCAGAATTTTTTCTTTTTCGGAGTTACTAAGAGCCATACCACGTCCCATTTTGAATAAAAACTATTTAAAAACTATCAAATTAAAAATCCTCTAGCCGTTTATATTGCAAGAAATTCAAATTATAGCCTTTCTGATTAATATTAAAAGAATTCCTTATTCAAGTGACACACGAAATAGTACCACAAAAATACATGTCTTTAAATAAATGCATAATTTTAGATTAATGAAAATATGTATATTTTTTATTTCTTCAGGAAACTAAACCCAACACTTTGAAATTTGGTTGTGCAAAAAATTATTTTTTTCTGAACTTTAGTTAAGGAGATATACTTAATTAAAGTTAAAAAAAAAAATATGATTCCTTATTCAAGTGGCAGGCAGTGTAAATACCAAGTACCGAGACGCTCTATTTGTTTCTAAAAATATACAAAAAAAAAAAATCTTGACTCTAAATGTTTTAGTTTCCTTTTATTTTTTTATTTATTTATTTATTTTTTTTTTTTAGATAAAAATACCCTACAAAAAAGGGTTGATAAACATGAATTTAACCTTAGATTTGTATTAAAAAAAAAATACAAACAAATTATGAATTTTTGAAAATACAGCATAACATAACATATATAATTTCCATATTCTAATCCAATCTTAATTAGAAGTAAAATAAACTTGTTAAACTTTTATGGTTTTCTAAAGATTTAATTTATTTGCGTAATATAAAGTTCCGCAATCTTTAAAACTATTTGGCAGCACAAAAATCATATCATATAAATCTAAGCAGACAGTGAGTCATTAAGCGAATTTTTATATATTTTATCATCCCTTTTTAAGTTTAGCGTTTTATAAATTTGTTAATGCTGCTGACTTTTCTTATACTTTGTATTTGTTGCTTTAGGTTTTATATTGTTGATTGTTTATTTTACTTAAAGGTACTTTCCAGTGAAAGGTAAATAAAAAAAAAGATAAAAATATTTAACATTTATTCGTACAACCACTTTTTATTTTGTTTTAAAATAACATAATACAGTTCATTGACCATAAAAATAAAAACAATTTATATTAAAAAAATAAAACAAATGCATTTAAATATGAAACTGTACTCAAACGAAATAAAAAATATATAAAATGTATGAATTTAGAAAGCAAAATTTAAATCAAATTATAGATTTAATGTTTAAATGTTTTGAATTTATAAATTTTTGGAATTTCAAATGACACCGATTTTTTAGTTTTTTTTTTTTTTTTTTTTTTGTTAAGCTGAAAGAATCAAAATATTTTGCAAATTTTGAAATCGATTATTTGATAATGCCTGATCTAATTGACATGAATTTTAACTCAATCCGTATTTGACTTACAAAAAGTTATTTTGGAAGCGATTGATAAGCAACGATTAAGTGAAGATTTTGTCTGGGTATAATATTTTGGATGAGGTATGATTTTAAATAAAAACCTTATGAAATTTTCCAATCCCGATTTCACCAAACTCATTCTGATTTTACTTATTTTATTTAAAATCTACGTTCTTTTGCTTTCTTCTTTCAAGTAAATTCAAAATTTACTTAAAATTTAGGTAGCTACAAGATCTTTAGTGCACCAACTATCATTAAAACGTATTTTTTTCCAAATATCTGAAAAATTTACACGGTACTTCGAATTTTGGTGTTTTTCCTACAATTTCCTACTTTTTACAAGTAAGGAAAAGTAATGGAGCAAAGCTATTAATACCGCAATCAAATAAAAAAATTGTGTATATTTTACTTTCGAAAAGATTTTGGTACGGTTCCTCTTATCAGATTGGTTCCAAATTTTTGCATCAGTAAGTTTTTGTTGGTAAGGATTATAATTAGATCTATATAAGTAAAATTGATATTCCAAGTATCAAAACCTAAATGCATTTTAATTAATTTCATTGGAATGCATTTATTTGTTTGAAGTGTTTTTGAGGATACCAATTAAATAAAAACATACCTTAAGTTATTAAAATTTATTCAATATTCTGTGAAATTTTCGAACCATAGATTCATATTTTTTTTTTATTCCAAAAACTAAAAAGGCATAATGAAGTAAAATATCAAGTTTTTTGGTGACAACAAAAAAGATATATTTCAAAAGTTATTTATAAAAATATTATATAAAATTTTATCGCCACTTTTCAACTTCAATTTTTAACCATTAAAGTTTTGTACATAATTCCGAATTTTTAAAAACAAAAAAAAATCAAAATTATATATCTCTGATCACAGATGGAATCTGGACGTAGAACATACATTTCTGGAATCTACTAGTCCTAGGCTACTTCCACTCTTCCGCTTACCCGATTCATGTCTGCTCCTTATGTCCACTGGAGCCACTTGAAAATTCCACATTTTTTCATATGACCATAGTGAAAAAACACATTTTTCAAAATTATATATCTCTGATCACAGATGGAATCTGGACGTAGAACATACATTTCTGGAATCTACTAGTCCTAGGCTACTTCCACTCTTCCGCTTACCCGATTCATGTCTGCTCCTTATGTCCACTGGAGCCACTTGAAAATTCCACATTTTTTCATATGACCATAGTGAAAAAACACATTTTTCAAAATTATATATCTCTGATCACAGATGGAATCTGGACGTAGAACATACATTTCTGGAATCTACTAGTCCTAGGCTACTTCCACTCTTCCGCTTACCCGATTCATGTCTGCTCCTTATGGCCATTAGGACCACTTCAAATTTTCGATTTTTGTTCAAAGAAATTTTATGTATAGAGTGATATATTTGAAATTTTTTTTTTACAATTTTATATTTTAATGTGTTTTATAAATATATTTTGCTTTTTTTATTTAAAATTTAATTTTGATATTGTTTTTTTATTAAAAAGTAATTTTGTTCATTTTAACAAATCGATTCACAGCGTGTGGAGCGTATTTAACATTTGTGTGGGACGTATTTAACTGACGAATTTATCTTCACACCCTTGAATAAACTGACCTCAAGCTCAACAAAAGTCTTTTAATTTTTGAAAAAAGTGTTTTAATTTTAAAATTTAAAAATGTATAAAAGATAACGTTCTTTATTTTTTTAAATCTAAATTTAGGGAGCTATAAGATATTTAGTGTTGCATCCACAATATTTAGGGGATGTTTCGAATAAAAAAGATCTACAGCCCAAAATATGTCGTTTTACGACTGTTTATCTCAGAATGGAACAATGGATTGAGCTGGATTGAAATTTACCATAGAATAAATCCCTGTGCCAACTGAAAACAAAATAAAAAAATATTATTTTGTTTTCTCAGAAATTAGTGCGAATGTCAAAAGGCCAGATTAGGCCATGTGGTATTAGCAACGATTGAAAATAAAAAGTGTCATTTTGTAGCAGAGTGTAATTTTATTTTTTTATATTTTATTAAACCATATGTCACTTCGTTCTAGAGATATATTGCAATATGTAATGCAACCTCATTAATTTCCGACTTATTTTTTTTTTTTTAATTCCAAATATTGAATTTCAAGCTTACAAGTAGATACTCGGACATAATCTGAGTTATTTGTATTATCCTTGTTATTATTTCATCATGTTTCTACATTAATCTGATTTATTTAATTCATTCTCCCTTATTATTCAGATCTTTACCAGAGGTCCAAGTCGATTAAAAATAGTCGGCGGCGGCTGTAAGTCGACTGAAGCAAATACTTAAAAAAACATAATAAAAGAAATTATTAAAAACAATAACAGATGGAGAAACTGTATTTACTACTTTTTGCATTGAATTTCAATGAAAATTTAAAATTTTCTTCGGCTGATTTAAAGCCGGTGTGAGCCGATTAATCGACGGCGGTGCGCCGCCGACTTTGAGCCAGTCGGCTTGTTTCTCTGATCTTTACTTACTGCCCGTTTTTATAACACGAGCGCAAAAACGACTAGTCTAACTTACATCTTAAACAAAAACAAATTTTGAAATTTTGTTTTTGTTTCAAATGTAAATTAGACGAGTCGTTTTTGCGCTCGTGTTATAAAAACAGGTATTTAGTATTATTCATGTCAAATATTAAGAATTTCAAATTCAAATGTTCTTTTTTTCGCCATAAACAACTTTTAGCTTTTTTCAAAAGGTGTCTAAAATTCTTTAAGCCTTATTAAAAACTTTTTTCATATGTTTTTTTGTATTTATGTTGTTCTTGAACATATCAAACAAATGTTTGGAAATTAAAAAACAAAATTATTATTATAAACAATATTTTTCATAAAAATGGTTTCGCTATTTCAATTAAGACCAATTAATCTTCATTATATTTTAATTAACTATCATCAATTCATAATCATTAAAAAAAAACACTAAAAATTTTGTTTCTTACAATCATTGTTGCCAATTTAGCACTTTTAGTGCTAGATCTACCACTTTTTAGACTCATTTATCACGGAAAAAATTAATCTAGCACTTTTCACTTTTTCTAGCAATTTTCAAATTATTTTTGGTGTTTTTTAGCATTTTTTGCACATTTTTTTATTAACTTGTAGTTTTGTACTATAAAAACATTATCTTTTTTTTCTAAAAATTAAAAGTGCAGCTAAAATTTTGTGTTTTTAACGATGGTAACTAATGCGATCTTTAAAGAGTGTGTTTAGCAAAATAAACTTTGTACAAACCAATACAATTACAAACAGTTAACCCTTTCAGTGCCAGTTAACCCTTTCAGTGCCCTTTCACTGCTGTATAAAAAAGTCCAATATTTTCAGTTTTTATTATTTTTGTGTCTAGGAATAAGAATCTGTATTTAATTTTGTGATATAATATGTGTAAATGGGCTTTTTGGGGTACAATAGTAAAAAAAAAACACAAAAATGGTCTAAACCAATTTTTTTTTTTTTTTTCGAAGCTAAATAATAAAACAAACTTATGCTACACTTTCTATTCGGTTTTTAAAAAATTTTTCACTTTTATCGTCTTTTTTTATATTTTTAGTAAATGTAAAACACACATTCTTGACCCAATAAAAAAACATTTTAAGAGATATTTTTTAAACGCAATATTTTTTTAGTTAAATTTAAGAAAAATTAAAGATATCTACACTGCCTGCCACTTGAATAAGGAATCACATTTTTTTAACTTTAATTAAGTATATCTCCTAAACTAAAGTTCAGAAAAAAATTATTTTTTGCGCAACCAAATTTCAAAGTGTTGGCTTTAGTTTCCTGAAGAAATAAAAATAAAAACTAAACATATTTTGTTATACTAAAATTATGCATTTATTTAAAGACATGTATTTCTGTGGTACTATTTCGTGTGTCACTTGGGTACAAATCTGTTTATTTAGTTAAACTTATTTTTTAATATTGTTTGAATATCATTTACTTAATTATTTAAGGAGAAAATTTTCTAACATTTCCTAACTTGTCATTCGATAACTCTATAATAAGAAATAATATAATTATAATGTAATAAGTTAATTCTAGTTGAATTCCTTCATTTTCACTTAGTGTTTGTTCCAACAGTTCTTCAGCAAAAAGAGTTTTTTTTTTTTTTTTTTTTGATAAAAATCTTTAAATTTGAAATGTTATATTAAATAAACGATAGTTTTTTTTTAACAAAATTGGATCAGAAAAAATGTCTCGATAATATTGATAATTCGACAATCCAGATTGGGGCCTGCAATAATTATTCAGATTCTCGAGTTTATACTGTATCTGGTTTTTAATAATAAATAAGATTTTATAAATCCAGTTTTCGGTAAAAGAAGATTTTAGTTCGTCAAAATGTTAACCTATATGTTATTTTGGAATACATACAATACTATAATTCAGACAACACATACTTGAATAACTTATGATAAAATTAGAATTTTGAAAAAATCACTTATAAATTTTGTTTAATTTCTAAAGAATCAATTTCTGAATGTGTTTTAACTATTTTCTTTAATGATCTTTTAGCTTTAACCTTGAAAATAAATAATATATCTCATTTTTTAAAAACACAAAAAGTTTTTGTTCTTAGCACTTTTTTCTATCGCTTTTTTATTTTTAGCACTTTCTAGCAGTTTTCTTTGTAAATTCTAGCACTTTTTCAAACTTAGACTTTGGCAACACTGCTTAAAATGTTCCCTACTGCTAATTTACTAATGGAATATATTGAAACTTGCATCCAGACCATTTATTTATATTTATAAAATTATTATTAAAAGCAAATAAAACTCAGTTAATTTGAATAGTTAGTTTTTCCCCAAAACTTTCATTTGATTTTATTATGAAAAAAACTTAATAGGGAGTGAGTTTGTTGTTATTCTTTATTAGTAAAAAAGTAGTTCCCCCTTATATATTTTTTTTTTTTTTTTCTTTTCAAATAAAAGTTTGGCTGATTTTATTTTAGTAGGTAGTTGTATGTTTTGTTTATAGTCACTTTAATCCAACAGGAAACCACATCCGCATAAAAATTAAAAATATATATATTTTCTTTTTTTTATTTTTATGCATTCATTTGTTCCTCTTGTAGAGCAATTCAGATATTAACTGAACAATAGACGCCTCTTTGTTTAAGTTTTGAAATGCAATGAAAACGTGGGTTTCAGTAGATTTACTAGAAGTGTAATAGCAGCGTATGGCAAATATGAATTTTTAGTTTATTTTTAAATGAATTAAAAAAAAAAAGGCTTTTTATGCTAAAAATACTTGTTTAAATAATAATAATCATTTCAATCATTTACTATTATCTTTGAATAAATTATTTCAGTGTTAATTTTTTATTAATTTTTTTTATTATTAAAAATTTAATTAGTTTTTTCAACTCAACTATTTCCATAGTTGATCTCATTTTAAAAATTGTTTGGTCCAATTTAAATTGCTTTTTTTGAATTTTGCAAAATTAAATAAGTAAACAACTATACACATCTCTTATCTCAATTAATTTCAAATGTTTTTGTAAATAATTCTTTATTTTCCTAAAATAATTTCACACATTTTAATTTGTTTAGCAAAAACTACGACACACTATCTATATTCAAGTTTAAAATTTAACAGAAAAATATTTTAAGAAAATAAATAATTTGAATTTATAGAAGATGGATAAAATTCGACAGCCAGCTAGACAGACATTCAGCCATGTGTGCCTTTTTTAATATTTTGAATTTTAATGTAAAAATCTTTTAATTCTTTGGAGCAATAAAGTAACAACTAATAGTTTTTTTTTTTTTTCATTGTGTTATTATAAATAATTTCTATGAAATAAATTTAACAAAACATTTATTATTTTTGTGAAAAAAAAAATAGAAAATTAATTAAAAAATTTAATGTAAATTAGAATGTTGCACAAAGATAAATCTTAATAGTGCATATTTTGGGTATAGAGAATATTTATCACCATTTAAACTGAATTATAGAATTTGTATACAAAGTTTACTCAAAATTTAATAATTTATTAAAATAAACTAATATAAAAACCGTTATTTTCGCAAAAAAAAAACACAAAAACTGTTCTACAAAATTGTATAAAATAATTTAAAAAAAATCACAGATTTAAGGTTTTCATCTGTTTCATCAAAAATTCAATTTTGAAAAAGAAAAATCGCTTATTAAAAAAAAACGCTAAAATCACAAAAAAACATTTATATAAAATTTTTTTTAAATTTAAAATTAAAATGCTATCAAGTAAAATCAATTTGCTTTTTTTATTTTTAAGAGAAATAGTGTAGTCATATTAAAAAATTACTAGCAGTTATTTTCTACCTTTCTTTTTACAAAATTTCGCGTTCATTTAATGACTTTAAGTGTTTGATTTGAAATGTACGTTTATCTTTATCTGCGAAAAAATAAGTGTAAAGAATCTTGTAAACACGCACTTTTGTCATAAATTTCACACTTTTTAAATTAATATTATTTTGTTTTTATAAGCCAATTACTTTAATTACGCGATTTATATCAAAAGCATTAAATACTTAAAGGGAGAGGAAAAAAACATTAATATAAAAAAAAATATCATTAAATTGTAATTAATACTACATCACCCACTCAAAATCAAATTGAAAATCACAATATAGATAATATTTAATTTTAAAAAAATATTACTCTACTACAAAATGTCATTTTTTATTTTAAAAAAAATTCTCTTAAAAGCTCGGAAAATATGACCTTGAAATTCAAAAAAAAAAAAAAAAAAAACGTATATGTTTTTAAAATAATATTATTTCTGGCTAAATTATAAATTTTTCAATATTCATGCCAAAAATAACTTGATTTTTATTGTTATTTGCTATTTGACTTAAATCATTCCGGGTCATTGCGAGATAAATGGCAATGAGGTAGCTGACGAATTAGCTAGGAACGGCTCAGCTTTGGATAGGACTGCAAGTGAAAGCGGTGTGAGACCACCTCTAGGCTTTTACTTCAGGTTAATTAGGGAGTGGATTCAGGATAGAACCAATCATGCATGGGAAAGTAGAACGGACTGCAGATTATCAAGGGTCCTATGGCCCAAACTTGATAGAACAGATACAAATCTACTTTTGGGCAAGAAAAGGGAAAACCTGAAGACTATGATAGGTATTCTGACAGTTCATTGTCCCATAGGGGGAATGATAGGGTATTGGGATAGAGGTTCCTCCGGTCTTTGCAGAATGTGCGAAGATAATGAGGAGCTAGAGACGGTGGAACATATCATACGTCACTATCCATGTCTACAACTAAGTAGGCAGAAATGGTTAGGCAGTCGATTCCTTGACGAATTGGACAGTATATCGACAATAGATCTCGATAGACTAATAGGATTCGTCATGGGAATAGGCTGGCTAAGAAGGGGTTGTTGGCTTAGAGCGAGCGATTTGGGGCGGTAGTACTTTTCCTTTCCTGATTCTATTCTTTTCTATACTTTTCTTGGTCTCAGCTTTTTCTCTATCATTTTCCTTCCTGCTCTTTTCTATATCTCATCTGTAGTTTCTTTCTACATTCTTTACGAAGGGACTCACAATGGACTTTTAGGTCTCCGAGTGGATGTACAAGAACTCTTGAGTGCTGGGCAACCCTTCCCTATCAACCTATCTACCTAATCATTCAAAGAAATTTTATATCCGATTATTATACAATTTATGTCAACCTACAAGACGTCAATTATTTGGGAATCGGATTTGAAGAAAGCGTATGGCATAATTACATAATTATGTAAAAAAAAATTCTATTGGTGCAAAATATGACAAATTTTTTTCTTAAGTGTAAAATATAAAAAGTTATACTTTTTAATGTAATATATGCAAAATTCCAAAATATGCAAAAATATGCTGCAACACATCGATGCCAAAATTTTTAAAATTGCCTGAAACGAATAAATAAATAACAGTTTGGTTCATTCGAAGCTCAGGATAAAATATGGTTTTGCATATTTTGGGTTAACCCCGTAATGACTTATTCAATATTTTTTTAATTAATTTAATTTTTCTATTAAAAATTACGACTTTGATGAATTTTTTTATTTTTTCTTTAAAACTATTTAAAATTTAAATGTTTTTGAATACATCTCTAAAATACCTTAAAAACTCAAAATTTTTCTAAACTTTATCAAAAAGATCTTTATAATATACGTATATATATATTTTGCACAAAGAATTTTATTTTATATATTATTTGGTGCATACTTTTTGGGGCAGAAATGAGAAATATATGGAAAGTTTTAATACGTTATTTCAAATAAAATTGAATTAGCTACAGTTTTTGTCAAATTTTTAAAAGTGTCTTTAAAAATTATTTCATTGTTATATAAGCTTTTATAGATCAAATTGGAATAAATTGCAGTTAAGTTCGAAAAATTTTGGAAAGAATTTATGTTTTAAAGGTAGTTTAAAAATTTGCTTTAATATTTTATTAAAATATACAAAAATGTCTGATTCTTCTACTTCCTAAAAAAAAATTAAAAAATTTTTTGAGGGTTTATTGGATATTTTTAAAACTGTGTTATGATGTCCTCAAAAAGGACATCATCATTATTTCTATAGCAATTTTTAACTGTATTTATTTAAAATATAATAAACTATTAAAATTAAAAATATTACATATGTTTTAATAACTCTTAACTAATATTTTAAAAGTTATTTTAAGCTCTTTAATATTTTTAATATTTTCTTTAATTAATTACTTTGTTGTTTAATTTTATAAACAAATTTTCAAAATTCTTTTTTTTATGTATTTTACTGTTTAAAACATATTTCTATTATTTTAGCTGTAAATAATTTATCATCAATTTTGTAATAAACAAAATTTTGTACACATTTTTAATATTCGTTATATCGTATGTAGTGAGTGAATGAAAAATAAATGACCTTTACGATTTATTGCAATGAAAATATTTTTATGTAAAATAGAACATTTAAACGTTTCTCAGCCTACTAGAAGATTACTTTTTTATGGATATTTCTATAAAATTTCAAAATAAACACGACATATGTTTTTTTAAAGAGTTAAAGAAAAAAATAATATTTTTAATAACCTTCCTCAATATGTTTTATTAAAAAAACATAATTTTTATATAAAAAAAAAACAAAAAAAATCTATACATATTTAACATATTTAACAAAATTTCTTAGAAAACGGAAATGTAAATTTGGTCAATGAAGCTGAAAATCACAAAAAAAAAAAACAAATAATCATCATAAAAAAAACTAATTTAAAAACCCAAAAAAAAATCTATTGCGTTATAAGAGGCCATTCAAAAACATTTCAAATATTTCGTCACTTTTTTCGTTTTTCATTTATAATTTTTATTCTTCAGGCCATACACAAGAGCAAATGTTCCAAAACTAAAGTAAAAAAACATTTTCGAGTCAAATACATATAGCAAATGCCACTGACATTATGAGTAGATTTTTGGCGGCAGCAACTGACTAACTGATTGTCGGTTTTGGCTGCAACACTTTTATTTTATTTTCTGTATTTGTTTTTCTTTAGTATCTTTTGAAATAGAATCATCATTTTCATCACCTTACGACATACATTTTTATCTACACGAATGTATTTAATATGAAAAAGAAAAAACACAAATGATGATTCATACTTAGTATAATTTGGTGTCAATTGAATACAGACGAAATTTTAGAGATTTATATTTAACGAATAAACGTTTAAACAATAATTAAGATAATTTAATTTAAAAGGATTCATGAAATTTGTGATATTTCTAAAAATATTAAACAGAATAAAGATAATATATAAATACGTGGAATTGATGTGTTGTACACCAACATACGGTTCGAAGGACCGTGAACAATTTTCGACCATTTAATTTAGATTGATTACGGTACATAAAATAACTAATAAACATAAATTTTATACTATATCTTCATAAGGAAATTTAAAGTTTAAACAAAATAAAGATAATATATAAATACGAGGAATTGATGTGTTGTACACCAACATTCGGTTCGAAGGACCATGAACAATTTTCGACAATTTAATTTAGATTGATTACGGTACATAAAATAACTAATAAACATAAATTTTATACTATATCTTAAGAAGAACTTTAAAATAGTCATTAAACTAACAATATACATGTTTTGTCTAAAAATGTTATTTGATTTCATTATTATTTTCTCATTATTCTCTAAGAAAATGATTATTAAAACAAGTTAATTTTAATACCAACTACTTGTTAATTATATTAATCATTTCTCTAGCAAACTTTCACAACACTATTACATATAATGAGCAATACATTCTATCTGGCTGACAATTACTAAAAGTACTTTTGTTGACTGTATATTGGGTTGCTTGGATGGTGAAAGGCTTTATTTTAGGAATATAAATGAAAATATAATTATATCCCCTTTTTTTAAATAAAAAACATTAATACACAAACAATTTCAAGTGCATAAATGCACTGAAAAGATTTTAGAGATTAAAAAATTGTTTGGGGATTTTTAACGAGTAACAAGCCCATTAGGACAATTAAATGTGTAAAAACTTTAGTTGTTATAAATTGACAAAATATATAATGCAAATTTTTTTTTAATATGTAATAACTTAAATTTAACTCATAATATAAATTTAAACATATAGGCATATAGTTTATAAGGTAACATAAAATACATATTATCTTAAATAAAAGAAAATATAGAGTTTTTTAAAGCAATTAAAAAAATAATAATAACAATTTAATTGCTTTTATTTTTTAAATTATGTAGTAGAAATTTGTTAAAAATCTACAATTACTTTTTTCATTTATCATTTTCCCATTAACGCATTATGGCTTAATTGTGAATGGAAAAACAATAAAATAAACATTTTGTAAAAGTTAATTATTAACAACTTTCATTCTTCAAAAAACAAAAAAAAACTCAACACAAATGTCTTAAAAAGGAGGGTGATAATACATGTATTTTATTTTATACATTTAACAGACGTGTGTAAACTATTTATATGAAAAAGTGCATTGAAGACAAAAAATAAGAAATAAATAGACAATATTGAGGTCATTAAGTTAAAATGATTTGTACGCTCCCTTCAAGCAAATAATTTTTAATTTAATTACTTTAATATAAATCGACTGCAAACCAGAGATCATCATTTTTTTCATTGCATTGATGAATACATACAACTAATTAGGTCTATCAAATTAATTAATCAAAATTGATAAATAATTTATTTTTCCTTAAATTAAGTTTATAATAGAAATATTAGAAGAAAAATTTAAATAAAAAAAGTAACAAGTTTTAAACAATATATTAAATTGATTATACTGTAGCTTACAAAGAGCCAATAAATAAACCATCAAATTGCTTACAGATGAATTGAACGGATTACACAATAGACTAGAATATAGACCAGACTACAAACCAAGATAAGGTCATAGAATGTAGACCTTATTACTGGCGAGAGTGTTGATTTGACTGCAAATTAGACTATAATATAAACTATAGACTAGACTATATTGTAAAGTTATGGGCTAGACTATAATATAAACTATAGAATAGGCTACAGAGTAAACTACGGTCTAGGCTACAGTGTAAATTACAGAATAAACTATAGCGTAAACTATAAACTAGGCTTTAGTGTAAACTGTATTGTAAACTTTAGTGTAAACTACAGACTATACTATAGAGTAACTATAGACTAGACTATAGTGTAAACTATAGACTAGACTATAGTATAAACTATAGACTAGACTATAGTGTAACCTATAGACTAGACTATAGTGTAACCTATAGCCTAGACTATAGTGTAACCTATATACTATAGTGTAAACTATAGACTAGACTATAGTGTAAACTATAGACTAGACTATAGTGTAAACTATAGACTAGACTATAGTGTAAACTATAGACTAGACTATAGTGTAAACTATAGACTAGACTATAGTGTAAACTATAGACTAGACTATAGTGTAAACTATAGACTAGACTATAGTGTAAACTATAGACTAGACTATAGTGTAAACTATAGACTAGACTATAGTGTAAACTATAGACTAGACTATGGTGTAAGCTATAGACTAGACTATAGTGTAAACTATAGACTAGACTATAGTGTAAACTATAGACTAGACTATGGTGTAAGCTATAGACTAGACTATAGTGTAAACTATAGACTAGACTATAGTGTAAACTATAGACTAGACTATAGTGTAAACTATAGACTAGACTATAGTGTAAACTATAGACTAGACTATAGTGTAAACTATAGACTAGACTATAGTGTAAACTATAGACTAGACTATAGTGTAAACTATAGACTAGACTATAGTGTAAACTATAGACTAGACTATAGTGTAAACTATAGACTAGACTATAGTGTAAACTATAGACTAGACTATAGTGTAAACTATAGACTAGACTATAGTGTAAACTATAGACTAGACTAGACTATAGTGTAAACTATAGACTAGACTAGACTATAGTGTAAACTATAGACTAGACTAGACTATAGTGTAAACTATAGACTAGACTAGACTAGACTAGACTATAGTGTAAACTATAGACTAGACTAGACTATAGTGTAAACTATAAACTAGACTAGACTATAGTGTAAACTATAGACTAGACTATAGTGTAAACTATAGACTAGACTATAGTGTAAACTATAGACTAGACTATAGTGTAAACTATAGACTAGACTATAGTGTAAACTATAGACTAGACTATAGTGTAGACTATAGACTAGACTATAGTGTAGACTATAGACTAGACTATAGTGTAAACTACAGACTAGACTATAGTGTAAACTATAGACTAGACTATAGTGTAAACTATAGACTAGACTATAGTGTAGACTATAGACTAGACTATAGTGTAAACTACAGACTAGACTATAGTGTAAACTATAGACTAGACTATAGTGTAAACTATAGACTAGACTATAGTGTAAACTATAGACTAGACTATAGTGTAAACTATAGACTAGACTATAGTGTAAACTATAGACTAGACTATAGTGTAAACTATAGACTAGACTATAGGATAAACTATAGACTAGACTATAGTGTAAACTATGGACTAGATTATAGTGTAAACTATAGACTAGATTATAATGTAAACTATACAATAAGCTATAGTATATATAACTATAGGTTATTCTATAGTTCAAACTATAGACGAGACTTTTAAATATAAAATAGAATTTAGTATAAACATAGATGAGACTATAGTCTACAGTTTACACTATAGACGAAAAAATCGTGTAAACTATAGACTAGACCATATAGTTAACTGCAAACTAGACTATTTACAGATTAGACTATACACTAGTCAATAATGTATAGACTGGACTATATACTAAACTATATTGTAAACTATAGTGACTATAGTGTAAATTATAGACTAGACTATAGTATAAACTATAAACTATGCTATAGATTAAAATATGCTATAGATGCTATAGATTAGGCTACATTTTAGAGTATAGACCAAACTATAGACTAGAATATAGACCAGTCTATAGACTAGACTATGGGCTTCACTTTAGAGTTCCTTTCAAATTTCTTGGCATAATATTTTTAACTTAAAATTGTCTGATTTATAATCAAAATAAAAAATATTCAAAATATTATATTTGTTTATAAATATTTCTTAAACATTTTCAAAGATTTAAAAAAAAAACTTGTTTAAAATTTCTTTTGTGCATAAACTTAATAAACTGAAATTTTATTTCATTTTAATGAAAACATGAGTTAAACAATATGCAGCACATATTCTTTAGAAAATCGTAAATTCATAGAAATTATGACTAAGAAAATTTTTTGGAAAATAATTTCAAGGTCAAGAACAATTGCTAAAAAAAAAGATATAGTAAATATTTTTTGGTTATATTTCAAATAACACATATTTAGAGAATTAGTTATTATTTGCTAATTATAATCGTATTCTTTAATAGAAAATATTTAATTTTATAAATTATGAAGTAGAAAATAATTAAATTTTTATGTGAAAAAAAAAACGTTACGCTTTCGTTGTTAAATAATATTTTTTTTTTTTTTTTTGTTTCAATGTTCTAAGAATAAAGCAGTTTCTAACTATTTCTTAAATATTTTCTGTGAATAATTATTAAAAAATACTTGTTTTTTTTAACATTTTACTGTAAAACCACAATTAACTCATTTAGTTTCTTCATTTCAATCTATTCTTATTCATCTCAAGGTGTTTTATGGGGTTGAAAAAAAAACAAGACCAGCTCAAGATCTTTAAGACGTTTTAATTTTCTTGTGGTTTATTGATATTTACAAGTTTTATTATAAACTTTAGTGATCTTTATTTTCATAACAAGTAAGTTAATAAATAAATAAATAAATACAAAACTCAAACCATTTGATTTGATTAGTCATACGGAGGAGTACGATCATGTATATAATATTGAAATATTATTTCAAATTCTATTTTTATAATTATTACACGTTATCATTATTTTATTTTTGTTAGTTTTTCTTATAACATTACCACAACAATTAAAACAATAAACAATAAAAATGTACAATTTTGCTTTAGAGTTAAGGAAATTGTAGGAGGGGAAGAAACATTAAGGAAATGTTAGTAATTCTGAGAATATTATCGCTAATTATTACTCCAATGTCTACAACAAGTTGAAACAACAGGAAAATAATAGAAGTCAGTTTTAATATTGATAGAATAGACCTTCCTACTTTAACTTTATCTAGGGTAAAAGTTTTGTCACTTTTTTAATATATCGATAGATAATGAATTGGTAATAACAAAAATATGGTTCGAAGGCAATATAAAAATTAAACAAATATTAGCAGTTTTTAGATAAGATAGCAATATATTGGTAAATGTTTATGGAAAATAAAAGCGAAAAAAAGAAAGTATCAATAATTTCAAAATCAATACAAAATTCTAGACATGATTTCATTTTATTCTTGCAAAAAAAGAAAAAAACTTGAATATTTTAGCAGTTAAACTATTTACTGGCTTTTGCTGGCAGCTTTTTTAAGGACAACGTTTTTTTTTTTTAATTTTTAAGTTTTATATATAAATATATAGAAATATTTATTTAAAAAAGAATTAATGTTCAGTTTAAAAACTATAAGTTCTGTTATATATTAAATTTCATAATTTTGCATAAATTTTTGTCCCATATTTACTAGGTTAAGTATAAATAATATTATTATGAGTTTATAAATATTTATTTTATATTTTAGTATTGTTTATTTTTCTTTCAATTTGATTTTGATAAAATTCAATAAGAAAAAAAATAAAACTTAAATAAACACCATGATGACTTCATTTCAAAGTAAATTAAATACAATATTTTATATAAAATAATTTTAGCATTTTTTTTTAAATCATGGTCTTTGCAAATAAAACCAGATATTGCAAAAAAAAATATATTAAAAATACAAATAAACTAATTTAATTTATGTGTTTTAATCTTATGGCCTATTTACATTTTTGCAAAAAAAAAAAAGCAAATAAACAGTTTATATTTTTAGTTAAAATTTTCAAATGTTAGATAAATTTTTTGTTTATTTTGTTTAAATTTGCAAAAAGAACATTGAAATTTTAATGATTATTTGTACGAGAAAAAATATTTATTTTCTTAAAAATACGAAATAAAGGCGATAAAATTCTGTGAACCGAATAATTTGAAATATTAAGGGCTATATAAATGTGTATTATTCTTTGTATTTTTAATTTTAATTTATATTTTATTAAAATTCCTACCAAAGAAAATTTAATAAATTTATTTAGTTTAAAATAGAAATTTTCTTTATAATTCCCAAAAGTAAGTTTTTTTTAAATTTCTAATTATTCCAAATTATTTCAAGTCAAATAGATATAAATAGAATCAAATAGATATTTTCAATATTATCAGAGCTTTAGATAATAAATTATTTGAGCAATGAAAAATTATAATTTTTATAAAAAAAAAAATTTTTAAATTATACTTTGAAACTTATAAAATTATAAAACAAAAAATTTTGATGCTTTTTTTTTTTTTTTTGCTGCTTAAAAATTAAATTCTGTATAAAATACAAATTAATTTCTTAAATGGAATCAATTATGTTTTTCTATTTATTTCCACTCGAAAAACGACCTTATATTTGTTGTACATCTTCTCACAATTTTCCAAATTTTGTAACAGTCGAAATTTGGAGATATTGAAAAAAAAAGATCTTGTAGCTCTGTAAATATTAGGTACATTTTAGATTTCGAAATTAGTTTTGTAAACTTTGGACTTAGTTTTTTAAGTAGAAGTACGTATCTTGTTAACTAAATTAACATCTTTTATACATATATATTCGAAATAAAAGATGACTCTTTCAAAATTTTTTAATTTATTTTCATTATAAAAATTAGATTTTGAAGTTGATGATATGAATTTTTGTTCTTTAAGACTTGATATAATTTTAAATGTTATTTCGTTTAGAATAAAATCAGATATCAATGTTTAAAATCACTTAAAAATAATTAAATAGTTATTAATATTTTCTAAAGTTTATCAAAAAATTCTTCATATATGTATTTTAAGGCAAAGTATTTTATTTGATGTTTGATTTGGTGCATACTTTTTGGAGCCAAAATGAAAAATCTATGGAAAGTTAAAGTAAGTTAAAAAAGATAAAATGTAATAAGATTTAACACTCGTTCAATTAAAAAAAAAAAAAAAAAAAACTAAATTTAGTCATATGTACAACAACAATGTCTTTAAACATTATTATATCGTTTTATAGGTTTTTATAGAAAAATATAGAATAATTTGAAGTTAAACTCGAATAGTTTTGGAAAAATTTATTTCTTTTAAAATGTTAAAAAATTTGCTTTTAAATTTTAGCAAAATATAAACAAATATATTCGGTTAAAATGCCTCATTCTTTCCATTTCCAAAAAGTTTAAGAAATTTAAACTTCCATAAAAATCCAGTGATTTGGTTTATTTTTGTTATCAACGACTTTCTGAATAAATACGAATGCCCCTTACTCACAATAAAGCCTTCCGCAAATCTGAACAAAAACAAATATGGGAACAAATCAAGATTACCGGGACTGTTAATTTTTTAACAAATTTTCTTTTCGGCAAAAGCATTAATTTTTGGTTAAAAAAAGTTGCATAAAAATTTTTCTTCGCTCTCTGTTAGTTTTCGAGTTATAGGTACTTTAAGTTATGATGTAAGATGTTATGATGCAATTTTCTCCTTCCTCCTTGAATGAAAATGAACAATATGGGTATCATTGGAAAGGTCTTGAGAAGGTCTTTCGATTGATGTATAAAATATGCCAAATCATTAACCCATGGTGAGACAATATTATATTTTATTACTTTTTATTTTAAATTTTTTTTACAAAAGTACCGTTATCTCAAAAATATATCTATATAACGGTAATCTCCTATACATCAAATCATTTAGAGAACATTTCAAGCTTTCATATGATCCCCATATTACACTCCTAGCCCATTAAATAACAAAAATATAGCACTTTAAAAATTAATATTCAGAGAAATGAATCGATTTTTGCTCATAATATATTTGTTAATATTATAATTTATGACTATATATGTAATATGGATATCAGTAGAAAGGTCTTGAAAAAGCATATAGTCATGCATATAATAAGGATATAATTGGAAAGTTCTTTAACTCTCAAAAATAAAAAAAATACTTAGTAAATATTAATTAATTTGCATTTTTATTTGAATTATAGATGAAAAAAAATTAAAACAAAATTTAAAAAAAATGTTTTGAATAAATCAAGGTTACCAGCACAGTTGGAATTAAAATATATTTTTTTTTTTTAATGTAAATAAACGTTTTTCTGTTAAAGGACTTTTTCCTCTATGTATGTCGAACACCGGCTTCGCTGAATAAACTTTTTTTGGAATTCAAAAAATTTTTGTAAGTAACGGTATTCTTTTTAAATAATTTTTAATTTTTCACAAAATTGTAAAAATGATAAAGAAATAAGACTTATTATATATTTTTAAATTATGATATTAACAAATATATTACTAGTAAAAATCGATTAATTTTTCTAAATATTATAGTGCTATATTTTTGTTATTTAATGGGCTAGGGGTTTGACACGGGAATCATATGAAAGCTTGAAATGTTCTCTAAATAATTTGATGTAAAGGAGAGTACCGTTATATCGATATATTTTTGAGATAACGGTACATTTGTAAAAAAAAAAGTCAAAATAAAAAGTAATAAAATATCATATTGTCTCACCATGGGTTAATGATTTGGCACATTTTATATATCAATCGAAAGGATTATTCAAGACCTTTCCTATGATACCCATATTGTTCATATTCATTACAGGAGGAAGCAGAAAATTGTTTTTTTTTTTTATATTATAACTTCAAGTACCCATAACTCGTAAACTAAGAGCGAGCGGACAACATTTTTTACATTGCTTTATTCACAAATAAAAATGCTACTGAATCATTATCAAAATTATTTAAAAATCAAGTGTGCTGGTAATCTAGATTTATGCCATAACTTTTACAAAATTCCTCCGATTTCGGTAATAAAAAGAAATGTTTGCTTTCAAAAATAAATGTTATTTTTACTAAAATTATTTTTATCCCATCTGAAAATTTCCATTTAGAATTGTTAATTTAAATATGACTCCTATATATTTCTTAGAATACTATTTCTTTTTATTCATTGTACCTTTACATTCTCTTTAAAACAAACAATTATTTCGGTACTTAATGTAATTATAAAGTAACCGCACATCTACAAAAACAACAATTGCTTGTATTTTGTTAGTGTAAAACCACTGCACATAATGTCAAAATGCTATGAACAAAAATGAGAAAATGAAGAAGAGAGTAAATAAATGCGGTATAAAATATTACATACGAATACAAAAACAATACAGTTTCGCGCGGTAATATAAAAAAAATTTGTCAGCTTAGCTTACGAGGTCACTTTCTTATTGCACTATGCAAACAGTAATGATAATTTTGCAAAAACAAAAAATTCAATACAATTCTTCTGAAAATAAAAAAGGAGAAAAAAAATTTGTATCTAACGAATTTGTTTACAAAAAACTACAAACTGGCGAGTCAATCAATCGTAAAGAAATTGGAGAAATACACAAAAACTCACATACACAAACTAATATAGAACACTGCAGGAGAATAAGTAAATTTGTTTTTATTTTTTTTTTTTAATACTTGAAGAACAAACGACAACGATCACTTTTTATTTTAAAAATTACTTGTAGTTGTTTTAGTGTTTTTCATTGTTTTGTTTTTGTTGTGTTTTTATTTTTGTGTAGTTGCTTTATTGTTTCAAACATTTATGACATCATCACTCAAGTTTGCACACATTAAATATCGTAGTTGTTGTTTTTGTTTCTTAGTAGATATTTATTTTATTGTTGTTTATATGATTTCCTTTTTGGAGAATCGTAAAAGAACACCAAAAACAAATCACTAAAAAAAACTTAAATAATAAAAACATATGATTATAACTCGCACACATTCTTAAACACTGAAAATTTATTTGAATTTTATTCAATTTAAGTAAATTTTGTTTTATTTATTTCCAAAAAAATAAATGTTGGCCTTGAAAAAAATTAAGCCGGCCATAAATTTTAAGACAATTTTGTGTGTTTCTTGTTGTATTTTTTTGTAGCACCCGCATTGTTTTATTTTTAAACGCGCAAAAATTTGTTGTACTAATGTTGGTTTGATTGAATAAAAACTGGTTTACCTTCAGTTAAAAAAAAAACACACTTTTTTCTTGTTTTATTTGTAATCTAAAACTTAGTAATTGTTGTTTTAAATAAACCACTTTTAAATAATTAAAAATAATTGCAATTATTTTTGGTTGTTTTTTTTTTTTTTTTTTTTTTTGTTATTTTAAATAAAATAAAACTGTTAATATTAATATAAAAATTTACGTTTTTTTCCTAACCGTTCAAAAACTGCTTATTTTTCCGCTTCCTTTATTAAATACACGTCTTTTACCGTTGACGTTTTAAAAGCAACTGAATAATATTTTCATTTACAGCAACACAAAGTTAAATCGCTTTATTCGCTTTATAGTAATCGAATAAAACGGAATAAAGCATTTATCATAAAAAAGCACAACACTGGAATATTCACTCTCCCGGGCGTTTTTTATGCACACTCTCTTAAAAATTTGTTTACATCTTTATGAGTTAATGATGCCATATCATTAACATATTTTAATATTAAGGGGAAGGCAGCTTTTGACCGTTATTTTCAATAAAATTTAAATATGTTTTTTTTAAATTATATGATTAATTATATGAAAATATTAAATTATTCGCAACTTTCTAAATAAAAGTAATCAAAATTTTATTACTTTAAGGACAGATTCTGGTTGTCATTTAAAAAATAATTATGTACCTTGTAATAAATCACTCGAGAGTTGAATGAAAGCGTAGTTTTACAAATTTGCAATAAACACTCAAAATTTTGAATTATGTTAAAAAACTGGGGGTTCCTATATGCATATACATATGATTTTGTTCTTTTTAAATTGTTTTTGAAAATACAAAAATTAGGATTTTCAGTCCCATACATTTATTATTTAAACCTTCTATACATTTCATTTTAATTAAATTTAAATATTAAATTTAAATACTTTTTTTAAATAAAATTTTTTTGATTTAAAAAATGTTTAATAACTTGGAATTTTTAAGAGATTTTAAAGATTAATATCTCGTTTTATTAAAAAAAATTAGCATTTGAAACTTTAAATACAAATATGTTTACTTTTAATGACAAAAGATTCCAAAAAAAAAAATATACATCAATGTCGTAATTTTGATACAGAAAATAAACTTAAAATTTAGGAAACTATGAGCAGCAATAACTTACCCTCAAAACGGTTTTTTACGGCATAATTAAAAATTTTGAAAATTTTCAGTTGTATTTCGAGGGATAATAAAGAATTTTTATTGCAGAGCGATTATAATTATGATCCAAATTTTAAGCAACTATTAAAATTCAATTTTTAATAACAACATTATTATTACCCAGAAAAAATTACTATTAGAAGCTAGACTAATTTAAAAAAATCATATTTTTCCATAAAAGAAAAATATATTTAAAATGTTGGTACATTTTGGTAGGTTTGGTAATTTTTATAGAAAAATTTGGTACGAAAAATATTTTCTTTGCGGCAACGCTGTTTGAAGCTGAAGTCCGATTTTACTGATTTTGACGCAACACAGTGGATCGAATCGCCAAAGATGGCGCTTAATTCAGCTAAGGTATATTTAGCGCTTTGTTTATAATTTTGTTGCAATAATTAGCTCATTAATACATTGAAAAAATACTTTCTGAATTTTAAATTTTTTTAGTATAAACTTCATCATAAATGAATTTTGTCTAAGCAAAAATTATACTACCAGATTTCATGAGGATCGGACCAAATTTTACCGTACCTCCCATATAGGAAACCTTCCCGGTATTACATTTTCGTTCATAACTTCTTTATAAATTATCACATAAACATAAAATTTAGTAAAAATAAATTTTATTTAAGTATTAATCTTATCCAAATTTTAGAAGGATCGATTTATAAATGACCATAGTTTTCATGTAAGAACCTGTCACATTAATGTAAATTCACAATTAATTTTGTGCATTAAAGTGACTTAATATGGCAAAAGTAAATTAGAGCAATTACTTATCTAATTTTTTTAAATATTTTCCGAAAATTCTATATAGTTCCCATTTTAAATAATACAAATAATTAAGTTAATAAAAATTTTATTTTCAATTTTGTTACTTTCATTTTATTTACCCCCTTATTTTGTAAAACGCTTCACTGTACAAATTTTTACATAAAAATTTTTAAAAAACAAAAACTCTTTATATGAACAATTTTTCAATGGGAGGAAAAGTATTTTACAACATAAGGAAGCTAGTTTTTGTTATGAATACTAATTTACCTTGAAATTTATTTATTTATTTATTTATTTAAAAAATACATCTTAGAAATAAAATTTTATAGTGAAAATAATTGATCAATGAAATTCTTCTTAATTGCCAAATTATGACGCATTTCACCCAAAAAACGATTTTCTTCACATATTAAACCCATTTTTTGATTACAATTAGCATCATTCCACTCATAATTTGTATGTTCATAATAATGTACACAATGTTCTAAATTATTGTTATGATCTGGATTTCCTTTGCTCCAATTGGTAAATTCGAAATTTTTACCCGTTGAGTACCAAACAAAAGTACCATCTTTACCCAAATCATTACCACCTATCCAGATATTAGAGCGTTTCTCTAATAAATGCAATTATTTTATATTAAAACGGTTTTAAATGAATATTTCCAATCTCAAACATACCAAATTTTGTGCTTAGTATTTTAACCAAAGCGGCATTTTTTTCTGGTGTATCCACGGCTACCAAGGTCATATTTTTGGCAGAGCATTCATTCCAGGCCTCAAACCAATTGTACTATGGAAGAGTAAACATTTATTTATTTATTTATTTATTTATTTTAAGAGAAATTTATTATTATATTTTTTATATCACTTACCTTCAATTCCGTTTCTATAAAAAATGGTGAAAAATCATCTTCTTGATACCATTTGTGTATGGGTACACTTCCAACAATTTTTATTAATATAAATAGAATTATAAAATTTCTTAAAATTTTTAATTGTTTCATTTTGATTCGTTTATATTACAATAAAAATTTATAATTTTGTGCTATAGTTTTTATACTAAAGTTATTTGGCTTAATTTATTGATAAGCTGGGTGGGTATGAGTTTTGAGCGATTATAAATTTTATGGAATTTCCTTCATATAATTTTAAGATAATTTACATTTTGTATAATATACACATAATTAATACACTTTATGACTAAAGTTTTGAATTAAAATAAGTTTTTTAATAGAAGAATAAAAAATTATATACGAATGAAAGTATGTTTCGAAAAATTATTCCTTTGCCAGAAATATGAAAAAAATAAAATAAAAATAAAAAAAGAATTAAAATCAAAAAGCATGAACATTTTAAAAATCTGCATTTTAATATTAAGTACATTTTTATTCCAGCTTGGAATATCGATGACTTTCATTTTGGGGCCACCTTAATCTATATACAGTGGTGGCCATACAATTAAGTCTCTCATGCACTTTTGAATACAGCTTAAAAATTAATAATTACAACGAAAATTATTTTTTAATAATTGTTTATTTATTTGAATTATAATCCATTTTATTAATTTACACCAAAAATTCTACTAAATAATTATTACTGGTATACAGTGTTGCCAGAAAATTCTCGATATTATCCGCTAAATTTCCAAAAATAATATGCTAAAATCTGCTAAACACAAACTTTTACCCGCGTTTCACATATTTTTGCTTTGCTAAAATTTAAAATCTATTTCAATAAAATGAGAGAATTGCACTGTTTATATAGCTTACCCCAGGTCTACAACTGAGATTAACGCTGATATAATATGTGAGATAACGCCGGCAGAGGAGAGCAACCATTTTGTTTATATTATGTTAAATTTTAAATAAGGTGTACACGTATTTTAATAAATCCTATAAGATATCATTATTTTCAATCAGTCACAGAGTAAACATGTCCTTTTTATTTAAGAAATTCGCACTTTTTTAGCACAATTTTTATAAAAATGTTTTTTAACATGTAAAAGAAACACTAAAAGGAAAAAATTTTACAAAAAAAATTGTTTTTCAGTAATTTCCAAAATGCACATGCACGCACACAAACAAACTTTTCTTTTGTGTATTTTTTGACAGTTCATCTTATAAGATGGTTGTGTAGAGAAATCTCATCACAACAGTCTCATAATACATGTCATAATACTAATATTTGAATCTACACGTGAAATAATTCTCTCAGAGAGCGAATTTGACACTCTCTGACGGGCTGTTATATGTAGTAGTAATATACATTCGTGTATCTTTTATAAAATACATATATTTTACAAAAGGAAAGAAACATACACTCAGAGAAAAATAGACCACATACGTGCTAAAAACAATACCATTCAGTGTCAATAGTGAATCTGCCCCGTATGTGTTCAAATCATTAACGAAAATTAATACCAATTGGCATCAAGTTGATACCATTATTGAATTATTTGTTTTCTATTTTGTATACTTAACATTTATAACATAATGTCTACATTAGAGACTTTTTTATCAAGACAAACGTCAAACTTAATGCGAATTTCTGGAGGGTGGCAACAGTTGCACAAAAACAACAATATGGCGTATTCATTATTGTTTTTTTATATATGCAGTTTAACAACTATAACAAACAAAATAATAATCAACTGTTTAACTAAGGTTACCTTGTATATATTCACACTGATTTTGACGTTTGTTTTGATAAAAATTTGCCTAATGTAGACACTAGGTAAACGAGTGGTATCAAAAAGCCGATACCACATGTTGTCATTATGACAACAACCGTCGTGGATTTTGAATCGAATTTTTTTCTTTAGTGTAAGATACAATACAATAAATCTTGCTGGACTGTTTTTAGCAATTTTTTGTATTTTCTTTCAAAGCAACGCATAGAAAATGTGGTATGATTTGAAAGGTATTTGGAGCGTACATTGGTATATAAAACATATCCAAGAGTGACCTGAGTATTTTTATGTTACAAAAATTTTTTGGTTATTTTTAATCAAAAAACTAAAAAGAAATGACTTTTTTTAAAAAACTGCACGTTCTAAAATATGCCAAGATTTATTTTCCTCCTATAGGCAGTTAGTCAACTTAATAAATATAAGGCACAAAAAAATATTAGATTAGCTTTTAAGAAATATATTTGCCAAGGATAGGGCAAATTTTGTTATTCAGTACCAGTAATCGATTGAAAGATAAAATTATTTAATACCTAATTTTTTATTTTTAAATTATACTATTTTTGAACTTTTAAAAAAAAACATGAAATTAGATTTTTTAATATCAAAGTTGTGTTAGTTGCTAAATTTTTTAACTTTTAATCGTTAATCTATTGGACTTGAATTGTGTGTCTAGATACTATAACACAAAATTTGCAACAATTTAAATTTATTTTTCAAATGAAAAATTAATATATTGAAAAAATAATTGATTATTATAAAAATTTACTTATTATAATATTACATATACATTTAAATAATACTAACAAAATACATTCAAAATTCATTTAAAATATTTGCTACTATCTCATTTTCGAGCAAAATTATTTGAATTATCAAAGGAATAGCAATATGAACCTTATAATTTTATCTATTCTCTAATCTATAAATTACTATTTAAAAATTCCATTTTCATCTTGTTTCGGCATTTGTTTTTAACAAGACCAATGACGCTAAATAAGAGCTCCACTGCAGCATTAGAGAAAGGTAAAACTAATGTAGATATTACAAATTTATGTTAAAAATCTGCTGTTAGTAGGTCGAATATGCTAAAATGCATTTAGCAGAATTTTTCAAAATAAATATACAATTTGCCAATCCATTCTGCCAAATCTAGCAGAAAAAATGTTAAAATGGCAACACTGATAATTTCTTGTAATGGATATCGCCTTCGTTCTCATATTCAAATTTTTATTTTTTTGTAATTTTATTTTCCATTCAAAAAGACATGTGTTCGTTTTGTTTTGCTATTTCTTTATACTTTTGTTGTTATTGTTTCCCCTGTTGATTCATTTCAATTTGAGAATTCATCCACTTTTTCTCTTGAATCTACAACTTTTGTTTGTTAAATTTGCTTTTGTCTTTAAAGCTGCGTCATAATAACGACGTCATTTGCCATTACAGCTAGCTACATATATAAGAAGAAAAACAAAAAAAAAAAAAAAATAGATTTTATTGGAACAGGGGATGATGTATGAACAGATGGAAGAATGTTGGTTAGAGATATTTTTACATAGAAGATATTAACCCTATAAGCACAAAAAATATTTTTTAATAATTTGAATTCAAAAATAAAATTAAAAAAGTGTACAGTAAAGAAAATAACGTTTATTAATAATCACTAATATATTTTAAAAAGATTCAATTTTTCATATAAAAATATAAGAAATCTAAAGACTGCCTCCAATCAAGAAAATAACGTTTATTTGGGATCAAAACTACTGTAGTTTCTTAAATCAAGAAAAAAACGTTTATTTTTGATCACTCAACGTTTATTTTCATATAAAAATATAAGAAATCTAAAAACTGCTGTAGTTTCTCAAATAAGCTTCCAATCAAGAAAATAACATTTATTTGGGATCAAAACTGCCGTAGTTTCTTAAATAAGCCCCCAATCAAGAAAATAACGATTATTTGTGATCACTCATACTTTTAAAAAAATGCCAATTTTTCATATAAAAATACAAGAAATCTAAAAATTGCTTTAGTTTCTTCAAAAAACCTTCAATCTATAAAATAACGTTTATTTGTGCTCACTCATATTTTTTTAAAAAAATTCAATTTTTCGTATAAAAATATAAGAAATCTAAAAACTGCTGTAGTTTCTCAAATAAGCCTCCAATCAAGAAGATAACGTTTATTTGGGATCACTCATATTTTTTATAAAAATTCAATTTCTAATCAAGAAAATAACGTTTATTTGTGATCATTCCTATTTCATACTTAGGAATAGCTCTGAGCTCAGCTGCCCGGTGATCTATCCTGGCAAAAGGGGGCAGCCGAAATGGTGGACCAGTGAACGTAGGATTCAACGGTCTACAGTTAGAAGGCTGTTCAATATAGCCAATCTAAAGAGGAGTCAGACTGACTGGGACAGCTATAGGGAAAGCTTCATTAAGTATAAGAAGGTTATAAGACGGGCGAAACGGACATCATGGATGAATTTCTGTGAATCCGTGGACTCGGTTAACGAGTTGTTAAGATTTAGATGGGTATTATCCAAGGACCCGATGGCACCTGGATATATATAACGGGCGGATAACTCGTGGACGGAGTCTAGCTCGGAGTCCCTCAGCTTACTGATCGAGACACACTTCCATGGCTGTAGGGATGTAGAATCTGATGGGAGGACAGGTAGTGTCAGTGATAACCAACAGTCCGAATCATCGGAGGGTGATATCGATGCGATATAAGAGATGATCACTGGAGACAAGATAAGATGGGCGGTAAACTATATAAGTCACAGGGCCCAGATGGCATTTTTCCGGCCATTCTACAGAATGTCAATGACAGGGTCATCTCACAACTAATGAAGATATTTAGGGAGTGTCTTAAAGTGAGAAGTATTTCCAGGTTGAGGAGAGAGGTAAGGGTCATTTTCATACCCAAAGCGGGTAGGACTACTCACTCGAAGCCCAAGGACTATAGACCGATCAGCCTATCGTCTTTTCTACTCAAGACAATAGAAAGACTGATCGATCTGTATCTATTGAGTAGGATGGGAACTCAGGACATCAGCGACGCTCAACACGCCTATCTTAATACACCTTGGCAGCGTTCCTCGACATTAGGATAGAGGAGATCCCTTCGTTAGGTATTGGTGTATTCCTAATCGAGTGGATCACCCTGACGCTAAGCAGCAGGGTTATCAACTCGAGCATGGGAAACACTTGAATAAAGAAGCTTGTGACAAGGGGCACACCGCAAGGGGGGGTTCTTTCTCCATTATTGTGGCTCTTGGCAATGAACATCATATTCAGACAGTTCGATGCCATGGGAAGGAAGATCGTATTCTACGCTGACGATGTAGTATTGTTGGTCTCGGGTAAATTTCTACCCACGATCAGTCAGGTCATGCAATCTAGGCTGCGAGAACTTTCTCAATGGGCAAATAGTAATGGATTAGGAGTCAACCCTGAAAAGACTGAACTAATTTTGTTTACCGCGAGATGTAAGTTTGAGACATTTAGTCTACCAGTTCTGAATGGGATGGAACTCAGTTTGTCGAGGGAGGAAAAATACCTGGGCGTTTACTTGGACAGCAAATTGTCTTGGAGGAGAAATACTCAGGAAACGGCCAGGAAGGGGCTTAATGCCTACTACGCATGCAAGAACTCTATAGGGAAAAATTGGGGTCTAAAACCGGTATTTGTATACTAGATATACACATAGGTTGTGAGACCTATACTCATTTATGGATGTTCGGTATGGTGGGAAGCGTTGAAGAAAGGATCGTATAGGAACCTTCTTTCTAAAGTTCAGAGATGTGCTTCAATTGGCATTACGGGTGCCGCAAAAAGTACACCTCAGGCAGCACTGGACATCGTTCACCACCTTTTTCCAATTGAGGAATTCGTGAGAGGTATAGCTGTGCGGAGCTTATTTAGACTGAAGGAATTGAGATTAATAGGGAGCTTCACAGCGGGGCATGGTAGCATACTTAATGAAGTCAAGTTGAATGGTCAAACATTATCCTCGGCCGCCCAAACGGACTATGAAGGTATCATAATTGACTTCGGGCCCACTCCCATTATTGAAATCCCTAGTAGGGACCTCTGGATTGGAGCGAAGAAGCTCCACGGAGGATGTGCTATCTTCACGGATGGCTCGAAGATGGAAGTAGGCACAGGGGCGGGTGTCTACTTCATGGAAATAGATATCAAGCGATCTTTTAGATTGTCTGATAGTTGCAGCGTTTTCCAGGCAGAAATTGTAGGCTTTTACAAGGCCCTATAATTGCTGGAGGAGAATGTTGAGAGGGACACTGAAGTAACTATCTATGTGGCAGGCAGCACTGATGGCAATGACAAGTTAGTATGTCAGGTCCAGGTTAGTGCTGGAGTGTAGGAAGGATTTTAGGAGATTAATGGATACCTACAGTAAAAGACTTTGTTGGTTTCCTGGTCACTGCGATATTCCCGGCAATGAAATAGCCGATGAGTTAGCTGGTAAGGGCTTGGAGTTGGACAGGTCTTTTAGGAGGTATCAGTTAGGTCATATTTCATGGTCATAAGGGAATAGACCATAGGTAGAACGATTGATGCTTGGGGGTATAGATCGGACTGCAGGGTATCTAGAGCGATATGGCCTAGTCTTAAACCAGCAGATTCGAAGCATCTCTAGGCCTGAGTCGTGTGAACCTAAGGACCATTGTTGTCATTATTACTGGTCACCTCGCAATAGAGAATATGATGCAATGATGTAGAGGAGCTAGAGACAGTGGAACCTATACTCTGCCACTGTGTAGAGCTTCAGCGAAGTAGACTGAGGTGTTTTGGGATCACACATATTTTTAAAAAAAAATTCTATAAAAATGTAAGAAATCTAAACACTGCTGTAGTTTCTTAAATAAGCCTAAAATCAAGAAAATAACGTTTATTTGTGATTACTCATATTTTTTATAAAATTCAGAAAATATAAGGAACCTAAAAACTGCTACAGTTTCTTAAATAAGCTTCTAGTCAAGAAAATAACGTTAATTGATAATCACCAGGGCAACCAAAAATATGCAAAGTCATATTTTTTTCCTGTGCTTCAAGTTGACCAAACTGTTAGTTATTTATCCGTTTTAGACAATTGTAATTTTGCATATTTTATGCTTAGCAGCGTATTTTGCATTACTTTCATAGAAAGTGTTTTAAGCGCATAAAAATGCGCTTAAAACACTTTTTTTAGAGCATATTGTTGGTTGCCCTGGTGATCACTTGTATTTCTCTTAAAAATTCTATATTTCATATAAAAAAAATCAGAAAACTTAAAACTACTGTAGTTTTTAAAATATAAACGTCCAATCAGGATAATAACATTTGTTTGTGATCACTTATATAATATGAATATTTTGTATAATATGTATATTTTTTCACTGCATGTAAATATTTAATTGTATTTGAGTTTGATGCTAACTCATGTTACATTAACAGACTTTTGTTGTATATTTATTAAATATGAAAAAAACTTAAATATTATTGAATACTGATTTTTTGATTTTTTTATAATTCAAACAATTGGTCAATAAAATTTTTCTTAATTGCAAAATCTTTACGCGATGCTACCACAAAACGATTCTCTTCACATATATAACCAATTTTTGCTTTACACGAGCCATCATTCCATTCGAAATCGGTTTGATCCCATATATGAGCACAATTCTCCAGGCCCTTATAATTATCAGGATTTCCATTACTCCAGTTGCTAAAATCAAATTGTTTGCCAGTGGAGGACCAAATATATTTGCCAGTTTCACCTAAATCATGACCACCCAACCATAAATTTGGTGCTTTTGCTAAAAACGAAAAAAAAAAATTAATTTTGATTTTTTGCGATTAACATGAACTGGTTTATGATTGAAAGAAAAAATCTTACCAAATTTCTTTCTTAACACAGTCTGTAAAGCTTTATGTTTTTCTGTGGTATCCACAGCTATTAAAGACATATTTCTTGCGGCACATTCATTCCAAGCTTCATGCCAATTATACTATTAAAGATATTTAGAATTTTTATAAATATTACTATAATTTTAATATATGAACTTAGGAACAATTTATTAAAGTTACTCGTATCTTTACACCATCTGAGTTAAAATTTATAAAATCTGTGTGCGAAAAATAATTCTGCATCTTTAATCTACAAACTATGAACCACAAATAAAGAGATATACTCAGATAAAAATAGTGTAAAAATATCTTTTACAATTTGTTTTCACATTTAATTAAATTACTTTATTTTCGGTATTTATAAAAAATGTTGGCAAGTCTTCCGTTTTATACCATTTATCCACTGGTATACTATTGGCGAATTTCATTAAAATTGTCACTAACAAAATGCTTTTTAATATTTCCATAACTTTTAAAAATGTATTCACTAAAGATTCTTTACAATTGTATTTATAAGAATTTCTTAAAATTTAATTAACATGAAATTGATAAGACAAAAAACAACTCGTTTTAATGGAATGAGAGGCAATGAATAATTTGTGAATCCCCCATGATATTTTTTTTTTTCCTTTTATAAATAAATAATACTTAGCTTAAGAGATATTGTTTTATTAAAAGAACAACAACATACATACTTATATAGATGTTTAAATCCTCTTATCAGATAATGTGTTCACATTGTTGCAATCTCAGTTTATTACATAAATAAAAAATCGGAAAATATAGGACTGTCGACAAATTACCAGTTTATATCTCTCAAAGTAAAAATAATTGAAATTCCCAATATCTACATGACTAAACATTCCCAAATATTTTAATAGGTATTTTTTATTAAGTCACAACCCAGCAAAAAGTTTTTGGTTTTCGGTAATAACAACTACTTATTAAAGTAGTTTCTTGGTAATGAGGCGTCATTATTATTTGCCTACTCTGATTTACATTAATAAGTACTCAATAGTATAATAGCGCAGTAATACTGCAATCACGTGGATGAGTTGGCTAGAGCGCCGGATTAACAACCAGAAGGTTGTTGGTTCAACCCCATTCTGAAGCTGTTAGTTTTTCATAACAAAATGTCTAAAAAGATATTTTTAGGATGCTAAGTGCGAGATGGTGTACTGAGTAAGACGTTAGTCAGTAAAAACGAATGGGGTTAGTGTGTGTCCAAGTTCGAGTCTCACTGACGGCAAAATTTTGTGTTTTTTTTTTTTTTATTTTTGTTTTCGTTTAGGTACATATTTTTGAGTACCCCTAGAGTCAAAAAATAACTACATGAATTTGTGGACAAGTCGAACAAAAATAACTAGTTATTCAGGCAATTATACCTGCTAGCTTACCAGGAAAGCAAAGTTTTTGCTGGGAATCTATATTATATTCCTTACAGTCGAATTGAGATAACACCTTAACTTATTTTTACTAGAAATTTCTCTGTGAGGAGGGAAACTTGCCATTTTACCTTTTTTTAAAATATAATAGTATTTAATATATAGATTAGTATTTTTAAGTATTTTAGTTGAATTTTTTTGTCTCCCTCAGCAAGTTTTTATTCAAACCAAAAAGATTCTTAAGTCTGCTTTAACGGATGTCATTATTATTGCAACAAACGTTAGACAAATGTTTCCTTCTTAAACACTCTGCAGTAAAATGTTTTCTTGTTAGCATTAACTACAAAAAAAGAACTGACTTAAAATCCTATAAAAAAAATAATGATAAAAAATATACACTGCCCGCCACTTGAATAAGGAATCACATTTTTTTTAACTTTAATTAAGTATATCTCCTAAACTGGAACAAATCAAGATTACCGGCACTGTTGATTTTTTAAAAAATTTTCTTTTCGGCAAAAGCACTATTTTTGGGTAAAAAAAGTTACATAAAAATTTTTCTCCGTTTGAGTTATAGATACTTTAAGTTATGGTGTAAGAATGCAATTCTCTCCTTCCTCCTTTAATGAAAATAAACAATATGGGTATCATTGGGAAGGTCTTGAGAAGGCCTTTCGATTGATATATAAAATGTGTCAAATCATTAACCCATTGTGAGACAATATGATATTTTATTACTTTTTATTTTGACTTTTTTTACAAAAGTACCGTTATCTCAAAAATATATCGATATAACGGTACTCTCCTGCACATCAAATCATTTAGAGAACATTTCAAGCTTTCATATGATCCCCATATTACACTCCTAGCCCATTAAATAACAAAAATGTAGCACTTTAAAAATTAATATTCAGAGAAATGAATCGATTTTTACTCATAATATATTTGTTAATATTATAATTTATGACTATATATGTAATATGGATATCATTAGAAAGGTCTTGAAAAAACCTATAGTCATATTTATAATACGTATATAATTGGAAAGGTCTTTAAATCTCAAAAATAAACAAATAGATACAAAAATATATAAAAATACTTAGTAAATATTATTTAATTTGCATTTTTATTTGAATTTTTGATAAAAAAATTAAAACAAGATTATAAAAAATCTTTGAAACAAATCAAGGTTACCAGCACAGTTGGAATTAAAATGTATTTTTTTAATGTTAATAAAGGTTTTTCTGTGTAGACGGCCTTCGGCTTCGCTGAATAAACTTTTTTTTGGAAATCAAAAAATTTTTGTAAGTACCGGTATTCTTTTTAAATAATTTTTAATTTTTATTTAATTTTTAACAAAGTTGTAAAAATGATAAGACTTATTATATATTTTTAAATTATGATATTAACAAATATATTACTAGTAAAAATCGATTAATTTTTCTAAATATTAATTTTTAAAATGCTATACTTTTGTTATTTAATGGGCTAGGAGTGTGACATGTGTATCATATGAAAGCTTGAAATATTCTGTAAATAATTTGATATATAGGAGAGTACCGTTATATCGATATATTTTTGAGATAACGGTACTTTTGTAAAAAAAAGTCAGTACATAAAATAATAAAATATCATTTTGGCTCGCAATGGGTTAATGTTGTATAACGTTTTATATATCAATCGAAAGGTCTTCTCAAGACCTTTCCAATGATACCCATATTGTTCATTTTCATTACAGGAGGAAGGAGAAAATTACATTTTTATATTATAACTTCAAGTACCCATAACTCGTAAACTAAGAGCGAGCGGGCAAAATTTTTTACATTGCTTTAATCACAAATAAAAATGCTACTGAATCATTATCAAAATTATTTAAAAATCAAGTGTGCTGGTAATCTTGATTTACGCCGAAATAAAAAATATACATATTTTGTTATACTAACATTATGCATTTATTTAAAGACATATATTTCTGTGGTACTTTTTCGTGTGTCACTTGAATAAGGAATATTTTATAACTAAGCAAACTGTAATTTATTTTTAAATTTTAGGTTATAAAAATGAAAGTTATTATCTTCTAGCATTCAATTATTAATGAGTACTGCCACTATTTTTAGAAATAACCTCAAAAATGCGATTTGGCATCGACTTGTATAATGTCTCTAAGTAATTTAGCGAAATTGAACTCCATGCTTCCATTATTGCATCCTTTAAGGATTCTATCGTCTCAACTTGTTTTCCTCCTTCATAAACTTTTCTTGCAAGCCAACCCCAGACATTTTCCATTGGATTCAGGTCTGGTGAATATGGGGGCCAATTCAAAAGTTGAACACCTTGTGGATTAATCCATTGTTTTACCGCTCTGGCGGTATGAATCAGAGCGTTGTTGTGTTAGTACGTATAGGGTATGGGTCCAAAGAAATCATTAAATTTTGGAAATGCTTTCTCCAGAAAGTCGTTGCTGTCATTTTGTTGGATACAAAAACCAATTCTATGGTACCATAATACGAAATGGCACCCTATACTATTATTCCGCCCTCTCGACTGTGTCTGCGGCTCAAAAATAATGCCTCCTTATTTAGGTCATGGAAGTAAAATTATATTATACCCGTCGGGACCATCAATATTAAACTTTTTTTCGTCGGAAAATACAACTTTAAACCAATTGTCGGACCATGTCATTGTATTTTTGTCAAACTCTAGACGTTGTGATTTGCGTTTTTCATAGTGATGTTTTTTTTTGCAGTTTTCGTCGGACTGTGTATGGGCACGACTTTAAAATACAGTGCACTGTTCTTAGACTGGCTCTGACTCCACTTTTTTCACGTATTTTTGATACCGACATGGCAGAATTTGATGCAATTCTAAGAATTTTTCGTCTTTCTTTTGGAGTTGTTAAGAGCCATACCACGTCCCATTTTGAATAAAAACTATTTGAAAACTATCAAATTAAAAATTCTCTAGCCGTTTATATTGAAAGTAATTCAAATTATAGCCTTCCTGATTAATATTAAAAGAATTCCTTATTCAAGTGACACACGAAATAGTACCACAGAAATACATGTCTTTAAATAAATGCATAATTTTAGATTAATGAAAATATGTATATTTTTTATTTCTTCAGGAAACTAAAGCCAACACTTTGAAATTTGGTTGCGTAAAAAACTGAACTTTCGTTTAGGAGATATACTTAATTAAAGTTAAAAAAAAATGTGATTCCTTATTCAAGTGGTAGGCAGTGTACATATGAATATGGAAGATTCATTTTAAAAATCATTTTTACTAAAAGGGAAGGTATAACAAGAGAAATAAATATATATACATATGTTAACAGAAACTTTTTAATAAGCATAATAGATATTTGTCCAAAAGATTTTAAAGCAATAAATAATTAAAATTATAAATAAATAAATTTATTTTAGTTTGGAAAATAATTTTATATAAACCCTAGTCATGTTGCAGGAGATACCTTCCTTATAAATAAGCAAGTAAGAAAGATATAGTCGGTCAAGCCCGACTATATCTGATACCCCTGTGTGGGGTATCATATGGCAGGGGTCTTATATTTCGTGGAGGGGTCTTATATTAGACCTGTGGACAATTGTGGACCGATACTTTTACTAAGTGTAAAATAAAATATACGAATACAGAATATTGTGTTAATACTAACATTTATATGAATTTATACACTTTAGGGTAATTCCCGAAAGTGGGCTTACATGGGAGCTATGGTAAATTATGAAGCGATCCTCATAAAATTTGTCACTATGATTTCTACTTATATAAAACTTATTTGTGTCGAATATAAATCTGATACTAACATTTGTATGTGATTTATGCACTTTTAAGTGATTTTCTTAAGAGGGTTTTATATGGAAGCTATGGTCAATTATGGACCGATCTTCATGAAATTTAGCATAAAGATTGAAAATTATACAGGACTTCCTTACACCGAATTTCATTAAAATATTGCTATATTTAATACATTTATGATCGTTAAACCCCTATTCAGGGAGGACATTTGTATGGGGACTAGGTAAAATAATGGACCGATCATCAGCAATTTCAAAGCCTTCGTCCTTGTGTCATGAAAGTCCTATATGCCAAATTTCATTGAATTATCTTCAAAATTACGACTTGTACTTTGTTTACATGGACATCCAACCTGGTATACTTTAAGATGGATGTTGGATGATTTTTTTTTTTTTTTTGTGCGTTACAAACATTAGCACAAACACATAATACCCCAACCACCTATAAAAAATGTCAATTATTTTTTCACCATATTTATCTTGGGTCTTTAATTTTAAGTACGTTGTTTGCATCTTGTAAATATTTGAACAAGGAAATTATTCGTACATTTGTAAAAAAAAAAAAAAAAAAAAAAAAAAAAAAAACTGGCACTTAGATTCTACATGAAAAGAGAAGATTTGAAAAAGTGTTATGTATATAGAAAACAACTAGAAGTCCAAGTTGCGTTAAAAAATGTAACTCAGATGTCAAAAAAATCGAACTCTTTGTATGTGTTAGTAGAATTTTCTTCGGAACTAATTTATATGAGTGAAAATATTTTTTTTTGCTGAGCGCATTAAAAGAGTTGGACTTCTAGTCATTTTCTATTGTTATGAATATGAAAAATTAAAGAGAACTTTTTGTAATTCAAATAAGAGAAATAGTTAGGGGTTTCATTAAAAAAGTTACTCGTATACCAGATAAAAATTACAAAGGCAATATATATATATATCAATTTATTAAAAAAACAAGTAAGAAAGCTATAGTCGGTCAATCCCGATCACATGATACTCTACACCATTGTGTGAACGTCAGGTGATTTTCGGAGGGGTTTTGCATGGAACTAGTAGCCAAATATGAACCGATTCTTATAATAAAACATACATATGCATAATATTATATCGATAATAACATTTATATGAATTTTAATAATAATAACAATAACAATAATAATAATAACAATAATAATAATAATAATAATAATAATAATAATAATAATAATAAATGAGCCTTATATAGGGACTACGGTCATTTATGGACCGATTCAAATAAAATTTGGCACTAAAATTTTTACTTATATAAAACTTGTTTGTGTGTAGTCCTAACTAGATTTATAAGAAATTTTCAGAACAAGGATTTATGTGGGAGCTAGTGACAATTATGGATCGATCCTTACAAAAATGTGTGCTTATACAGAACTTATTTATACCAAATTGTATTATAATATTGCTTTATTTATAACATTTACCCAATACCGGAAGAACATTTGTATGAGACCTAGCTGAAATAGAGGACCCATCCAATAGCCAGTTTTAATAGGGATCGTTCTGGATTCAATTTCATTTATTAATTTTTTAGCTTTATTTATTACAGATAAAATATTACAGTTTGATTACAACATTTACACGTCTTTGATTTTTGATCCAATAGAATATCATATACTAAATTTCATTGCATTTTTGTAATTTGAATATAAAATTTACACCGTCTAAGGTGATTGTGCATTACAAACATTAGCACAAACGCATAACACCCCAACCACCTATGGTGTTGTGAAGTATAAATGGAAACAACATCTATTAGAATTTCCTGCATAAGCTTCTCGCTTAATCTGGGACTAGGAAATGAATTATAAGATTTATGAAAAGCCTTTAATTAAAAATAAAATTTGGTAATTTTAGAACGAGACTAAAGTCAAAATTAAAGCCTCAGTTTGTAGATTCGTAACGCTGACAGTTACGTGAAAGTAAGTAAAAATCTAATTCAAATTGATATTTATGTAAATACATATCTAATAAATATGTATGTGTGTTGTATATGTAACAGATTGAGTCATACACGTTACGAATCCACTAACTGAGATTTAAAATTGAACTCTAAATAAAAGACATCAGGTTATGTAAAACTATTTTTCCAATTTTAGATTTTAAAACATTTGTTTGTTGTGTTAAAATAAAAAATTTTCTATATTTAAAATTGGCTATATTTAGAAATGCTAAGGCATAGTGTAATTGTCTTGTTGAATTTATTTTCTAATTGTTTGAATTTTCTCTTCAAAATACCTTTCATCAAAAAATGAAATCTTCCAATTCCTCGACACACTTTTCAAACTGAAAAATAATATATTTTTCCTTTTTTCAATACAACCAATAAACAAATATTTAACAATTTTTTTAATAAAAAAAAAAACACCAAAAAGCTCACATATCTTTGCTTCTTGATTGAAATTCATAAATTAGGCTTTAGGATTAGGATTTGAAGGAGGATTAGTTTTATAAATGGATATAATAAAAAAGCTAGATCATGTGTAGGAGAATATATATTAGACTGCAATAAAAATTTACCGATTTTTTACTTTTGACCGTAATTCCCCCTTGAATCGTTCATTGGATTGTAAAAATATATTGTATGAAATATTAGTGAAATCGGATATCGTTAACCCATAACGCAACGGACCTGAAGTTTGTATGTTGCGTTTATATGGAGTAGATATTTCTTTTTTACAGTTTTTAGAAAAATTTTGCTATTAAATACTTCGCTTTGTAAAAAAAAAAATTAAGAAATCGTAATGTACACATAATAATCTATCAAACAAGATATAAAAAGAAAAAATCGGTTAAAATATGTTATTACAAATTCCCCAGACAATTAATGTGTTTTTTGACCACTTGTGTAAGGAGTGTGGAAACAAATTTTTAATTAAATTAAATTTGAACTGAAAAATACGTTTTTGTTTCTCCAAGATCCTTTCCATGCTTGGTTAAAAAAATTTGAATTTCTTTTAATACTGTTTCAAAACTTCAATTTCAAACAAAAATTTTGTTAAATAAATTTCAAAAAAGTTGGAATAAAACTTTGCACTTTGTTTTTTAACTTAGTTTTTTTTTTAACTGATATTCAAACTAAACAAAATTATTACACAATAAGATAAAGATAAATCATATCTCAGAAATATATTTTGAAATTTTTAAGAAAATTGGACAAGGATTATCTTTAAAATAAGAAAATCAAAGATCAAAATTTTAAATATTTAAAATTTTTAGGGAAAACATCACGAAAAACTATTGTTTTATCTGGATTTGGACTTTACTTGTCAGAATGAGGTAATTATCCTTTTATTTGTCCATGATATTAACTAATAAAATTTACTTTACAAATATTTAAGACAAAGTGCATTTAAATAAATGCTGACCCCAAACTCACTTGAGGATTAAATTTGCCTTTTTTTACTACTCATATCAATGAAGGTATTTCAGCTATATTTTCACAAAATTTTATCGAAAACAAGACAAAAATATATAAGTTTTCATTATGTATTCCTTAAAACTTTCAATATTCAAATTTTGCTGTTGGACCTTCGATTTTTAAATATTATCCTTGTCCAATTATCCTAGAAACTTCAGAATGTAATAATTCTGTTTAATCTCAATATCAGTTCTAAAAAAAAAATCACTTTATAACTAAAAAATCAAAAAAATGCCTATTTGCCGAAATCTGAAAAATTCAAATCGCAATTACGACAAGGTACTGACCTAATTCTTTTTCATTTTATTTCCTGTGATGTTTATTCCAACTTTTTTGAAATTTGTTTAACAAAATTTTTATAAATTTGAAATTGGAGTTTTGAAACAGTCTTAAAAATTTCAAAATTTTTTAACCAAGCATGGAAAGAAAGATGGAAAGAGGTTTGAATTGGAGGGAAAGTATAGACAAGAAAATATACATTTTTAAAGGTGCAGTCTAACATACATTTACTGATACCTTCAATTTTCACTTACAAAAATTTCTATATTGTTTATTTCTTAAGATTGTATTTTTTTTACCAAAAATATTTTTCGAAAATTATTCTTTGTTATGACCATATTTGTTTAAATACCCAGTAAAAACTTTGCTTTCCTGGTAAGCTAGCAGGTATAATTGGAAACAAAAATAAACTACTTATTTTTTGCCTGAATAACTAGTTATTTTTGTTCGACTTGTCCACAAATTCATGAAGTTATTTTTTGACTCTAGGGGTACTTAAAAATATGTACATAAAAGAAAACAAAAATAAAAAAAAAAAACAAAAAAACTTTGCCGTCAGTGAGACTCGAACTTGTACACACAGTAACCATTCATTTTTACTGACTAACGTCTTACTCAGTACACCATCTCGCACGTAGCATCCTAAGCGACAAAGACTCTATTTAATTCAAAATATCTTTTTAGACATTTTGTTATGAAAAACTAATGTCTTCAGAGTGGGGTTGAAGCAACAACCTTCTGGTTGTTAATCCGGCGCTCTAGCCAACTCATCCACGTGATTGCAGTATTACTGCGCTATTATACTATTGAGTACTTATTAATGTAATACAGAGTAGGCAAATAATAATGACGCCTCATTACCAAGAAACTAATAAGTATTTGTTATTACCGAAAACCAAAAAGTTTTTGCTGGGTATTTTAAGGAAATCTCCTTCTTAGGCAAACCCTACGTATTGGTTGTGTTTGCAAAACACAGAGAGTGAGAGGATAAACAAGAAAATATACATTTTTAAAGAGCTACTACTTAGCCCGGCTTAAAATGTAAAAGTTTGTCATCATCAAGTATCAAACAACAGTCGTTATTAAACCGTCTTTACAATAACATCTTAAAGAATTTAACGGTTTTTAAATTAATATTTGTTTTCTTTTTTTTTTTCATTACTGTTAGTTGCAACTATTAACAGCATCAATATGAAATTATATTGGCATCTATTCGTTGTTGTTGCTGTAGCCACAATAAAAGAAAATTGTAAGTTTTCACTTTAATTACTCTTTTGCTCCAGAAAATATTTATAATACATAATAAAAAATATGTACATATAAAAGAAAAATTTTTCTTTTCATCCAAAAGCTAAATTGCTAAAATAAATTACAATTTCTTTATCAGTATGTGTGCCAGCCATACGTCCCTTATCCCAGCGTGGCATTATATATCCCGAAGATAATTGGGATGATTGTTTCCTAGACAAAGCTTCCATGCAGCCTGGTATATGCAAAAGTCTTGAAGAATGTCCCGAAATACTAAATAAATGGAATAAGAACAATATCGTACCCAAAACTTGTTATTTTATCAAGAAGGAACAATTTGTTTGCTGTCCCATAGAAACTACTACTAAAGAAGTTGTCTTAATTAATACTAAAAAAACTGACGCAGATGACTTCGTAACTAGCAAGAAGCCAAGCAATATCTTTTTAGATATATTTAATACCGAACCAAACACCTTCACCGAAAAACCAAATACTATAATTAGTGAAAAACCTATTAAAGGATCTTTTAATCTTAATTTTTTTCTCAACAATTTAACAACAACAACTCGGAAAACCCTAAACGAAACATCCACTAAAAGGCCTTCCAATATATTTCTTGATAAAATTGTAAACAATAGCAAAGACAATGCTGTTGATATTGAAACTAATACTAAGAAACCTTTCAACTCTAATAATGCAACTTCCTCGAAAAGTCCTTCAATAATTATACCCAATCATTTTTCAACCGATAGCCCTTTAAATACTAAAAGACGCAGTGAATTAGGTTGGCTATTTTTTTTTATAAAAAAATAAATTTATAATTAAACGTCTTTTTTTAATTTGTTTTATATTTTTTTTTTTTCTACAGAATGTGATTTACATAATTCATATACAATCGACATTAATGGACCATCCTCTTTAACAAATGAATTTCCTTTTATGGTAAGATGACACTGAGAAAACAAAATTAATTAAATTTATACAGAGTTTTTTTGCGAAGAAACAGACAACAAAAATACATTTAATTGTTTTGTTAAAAAATACTTAAATTTTTAAAATTCGTCATTATTTTTATTAATAACTTGGAAACAAAGCAACTTAAATGTTGTTGGTAGAGTGTTTCAAAAAGAGTTGTAATATTTAAATATAATTCTTTTTAATGAAAAACAATTAAAATTATATTATACATCTATAGTAGGAGCTCTTTTATGAAGAATACAGATAAACCTCGATTTACGCGGTACTTGATTTAAGCGACTTTTTTTATAACACGGTTCAATAATAGTTGCCACTTTTTAAAATACGCGTTTTTATTTAAAGCGATATTGCACAGTGGGGAAGAATCGAAATTTTTTGTAAATAAATCTGTAACTTCTGATCGGCTGGTTGAATTTTCATGAAATTTGGTATAGGCGTAGCGGAAGAGTGTACAATGTAAAGTTTGGAAGGGGGACACAACAAACCCCTCAGGGCCGGAGCTAAGGGGGCTCAAAGTTAGGTACCTCTGACATAAAAAATTTTTAAACGCTTGCCAAATTTTGGTTTCTCGTCCGATTTCAAATATTTTTATATATTATTGTAGACCCTAATAAGACCTATAAAAAACATGCTTACATGTCCTATATATCTCTTATAGTTTTTAAAGTTATTTGCGTTTGAATTTTTAAGCACCATAATTTTGTATGTTCTTGGTCCAATTTTTTTTTTCATATATATCCTAGTATTTCCGACCGATTTTATTAGTTTTTTTCCTATCTAGTTAAAGAACAAAATTATCTATTGAATTAAAAAAAATTGAAGTCGATATCTTTACCGAGTCCAAAAATAAACGATTTTGAATTTGAAAATTCCAAAAAAGACGACTTTTTGTGTTTTTTTAGCCGAAAAAGTATCTACACTCTTTTTTATCTAAAATAAAATTTTCTTTAGCAACATATAATATTTTTGCAGTTTTCTGAAAGGTAACTTCACAGAGATGACTTTAAGATAAAAAACTAGCCCAATAACTCAATTGGTCATGGTACACACCCTCCCGAATTTGACCCATTTTATATGAAAGTTTTGATTTTAGACCATATTTTCTCAAATCCCAAGGCACGAATCTACAAACGGAATATATTTTAAGAATCTTCAATATTTTGTTAAAAGTTTTAAATCAAAATCTACGGGACTTCGGAAAAATGTGGATTCTATAGCCAAAAATGTAAAAAATCCCATTTTTGGGAATTTTGATTAGTTTATTTGGGAATTCAAGAAAACCCTAACCCTGATTGAAATATGGTTAACGCGCTTTTATTTACATCCACATTTCATGCAAATTTCATTAACATATCTTTGTAAACAAATATGTTATTACAATTAAAAAATTTGTATTCTCTCCAAAAACCCCAAATTGGGCCTTTTGTTTGGTTTATTTCTAAATAGCGAAAGAAATTTTAAAAATATATATTCCAAATTAGGCTTATCCTTTAGCATATATAATTTCCGATCTTTTGCAAAAAGATTCAAGTCAATATCATGTCTCATTTCAGAAATATGCGCCTTTAAACTTTTATATTTCCAATTTATTGTATATATGACTATATTTTTACAAACTTGCAACTTTTGCCTTTAGTTTTGCGTGAATAATTATTTAGAAAATTATGAATATTTCTATATACTTTTAATAATATCTATACGCAAAATAATTTTATAAAAATAATTAATAAAAATTTTTTATTTTTAATAGCGTTGCCACATTTCCCAAATTTAAGTAGATCTTTATCCTTTTCTAAACATTCATATATTTCTATTAATGAATTTAAAATAACAAAACAAACAAAAAATGTCTATTTTAACAATAAGTATTTTATTAGTTTACATTTATGGTGTTTACCAATATATTGGTACAAAGATTTTAATAAGTAATGACAAACCTTGAATTGCGCGAAATACAGTACTGTGTAAATTTATAAAAAAAAATAACATTTTTTTTTTTTAGTAAGTGTTTGAAATAGCTCCAATTGCTAGAAAAAAAAGAAATGTTTTGGATTAAAATGCATTTATAATTTGAATAAACCAGATTATAAAAATATATAAATAAAATATAAATAATATGATTGAATAAAAAAGTAAATTTTTGACTATCAATGTCATTTATTCCAAATTTAATATTTCAAGGAAAATTCTCAAGCGATTTCAATGACAATAAATAATTTCTATATTATTTTAATTTAAATCAATTAAATTAAAAAAATTAATAAGTATTTAATGCACCATATAATTTATTTTTTAACAACAAGAAATATAGATTAAAAAGTAATTTAACGTGATTTAAAGGTCCCAAAACAACATTTTTAATTTAATTAATGTTTCAATTTATGGCCAAAAAATATAATTTTTAACCTATTCTGAATCTTATTTTAAACGCGGTCTCAATGAGCCGCGTAAATCGAGGTTTATCTGTACATATAAGCAACGCTTTAAAATTGGTTTGGAACTTTTGTTTTTATTAGAACTTAATTTACGAGAAAGAGCTTGAATTTTTAATTTTTTTTTTTTTGCATTTTGCTATAGCCTATTATTTGGGATTTTCGAAATACCTAAAAGCGCAACCACTTTTTGCTTACTACTTTTATAATCAAAATGACTAAAATGGCATTTTTCATTAAAATGTTTTTGAATGTTTTTTGGACCTTTTTATTTTTTTAATATTTATACCCTACACCACCATAGGTAATATCCGACTGGCTTGCTGTCTATGTAAACCTAGTGAACAAAGTACAGGTCAAGGACGAATCCTATTAAGATTATTTCGCCTAGCCACCATACAAATGTCATCCCGAAATATGGATTTAACGATTATAAATGCACAAATAAGTTGTAAATAAGTACTAACTTAACTCGGTGTGCTTCGCATAAATAGGCCTATTATGTGATAACTAATATTTACTTGTAAGAGGGTTTCTACTTATCCTAGTCTGAAATCTGAAATTTAATAAAATTATTCGTACAAAATTTTAAGACTTTCACTGCAATAGTTCCTTAGATATATGATAATTAATATTGATTTAATATAGGAGCTGCCAACTCCTAGACTTTCTTCATCACAATCTTTTTTCATCACAATTGTAAATCTTAATAAGAAAATAATTCCTTCAAAATGTTAAGACTTATTCAATTTTTTAGGTATGAAATTATTAATATTTGTTTTGTATGGGGGCTTCCACACCCCCTAGACCTGTTCGTCCTATTTTCATATCAATTGTGAATTGTGATAAGAAAATTATTCCTACAAAATCTTGAGGCATTCACTGCAATAGTTATTTCGACTTGCGATAATTTAGATTTACTTTGTATAGAGGCTAATACTCACCCAAGATCTAGCCGTCTTTTTTTCATCTAAATTATGAACATTAATAAGAAAATTATTCCTGCAAAATCTTACGATAATATATACTTTGTATGGAGACTACACTTCACCCTACTCCGATCGAAAAATAAAATAGCCTATTTTACTTTCGGAGCTTACAGGAAAATGCTGTGAAAATTTCAAGAAAATCGGTCCAGCAGTTTAGCTGTGTATAAGATACAAAAACAAACACAGATTATATATATATTATGTTATTATATATTATATATCATATCATAAAGATCGGTATATAATTGAGTCCCTCTTGCCAAAATCACTTCAACGTGCATAAATCCCAAATGTCAGTATCAGTTAATATTTGAAACAATTAAGTTTTATATAAGTAGAAACCACAGCACCGAATTTTGTAAGGACCGGTCCATAACTGACATAGCTCCCATATAAGGCCCACTTCCGGGAATTACCCTAAAGTGCATGAACCCCATATAAATGTTGGTATCAACAATATTATGTATACGTTCACAATTTGTCACAGATCCCATATAAGAACATTGCATATACACAATGGTATAGGGCTTGTCTGACTATATATTTCTTAATTGTTTAACTTGTATTTTTATTAAAATCTCAAAATTTTCATCAATTTTATATTTGTTTTAAAAAATATAAAATATAAAAATTTTATTTTGCTTTTTAAAAAAATAAAATTTTTAAATTTGCTATGTTTGATAAAATATCATTCTGTGAACCTTAGAATTAAAATACTAAGAAAATATTATTGAAAACTATTGCAGCAAAAGTTTGAAATTACAATTTCACGGAAATACCTATCTCATCAACCACCAAACTTAGAATAAAAGTGGAATGGATAGGACCAGGGGAAATGATACCCTGAAATGATACAACGAAAATAATAAATATCGTATATCTTAATAACTTTTACAACAAAAGTCTAGGAACAGGGAATATGGTACCAGTCATACAAAGTAAATATTCGTTTTGAAATATCCAAGGAATAGATTGTAATGATCTTAAGCCTTGTTCAGACCGGCGCGAAATTACGAAATTTCATGACGAAATTATGAATGAAATCTAGAGCTAAATGACATTTGATGTAATTTCGTGAACAGCTGATACTTATTGTTTACATTTTAAATTGTTATAGGGGTGAATAAAGTATTTTGAAATGGAAACAAATAAGAAACTTTTATTTACTAAATTGGAAATTATTAATTTGTAAAAATTAAAAATGTAAAAAGGATAGGTTTCATTTTGCAAAATCACTTTAATAATTAATTTTAAGATTTGTGTTTAAATTTAAGATCAGCTGTCAATTGTTTTTTTTTTCTCTCACGGTTGAAACATGCAGTACATATTTGAAAAAAGTATTTTTTCCAACCATGTACAGAGATGCACGGAAATGGGCGTCGTAATTTCAATTTAATTTCGCCGAAATTACACAAAATTAAGTAATTTCGCAATGTCAAAATGTATGAGAAATTACGTAATTTCTACTTGATTTCGGCCGAAATCACGAAAGTACGTATTATCATATTTCATTTATGAAATTAAAATAAGATGGATAGGTCTAGAAGAAGAGTTAGCCTCCATACAAAGCAAATATTTATTTTCGCATATCTGAAGGAGTATTACAGTAAAAATTTTTAGAAATAATTTTCATATCAAATTTCAAAAAAAAAAAAAAAAAAATGGATAGGTCCAGGGAAAGTAGCGACACTCACATAAAGTAAATATTATTTATCACATCGAAAGGTGTAGCAAAGCGGGAAAAATAGTGCATGTTTTTTAAATGTTTTTTCAAATTATTATTAGCTGTTATTTGTTACCCCTAGTCTGTCTATACATAGACATTTTTATGTTGGCAATTGTCAAATTCTATCTCTCTCTATCTCTGTCTTTAAAATGTTACGTGTGGACCAATAATAAATCTATTGCGCAATCTATTTCGCAATAAATGTTTAAACACAAATCTGAACAATAATGTTTAACATAAGTTGTAAAATTTATTGACAAATAAAGAATAAAAATATGAAATAAATTAAAATTTTCGATTAAAAAAAAAATACGTTAATTTGTATTTTTTCTTATGTACGTTTTTTCCACCCCTTAACACAAAGTTGGAAGTAAAATTATTTTCCCGTTATTCTGCCAACGTTATTTCTAATATTAAGAAATTAAAATGTCTTCGAGTAGACGTAGGGAAACAAAATAAGCTGAACCACATTTTTCAATTTTTACACCCCACACCACCATAGGTGGTTTAGGTATTATATCTCTTCCGAAAATCACTTTAACGTGCATAAATCACATACACATGTTAGTATCAGGTTTATATTCGACACAAATAAGTTTTATGTAAGTAGAAACAACATTGCCAAATTTCGGAAGTCACCCTAAAGTGCATAAATTCACATAAATGTTAGTATTAACGTAATATTCTGTATTCGCATATTTTATTTTACACTTAGTAAAAGTATCGATCCACAATTGTCACACATGTCTAAAAAAGACCCCTTCATGGGCTTGACCGAATATATATTTCTTACTTGTTAATATATAAATTTAAAAAATATGTAGAATTGCATTTTAATGTATAATTATTATAGTAATCAATGGTTAAATTTGTCTTATTTTTCTCAATTTAAAAAAATCTCTAAAATATTTGGCACTGATAAACATTTTTTACCTTAAGTAATGCAAGTAGTACATGACATTTAATTTTCCTCATATAAAAGAAATAGACCAATTAGTATTAACATTAAATTCAACTTATAATTCAAACAATTCCCTAATAAAATGTTTCTTAATTGCTAAATCTTTTCGAGCTTTCAACACAAAACGATTCTCTTCACATATATAACCAAATTTCCATCCACATTTTTCATCATTCCACTCGAAATCGCTTTTGTTAAAAATTTGCACACAATGTTCTATGCCCTGTAAATTGTTGGGATTTCCTCTACTCCAATTAGTAAAATCGAACTCTTTGCCGGTAGAGGACCAAATAAATTTGCCATTTTCGCCCAAATCATTGCCACCCAACCATAAATTTGGTGTTTCAACTAGAATGAGAGGAGTTTTCAACAAAAAACTATTTTATTACTATTTATACAAATTTCTATAATAAATTTTACCAAATGTTTTTCTTAATACTGTCTGTAAAGCCGCATGTTTTTCCAAGGTATCAACAGCTACTAAAGACATATTCCGTAAGGCACATTCATTCCATGATTCATGCCAGTTGTACTAAAAATATTAACATTTATACTTATTATATTTTATTTGCATTATTTAAGAATCATTGGATTACATATTTACTTTATATTCAGGATTAATAAAAAATGTCGAGTTTTCCGTTTCATGCCATTTATTCAAGGGTACAGAATTTACAATTTTTGTAATAGTTGCCAATAATAAAATTAATTTTAATGTTTTCATAACTAAAGATTTAAATTACAATTGATAATAAATAAGTTTTATAGAAATTAATTTCAATCGATATAACATAACTAAAAATTTTCACCTTTGAACTGAGTACCCAATATAGAAGTATGATTCAGAAACTTCGTAATGTAACATAGTGTCTACATTAGAGATTTTTTTATCAAGACAGACGTCAAATTTAACGCTAATTTGTGGAAGGTGGCAACAGTTGCACAAAAACAACAATATGGAGTATTCATTATTGTTTTTTATATATGCCGTTTGACAACTGTAACAATCAATATAATAATCAGCTGTTTAACTAAGGTTACCTTGTATATATTCCCATTGGTTTTGACGTTTGTTTTGATAAAAATTTGCCTAATGTAGACACTAAGTAAGCCTTTGTTAACCGAGCGCTTACGTAAGCCCGTACATCACACCAACATTACGCAGTGTCTATATTAGACAAATTATTATCAAGACAAACGTCAAAATCAGTATTCATGTATAAAAGTTAACCACAGTTAAACAGCTGATTTTTATTTTTGGTTGTTACAGCTGTCAAACTGCATATACAAAAACATTAATGAGTTCGCCTTATTATTGTTTTTGTGCAACGGTTGCCACCTTCCATAAATTCGGGTTAATTTTGACGTTTGTCTTGATAAAAAAAAATTGTCTATATAGACACTACGTTAAAAAATACACACAAGCATATTACAGCCCATCTACATGTAACTGCAGGTCTACAACTGAGATTAACGCTGATATAGTATGTGAGATAACGTCGGCAGAAAAAAGTAACCATTTTGTTTATATTATGTTAAATCTTAAATAAGGAGTACACGTATTCTAATAAATCGTATAAGATATCATTATTTTCAATCAGTCACAGAGTAAACATGTCCTTTTTATTTAAGAAATTCGCACTTTTTTAAATGTTTTTTAATATTTTTTTAATGTAAAACAATCATTAAAAGGAAACTATTTTACAAAAAACATTATTTTTTATTTATTTTATTTCAAAAATACGCACACAAACAAACTTTCGTATATGTGTATTTTTTGATAGTTCATTTTATAAGTAGTTGTGTAGAGAAATCTCATCACAACAGTCTCATAATATTTCTTATAATACTAATATTTGAATCTACACTTGAGATAATTCTCTCAGAGAGCGAATTTGACATCTCTGACAGATATTTTGTTATGTGTAGATGACCTGTTACCAAGTAATGTCAAGACAAAGCTATCAGAACTCGAGCACCGACAATTTTGTTTTAACGCTGGAATAATACTGACAAATTCAGTCTACATTAGGCAATTTTTTTTTTTTTTTTTTTTTTCTGATAAAAATTTGATGTTTGTCTTGATAAAAATTTGTCTAATACAGACTCAACGTGACAGAAGAATCTTACGTATACTATTACATGTATATGGACTGTAAGGCTAAAGGTTACAAAAAAAAAAAAAAAATGACTAAACGAAAGCAAGTTGATAATAGATTCTGGAAAAAAAATAACTAAGAATATCACGACACATTTGTGTACAAGAAAATGTTCTAGTTTAAATGTTTGATAAATAACTTTTAAAAATTTCATTGAATAAACACAATAAACCAAAGAACGATATGATAGCAAAAACGATATCATCTTAGGTGCCGATTATGATATTACATCGTATTGCTGAAAACGATATTGTCATAGTGTTACAATTTCGAATATTTTATTTCCAATAAAGTAAAAAATACAAACATTTGGAAAAAACTTTAAAATATTCAAATTATAAATTTACGTCCTTTTGTTGACGTAAATTTATAATCAAATATAAATAGATCAAAAATTGTACAACCAAATTTACATATATGTAAGTTCATAATTGAAAAAATATGTGTCTAATGAAGAAATATGCATGCGATAATTAATTAATTCAGCTAATTATTTTACACATCTTTACAGTATTTAACTGCTAAAACCCATTATTATTAGTAACAACAACATTCCGAATAAAAACTAGATTAAGCCTATTTTATTATCGCTATTTTTGGAAATTACGATATCAAAAATGATATCATAATTTCATGGAAAAGCAATATCATAAGGAAAGGTACACTTTAGTCCGTAAAAATTATCGTTTTAGATTCGAAAACTATTTTTACTTATAAAATTTTTTATCACCTATATGATACCTTTTCGATATCGTTATAATATCGATAAAATTTCATAATTTTATTTAAATCATGTAAAATTTTAATTAATAATTTTTTATAAAATTCTCTTTAATTAGGCTGCCATAGGCTGGAAATTAAATGGCTCTGAGAAAATTTGGTACGTTTGTGGTGGCGTTTTAATATCGCCAATATTTGTATTGACAGCTGCCCACTGTGTAGAAATAGAAGGGTAATTATTAAAAAAAAATAATAATAATAATAATTAATTTACCGCAATATACCAAGATAATTTTAATTAAAAAATTAAAATACAGCGAAGAACCATCTTATGTTCATTTGGGTGATAAAAATCTAACACATTCTGAAGCGTATACAATTAAAATTAAACAAACAATTAAGTATCCAGGCTACAATAATACATCTATTTATAATGATATTGCCTTGGTGGAATTAGAAAAGGAAGTAAAGTAAGTAAAGCCTTAGAAATAAATTTACAAGAAACTCATTACTTGATTTTATATTTCTCAGCAACTCCGTGGCTTGTTTGTGGACTGAGCATGACTTGCCTTTTTCACATCTCACCGCCTTGGACTATGGTCATACACCTTTCGGAGGTTTAGGTCCAAATCAACTAAGAAAATTTTCATTTACGATCATTGATAAGAAAGAATGTCAATTATTCTATGAATACGCTAATATATTAAAAAAAGTAGAAATTTCGGATGCTCATTTGTGTGCAGGTGATTTGGAAAATTTACAAAGAACTTGTTATGGCCGTTCGGGTGGTCCTTTAATAATGGAATTTGATAAAATTTCATATGTGGTGGGTATAACATCGTTTGATTTAGGTTGCCGCAATCTACCACCCTCGATTTATACCAGAGTTTCATCATTTGTCAATTGGATTGAAGAAATTATTTGGCCAGAAATTGATGTTAGATTAGATTAGATTGAGAAAATATATATATTTTTTCTTAAAAGATAAAAATAAATAAATAAATTGAATAAATTGTATTTTATATTCACATTATATAAAACTACAATGCATTTTTTATTATTATATTTATATTAAGGACCCAGGAAAAAATGTATATAGGTCTACAACAAGTTCCAGAATGCATGAAAATAGCTTGTACTTATTCCAGTTTAGCGTTACGATCAATGGTTTTTATTTGAAATTGTCACCCCTAGAGCTTGTTCTATGGAAGTGTCACCTAGCCAGTACTAATTCTATGGAATATTTCACACTAGGGCCGATTCCAAAAATTTTTGTAATAAATCTGTATCTCCTAAACTACAAATTGAATTGAAATGTATAGGAGAGTTTTTAGGTCCTCCTAAGCGTTCAGAAATATCATCTTGTAGTCATTCTGTAGTAATATGAGATAAGCTTCAGGCTGTCAAAGTTGATCACCTTGAGTATGGAAACGTTTAAAAAATCTTAACTTCTACAAATCAAGTCGGATTTCAAAGATTTCAAAACCTTTGTAAAGAACTTATTGGTCTTATGGTTAAAAAAATATTTGCCCTGTATTGATAAAAGTAAGCATTTATGCGTGTGCACATATAAGAAAAAAGTGCATTCCAGCCGATATCTCTGGATTGCTTCATTTGTAAACGTATGTAGACAATATGTATATAAGTGAATAGGTATATGTCTATTTTATGTTATGTTTATATTTTTTCCATACTTGAAAGAAGTTTTACTTAAAAAAATTTTAATTTTTAATTTTTTTTAATTTTACTTTTATTTTATTTTATTTTATTATTCTTTTTTACACAAAAATAGCAATTTTTATTAGTTAATGTGTCCCTTGCGTTAACAACTTAACAGCTTATGGATACAAAGTGTTAGAAAAAGGAAGTCCAACGTTTTTATCAGCTAAAGCACTTAAACATGAAGATTTTCAGAAGTGGGTTTTATATTTCAAGCTTAATGGGCATTTTTTCTAAGAATTTTTTGCAAATTTGTGTGAAGGGTGCAGATATTTTACATATTTATAATACGTCATATATCATTGAATATTGTATCTCCTAAGATCTGTTTTTTTTTTTTGGGAATGACAGTCACATTTCTCGTTTCCTAGGACAGTCCACTATTAAAACCCGTTTTCGGATTTTATGCTCAAGGAATAGTTTAGGAAACGTTTGTTGGAGTTGTCACTTGTCAGTTTGTTTTCTTCACGAAGATTCCTTCCAGTGCACAGTGGGGCAGAATCGAAATTTTTTGGAAATAAATCTGTAACTTCTGATCGGCCGGTGGGATTTTCATGAAATTTGGTATAGGCGTAGCAGAGGAGTGTACAATGTTATGTTTGGAAGGGGGGCACAACAATCCCCCCAGGGGCGGAGCTAAGGGGGCTCAAAGTTAGGTACCTCTGACATAAAAAATTTTTAATCGCTTGCAAAATTTTTGTTTCTCGTCCGATTTCAAATATTTATATATTGTTGTAGGCCCTAATAAGACCTATAAAACACATGCTACATGTCCTATTTATCTCCTATAGTTTTCGAGTTATTAGCGTTTAAATTTTTAAGCACCATAATTTTGCATGTTCTTGGTCCAGTTTTTTTCATATATATCCTAGTATTTCCGACCGATTTTATTAGTTTTTTTCTTAACTATTTAAAGAATAAAATTATCTATTGAACAAAAAAAATTTGAAGTCGATATCTTTACCGAGTCCAAAAATAAACGATTTTGAATTTGAAAATTGCAAAAAAGACGACTTTTTGTGCTTTTTTATCCAAAAAAGTATCTACACTCTTTTTTTATCTAAAATAAAATTTTCTTTAGCAACATATAATAAAATATAATAAACTTTTCTGAAAGGTAACTTCACAGCGATGACTTTAAGATAAAAAACAAGTCCAATAACTCAATTGTTCATGGTACATACCCTCCCGAATTCGACCCATTTTATATGAAAGTTTTGATTTTAGACCATATTTTCTTAAATCCCAAAACACGAATCGACAAGCGGAATATATTTTCAGAATCTTCAATATGTTGTTAAAAGACTTCGGAAAAATGTGGATTCTATAGCCAAAAATGTAAAAAATCCTATTTTTGGGAATTCAGGAAAACCCTATCCCTGATTGAAATTTGGTTAACGCGATTTTATTTATATTAAGAAGATCCACATTTCCTGCAAATTTCATTAACATATCTTTGTAAACAAATATGTTATTACAATTAAAAAATTTGTATTCTCTCCAAAAACCCCAAATTGGGCCTTTTGTTTGGTTTATTTCTAAATAGCGAAAGAAATTTTAAAAATATGTATTCCAAATTAGGCTTATCCTTTTGCATATATAATTTCCGATCTTTTGCAAAAAGATTCAAGTCAATATCATGTCTCATTTCAGAAATATGCGCCTTTAAACTTTTATATTTCCAATTTATTGTATATATGACTATATTTTTACAAACTTGCAACTTTTGTCTTTAGTTTTGCGTGAATAATTATTTAGAAAATTATGAATATTTCTGTATACTTTTAGTAATATCTTTACACAAAATATTTTTATAAAAATAATTAATAAAAATTTTTTTATTTTTAATAGCGTTGCCACATTTCCCAAATTTAAGTAAATCTTTATCCTTTTCTAAGCATTCATATATTTCTATTAATGAATTTAAAATAAAAAAAAAAAACAAACAAAAAAATGTCTATTTTAACTTAATATTATTATTTTTATTATTTATCATCTTCCTTAATAAATATTCTATTTCTAATACGATTTTTTATTACTTATTTACATTAAATTTATGTAGACAATTTTTCTAATATTTTAAACTTATACTACCTATTTTCTATAAAATAATCTGTTGTATCTGTATACATATCTAAAAGATAATAAAGGTCCTTCAAGTCTTCAGTATTTTGAGTTGATAAAGGCTCATAATAAATCCAACGTTTTCTCATTGATGGTAGTTCTGAAGCATTTCCTGGAGCTGAATAATTGAACGTGCTTAAAATCTCTGTTTCTTGTTTCTTGAGCCTCTCTGCAATCTCTCCAATTGGAAAAATATTTCGTTCGATTATAATTTCGCCATGGCACAATACTTTATGTGCTGTTGGTGTCATTTCTTTCCATGGATATAGAGAAACAAGTAGTTTAGATATTTCTGTTGCATATTCTCCAGATCGAGCTGAGTTAATTTTGTGCTTACTATTAATTGCCATTAATAGTATGTTAGTCCTTTCAAGTAACTCTTTATTAATACCAGTTATTTTTGATGTAGCTTCGAAATTTCCGAAAAATCTTCTTGTTGTGTTTCCATCATTTGTACTACCACCAGTCAGCAGAGGTTTGTCGATGTTTAATCCCGTCTCTTCTCTGAATTCATCCTGGATTATACTTTTCTCAGATATTCTAAGTGTATTTAAATCCTCGTTGTTTCTGGTAGGTTTTGTTAAATTTTCTGGCACACTTCTTTACTTTAAATCATATGCTATGTGCAGAAAATGCTCCATGAATCGTATTCTGGCGTGAAGTGGAGATATTACGAAAGACAGAAATTCTTCATTAATACTCCTTGCTTTACCAATATCCGAAAATTGTGATTTCGTCTCATCACATAGTGAGCATTTCCAAAAAGAAGATGTTTCCGTAATGGCATTACTAACCTTTCCATCAATCATTGTTAAACTATGTTGAAAGGATATGTCGAATGTGTATTGGTTTATGGTTATTGAAAGAGGTTGTAAATCATTTATTTCTTCTTTAATATATTCCACTAAATCCTTTGTTGTTGTCTTCGACTCCCTTGTGTATTCGAACCAAGTAGATCTGCAAAAATGTTTTGATCCTGGAGTGGTGTTAAGACGTATATCTTCAAATGAATTTTTACACTTTGATGAAGATTGCTTTAAGGAATAAGATCGTATTCTTAATGGCACCAAAGATGCTATAAATACGCTTTTATAATCCGCCATTTTCTTACTTCCACTAGCATGCTTGTATTCAGGAAGGGCTGATAGTCCGTCACATCCCCACTTACAGATTAATACAACGTCACTGTTATTTACTTTTTCCAGCTGATCTGCAGAAAAATCTGCAACTATCCTGGTAACTGTATTCTCAAGCAAAGAAGATAGCTCTACACATACTTCCTTTTCGGTAACCGAAATAGAATAGTTTGCTTTTTTTCTTGAATATCCTTGTATGATGGAAGAATTGAATGGCCCTTTTCAAGCAGAGCTCTTCTTAAAATTTGATATTTGTTTTAGCTGAGGTCCTGTTCAAGCATTAAATCAATTGCTTCTTCCTCTGTAGAATTGGATTGTGATGTTGGATTAGGTACACTTTCGGCAATCCGTTTAAGACATTTTGGTGATGCAGTTGGCAGTATTTCAGCAATATTAGTTGCACTCTTAGGTTGCTTCTCCTTTTTTAACATTTCTTTGAATGTATCAGAAACTTCTTCATTTGAAATTATAGAAAGCTTATGGGCCAGTTTTTTCTTCTTAGATCTTGTACTTAAATCATCATATGTCTTGCAGGGTGCTCCAGTTGATATTTTGCACACCGATATTTCTATATCAGTAACCATCCAATCGGAATGTTTAATTTTTAATCTGTTAGTACGCTGATTCAAGATTTTCATTTTTACATCATACAACTTTAAAAAGCTCTCTATCTGAGATTTACCAATGACGTTGACTTTTGCATGATATGTAGTTTTTATGAATTCCACTATAGCTTCTAAACGATTAAGATCATTTTTAGATAAACTCCACAGAAGACAACACAATTGTTCCTGTTTCATTGTAATCACCATGGTAATCAACTTCGTTATGATGTTGATAAGGATTAGCTTCGCATTTATATATATCTATTAGATATATCGCACAGGTATATATTTATAGGTATTCTGTGAATTTTCATCAGGTAAAATATCTGAAAGAGTCAATTTGGGAGAGTACCTATACCGAATTCATTGATATTATATGTTGCTGTTAGGTATCACCGGAAAGGATATTACCTGTGCATTGTCACTAGCTCATAAAAATATAGATTTTGAACCATCAGTAATAGATAAATGCTGCAGCTAGGTATCACCGGAAAGGCTACCTGTACATTGCCACTAGATCATAAATATATCAATTTTTAACCATTAACAATAGATAAATACATTTGTTAAATTTAGGTAAACACCACAAATGTAAACTAATAAAATACTCAAGTTAAAATACATTTATTGTTTGTTTTGTTATTTTAAATTCATTAATAGAAATATATGAATGCTTAGAAAAGGATAAAGATTTACTTAAATTTGGAAAATGTGGCAACGCTATTAAAAATAAAAAAAATTTTATTAATTATTTTTATAAAAATATTTTGTGTAAAGATATTACTAAAAGTATACAGAAATATTCATAATTTTCTAAATAATTATTCACGCAAAACTAAAGGCAAAAGTTGCAAGTTTGTAAAAATATAGTCATATATACAATAAATTGGAAATATAAAAGTTTAAAGGCGCATATTTCTGAAATGAGACATGATATTGACTTGAATCTTTTTGCAAAAGATCGGAAATTATATATGCAAAAGGATAAGCTTAATTTGGAATACATATTTTTAAAATTTCTTTCGCTATTTAGAAATAAACCAAACAAAAGTCCCAATTTGGGGTTTTTGGAGAAAATACAAATTTTTTAATTGTAATAACATATTTGTTTATAAAGATATCTTAATGAAATTTGCAGAAAATGTGGATCTTATTAATATAAATAAAAGCGCGTTAACCAAATTTCAATCAGGGGTAGGGTTTCCTGAATACCCAAAAATGGGATTTTTTACATTTTTGGCTATAGAATCCACATTTTTCCGAAGTCCCGTAGATTTTGATTTAAAACTTTTAATAACATATTGAGGATTCTTAAAATATATTCCGCTTGTCGATTCGTGCTTTGGGATTTGAGAAAATATGGTCCAAAATCAAAACTTTCATATAAAATGGGTCGAATTCGGGAGGGTACGTACCATGACCAATTGAGTTATTGGGCTTGTTTTTTATCTTAAAGTCATCTCTGTGAAGTTACCTTTCAGAAAAGTGCAAAAATATTATATGTTGCTAAAAAAAACACAAAAAGTTGTCTTTTTGCAATTTTCAAATTCAAAATCGTTTATTTTTGGACTCGGTAAAGATATCGACTTCATTTTTTTGTTTTTTTTTTTTTTTTTTTTTTGTTCAATAGATAATTTTGTTCTTTAACTAGTTCAGAAAAAAACTAATAAAATCGGTCGGAAATACTAGGATATATATGAAAAAAACTGGACCAAGAACATGCAAAATTATGGTGCTTAAAAATTCAAACGCAAATAACTCGAAAACTATAAGAGATAAATAGCATGTAAGCATGTTTTTTATAGGTCTTATCAGGGTCTACAACAATATATAAAAATATTTGAAATCGGACGAGAAATAAAAATTTTTTATGTCAGAGGTACCTAACTTTGAGCCCCCTTAGCTCCACCCTTGGGGGATTGTTGTGCCCCCTTCCAAACATAACACACTCTGTTATGCCTATACCAAATTTCATGAAAATCCAACCGGCCGATCAGAAGTTACAGATTTATTTCCAAAAAATTTCGATTCTACCCCACTGTGCCGTGGTTTAGGAGATACAGATTTATTACCAAAATTTTTGGGATCGACCCCACTGTGCGTTATGGAATTATTAGAGAACCAGTTATTACAATAAAATCAATGATTTTTGTCAGACTTTATTTTTTCATCTATTTAATTTTGTTAAAGTTATTTAGGAACCAATATTTTGTTCAAAGAAGTAATTTAGAAGTAATACAATTTAGAATCACAATACGGTTCTCTTCTATGAATGCCAAATAGATTTCGACACCAGTTCTTAAACAAATGATTGTAAAATTTTTCCTGGGAGTTTACTCCTTAATAGTGTAAAGAGTGTAAAAATCGCATGATTTTATTTCATATTTCAAAATTAAATAAAACAACAGATTTTTTTGGTTTAGTTTTTTAGGTTTTTAAATTTTTTATAACCCCCTATTAAATGTTGCCACAATAGGGGTGATTTTTTGAAAATTTTATTGATTTTTTTTGTATGATTTTTTGTTTTGTTGTTCTTGTTGTTGTTAACGTAGTATATATTTTAAATATTTTTGTGTTCTTAATTCTTTTTTTTTTTTTTAAATATATATATATATTTTTGTTTTGCATTTCTTTAATAATATTTTGTTTATCCAATAAAAATAAAAATAATTCACATTTTACACAGTTTTTCAAAAATATAGAAATAATAATTGAGAAAAATAAAAGGATATATTTAAAAAATTGAGTTTGATTTTGAAATTACAAAACAAGAAGAATAAAATAAAAACATTACATTATACATATTACGTTTTTTTTTTCGTTTTGTTTTGTATTAAAACTAATTAATAATAATATTATTTATAATAATTATAGTATAGTAGTATTAATATAATAATTACAAAGATATTTTGTTTTTCTTGTTGACTTTGTTTTTCTTTTATTATTCTTATCTCCTTTTTTTTTTCTTTGTTTTGTTTTCTACAACATATTTCTTTTAGTTTACGATTTACGATTTTTTAAAATGTAGTTTATTTCTTATTTTAAATAGTTTTTATTTTTTAATGTCTTAATCCTTTGTTTGTAGTATTTTTTGACAATGATTTATTTAGGGTTTTTATATGAAATTTGTTTTATTTTTTAATATTTCACTCATGACTTAAAAAGAAAATTTAACGATTTTAAAAAAATTTAGAGATTATTGTTTGGATTTTAAGGAGGCAAGTATTATCATCTTTTAGTTTTTGAAGATGACAGGAATGTGATCCTTTAGATTAATTCCTTTAAGCTGGAGATAACGCTCAAGAGTTATTTTGAATATTTTATGTTTTTATTATAATCTTTAAATTAGTTTAACATTTCAAAATTGTATTATATAAAAAATTTTATTAGATTTCTTGCAAAGTTTGAGTATTTAGCTGTTTGCTTCAAAGTTTGACTTTAGAATTTGTTATAAACCGTTCAAACAAAGACCACATTTTTTAAATCTTCAAAGAATTTGAGTTTTAAAAAATCTTAAAATATGACCGTTTTTTATTTATAAATATTTTTTCTTTCTTTCAAGCAAATAAATCAAAAGAAAATGAGCAAGTTATGGCAGTTTTTTTTTAATTAAAAACAAATGGAAAATTTGTATCTTTTTTGTTTTAAATAAAGAAAAAAAACTACATTTTTATTTTATAAAAAATCTTAAAATCATTTAGCATTGGTAAATAATTAATAACAAATAATAACGGAATTATTAAGGTTTTTGTTTTCTCTTTAAAATTTGTTAAAAGTTTGAAATATTCATTGCAACAAATTAATAAAAAAAAAAGAAAAATAATAAAAAAAGAAACACAAGTTTAACTTAAACGCAACAAGGAGCAGGAGTAAAAGTTAAGAAAAACTAAATAAAAGGATAAAGTGAAAGAAAAAGTTTTACTTTTTACAAGTCTTTTTTTAACTTTTTTTAAATATAAATTTAATGAATATTTTTTAATTTTAATAACGAAATTTAGTGTTAGTAGTATAATTATTATTTTAGTAGTTTAAATTAAAATTAATATTAAATTTATAATATTTATAGTAAAGTTTTAAAGCAAAAGAAATCTTATTAAATTAGAAGAAAAAACTAAACCGTTTCTTATCATAAATATTTCAATTTAATTCATTTCTTTTTCTTTAAAAAAAAATAAAATATTTTAATAAATATTTTTATTATTTTCTTTAAAAAACGGTTTGCTAGTAAATTGAGGAATTTATTATTAAAAATAAGTGGGGAAATTACTAGAGTAATTGAGTTATTTGTTTTTTAAATATAATTAAATAATTTATTACTTTTAAAATGGCTCTAGTTTTAAATATTCTTAAGAATTCATACATTCATCTTTATTTTTTAATTTCTTTTTATTTTATTTTAAATAAAATTAGAAAAACAATCTCATTTGCAAAATTTTTTGTAGACTTAATGAAAACAAAAGACATTTCATTTTGAAATATTTTCTTTGCCTAGAACAAATAAAAAAAAAGTTTAAAACTATATTGACTTAATTGTTTTATATAAAATCAAATGTGTCGTTTGTATAACCCTTAAATAAAGGTTAGATATTTAATTATAATGTAGGGAAAATCATTGCAAAAAAGGTAGAAAAACCTTAATTTTTAACGGCATCTTAACGTTTATTTTTACTTATTTTTGTTAAAAATACCAAATAATTAATTGTAATATATTTGCTTTGTGTAAGATTTTCATTTTAAAAACTTCAACTTTATATATTTTTCTATATTTGTATTAACTGTACCTATAGAAAAAATTTATTTTTTTCAAAATAAAAAATATTTAGTCGCTTTAAAAAAGGAGGGAAATTTTAAAATCTTAATCAATAAACAACATTTTTAATATTAGCAAAAATTATAAATTATTGGACAATCTGTTAAACCAATTTTTATATATATACTTTTTTTTGCCAATTATTAACATTTTTCTTTATAATTTATAAAAAAATAAATTAATTAGTTAATGAACAAAATTATAACACTTTTTATATACAATAAAATTTAATAAATTTGTAATAATTTTATGTGTGTTGTTTTTGGTGTTGTTATTTTGTTCGGCATCAGGTCTTAATAAATAAAAAAACATCTTTTGTGTTTTTATTATTTTATTTTTATTTATTTAATGTTTCCTAATATTTCGAAATAAAAAAATAAAATAAATAACACAATAGTTTTTTATTTATTTATTAAGACCTCAGCCGAATAAAAATTAATATATTTATAATGTTGAAAAAACCTAAACTCAATTTTGTTTAATTAAAATTTAAAAAAAATTTTTATTTATTTAAAAATTATTTTAAAACTCCAATTAATAAATTTTAATTTAGAGAAGAGAGAAAAAATATTTGTAATTGTTTTTTAACTTTTTAATAATTAAAATGAAAAATTGTTATACATTTTCAATTTAAAATTTTATAAAATTTTTAAATATACAAAATCTATCAGTAAAAGAATTTGTGATATTTAAAACAAATATCTTTCTATCGAAAATTGGGAGCATTTTTTCTCATTATTTTTATTATTTTTAGAATTTAAAATTACTGCCTTAAACAAATATAGGATTTTAAAAATTTTATTCCCCAAATGGTTTCGGTTTTACTTTAAGAATTTAAATAGTTATTAGACAATTTTGTTTAAATGTTTGAAAATATTTTCATATAATTTGGATCATTAAAAAAAAAAACTAATTAAAATTGTTTACTCTTTGAATATTACAGGAAAAAAAGTCGAGATTTTTTTGCATTAACTTATTATTTTTTATTATTTAAAATATTTTAGTTTTTTTTTTTAAGTAATCATTTTAAATAGAATTTTCAAATATCAACACAGAAAAAAAAATATGTTCAAATAAACAATTAATCGAAGAAAAAAAAATGATTCCAATTACTTTTTTAATTGTATTAATTATTGAAGTACAAAATTTCATTTTCTAACATTTCAATTATTTAATTATTTTTATTATTGTACACAAAAAAAGAATATATATATGGTCAATTATATAATTTGTCAAAAATTTTATTTGTTTCAATCAATTAATGTTCTTATGCTTCTATTCAAATCAAGCCATTTATCGGTTTCAATTATTTTTCTAATTACATTAATTGATTAATCAAAATTAAATAAAAATTATCAGTCGTATTCAAAATGAAAAAGTCTATGTTTGCTAACGAGTGGTCACTTCTTAGCAAGCATTCATTTTGTCATTTTGAATAAGGGGGTAAATGATTATCTGAGTAATTGAATATAAAATTTGTTTAATAGGCTAAATTTCAATTAACAAAATAACTGAACATGTATCATTCGTAATTGAAATTGAATTTTATATTTTTATATGTAAAATTTGAATATTTTTAAACGTAAAATTAGAATATTTAGATTTTGAGTAATTTATTTAATTATAAAAATACTTGAAATCATTTAAAAATTCTGATTAATAATTTATTTTTTTCGAAAATATTTCTTTCTGTGTTAAAAAAAAAAAAACTTCATTTTAGAGAAAATTATACAATTATAAAAATAATTGCAACTATTTTTTAATTTCTTATTAATATTTCAATTTACTAATTTTAGAAAATAATTTGTTCTGTGAATCAACATATTTAAATACATTTTTTTTTTTTTTTGCCAAATAGCTAGCTAATAATATTTGTCTGTAGTTTTTAAAACAAAATTTAAAAAATTTTAAAGTGCTTTCAAGCAGTTAGTAAATAAATAAATTCATTTTAATCATCACAATTCCAAAAAAATTTAATTTAAAAAATTCAGTTTTTTAAAACTTTTAAATAATGTCAATAACTTTTTAAATTAAGAATATGAAAAATGTAAAAAAATAATTAAAATTTACTTTATAATTATTTTGTTCATATTTTAATACTTGGTTTTATCGCCTGCCAGTTTCTTTATGTTAAACGCAACATTTTTACTGAAAAGTTATTTTGCTTAAACAAAGACTTTCAGGCAGACATCTCACTTAAGATAAAGAAAGAGGCAGAAAATTTAGGCTCCTGAAAAGATTTTCTTAAAAAATAAAAAAATAAAGAGTATTTATTAATCTTTTATCTTAATTTTTAGCTAAAATAATAATAATGAAAATTATTGAAAATTATTTAAAGAATAATTTAAAGAATAATAAAATTTAAATAATTTCTATTTAAATCTCTAGAAACATTGAAAATCTTTTTTGTAAATAGAAGGCATTACATTTGTCAAAGCATTTAGTCTAAGTTTTGTAATATTTAGTTCAACAAGTCTCAAATTTTTATATAAAACGATGTTCAACAAAATCAGTAATGTTATTTTAACGATTTAGTTTTATCGAAAAAAGAAACTAAAAAATATGTGATATAATTTTGTCCATTAATTAATTAATACATATGAAACTTTAACATCATTTAAAGCTTAAGATTTACTTGATTATTTTTATAAAGCGTAAAGAAAATTCGTTCCGATAATTTGTATGGAAATTAATAAATAAAACTCAATTTAATTTGTTGTCGTAACGAAATGATTTCACGCTTTAAAAAAACAAGATATTAGTTATAAATATTAAAAGTTCTAGAACCAGTAAATGATTTGTTTTAACTGCTAGGCCAGACAAAACACGTAAAAAATGAAAATATTGCGAAAATAATGCAAATTATTAAAAAACTTATATAAAATAAAAACTAAATAGAAATTATAAAAAATATATAGAGAATCAACTATGTATATAGGTATGTATGTATGTATGTATTTAGGAGTTTTAGCAATTACAAAAACAAAACAAAAAATTGTAATTAATTTTGAGAAATTGAGAATAATTTTGCCGCCCCAATTTTTTTATCTTTAACTATAATACAGTTAGATAAAAAATGGTTCTGAAAATAAATATTGTTTTAAGAAGTTTCAATTTCAATACTAACAAATTTTGTAAGTGCTCAATACAATTTACAAACTACATATGGTTTTTGCTGTTTGGTATTCCTACAACGACAGTTTTTTTTTTTTTTTTATTTCATTCTTAGATTTACTTTTATTACTTTAGTTTAGTATTATTTTTAAGTTACTATGTTTAGGCCTATATGTAGGTAATCATGTAATTATGTTTTTGTATGTAGCTATGTGTGTAAGTAATGTATGTTTAATGTATATATGTGTATATTTTGCTTAAGAGTTTGCATATTATTTTTTTTTTTCTTTAGCTAACAATTATATTTATTATTCATTTTGCCTACAATTCGTTGTTGTATTTTTTTTATAAAAGTGTGTGTGTGTAAGTGTAGTATGATTTTTGTGTGGTTATTTTCTGTACAAATTATATTTAAATTGATTTCTATAATGATAACAATGATGTTGTAATTTTTTTTATTGCTGTAGCGTAGGATTATAACGATGATGATGTTGTTGGTTGTTGAGGATAAGGAAATTGTTAGGAGCGGAGTATTTAGGAGTGACTACCTTTGTTTATATTTGGTTAATTGGATTTTAAAGTTATAAGTGAAGCTAATAACATATTGCTTATCATACTAATAGTAGTTTTATAGAAAGAGAATTTGTTATAGATTGATTGATGTTTTGTTTTGCTGTTTCAGTTGCAGTTTCCATTTTTTTCTTTAATTTCATATAATTTCTAAATGCTTTTAGTTTTGTTGGTTTTGTTAAATTATATATATATAATTTCCCCTTTTTCAGTTTGTTTAAAATTATATAATACAAATTTATGTACTTTACTTCCATTTATTCGATTTGGCGGCTTTTTTGGATTTCTTCTTCTCATTGTCCTTATAAGAACGATTTGTTGGTTGATCTTAGGTTGGAGCATCAAAAGAAACAGAAAGAAGAAAGATACATGTGTTAAAAAACCAAATTGTTATTTCTTATGTAAAACCTTCAAAATGATGATAGAATTTTCAAAATAAAAAATTGTATTCTAGAATTCCTTTATTTAACCTAAGCAGTTATTCATAATAAAATTTATATTTATAAAAGTCCATTAACCTTTATGTGCTTGAGAGTATAAACTTACGTAGACGGCCGGTTGACTACATTTGTAGTCATCATTCATTATTAGTGTAAACATTTTTAAAACATTTTAGAATTGAAAAGGTAAATTCTATGTGGTTGGTCCAATATATATAAAATTTGAATAGGTATAGCAGAAAAGAATACGGATGTATGGATGTTAATCTGATTTTATTGATTTCTTTTTTATTCCACATTAAGTTATTAAAAATAATAAAGTGTTCAAAAAAATTAAAATGAGACAAAGAGAATCCCACAATAAAAAAGGAAAATCTCAATATTGGAGTTCTTCTTTTTGCCCTTAAAGTCCAAATTTTGTCCTATGTTTAAAAAAATATGTAGGAATAGATTTAGAATACATTAGGGTATTCTAATTGTCTTCTCTTTGTCAATCGCAGTTTCCGAATTTTAGAACAATTACGATAAATTAAAAATTTTTATATAAAATGGGTCAAATACGTTAGGGTGTAAACAAAGATTTCGATAAAAATGTCTTGATTTCTACTTAATGGTAGCAACTATCAATTATTCATATATGAATGCAAATTTTATTACTAAAAATTACAGCGAAAAGTTAAAAAATATTCGATAGAACTTTTTTTCGATATTTTGCAAAATCATACCAAAGTTTGTTTAAAAAAGACTATAAATAGAGGCTCATAAATTTAAGACCCCATAATTATATTTCTGAGAGGGGTTTTGGGACCGCATTCAAAACTTTAAATCCTATACTCCTCTCCTACGCTTATGTCTAATCAGCTCAAAACTATTGATAAATTAATTTAGTTAAAAAATAAAATAAAAATTTATGAATTTCCATCATTTTATATGGTGTCAAGCAAAATGAATAGCCCAAAAAAATTTCCATACAAATTTGGGTAATATTCATATAAAAAATAACCCTAAATTTTGCGGTGATTTTTCGTCATTTTTGGGTTATAATTCGTTTTTGGGTGTCTTTTTTTTTTTTTTTTTTTTTTTTTTTTTGTAAATTTAACATGCATGAGAAATTAAAGTAAAAAGTCATCCTATTCAGAGAAACTTTGATTTAGGGAATCCGGGCTTTGAAATACGCCATATTTGAGATATAAATTCCCAATTTTGTCCCAAAATATTTCAATATAAAATTATATGTATAAAAAAAAATTAAATTTTTTGTTGTAAAAAATATTATTTTTGTAAATAGAAAAAATATGTTTGAAATTAATTAGGAAATGTTCTTTAAATAGAAAATAATCATTAAAAATATTATACAAAAAGAAATTTTAACGAACATACATTATATTGAAAATAAATTTCCTATAAAAATAAATTTTATAAATTTATCGAAAATTTTCTAAGAAAAAAAGTTCGAATATTTTCAATAAAATAAAATTTATCAAAAATAGTCTATAAAAAGAAAATTTATCGTAAATTGTCTATAAAAAGAAAATGTAACAAAAATTGTCTATAAAAAGAAAATTTATCGAAAATTTTTTATAAAAAGGAAAATTTATAGTTTTTTTTTAAATTATCCAGTTTTCTATAAAAAAGAAAATTTATTTAAAATTTTCTGTAAAAAAGAAAATTTATCGAAAATTTTCTATAAAAAAGAAAATTTATCGAAAACTTTCTATAAAGTAGAAATTTTATTAAAAATTTTCTATAAAAAATAAAATTTATCGAACATTTTCTATAAACAAATTATCGAAAATTTATTAAAATCGAAAATTTTCTATAAAGATTTATCGAAAACTTCCCAAAAATGAAAATTTATCCAAAAATTTCCTAAAAAAGAAGTACATTTCTGTTTTTACAAAAATATGAAAATTTACCTATAAATAGAAAATTTATCGAAAATTTCTTATTAAAATAAAATTACTGAAAATTTTCTATAAATAGAACATTTAACAAAAAAATAGTATCTATATCTTTATAATTTATAAAAATTTTTTATAAAAATTGAAACTTAGTTTTTTTATGAAAAATCGGAATTTTTCTATGAATTGTAAAATTGTTGAAATTTTTTAAATTGAAAATTTATCAAAAAATGACTAAATTAAAAAAAATAACATTATTATCTTAAATTTTATAAATTAATAAAAAAAAAACATCCTCATATTATATGAAAATTCCAAATACCCCTAACATTTGTTACCAAATGAAAGTTGAAATTCCCAATTTGGGGACAAATTCCCTCATCTGGCAACACTGTTTAAAGTTGTTTAGTGCGGATTTTTAGAAAACTACTGAAAAGCTCGGACCCTATTGCTGTGGAAAAATTGTGTTAATTCCAGTTTTAAAATAAATTTGCTACAAATGTAGTCATCCGAGCACACAAAAGTTAAAAATTGTTTACCAATAAAATTTGATTATGAAAATAAGTTCAAACCTACAGAATCATATACTTTATTAATTATACTTCATTAATAAAAATTAACTACACACCTGCTTTCGTATTTGAAGCCGATACCGATGAGGAAGAAGCTGAATTTGAAGGACGCGATTCAGTTTCCGAACCCGATTTCGATGATGAATCGGATCCATTTGAAGCCACTGATGATTCCGATGAAATGGATATAATCGATATTGTTGAGGAAGCAGATGTTAGAATACCATGTGTTGTAGATGACGTCGCCGCCGTCGCCGAACCACTTAAACTCGATGTACTCGTGGAGGCATTATGTTGACGTGGCAAAGTAGCTGAATGTTGTTGCTGTTGTTGCATACGCTGTTGCCGTATTTGTTGTTGTTGTTGAAGACGCTGTTGATTGGTGTAACGTGGTTTTGAGGTAGCAACATAATTTGGATTAGAGGCGGCATATTGTTGATACTGTTGTTGCATTGGGGGTGGTACATAGAATTGTTGACGATAATAATGGGTTTTATTAGATGATGATTGTTGTTGTTGCTGCTGCTGTTGTTGCTGTTGAATTGCTTGCTGCCTGGGAGGTGAGGGCGATAGAACATTTTTCTTTGAAGAAGATGTAGATGAGGCTGATTGAAAGTCAGGCGACGATACTGCAGCTGCTGAAGACGATGTTGGCGATGGTGATGTTGTGGTAGTTGTCGATACCACAGTTGATGATGTTGTTTCCGCTGTTGTTGTATATGTATTACATTGAGATGTAACAATTGTTGTTGTTGTAATAATAATTTCACTAAGCGACTGTGTAGATGTGGATTTTGTTGTTGTAGTTGTAGGTGATGTTATTGTGGCTGTTGTTGTTTGTGTTGTAGTTGTTATTGTTGATGATAGTTGTGGCGATGATGTTGATGATATAAAACTATTTGCTTGTGTGGGTGTTAGTGGCTGTGTGTGTTGTTGTGGTTGTGTTAGAGGCTGCGTGGTTTGCTGCTGCAACGGCAACGTTTTCAGCGCATTGATATTACCAGCATGCATTGTGAACTGTGTTCCTCCTGCTACTTGCATTTGTACCAATTGCTGCTGATGCTGCTGCTGTTGTTGTTGCTGCACCAAACCAGCAACTATTCATCATGTATCCAACCGGGCAGATGTGTGAATATTCGCGGATGTTGTTTGTGTCATTGGAACACCACCACCGCCCAACACGATATGTGTGGTAGTCCCTGTTGTCGGTGACGTTGAGTCGGCATCACATTCTTTGCTGTCCTCTGAATCATCTCCTGACGAGGTGCTGCCACGTCTATGGCACATTGAATTCAAAGCTGCCACATGATGTTGTTGTTGCTGCTGCTGATGATGATAAAGATGTGGTATTATATGAATTTGTTGCTGTTGCCCGGTTAAAGCACCAGCTGGTAACATTGTTGGAGGCAATAATTGTATTTGCATGTACTTAGTTGTGTTCCCCACAACGTTCGGTGTACCTGGTGCACCTAATGCTGAGACGGGTGAGTGACGAGTAACCACAAGATGTTCAAAATGTTCACGTATCCATTCGCGGTAGTCTATGACATCATCGGTGATACGTATAATGCGTCCTAATAGAAATTTCAAAACAAAAACATATTTGTAATAATTTAATTATTAAATGGTTTTTACTTATCCAAACTTACCCAATATTGAACGTTCATTACAATCGTTGGCCCAATCATTAAGAGGACTCACGGCCTGTGACAGCATTAGATAAGCATATTCGAAGGCCTGCTTCACTTGTAAAGCACCATACGAACTGCGACCAATATCATTGCCCGGCGTTAATGGATCCTCTATACACAGCAGTGACGGTCGATGACCATCAATCATATCACGTTGTAAATCTTCTTTGGGTATGTAACGACCGCCGTTTTTAATGGAAATACCAATTTTCATGTAATTGAACTTACGACCATACAATTCGAAAAACTCCAATAGTAAAACACCCAAATTATCAGTCTCGGCGTGTATTTGGCGAGGATGCAACTGCAGGAAGCTAATGCACATGAGTATCAACGAATAGGAAGAAATGCCACCAGTAAAAACTTCATTGAGATCACGTTGAAGTAAAAACTGTTTCAACACAAGCACCAGCTTAGCAAGCAGAGGAAACTCTTGCTTGTATTTTTTAATTAACTCGGCCGATTGGACACCAGACTGCATGTTGAATGAGATATCAACTTTGACTTGAGTCTCACGATCGGTTAGTTTTATAATAGGCACAGAGGCCTTGTCCAGGACCCGTACCGAATGGGGCTCAGCTATGCCACGGGCTATTAGTTCTGTTTCTAAAGTTCTTAAGGGCATTTTATCCCAAAGACCTAAAAAAACAAAAGAAAAACCAACAAAAACTCTAAGTAGTCAAATTTATAAAAAATTAAAGTAATTTACCTAATACCACTAGATCAATATCAGAGGTAGGCAGGAATAAACCAGTACGGAAGGAACCAAAAATCTCCACCAAGGCTGAGGGCCATATTGAATGGACCACCGCCTCGATGCGATGTACCACTTCGTTGCGTATGGCATGTTCGGTGGGTGTGGGCAGTACATAATTGTAGAATTGTTCAATCTCCTGATGGAGACCTAAAACGCCTCGACAATAATTAAAATCTGGTACACGCCAGGGACATCCTTTGTATTTAGAAATCAATTTATCCATATGTTTGTTGAAATTATATGTACTGGCCTTGTTGTCGACTATGCGGCCAATTTTCCTGCGTGAGGGATTATAATAACTGGGACGTTCGTGAGAAGGCATTTTACTAGTCAAAGTCGTCGTAGTGCTTGTACCGTCTCCGCCGACCTGTGTTGTGTTGGCAGGTGTGTGTGAATCGTTAGTTGTATTGGTCGTAGTGGTTGAATCAAGGGAATTATTGCTGGATGTATTGCCGCTGGAATTGTTGCCGTTATTATTATTATTGTTGTTATTATGATTGTTGTTGTTGTTGCGTAAGCCACCAAATTGTTGCAATAGCAATTGTATAGAATCACGATCTCTAGCTGTTAAATTAGCACCGTTATTAAATTTATTACCACCACCTTGTAATTGTTGTAGCTGCAGTTGTTGATTCTGTTGCTCCAGCAATTGGCTCATTTCATGCGCATTGGTTTCCCAAATTTTACACCATGTGAGTAAAGCTGGACCCTCCTGTTCCTCTTGAAACCAACCAACAAAAGGATCCATTCAAAATGTTTTCTTTCAAGAAAAACAAAAAAACGCAAAATCCCAAAGCGATCAAGCAAATAGTGTTCCACTTTTTCACCAGTTGACACACCACTTGTCGCTCTCACTCTATCTATCTCTCTCTCTCTCTTTGTTCTCTTTTCTCTATCAGATTTAATTATTCTCTTGTTTAATTTTCTTTAGACCTTCAAACGTCGTCCAGTCGACGTGCCCTTTTTATTTGAATGGAATTTTTTAAATTGAATTTCAAAATTTTTATCGATTTTTTAGTATTCTTTCTTTTTAGACCATAATCTATGGAATGCCAATGATCTCGCAAAAAAATATTCTCTTTTATTATTTTATTTAGAGTTGAAATCCTAAAAAAAGGAATTAAAAAAATACTAAAAGAATGAATTTAAAAAAAATTAAAAAGAAGCAAAAATAATACACGAAAGGGGTTTTTATACAAGTTTATATTAAAGTGTCTATTGTAAAATATATATATATATATAAAGTATTTTTTGTTCTATTTTTCTATTCTATTTTTCTTTTTCTAAAATTATTTTGCGATAAAAACAATTGTTTGCTGGAGAATTTTTGAGCTTTTAGTGAAAATAGAATAATTTGTAATTATTTTATTTCTTTTTTTTATTTTATTTTATTTTTTTTTTAATTATGGTTTTTTCAGTTGTCATTTTTTAATGCTCCAGTTTAGCAATCTAAAGTATCTTGCAGATTTTGTATTGTAACTCCCATCGCTTTACATTAAATTGCGTTAATAGTATATTTTTCCAAGCGGTCGATTTCGACAACTTTGTCACGTAAAAGTACTTTCTTCATGCTTTCTTATTTATTCTGTTGAATGGTAAGCAACACTGTTTTTTAAGCTTTGAATATGGAGACTTTGCATCAAAAAATGTCATTTGCGGGAAATTTTACTTCATTATTATTTTATTATTTTTTTAAGCTTCCAAAGCCTAAAAAGATTTTTTAAAGAAAACCGCAACCTGTGAAAAGCCAGTCTTTTGGTGAAAGTTTATGGGATTTGTGCTTATCTGAGGCAACTTATCGTGAGAAGTTTAGGTGATTTAAAACTGGCAATTTCGATGTTTATTATAAGAAGCATCCTAGTCAGACGTCTGCAATGATGATTCAACGCCACAAAACGATGTCGTTTCACCATCGAATTATTATTAAGGCAATAACAAGTTGATTATTATGATAATCCGAAATCTTTAGAAATTGTATTTAAAATACATTGATTTTTGAAACCTTTTTCTTTCGAATTCTATACCATCTATCATGAACGTTTAAAACACGATGAAACGACTACGGGAGACCCGTACCGAACACAATTGATCCCTTTAAAAAGAACTTTGAGTGAAAAACGGTCAGAATATGCCACCAGACGCGAGTCCAAATTGATAGTGATCGGTCTTATATTGCACCACCAGTTAAAAACTAAGGATCTAAGAAGAACTTGCCCCTCTGACCACTATTTGCTTCGTTCGATTCAAAGATCAAATACACTTCACTTCAGAACAAGTTATCAAAAAAAATTGACTCGATTTGTTTCTGTCTTTAAAAAATGAGAAGTGGTTTTAGGATGAAATCCAAAATTACAAAAAAAAAAAAAAAAAAAACGGAGTATACTTTGAACAAAATACATTGTACCTTTATCTTGAAGGATGGATCGGTGATTTTTAATTTTTTGATTTTTATTTAAAAAAAATCATTTTAATGATTATTTTTGATTTATTTATTTTTTATTTTTTTGCTCATTTTATAATGGTTATTTATATTGTATTTCATTTATTTATTACTAGCTGACCCGAGCCGCGTTGCTGGCCCTAAGCAAACATTAGTGTTGTATTACTGAACGATTTAAATTGATATTTTAACGAAATTTACGACCTTTAAATAAAAATCTAAGGAATACCTATTATAAAGTGTTTTTTACAGAAGAATTTAAATATGATGTAGAAGCTGACCCGAGCCGCGTTGCTGGCCCTAAGCAAACATTAGTGTTGTATTACTGAACGATTTAAATTGATATTTTAACGAAATTTACGACCTTTAAATAAAAATCTAAGGAATACCTATTATAAAGTGTTTTTTACAGAAGAATTTAAATATGATGTAGATGTGGGCTCAATCAAAAAATATACGCATGTATTTAAGGCAAATTTGAATTTATATTTATTTATTACTTCATCTTAAGGTTAGCGGATAGACAATGTCTTTTTTTTGAACGGAATGATGAGAGCTGTAGTCGAAATTGCAGTTGTAATGGAACGCTGCTTGATTCAAATCAGAACTTGAAGCAATTCTTCTTATGCGTTGATTAAAAATTTTAAAGTTGTTGAATTGCTACATTTGCTCGACGATTTCTCATTGCTAACCGAGCCGTTTCATTTCTCGCCTGCCTTTCTTCCTGCGTTTGTGATGTACGAAGTCGGGCCAAACTAATACGGGGTTGTTCTCGTGCGATTTCTCGTTCATATATATTCAATTGATTGACGATATTACGATAAGTACTTGCATTACGTGTTCGACGCGAAATATTAGATCTCCGGGGTCGCGGCATTGTGAATAACACTTAATAACGAATGCCAAAAATACAACAAATGGTTTTAAATATCACAACCTCACTAAATGATGAGCTTTACTTGGAACTTACCGTTTGGAAATAGAATTCTACACCAGCACCAGAAAACAAATTGCACAAAAAAGTAAGCGTTTCGATAGAAACAGAAACAGTAATTGTTATAATTTGTATTAAAAAAAATATTTTTAATGATTATTAAGGCAAAGAAATTATGACAAAAAAGAGTTTTTTTTTTTATCGCGGATTTTTCGCGAATTTTTTTTCGTATTATCCTTTTCTGGCCGGTGACCGGTTCGAATTGGTGAGAATCATCAAAATCGGTCTAGTCGTTATTGAGTTATAACAATAGTAACTAACATCACTTTCTTTTATATATATAGAAGATTATTATTATTTTTTTTTTTTTTGCAAATATTTCGTTTTTTGTAAAAAATTTCGACTTTTAGTGAAAACTCGTATTTTTAGATGAAAATTGCTTCTTTTATATGAAAATTACGATTTTTATAAATATCTTCATTTTTAGTAAAAATCATGATTTTTAGAAAAACTTTTGATTTTTAAAAAATTTTTGAATTTTAGAAAAAAATTTTATTTTTGTAAAAAATAAATTACTTTTTTATGAAAAATCTTTTAGTCAAATATTTCTGTGAACTTTTGACAAACATCGAGATAAAACAATTTTCAGATCATTTAATTAAAGGCAGTGTTTCACAAATCGGTATTTTCCTACGACTTTTAGTTTTGAAGCTATAGTTAGCAAAAAACGTACATTCCGTAGAATTTGTTAATTTTTTACAGTTTTTTAGCTATCTTGAAAAAAAAAATTTTGAGTTAAGTTGTTTTGTCAAAAGTCTACATATTTGTTTTTTTAGTAAACATTTTAATTTTAGTTAAAATCAAAAGGTTTTTGTTAAAATCATGGTTGGTGTTAAATCGAATTTATAATAAAAAAAATCAATTTTTTCACATGAATTTGCAATGTTTTATTTTTTGAGCAATCAAATAAAACTCACATAATAATCATTATTTGTTGAGTTTTATTTTAAAGCTCATACTCATTACGGTCTTTGATTTTAAAGCATTAGAATCATATACAAATCATAATTTATTAGGTTTTTTAGAGAGATTTAGTAAATCGACTCCGTAAATATCCGTAGTATTTAACTTTATTGTTTTAACATTGTCAGATGACAAAAATAAATAAAATTTTTGCACTCATTGTGAAGTGTAGCCAAAGTAAAAACACCTCTTGATCGCAAACCTCCATATAAGTGTACTCAACTTGTACCACCATCATAAAAAAAAAACATTATCACGAGACTTTTGATAAGAGTAAATGTAACGAAAATGTTTAAAAATAAAAATGTTACAGTGAAATAAGAAAAAAAAAGATTAAAAAGAAAATACATCAACAATATTAAGAAAATATAGTCCAGAGATTATAGGAGTTAATTATAAAGTAAACAATAAAAATAACTTCACTCTGTTAACATACCAACAAACATTTATAGTTTTTGCATGGAAATGAACATGAATATAATGAAAAAGATGTTAATGGAAAAAACCCGATCCAATTTTAAATATATACTTACTAACTGCATACTAATACTAATTCCCTCTCTCGATATGCATTCTTCTATTCTTCACTAATGTATTAAAAAATCAAACAAAAAAATAATAATAATGATTTATAAATGAGGAGAAAAAGCTTATAAGAGAACAAATACATAATTAAAAAATTTTTAAACATAATTAAGAGGAACCTTTCTTAATTTGTTTAAATTTATTTATTTTCATGTTTTTCCACAATTATTACATTTTATTGAAATTCTTTAATGTGGAATAAAATTTATGTTTTAATAAATAAAATCTATAAAAATTTCTTTTAAACACGAAATGACTTTTCATTAGCTCTTCTAAAATATACATATATATAAATGTGCTAATGTTTGAAATATTTCAGAATACTCAATAATTAATTTAAATAATAATGAAACTTATTTATAACAAGGTTTCTCGAGACTTAATATAAAAATAATTTTTTGTATTAAGCTCTCTTTTAAAATATTGATAATTTTAAAAAGCAGAAATCTTTTAAATTTAAAGGAAAGGAAACGGGTATAAAGCTTATTTTCTAAATTGAAAATGTAAATTGGTGGTCGTTAATGATAACAATATTCATTTAAATTTCGTTTTCAATTTTATTTAAGAGAATGGGTATATGGGCCATTATCAAAAATTTTTAACTTTAGGTCTTCAAAAATAACCATTTTTTGATGGCACATTAAAATCCATTTGCATAAATATAGTGATTCGCGTTAATCATTTCGTTTTCAATTTCATTTAAGAGAATGGGTATATGGGCCATTATCAAAAATTTTTAACTTTAGGTCTTCAAAAATAACCATTTTTTGATGGCACATTAAAATCCATTTGCATAAATATAGTGATTCGCGTTAATCATTTCGTTTTCAATTTCATTTAAGAGAATGGGTATATGGGCCATTATCAAAAATTTTTAACTTTAGGTCTTCAAAAATAACCATTTTTTGATGGCACATTAAAATCCATTTGCGCGTTAATCATTTCGTGAGGGGGGTCACGAAAGTTATAGCGATTTTAAGTTGAAAATATATGGAATTTTTTTACAATCTAGAAATTTATGTATAATTCTGGTAAAAATTACGCGCAATATCTAAAACTACTGAGTTATTCAAATAAAATTTATGACATTTTCAATGTTTAATGGTATTAGTGTGGCATATTTTAGGGTTTCCCAGTAAATTTAAAAAAATTTTCCTTACATATACTAAAAATCGCGATTTTTTAAAATTTTGCGAAAAATAGGGTTCGAATTAAAGTTATTTTTACATATATTATACAAAAATATATTTAAATTAGAGTTCATTACAAAGAAATGCATTTTAATACTGTTATACTTTTTTAACCCAATTAATTTTTATATGGTCCATAAAATGTTTATCTTTCGAAATTTTTTGATGCGTTACATTTTTCTTTAAGCACTACAAAACACCACCTAATTATGCCAATTATGGTAAATTTCGTACCGTCCTTGCGATGTGCCTCACAAAAGTGTTCCGTTGTCAACTATCAATGACATTTGATTTAATTGGTCTCGATCAATCATATTTATCGCCGTTCTTACATATCATATATACAAGATTTGTACGTAATTTTCAAAAAGTTCACAACATTTTTGTATTAAATTTATTTTTAGTACTCCTTCGATTTTATTGCGTAGAATAACAAAAAACTAAGTTTACGCAGTAACCCATGCTATTCCATATGAACTGTGAATGAATAACTTTTTCAAAAATGTTCCCTCTTTCAGACACATTAACGATATATAGCGCAAAGTACGCATAATTACAAGTTTCAATCCCTGTTTCAAATTTTTTATTCCATTGAGAGGCGCACATACCCCGCCCAAAAAACTAAAAAATTTATCAAAAAATCAAAATTTTACTACTCTGTATGTAACTGTTGAAAGTCCGATTAGTTTATATAAGATCGAAGGAGATCAAAAAATATAAACGCGTGAACAGAAAGCGTAGAAGAATGGGAAAAACTTAAGTAATTTTTAGCCCTTTTTCTAAGGCCCGGTATTATTTTGCTCACTATTGCTCACTAGTGGCAAAATCGTACTTAAGTTCATAAATTTATTTTATGATTGAAAACTTAAGTATTCTTTTTCCATCCCTTAAGTTTTTCCTAAGTATGAAAATTGTTTGACGTCTTAAAAAAATTTTTGTTGAAAATAAACAAAAATAATTAAAAATACAAAATCTAATAAAATTATTTTAAATTTTAAAAAGATTTCAAAATACGCTTTAAATGTATATTTTCTTTATGGTTTTATATTTTGCACTAACACCTTTTTAATTTTACAGCCCATAAACCTAAGGTTTCTTTACATATTTCAAGTTATTTAAATAAAAAAAAAAATAAAAAATAATTAGTTTTTTTTTATTTATTTTTGGTGCCACATTAGGGTGGCATCTAAAAATGTTTTAAGTTTGATAGTTATAATGATTTTTGGCATAATCATAATCAAATAGTAATCTAAATTAAAAAATATTCAATAAAAAATTTACATAACTAAGATAAAATGAAATATATTTATGATTTTTAGTTAAAGAAAAATGTTTGGAAAGTTGGAACCATCCTATTGTACATACATAAAAGCTTAAAGCTCTTTATTTTGTTATCAACTCAAGCTTTAAACTGTAAAACATGACATTACTTAAGTGTAAGCTTCAACTTAATGTTTCTTACCTAAGTTTGCACTTAAGTATATACTAAAGGAACAGTATAAAACCGGACCTATGTTTTTGAACTTTGAACAACAATTGTGATTATACAATGAAACTCTATTAGTCTCAAGTCTTGTGGGTTTAGATTTATAACCGGTTTGTTTTAAATAGTATTACCAAAAGACTTATTAAGGATTTAAGTCAGTTTCAGACAGATTAAAAAATTTTAATAATTGCCCATAGTTATATTCCAAATAAAATATTTATTAAATAGAAAATTTAAGCAAAAATGTACTACCCCAAGATTTGTATAATTTCTTTTACTAGATTAGAAAGTTTTTACCAGAGATTTTAAATAAAAAAAATTTAAATAAAATTATTTAGCAAAGAATTACAAAAGAAAATAAAAATAAAGCGGAACTACAAATAAAATGTATTGACAGATGAAATAGCTTTTTACAATTTGTGCGGAAGTAAACTTAATTAAATTAGTAAATAAATAAACAAATGCTAATTTTATAAAGAAATAAAATCGACCATACAATATCACTTAAAAAAATAAAAATAAACAATATTTGGACGGTAATAAAAACTTAAGGTCTTAAATTAAACAAATTTATAAACCTTTAAAAATTTTAATATTCACATTATCATTTTTAAACATGAATTTTGGTAAACTATTTATATTTTTCAAATCTACAACTTTGACATGTTTAAATCCTTTCCTGATCTTTTTTCTTTTTGTATAATCTTTAAATAAACCATTGTGTTATACAAACAATAGATTAGCAATGAATTAAATTATAAAATGTGTAGCTTTTAAATTCACTAAAAGTATAATTATTTTTTATAAACTTTAACAAATTTACGGATTTTCCCTAAATGCAAAGTTAAACAAAAGCTTAGACATTTTGTAACGGTAACAATAGAATTATAAATGTGTATGTATTATTTCCCATCGCATAACGGGAAAAATATCCTAAGTCCCAGTACATTCCAAAATATGTTGATTTTTTTTTTTTTTTAATTATCACAATTTGCCTAGCCGAAATCCGAATATCTATGACACTAAGGTAATGCTCTGTATTTGGTGGGATCCGGAGACACATGTGAACCTTGAGAATGCTCGAACTCATGTTGCGCGACAAGTTAAAACTATTTGGAACATAGCTGATAGAGCTTTTCCCCACACGCAGAATAAAAAATATACTCTTAAACGGTATTAATATAATTCAAATCGCATATGTATTAATAAAATTATTCTGAAAAATATATAAAAACTTTAGAGCCCCATAATTCGTAAACTAAGAGCTAGCGGGGAAAATTGTTACATTACTTTAATCACAAGTAAAAGTACTACTGAATGATTATAAAAATTGTTTAAAAATCAAGTTGGTCGGTGATCATAACTTAAGCCAAAACAATTCACTAATCAACAATTTATTTAAACCAAAATTTATTTTTAAAATAAAACAAAAAACAAAAATAAAAATGAAATATTTATAACTAACTTACTTGTTTTTCTCTGTGTATGATTAATAAATTTTCTGACCATAAATGGACAATATTATTAAACACTTGCGTTATTTTATATTCTTAATCAAAATAACAATTATAAGAATGTTCTTTTTAAGGCAGAGTGACCAAACAGAAACCAAAAACAAACAGAAAATAAAACGAATGTATGTATAAACTTATTATCCTTGAAGAAGAAAATGTCTCGAAATGTAAAATTGTATATTGAAATTAATCATCCAAATAGTCCTTATTCATCTATTTCTAGTCACTAATGTACAACAATATATAAATATGATTTTTGTTGTTTTCGTTATTTTAACAATTACAAAAATTGCTAGACATTTCTAAGGCCATTTAATAGATAAAATAAAAAATGCAACTTGTTTGATGAAATTTTCTGCCTTTAGAGATTTTTTTTTTACACAATACTTTTCTGTCTTTTTTCGGATTCTATATGTGTAACACTCAATACACTATTTTTCGCAATAATTTGTTGTTGTAGTTGTTTTTTAGTTATTTTTGTTAATTGAAATTTATATGTTCTTTAATATTTTAATATATTAGAGTTTTATATTCTTTTAAAAAATCAACTTAGCTGTCAGTTGTAGTAATAGTTTTGCTATTTTGTTCATTTACTTTTTCTTTTGCTTATTCTTCTTTAATTTTTTCTTTTCTCAAATACTATTGGAAAAAATTTACTACTACGCCATGTATCAAGAATTATTAGAAATACGAAAAAAAAAAAATAACACACACAATCACTAACACACACACGTACACTACTTTCAAGCGAAAAATATTAAAAAAGCAACAAAAAAAATTTTGGAAAGAAGTGTGTAGAAAAGACAGACCCGACTTTAACGGTTATGACGAAGAAAATTGCAATTTGCTATTATAAAAATTGCACAAAATTTAAAAATTCTTAGTTGTTTAAAGAATTTTTTAGAAAAAAAACAAATTTGTAAGTTTTTTTTTATTTTGTTTCGCTTATTTAGTTTATTTTTTGCACTTGGGAATTATTCCCTTTTTTGATTATAAATTTTGCCTCATTACAAGAAAAGATAATTTTTTCTTCTCACTACCGCTCGTGTATTTTTTGCTTTCCTTTTAGTTTTAATTTGACATATTAAATGCAAATGTCAATTTACGTTTCTCTTGTGACGATTACCCAGTAGTCGTGGTGAATATACTTTCTTGTATATTCTCAACTTTTCGTTGCGTTTTTTCTACGTTCTCCTTCTTCTCCTCCCTTTTTTCTTTTATCACACTGTCCTTAGCAATTCTTTTATTTAAATATTTTATTTAACAAAGTTTCAAGTAAATTTTAGATATTGAAAGTTTTTTATAATCGCCATCTTTTTAATGTGAACTTTTGTACTGTTCTGTAACAAATTGAACAATTTTCTTGCTTTAATTTCACAGAAAAATTAAGAAGATACTCCTATCAGAAACCACGCTAACCAAAGTATAGTAACGAATGATTTAATGTAGTCAAGTAATTAGTGTTAAATGTCAAGGTTGCCAAGCGTTGGATGCAATTTTGTAAACGTGCAATGATTTTGTTAAATTTGGGGAAACGAAGAATATGTGGCGTAAATGTTAGTTTTTAATAAAAAATATGAACTTTTGAAATTTTGGCTTAAATCAACTATTGATTTTTAAATAAATTTGATAATATAAAAATTAAAAATTCGATATATTTTTTCGGAATATTTTTATTAATACATGCGCAATCTAAATTATATTGATACCGTTTAAAAGCTCGTACAAATACCTTTTTAATAATATATAACATGCCCATATATTAACTCCTTGGGAGTAAAATTGATATTTGAGTCGATGTAGCGAAATTAACACAGAAAAATCTCTGTAAACGTAAAAAAATAATATTTTAATGGTTCTGATAATATTGATTTGATCCGTCGTTTGTAGTGCAAATTGTTAAAAATGATTTGAAATAACTGTTTTCATATCTGTTTCAAATAAATAAATGCAATAATATTTGTTTTTAATAATACAAAAACAGTAATAAAAAATTCTTGTTTTAATAAAATTGTCTACAACTATTCGCATTTCTCAGTACATTGCATAATTAGTTACCATAATTTTCCTACAAAAGCATTTCCTCAATTGTTTTTAGTTGCATTCTAAAAATAAGTTGGATTGAATATAATTCATTTTGTTTTACTCCAATCTGGGTCCAACGAGTATTTCGTCACAAAAAATGCAACCGGTCCTACCTAACATTTCGATAATTCAATAAAAGATTAAAAAACTGACTAAATAAAAATTATGTGCGATAAAATTATATTTCGATCAGGAAACAAATCAAGATTACCAGAACTGTGGATTTGCGACATTAACTAACCGTAGGTCTACAACTGAGATTAACGCTGACATAATATGTGAGATAACACTGGCAAAAGAGAGTAACCACTTTGTTTATATTATGTTAAATCTTAAATTCTAATAAATCCTAAAATAATGATATCTTATTTTTCCATCAGTCACAGAGTAAACATGTCCTTATTTAAGGAATTTGCACTTTTTTAGAAGAATTTTTATAAAAATGTTCTTTAAAATGTAAAACAATCATTAAAAGGAAATAATTTTACAAACAACATTGTTTTTTAGTAGTTTCCAAAATACACGTGCATACACACAAACAAACTTTCGGACTCGTATATGGGTTTTTTTTGACAGTTCATCTTAAAAGATAATTGTGTAGAGAAATCTCATCCCAACAGTCTAATAACATAGTGTCAACATTAGACAATTTTTTATCAAGGCAAAAGTCAAACTTAACGCAAATTTGTGGAAGGTGGCAACAGTTTAAATGATTGTTTTTCATTTAAAAAATATTTTTTATAAAAATTGTGCTAAAAAAGTGAAATTTTCTTAAGTAAAAAGTACATGTTTACACTGTAACTGATTGAAAGTAATGATATCTTAAGCCTTGTTCAAACCGGCACGAAATTACGAAATTTCATGCCGAAATTACGAATGAAATTGAAAGTGTTCATACAGGCTAGATGACATTTGATGTAATTTCGTGAACAGCTGATACTTATTGTTTATATTTTAAATTGTTATAGGGCTGAATAAAGTATTTTGAAATGGAAACAAATAAGAAACAATTACTTACTAAATTGGAAATTATTAATTTGAAACAATTAAAAATGTAAAAAGGATAGGTTTCATTTTGCAAAATCACTTTAATAATTAATTTTAAGATTTGTCTTTAAATTTAAGATCAGCTGTGAATTGTTTTTTTCATCTCACGGTTGAAACATCCAACCATGTACAGAGTTGCACGGAAGTGGGCATCGTAATTTCAATGTAATTTCACCGAAATTACACAAAATTATGTAATTTCGCAAGTGTCAAAATGTATGGGAAATTACGTAATTTCAACTTGATTTCGGCCGAAATCACGAAAGTACGTAATTTCGCGTCGGTCTGAATGCCATATTATAGGATTTATTTGAATACGTGTACCCCTTATTTAAGATTTAACATAACATAAACAAAATGGCTACTCTCTTCTGCCGGCGTTAATCTCGGTTGTAGACCTGAGGTGAAAATATTAGTATTATTAGAAGTATTATGAGACTATTGTGATGAGATTTCTCGACACAACCATCTTATAAGATTAACTGTCAAAATAATACACACATACAAAAGTTTGTTTATGTATGTATATGCGTATCTTGGAAAATATTTAAATAAGAAATGTTTTTTGTAGAATTGTTTTGCTCTAATGTTTGTTTTACATTTTAAAAAATATATTTTTTTAATTATGCTAAAAAAGTGTGAATTTCTTAAAAAAGACATGTTTACACTGAGAATGATTGAAAATAATGATATCTAATAAGATTTATTATAATACGTATTTAAGATTTAACGTAATATAAACATAATGGTTCTACTCTTTTGACATATTATCAGAAGTAGTACTGAGTTAAAAATTTGCAAATAAATATAAACTTCTCCCAAATAGGGTTAATGGCGTTTTTTACTAACTCCAGTTCTGCAACTGATTTTAACGCTAATATAATTGGGGGATTTACAAAGTAATTGGGGGATTCACAAGGTGTGCTATAATATCATATTATCATAATGTTCTAATATTTTACAATGGTTTAAATTGTGTTGCTTTTCAAACAAAATGTGTTTAAAAATAATAGAACTTTGTAATAAAATATGTAAGATTTTTCTGTCAGAGAGTGTCAAATTCGCTCTCTGAGAGAATTATTTCACGTGTAGATTCAAATATTAGTATTATAAGGAGTATTATGAGACTGTTGTGATGAGATTTCTCTATACAACCATCTTATTAGACGAACATGATATAGAATTTATTAAAAACGCAAAATTTTAAAAATGAACAATAAATTTGACAGCTTACGTTAAACATTATTGCTTAGCTTTGTGTTTAAACATTTATTGCGAAATAGATTGCGCAATAGATTTGTTAGAGATAGAATTTGACAATTGTCAACATAAAAATGTCTACGTGTAGACTACGGGTTAAGACTCCACAATTTTTGCGCGCATTGATAAAAATGATTAACGCGAACAGACTTTAAATCCATTAATATTCGTTAATAAAACCACAAATCGGCGTTAGTGTCAGAAGAAAAAGTTTTTGAAAATATTTTTACTCAAAATTTTTTAAATTCCTCATTTACAAATCTCATTAAAAATTATATTTTTTTGTGAAGTTAATACTAAACATGTCATTTTGAGAAAAACTAATCGATTTTATCATGCTTTTCCATATATTTTTCATAAACAAAAACTCCTCGTTTTGCTAGTTTTGTTTCAAAACATGTCGAAAATATTATTATTCGAACTAGTTTTGCTTTAGCAACACCGCACTGTTTCTTGGATATAGCAAAACATCTCTGTGTTATCCATTTATACTGAATATTTTCATCGAAAAAATTATACTAAATTTTTATATTTATTTTATAACAAATAAGAAATAATTTAAGTAAAAAATATATTAAAAATAAAGAAAAATATGATTTCAAATAATTGTTAGCAAAAGTGATTCAATAATTGACGAAATATACATGAAAACTAGTCGGACCAGTAGAAACACTTAAGTGTTTTAAACAAAACGTGTGGTTTTAAAGTCAGTGGAAACATAGTATAAGTTAGAAAATTAAATATTGTTCAACAGGGCAGGCCGGGGCAGAAAAATTTTACTATATTTTTAGTCCTAATACTGGCTAAAACTTGCTCATGAACTTATGCTCTCCAATCTGTGCCTAAATCGCATATGTATTAATAAATTTATTCAGAAAAATGTATCAAAACTTTAGAGACCCATAATTCGTGAACTAAAATCGAGCGGGGAAATTTGCTTACATTACTTTAACCACATGTAAAAATTATTTAAAAATCGATAGTGGTAGTGATCTTGATTTTTGCTACAACTTTGCTTATTGCACTACTATCAAAAATTCATTAATAATAATCGTATTAGTATTAATGTAAAATTTAAAAATATTTCGATTACCAGAAGTGACTATTAGCAATAAAAATGCGCTACGTATGAGGAAGATAATAAAAGCATTGAAAAACATTTTAAATCTAACAGAAATGTGTTAATTTGTTTAATCATTTAATTCAAAGTCAAACATAAATTTCCCTATCCGCCCTTGTAGGTTTAATTTTATCTAACATTTCATTCACAATAATGTATATATAAAATGTCAAACACTTCGTAACAAAGAGTTACTATTCACAATCGCACAGTAAACCTTCGTATAGCGTTTGTTCGGTCGGGCTCGCCTAGAAAATTTGTTTCGGTCAAATAAATCAGAAAAAGTTGAAAATAATTAATAAAAATTAACAAAAAGTGCACCAAAACGTAACTAATCTAACGCACAATCGATAAATTATGAAACTTAAGCAAAAACCTAAACAAATTCAACAGAATTTTATCAAGAAAAACTCGAAAAAATTTTTTACTCTTCTTTTTTTTGTCTTAATGCATGTTTTCGCAGCGGGATGCTTCTAAAGAGGAGAAAATACAAGCTCACTTAAAAACAAATACGTAAGAAAGAGAAAGATCTACATGTGGATCGACTGAAATAGTGAATGTGTGTGGTTAAAGGAAAAAAAATGTAACGATGTAAGAAATACACACAAAAAGTTAATTTTTTTATAAAAAAAAAATGTTTTAATTGAATATATAAAAAAATAATTTTATAAAAAATAAATATAAATTAATTAATATGTAAAGAAAAAGCTAAAAAGTTAAAGGAAAAATTTTATGAAATAAGTAGAAGACGAGTGGCTGAAAACTGTTTGAAAAAGAAAATTAACATCAACAATTTTTTTGCTCTTGTTCTTTGTGGTTTCTGTTCTAACTTTTCTTTTATTTTCATCTATTATGTACGTTATAATATAATGAGTACTGCTGACGGTCTGACTGACGGAGTGAGTGATGAGAGTGTGTTCGTGTGTGCGTACGTGAGTTGTACTTACGGCTGGCATAATTTTGCAAAAAGGTTCAAAAAGGAAATACAAAAGTTCTTTTTAATAGATATCAAATGTGTTTGTGTGTGTGCGTTAGTGTCATAAATGAAGAAAGGAACTCGAAAAGGAACACGTCCTTTTTTCCTTGTACTCCTGTTTAAATGTTTTATGTGTATGTTTTTATATAAATTTTTCTTTTTACTCTTTATTTTTCACATTTTCTCTATCCCTATGTTTAACATCCGATTTTTAAACATTAAAAATAAAGCAAAAAAAGGTAAAAAAATAAAATATTCATTAATAAAAAAATAATAAAAATAAAACGTGTAAAAGAAAAAAAATCTTGTGTTGAAAAAATTGTTAATGTTATAAAAAACAACTTGAAGAAAAAACATAAGTGTAATTACTTTTTGCTTGTTCTTGATTTTTATTTTTTTAATTTTTTTTTTGACATCTTCGTTTTGCTGTGTTGTTTAGTTAAGTAGTTGCGGTTAATAAACTTCTTGCAATGTTTTTTTTGTTTTCTTTTGCCTCCACACGTTCTGTTGTTTATTTTATTATTTGTATCTTCTCAGTAGTTGTTGTTTTTATGATTTTTTATATTGCTGCTTTTTATGATGTTCTTTTGTGTGAACAGTGAGTTTTTCCTGTTTTTTTTTTTTTTTTGGAAAATAAATTTGTAGTAACTGTTACGTTTTTTACATTTTTTTATTTTTACTTTTTTAATGGGGAAGTATAGCTCAGTTATTATTTAACATAATTTCAACAATTGTAAATATTGTTTTCAATAGATTATAAATGGTATAGTTATTAAATTTATGGACATAAAATCGAATGAAATATATGTATATGCAAATTATAAATAGACTTATACATATAGCGACTCCGTTCAGTTTACTGATCAGCATAACTCTAATGTCTTTTTGACTTTTAGAAAGAATTTACAGGAAACTATTAATATATTTTAAATATGTATTTCCGGAGGCAAATGTAACTTTTTAAAAGCGATATCAAGTGTCACCTAAAAATCCACCTAATGTAATGCATGCGAAATGTTTACATATTAGCTCCTTTGCAATTCAGTTAACTGCGTAGGTCTTATGTCTAGGGATTCTTAGAAACGTCAATTATGAATCAAATGTCATTGTATTAAGATGGGTTCCATTATGTGGACATAGAAAGTCCACGTTAAAGCGGAGACCTCCATATAATGTGTTACCCAAAAGAATATTCTAGGTGTGCCTATATATCTGCATATTATCTTGAAATTATTTCCTTAAAAATAATCACAACAATTTGGTACCTCATTGAGATCCCTAACTTTCTTAAAATAAATTTCATGAATAGGTATTTACATAAATACAAATAATTTACTATAAAATTTTATTTAATCTAGTTTTGGCGTAAATCAAGATTACCAGCACACTTGATTTTTAAATAATTTTGATAATGATTCAGTAGCATTTTTATTTGTGATTAAAGCAATGTAAAAAATTTTGCCCGCTCACTCTTAGTTTACGAGTTATGGGTACTTGAAGTTATAATATAAAAATGCAATTTTCTCCTTCCTCCTGTAATGAATATGATCAAAATGGATATCATAGGAGAGGTCTTGAAAAAAACTTTCGATTGATATATAAAATGTGCCAAATCATTAACCCATGGTGAGACAATATGATATTTTATTACTTTTTATTTTGACTTTTTCACAAAAGTACCGTTATCTATAAAATATATCGATATAACGGTACTCTCCTATATATAAAATTATTTAGAGAACAATTCAAGCTTTCATATGATCCCCATGTCACACCCCTAGCCCTTTAAATAACAAAAATATAATACTTTAGCCCGGCCGAAGGCCGGCTACACAGAAAAACCTTTATTTACATTAAAAAAATATATTTTAGTTTCAACTGTGCTGGTAACCTTGATTTGTTCTAAACATTTTTTTTAAATTTTGTTTTAATTTTTTTATCTACAATTCAAATAAAAATGTAAATTAATTAATATTTACTAAGTATTTTTAATTTTTTTTTTATTTTTGAGATTTAAAGACCTTTAAAATTATATCAAGACCTTTCTAATGATATCCATATTACATATATAGTCATATATTATAATATTAACAAATATATTATGAGTAAAAATCGATTCATTTCATGAATATTAAGTTTTAAAGTGCTATATTTTTGTTATTTAATGGGCTAGGAGTGTAATATGGGGATCATATGAAAGCTTGAAATGTTCTCTAAATGATTTGATGTATAGGAAAGTACCGTTATATCGATATATTTTAAGATAACGGTACTTTTGTAAAAAAAATCAAAATAAAAAGTAATAAAATATAATATCGTCTCACCATGGGTTAATGATTTGGCACATTTTATACATCTATCGAAAGGCCTTCTCAAGACCTTTCCAATGATACCCATATTATTCATTTGCATTCAAGGAGGAAGGAGAAAATTGCATTCTTATGTCATAACTTAGAGTACCTATAACTCGAAAACTAACAGAGGGCGGAGAAAATTTTTTATGTAACTTTTTTTAACCAAAAATATTGCTTTTGCTGAAAAGAAAATTTGTTAAAAAATCAACAGTGCCGGTAATCCTGATTTGTTCCCTAGTTTTTTTAATATTTTGTAATTTTTCTGTATAATTTCGTCGAAATTTAAATTTTTAAGATTTCAATTTAAGCCTAAATTTGAGAATTTATAATTAAAGATGAAATTCTGAGATATATACTGAGATATTTCATAACTTTAATAAATAATTGTTTGTAATTTATTCCAATTAAAGGTATGTCCTACATTAAAATCATTTAATTAAATCCATACTTTTTTGTTGAAATTAAAAAAATGCATATAATTTTTGTTCTTAAATTGAGCAATTTGTTTTTTAAGAGGTCAAAAGAAATGGCAACTCTTACACCGGGCTTTTTGATGTTTTTGTATATTTTCTATTATTCCTATTATGATTAGAATAGTATACACCACACATCCATACATGATAGAGAGACTAACAAAATATTGATTATTCTCATCTGGAGCACATGTTAGAAAGGGACAACTGTCGATAGCCATGCAACACAGCTATGTCAATAATAAAAGAGAAATGCAAAAAACCACTATTAAAAAATAAATGGAAGAGACAAAATAAAAGAAGACAAGAAAAAATAAAAATTTTCGTATATGTGTAAAAGAGTGTGTATGTGTTTAATAAAAAGGAATAAAAAATACTCTGTGAAAAGATGTGAGAAAAATGTTGTAATGGAAAATTATACACATATTTTCAGCAATGAAAGAAAACGTCAAGAAAAAAAAAAATACAAAAATTTACAAGAAAATTTCTAAACAAAAATATTTTAATTTAAATAATTGAAAAAAGTTTTCAATTAAAATTTATTTATTACAACAAGAAAAATATAGTGTGTGCAAATTCAATATCTACCATAGAAAGAAAAATAGAAAAAGTGTGTGTGTAAAAAATATGATTGAAAAAAAGTGTGTATTTTATATAAAATGTCTTGAAATACACAAGCCGAAAGAAAGTCACAAGATTCTAAAAGCTAAGAAAAAAAGTTAATTTTTTAAATATATTTTTAATTAATTATTTATATTGTTTATATTGTTAACAGAAGAAAAATTGTGTGGAAAAAGCAATGGAAAAAATCAATAGAATTTAATAAAACATTAAAAAAGAAATAAGATAAAAAAGTCGTGTGTAAAAAAAGAAAGAATAAAGTGTGAAAGACAACAGTAGCAGCGACAGCAACAACAATATCATCAAATATTAGCAACAACTACAGCAACAAAAGTACTATAACGATAATAATAACAACAACAGTAGTAACAACAACCACGACGAGGACGAAGACGGAACATCCATCGATTTTATACCGTATTCTCTCAAGTGGAGTTTTGTACGTGTGTAGCGAAGAAAACTACACAAACAACAGTAGCAACAACAACAATAAACAAAAATAACAAAAACAACAAATATAAAAAGGAAAACTTACTGTCTAGTTGAGATAGTCTACTTCCTCATATCCAACCGACTGACTGCATGACTTAGTACAAACCAGCTCATTGCACCTTATTATCCTTAATAAGCGTCTTACTGTTGTTGTTTAGTTTGTGTTGTGGATAAACTCCCCCTATCGTATTAATATTTTCTCTTCACAACTGGATCTAAGATCTGTGGCCTAACATGTTGGCCCTTTTCAAGAGCAATAAATTACTTTAAATCTTTCGCGTTAAAGCTCCCGCGATGGACAGCAATAGCAATATACAGGATCAAAAGCCACCTGGGTCCAATCATTTGCAACAAAATAACAATGCCTGTCTACCGCCGCAATTGTCATCAAATAATGCTGGCATGGGATTGTCTGGTGGCGGCGGAGGAATTGGAGGCATTGCAGGTGGAGGAGCTGGTTTATTAGGATCAACTGGTAGTAGTGATCAATTACATTTACCACCTCCCTCGCCACAACTGTCGCAATTAAATTCCATGCATAATAGTAGTCTTGGCGGCGGATTAGTGAGTGGAGGCGGTTTAACAGCGCCCAATCAAACGCCAAATGTATTGGGTGGTTCTGTTGGTGGTCTTGGCAGTCTTGTTAACTCACTTAATAGTAGTCCATCAATGACGGCGGGAAATTTCTATAGCAACAGCAATAATGCAAACATGCAGACGGCATTACAACCGCCTACAATTGGTCCAAGTAATAGTGATTTTGATTCCGATACCGAACTATCAATAGTGGCTGCCGCTCAAGCAGCTGCTGCTGCGGCGGCAGCAGCCACAAATGGTTATACTTCCAATTTGAGCAATAACGGCAGTAACAATTCCAATAATCTAGCGTCGAATAATAACAACTCGTCGTCAGCTTCCTTAAATGCAAAACAACAACGTCAACAGAAACGTAGACGTGAACGGGCGCAACGTCTGCAGGCTGAACGTGATAATCGCAGTGCGACTAACACACCAAACAGTCTGAACGCCAACAACAATAATATTAACACTATCACGGCGCCAAATACCAATAACCCTAATCCAAATAATAATTCCCAAAATCTTCAATATAATACCAACAACAACAATAATAATAATAATTTATCAACAGCAACCACAACAACCATTACCGGTAATCATCTCTATCAAGCCAGTAGTGCGAATAGCATGGGCGAGGATAGCAACAATTCAAGCGGCATTTTTACTACAAGTTCCAGTAGTAGTAGCGCTAACAATAATGCTCTACTACCACCTACCGACAGTATTGCATCATTACTTTTAAATCCACCCCATTCGCCCGACTGTCATTCTGGTCTGATGGCCAGTCCTAGCGATAGTGAGGGTGAATCATTAGATGAAGATCTCCTATCGACATCGTCGTCCTCAACTTTATTACTGCCGCGTGATAAACCACCGCCACGACCTCCACCGCCGGTTCGAAGAAAATTGCCCAGGTCACCGGTGTTGGAGGAAGAAATCATTGATGGTTTTGCTATATTAGAATTTAAAACATATGAAGACTTAGAGGTGAGTATAATTGTGTAAATCATAATTATAATCCTTTAACTTAAATTATTATACTAAAAGAGTAAAACTGTAAAAGCCTTAACAGATGTCTCTTGATGTCTGATTTGGAAGATATTTTCTTTACAAAAATATGATTTGGGTCATTTGGATGTAAAAAAAAGCATCATTCTCTTCCTCTCTCTAAAGTAAGAACATTTATAGAAAATATGAATCTTGTTACAACATTTAAAGAAATAGTCGAAATACGTTGAAAAAAAGTCAATTGTAGAAAACATTTAGTTTATTTAAAGGGATTAGTTTCTTATTAGTTTTTATTTTAAAAACATCATCTAAGTGCTAGAAATAGTATCATAAAAACATATTTTTTATGTAACCAGCAATTTAACATTGAATATATTGTCTGTAAATTTATTAAATTTGAAAAAAGTGGGAAATCGATAGTTTAAAAAGGTGGAAAATTGACTTTTTGTTTAACTACATTACAGATTCAACCAAAATATATTTGATAGTTTTCTAAACCGAATTTCGAATAATCGAACAATCGACTTTTTGATGAAAAAAAAAAAAAAATAGTTTCTTAGCAGTTTTTATTACAAGAACAACAACAACAACACACGCACACACACATATATATATATATATATATATATATATATATATATATATATATATATTGTGATATATATATATATATATTGATATATAAAAAAGGAAAGGAAGTATAGATAATAGCATTATATAATGATAACGGGGCCACATTAATAGTAGAACTTGATAATAAGTAATGGGTTAAATGAAATACATTGAGTATAAAAAAGTGTTTTTGTTTTTATAGTATAAAACAAATGTATTCAACAATATAAAAAAAGGCATCATGCATCCTCAGTATTAGAGACAAAACTCAGAAGTATAATTTTAAATAAAAACATTCGCAATTCGATTGGTAAATGGCTCCAACAACGAACGATACGAATCAATAATGATTTCTAATAAATAGAATTGTAAATCTTGGAATAAAAATTTGAGTATTTCTAGTTGATTGACTAAAAAATAAAACTCCAGAGCAATGGCAATGGAAAACCAGAACACATAACTTTGTCTTAATATATTTGTCTTATGTGTAACCAGCACTTTCATTGTATAGATTGTCTTATTATTTATTAACATATATTCTATAGTTTTTAAGTCTTTATAAGATAAATGCTAAAAAATAATCAAAAGAGGTGAAAATCTAGAAAATATAGTATAAAATCGAAAAGTCGTTAATAGTCGAAAAAAGTTTAAAATCGACTATACCAAAATATAAAAAAAGCCTACTTTTCGGCATTTTAAATAATCGATTTATCGACTTTTCCACTTTTTTCTACTTTGTACCTTATTGCCTAATTTCAAACTTCCGACTATTTCCGATTTTTCGACTATTTTTTAATTTTTTCAGACTTTTTTATACTTTTCGATTTTTCGACAATTTTCAAACCAAAGTCGATTTCGAGTTTTTTCAACAAAAGTCAATTGTTCGATTACTCCAAAGTCGATTTGGAGAACTCTAATTACAATCACATTACATCTGTAATTCCCAGTAACTAGCAACTTTTTAATAACAAAATCATTATATTTTTTTTAACCCTGCCCCTCAATAAATTCAATTCCAAGTACTTTATAATAATTATAAAAAAAAGTAAAGAAATTTAAGTGGCACTCTTAAGTATTCATATTAAAAAACAGAATTTTAATTGTATAATTATTAAGTTTATTATCTAATCATAATAATATAATAATTTATTGTTGTTGCTTTCTTTATACACAATAGTTTGCAATAAAATTGGGACAAAAACGTAAAGAGAAACGTTTATCTGCACTGGAAGAACTGACATGCACATACAGCATTGAAGAAATCAAAATGCCAAAGATCATAGATACTGGACAGCCACATCCTGTAAGAGGCATTGGTGGCGGAACAGGAGTAGGCGCTGGCGTTGTTGGTGGGTCTAATGGAGGCAATATGACCAATATGGGAGTGGTTGCTGGTTTGGGTTCACTAAATTTGAATCATAATAATAACCACCATCACAAGAATAATAATAGTAGCAATCTGAATGATAACAACAGTGGTAGCAACAATAATAACAATAGTATGCGTGTTACCCCAATTAATGCCACAATGCTCAACGACAACAATATCAACAGTATCAATAACGTGAACAGTAGCAGCAACAACAATACAAACACCAACATCAATAGTAGTGGTAACAATTTAAGTGTAAATACAGATATTAATATGACATCTTTAACAGATTCTCCAACTGTTGGCCTAAAACCAACTATAGCAACAACATCTTCAGCTACAGTATTGAATGCTGTAACACCCATGGACACAACAAACTCATCTCCCCTTTGGAAAGATACAGCGACAACTGTTGTTCCTGCATTTAGCCATCACAATGGTAGTGGAAATATTGGTGGTGTTAGCGGAGCAAGCGGTATTAATGTTGAGGCTAAAATAAGTAGAATTCCGAAGTCTGCAGGTGAAAATGGTAATGATAGTAGCAGCAGTATTATGATGGATACATGTGATGGTACAGCAACAGTCTCAACGGCGCCGGTAACAATACCATCAGCAAAAACTACTTCAACAACAATATCGGCAACAGCTACAACAGCAACAACTAGTGTCACATCAAATGTTGCAACAGTGGCGGAGGCGCCGGCACTGGCAGTATCAGCAATAACAAATGCAATGAAGTCATCAACGAATTTACAAAATTCGAATAGAAATTCCTTAGCAATGGATGCATCCAAAGCGATTACTGTTAGTAACAACACAAATGAGAAAAGCACAAAATCTTCTTCCTCCACAGCGATATCGTCGTCGTTGCCACCCTCGTCATTGTCCACTACATTGGCGCCGACAACAACTACAATAACAACGTCCGGAACGACAACAATAGCAACAAGCACAACATTAACACCAAATATACCACCTATGGTGGTAGCAGTGTCAACAACATCCTCAACAACATCAAGTATTTCCCATACAACATCTACCACTGCAACTGCTAACACCTCCTCCACATTATCCTCAAATGCTATGGATAAATTACAAACAACAATAGCATCAGTATCAGCAGCAGCTACAACAGCTACCCCCGTTGCAATAACATCCCACTCACATTTACCATCATCCACATACTCAACAACAACATCGTCATCAACAATAACAACAACAATAGCGACGACATGTTCTTCATCGTCGCTGTCGACGTCATCAACAATTAATAGTTCAACTATTTTAACACATGGCTCAAATAATAATGATGCTTACAAACAACACAATAGCATACATCCTCATCCTGGTTTAGGACCACCTTCCTTTAAAACAATGTCTTCAATGGCAGCCAACTGTATACCAGGAGCTTTTAATGTAAGTATTTCCCTTTCTCATTTTTCTTTTCGCCTTTTTTAATTGTAATATTTATTTTTTTGTTTTTCTCTCAAAACAGAAATCAAACGCACATTTAATTGATCAAAAAATGCACAATAATAATAGTAGTAATAATAATGAGTTCATACAAAATATATCATCAGCATCAGCAGTGCTGCCACTACAACAACAATTACCTCCTACATCATCAGTAGGATCTCAGCCCGCAGCGATGGCTTTAAATGTTACTAATCAAAAAGATTTGCACCATCTGCAGCAACAGCATCATCCTCCTCCCCATCATCATCATCCGCAACATCAGAATTCAATGAATATGAGTAGTGGTATGACTGGCGGTATGCCTGGTGTTCATTCAAAATTGCACCATCAACAACAACAGCAGCTGCAACAGCATTTCAATCATCAGCAACATCAGCATCATCTCCAACAGTTGCAACATCAGCATCATCAACATCTTCAGCAGCAACAACAGCTGCATCATTCTCATCACCACCATCATTTGCAGCAGCAACAACAACTGCAACAGTCTCATCATCATAAAGAGATGAGTACAGGAGGAAACAACAACAATAGCAGTGGCAGTAACAGTAATAATACTAGTAGTAGTGATCACAAGGATCGTTTAATCGATGTAAGCATTATACTATTTAAATTTTCATGCATCAAAAAAATATTTTCTCAAGTTTTTCAAAAAGGTTAATGTTTATAAACAATATTTATTTGAAATGGCATAATATTTGACAAACTTCTGCAAAATTCTAATTTGAATTTTATTAAGGAAAATTTTTAAGATTTGTCTTCTTTTGTTCTCACAATAAAAATTTTAATTTTTTTTAATTTTAAATTTTTTGGAAATTTTTAAGAACAAATTAAAATATCAATTTTAATTTAGAAGTTTTTTATAAACATTTATTTTTTAGGCATTGTTTTTTTAATGGTATATCCGAAAAACTAAACATTAATATATTTGTTTGTCTGATATAAAAAACAAGGAAATCTTTAAAATGGGAAAGATTTCACTATTGCACTATTTTAAAATTTGATTAATAATCACGGCTATTTTTATTTTTTAAATTTGCGAATGAAATAAAAACATATCATTCAGTTAAGAGTGTAAAGTAATAAAATTAAATTATAATTTCCAAAAATGCTAAAATCCTGAACCGTGAAAACTGGAAACGACAACAGAAGAGACAAACGTAAGCATATTTTTGCCCGAATATAACAAATGAATTCGGTTCAAATAAGGATTGCCTCCCAATATTACTAGACTAAGAAAACTATAGAACGAAGTGATATTTTTCTAATAGTTTAGGAAGGTTTCCCATACTTAGGTTTTGGTCCGATGATACTAATTATTACACTGTGCTCGAAAATGAATTTTTTTTAACAAGATAAAACTAACTCGACGATGCGGAATTTAAAAGTTGGTGCTCGTTTTTGACATATTTAATTTTTAAAGGTTAAAAGAGGGGTTAGGAAAATTAAGTTTTTTTTGCTTAAATTTAATAATTTAGTTGCTAAATTTAAACCAAATGTTAAAGAAAGGTTTCTAATTTCTTTTTTTTTATTTTTTTTTTTTTTATTTTCACTTTTTTAATTGCTTATTTATTATGTTTGGAGTAAAATTAAAATTTTTCATGATTTTTTTTCAATTCAAGAATAGATTTTTCGGGTAAACTTGTTATTTAATTGCGAATATTAATTGCTGTATTTAGAATTTAGTTCAGATCTGTCTTAAATATTTAGTGAAATATCTTTTTTTTTTTTAATTTCACTTTTTTAAGTTTTTTTTTATTGTGAAATTTTATTTTTTTCTCTATCAAAATAAAAAGATTCTATTGAAGAATATTATCAAATAATTTTAATGCTAAATTACAAAAACTTAAACTAACCAAATATCTTAATAAAATTCTGTAAGTAAGTTAACTAGTGTTGCCAATGAGCAACTTTTGAAATAAAAATATAAATACATTAATTATTTTATTTTATAATTGGAGTATATTTTATAAATAATTTTATCGGTTTATTTCTAATTTTCTATTATTTGTACTATAAAGTATTATAAATTTTAAATCCTAATATTAACTCAAGTGTAAACACAAGTCCTTGCTTATTCAAACTTATTCAAAACTTGCTTAAAATATGGAGTTAGGATCGGTAAAAAGCCCAGACTTATACTTATTTAAAAGTGTGTAATTCGCATTAAAAATGAAATGAAGCGTAGAACAGAAGCCAGGGCTTATAAAGATACAATGGAATGAAGGTGCTTTTAGTTATTGTGAAATATTTTATTGGAGACAATGGCACATCGTATTATGGGCTTAATTCGCGAAATGAAATTCATTGTTTGTTTTTAAAAAAGTTTATGAATTTTTTCTTAGATGGAGCAAAACTAAACACTTTTTTTTCAACAATATCAATTTTTTACAGTAACTAAATTAATTTGAACTAATTTCATTTTTTTTTTGTTTTAAACAAAACTCTGATGAATTTACGATATTTGTTTATTACTTTACTCGCTGATAGAGGCTAAAAAACTTCCTCCATAGTGTATATATTTAAAATTAAAAACAAAAAAACAATGTTAAAGAAAGGATTCTAATTTCTTTTTTTTGTTTTTATTTTCACTTTTTTATTTGCTTATTTATTATGTTTGGAGTAAAATTAAAATTTTTCATGATTTTTTTTTCAATTCAAGAATAGATTTTTCGGGTAAACTCGTTATTTAATTGCGAATATTAATTGCTGTATTTAGAATTTAGTTCAGATCTGACTTAAATATTTAGTGAAAATTTAATTTTTAGTTAAATATCGAGTTTTTAGTGAAATATCTTTTTTTTTTAATTTCACTTTTTTAGGTGTTTTTTTTTATTGTGAAATTTTATTTTTTTTCTATCAAAATAAAATTTTTCCAATTCAATTTAATTTAAATTTTTTAGTTGTTTTTTATTGTGAAATTTTATTATTATTAATTTTTATTAAAATAAAATTTTTCTAATTCAAGTTGATAGATATTTGAAATAAACTTCCAATATTTAAGGGCTGTATTCAGAATTTAGTTTAGGTGTGACATAAATTATTTTTAAATTTTGTTAATTTTCTTATTTAAGACATGTGTTTTATTAATATTTAAAATATTTAAAGATTTTCGAAAATAAGAGTGAACATTTTTTTAATTTCGGAAATGCATTTACTTAAAATCTCTCTGCCGTAAACTGTATTTAGTTTCTACTCGAAACTTATTATTTTTGTTGCGAAAATTAAAATTTGTTAGGAACCAATTTGGTTTATAGTTTATATCTCAATTCAACTTTTAAATTGACACTTAAATAAAATAATAAGCAAAAACTAACACTGAAAAAAATCTATTAAATTTATCCGTTCTTTAAAATAATTTTCAGCAAAAACAAGGCAATGGAGTTAATTTAGCTTTGTGAGATAAAATAAAAAAAATCTTTAAAATAATTTTAAAAATAAAAATGCAAAACTTTGAACTCTCTTTTTCTTTATTGATAGACCGTCTGTCTGTTGTTTTTAGAAAGCCCCAGATATCGGATATAGATATATCTACACTGCCTGTCACTTGAATAAATTTCAAAGAGTTGGCTTAGTTTCCTGAAGAAATAAAAAATATACAAATTTTGTTATACTAAAATTATAAATTTATTTAAAAACATGTATTTCTGTGGTACTATTTCGTGTGTCACTTGAATAAGGAATTCTTTTAATATTAATCAGGAAGGCTATGATTTGAATTTCTTTCAATATAAATGGCTAGAGAATTTTTAATTTGATAGTTTTTAAATAGTTTTTATTCAAAATGGGACGTGGTAAGGCTCTTAATAACTCTGAAAAAGAAAAAATTCTGATTTTGAAATCTCAACGTCAGAATCCGGTCTAAAGCCAAAAACATAATAGAGGAAAGACAGTTGTGTACAATTATTTAAATAACGTGGAAAGATATGGAAAAAACATGAAAGGGCGGAAGAAAATGGCAACAACTCCAAAAGAAAGACGAAAAATTCTTAGAATTGCATCAAATTCTCCCATGTCGGTATCAAAAATACGTGAAAAAAGTGGAGTCAGAGCCAGTCTAAGAACAGTGCACTGTATTTTAAAGTCGTGCTCATACACAGTCCGACGAAAACTGCAAAAAAAAACACCACTTAATGGAAAAAAGTTTAATATTGATGATCCCGACTATTACTTCCCTGACATAAATAAGGAGGAATTATTTCTGAGCCGCAGACAAAATGATTGCAACGACTTACAAAAACATTCTGGAGGAAGCATTTCCAAAATTTAATGATATCTTTGGACCCATACCTTGGACGTACCAACACGACAACGATCCGATTCATACCGCCAGAGCAGTAAAACAATGGATTAATCAACAAGGTGTTTAACTTTTGGCCCCCATATTCACCAGACCTGAATCCAATGGAAAATGTCTGGGGTTGGCTTGCAAGAAAGTTTATGAAGGAGGAAAACAATTTGAGACTATAGAATCCTTAAAGGATGCAATAACGGAAGCATGGAGTTTAATTTCGCTAAATTACTTAGAGTCATTATACAAGTCGATGCCAAATCGCATTTTTGAGGTTATTTCTAAAAATGGTGGTAGTACTCATTACTAATTGAATGCTAGAAGATAATAACTTTCATTTTTATAACCTAAAATTTAAAAATAAATTACAGTTTGCTTAGTTATAAAATATTCCTTATTCAAGTGACACACGAAAAAGTACCACAGAAATACATGTCTTTAAATAAATGCATAATTTAGTATAATAAAATATGAATATTTTTTATTTCTTCAGGAAACTAAAGCCAACACTTGGAAATTTGGTTGCGCAAAAAATTATTTTTTTCTGAACTTTAGTTTAGGAGATATACTTAATTAAATTAAAAAAATGTGATTCCTTTCTCAAGTGGCAGGCAGTGTATTAGTATCCGAGATATCGGTAAAAACGCATTTTTAGACTTTTTGAAGCTCCAATACAAGCTTCCTTCTTATATAGATCGGATATAAATATTTTTTAAAATTTCTGTTTTTTGAACCAACCAAATCGGTCTATAAACAACTGAGTTATTTGCAAATCTTGTTTATTTATTTAATGGCTGCTTTGCATATAATTTGAAGCCCTTATATAAGCTATGGACTTTGTTCTTGCGCAGATCTGCCACAAATATATTTCTCGAAATTCGAATTTTTAAATTAATCAAATGGATCCATAAATTTTCAAAATACCTTTTTTAATTAATGCTGTCTTAATTTTTTTATTAATTTTGACATTTGATATTGATGTTTCATCAAATTTTAAATATGTAAATTTTTCATATAACATCTCAACACGGATGTTGGGTATATAAGACTTATTTTTTTATCACTTTAAACCTCTTAATAGATAATTGAAGCAAAAAACCCCGCTCGTTATATAGATTTTATTTAAAAATATATTTTAAAAATAATTTTCAACATTTTATTATCTTGTTTAGAGTTTACTTTTTCCAACACTTAACTGAATTACTATTATCAATTTTACTATTTTTAATAAAACTTGAAAGTGAAACCTTATTATTATCTTTTTTTTTTATCACTTTTTTTATACAAAATTATAAAACTTTTATAATCCATTTTGTGTGTTTTGATAATTACTTAATTTGTTTTAACTTCAAATCACTTAAAAGCAATTGAGTTTTTTGCGAGCTAATCTTAATTATGGTTTATAATACATTAAATTATTTTAATCTTTATGGGGTTTTATAATATAATCATCTTTTATTTTCCATTTTTTTATTATTATAGCCAAACAATAGGATTAATAATATTGGAAAAGGATTTAATATCGTAAGTATTAAATGTTTTAAAAATCAAATATCAATAACGATAATTAATTATATTTTATCTTTTATTTATTTTAGTGTGATAGCGGCAATGATGAAAATAAGGTAAGTTTCTTTTATTGTCAGTTTTTTCTCTACTATATTTTTTAAACAAACGTGAGATCAAAAGCTTTTTTCTTTTTTAAATATTTATATTTTATTAAAAAAATATATGAAATATTAAACAATATGTGCGCGATTTTTATGTTCCTATTAACGACTGTAAAAAACAGCGATTTTTGTATATAATTTATAATTTATAATTTTATATATAATTTATCTATTTGGACTTTAAAGACTTGTAGACAAAAAAAAAAAAAAAAAAAAAAAAATCAATATTAAATTGAAAAGGAATTTATATTTTGTTTTGTTTTATATGAGCTTGAAATTTGTGATCTTTTATGTTTCAGTAACATATAAAACTTTGAACTGTATTAATTTTTTATTTGATTAGTTATGAAAACATTTTTAGATCTTTAATTATAATAATTTGAAATTTATGCCATTTGTATGTGAAAAAATAGAAAGACTTAGAATCAGAGAATTCGAAGGTGTTTATAAATTTCTTCCAACTTTCTTTAAATTTAAAATGGATTTTATTGATTTTTTTGTATAGAAATAGAATCTTTGGGGAATAATAAATAATTCTAGTTTTACATTTTTGTGAAATACTTTTTTAAAAATGTCCGGATTGATAAGATAATCGAGTTAAACTAAAATTTTGTTATCAAAAAGCACTTTTTTATTTTTGACGAAAACAGATTTTTGGTAACAAATTTTGTATTTTTTTTTTTAATTCAGTTTTTGCGTAAAATCTGGGATTTGATAAAATTTAGTTTTTTAGTAAACATTCAGGTTTTTAATAAAGTAATTTTAATAAAAAAAACAAGTTTTTGGCAAAAAAAATAACAATTTTTTTTGGTAAAAATTCGGATTATTGATAAAAAAAATCAAATTTTTGGTAAAAAATCGTTAATCGTCTTTATCAGTTTTTATTAATTTTTTTTTCCAATATAATATATAATACAAATTAAGTAAAAAATTTGAATTGTTTTGGTAAAGAATTTTGTAATTTCTGTAAAATTTCAGTTTTTGGTATAAAAATGGGATTTTAGTTTTTTTTTTGGAAATCCATGTTTTTAGCCAAAATTAATTTTTTATACAAAATTAATTTTTTGTCAAAAAATTAAATCTTTGGTAAAAACTCAAGTTTTTGTTAAAAAGTTTTTATTAAAAAATATATATTTCGTTTATAAAAGCTATAATTCTGGGAACTTTTGACAAAATATCTTAAGTCGAGATGTTTTTTTGAAAGAGGCATCGTTTTTATAGTTTTGAGGATATCGCTTACCAAAACATTACTTTTTCATAGTACTTGTTGAGTTGTTAAACAGTTTCAAATAATCGAATTAATAAAAAAAATATATAATTAATGTGTATTTCGATTCCAAAGAAAACACTTTTCGAATTTCATTGTATAAAACGAACGATTTTCCTTTCTAATTAATTTTGTTGGACTCATATATTATTAACAAATATAATGTCTGTTCTGTTAGAAAAGAATTAACTCCATACCAAGAACTTCTCAAAAAATTTTAAATTTTTGGCCGAAATCTATAAATTATTCCGTGCTCGGTTTAAAATAAATGCCATATAATATTTTTTTCTTGTAATGAACGAAAATGTTAGTTATTTTTTCTGTTAAGAAAATTTTAAAGGTTTGTTATAGTATTTTTCTACATTTTGGCCCTGAAAGCATATTTTCACAAATTTTGTCATATTTTCTTATTTTAAAGCACATTTTGGCAATTTAAATGGCACATTTTGTTTATAGAGCATAATTATGCATATTTTGCACTTGAGTGCAACATTTTGCATATTTTTCAGTCAAGAGAATTTTGTACATAATTTGTCATTAGAGCTTTTTATCTTTTTACTATCAAATACGTTTCTCAGATCAAAATTTCCATTTTTTTCCTTATAAATTGATAAAAATTTAGTAATTTACTTACATAATGTATAAGTTTTAAATATTTTTAAGAGCAAAAAATATATTTTTCGAAATTTCTAATCAGTCAGGTCATTTTGGCATCGAAAAGTAGTTAATTTAAAATTTAACCTGAAAATTTTATATTTTAAGATTTTGAACACTTTTAATGCGCACAACACTTTTTTGGTTGACCTGGTTTTAAATAAAAATTTACACTATTTATAAAAAATCAACTTATCTAATAAAGCAATTTACTAAAATAATTTTTACTTTTAGTATCAGCAAGATTTTTCGTTATAAACACAAACATATATTTTTTTAGTTATATTTTATTGCTAAAAAATTAATAAATTTTGAAATACAAATAAAACAGGTTTTATTTTTCGAAATATCTGATAAGGATAAAAGTTAATTGAAGAACAAGTAATAATGTTATATGTATTCGGCTTGATCAAATCTATTATACCCTGCAACTTTTTGTGCTACCCTAATTTAAAATTTCACCTTATATTGAAGATATTTGTAAAAATTTCGTTTGTCGTCCTATTCTGCCTTCAACAGCTAGACGGACGGACATAGCTAGATTGACTAAGAGTCTTACGAGGACCCAGACTATATATACTTTATGGGGTCTTAGACGAATATTTCGAATACATAAACTGTTTTTGAGTTCTAATCGACTCTCATTCATTCGCTATTTGCTTTTAAGATTGCTAATGTAAATATTTAAACAATTTGTAATATGATAAATTTTCGCCTGTTACTAAATATCATTTAATCAAATATTAATACATTTTTGTAAAAATATAGAAATATTTTCTCCAAATATACTCTAGTAAAACTTAACCATCAAAAACATCATCAACCACCAAAAAATATCAAAATAAACTTTGAACAAATCTTTCAAATATATTAAACACTTTCTCCTTTTTTTTTTTTTTTTGAAGACAAGTCAATCCAAGCTTTTCATTGCAATCAAATCTATAGAAAAACTATCAATCTTATTTGTCCTCCTTTTATTTTATATCTTTTTTACTTTTGTTAAAAAATCACACTACAACATATTTTGTATATCTTATAATAAATACAAAAAAATCAGACACCACCAACATAATTATGATGAATGATTATTACAAAGATTACAAAAATCCAAAAGAGGCAAATAATGAACAAAACCTGTTTAGTGTTTTAAAAATAAAAAAAGATTAACTGAAACTATTAATTTTTGAAATTTATTGACCAAATTATCTGATAATATTCATTAAAATGCGGTTTTTTATTATTAGTATTACTTTATTATTATTGTCGTGATTATTATTAGCTGTGCTGTTTTTTGTCTGTATATCTATCTGTCTGTTTATCTATTACTATTATTAGTCTTAATAAATAATAGCTGAATCGTTTAATGGTTGGTTGGATGGAGTTAAGCATTAATAAGTTATTACAAAATTGATTCTATCATTATCACTATATTTCCATCGAACAGTAGGTGGTATTTAAATTAACATAAAATGCCCTCTAGCGATAAAAACAGATTTTTTTCTTAATTTATTCATTTGTTTTTATTTTTTATTTAATTCTATTACTACACTGAATAAATTATTGTATTCGTACGACCTAAAGGAAAGAAGGATGTGAGGGGCAAAATGCTGTAATGTAACAGATATGAAAAGGAATTTATTCAATAATGATTATTTTATTTATTGTTCGGTAAATTTAATGAATATTTTCGAACTTTCTAAAAATATGTATTTAAATATATATTTTTATTTTAAAATTTTTTTTTTTTTTTATTTTAAAATTTTCTAAAACATTAAGCAAATGGTTGTTGCTAGATTTTTTTATTTTTATATATTTTGTATTTTTTATCTACAATTAATTGTTATTTTTAGCTTTATAACTGCTTCTTATTACACAGGTCAACACTAAAAAAGTATTGTGAAAAATATGCTGCAGATATTGTAGATATAGTCATTAAATCACCAGGAACATTTTGGTTTTTTTCCATCACATCACATTTTTATCCCCTTGACAACCAAAGCATATATCCTTCCATGAGGAGTTTTTTGGTTATATAATTTTCTAGGTGATAGGTAGAACTAATTATTCATTCATGTTTTATAAACAAGAAATGGTGCTACAAAAATGTTATACAATTCAAGTCTCCAACTTGCCACTCATAGTCCCTAGAAGTCTTTATAATTGTCAAAATCCCACAAAATATGCCTGAAAAATCGATGAAAAAAGGAGGTTTTTCACTTAAAAACGCTGTTATTAAGAAATTATATAAAGGCATATGGAATCCTACTACTATGCTGACAGACTATGGCTGCTTCTTAGTATGAGAAAAAATTTAAAATAGTACTTTATTCAATCCTAATTTAAGAAAGAAAATATGCATACATTTTTGAATGAAGTTGAAAATAAAAACAAAGTATATCTTAAAATTGTGACCCCAGCAAATTGAAGTGGTTCTAAGCGGTTGTCATTTTCAGAACTTCTAAATTAATAGTACAATCAAATTCATTCTTAATGCCTTTTCAAATTCGAAATTATTCATCATTATAGAAGTGACTAAAATGAACATCCAAAAATATAATTTAAATGTGTTCCAAGTTGTTATTTTTAATAACATTTTTTTACATTTTTTTCATCAAATAATATATATCATTTTTATTTAAGAAAACTGTCCACTATGCAATACAAATCTCATAAATATAAACCACCTTGTTTTTAATTGTAATATAATTAACAACGCACAGCTAACACTTTTTAATAAAATATGTTTTATAGATCTTTTAAGGACCATCAACATAAATAATATCAATGCAGTACAAAAACTATTAAAACACTGTAAAATAATATAAAAAAATAATAATATACTAATTACATATACAGGCCAAAAACCACAGTAGTTAGAGCCTAATAATTTATTTTATATTCATAATTTATTATATTCATAAATTTTGTAAATAAATAAATAAATTTTTATTTAAATAATAAATTAGTTTTTAGTCGCATGAAAATATTGCTTTCGAAAACGAAAAAATAAGCTTTTTAATATAAATTTTTATTTATATTTGGAAATCATTTAAATGAGCTATCAAAAATGTTATTTCTTTCTTTCATCAATGAAAAATCGTTTTTAAATGTGTTTATCGCAATCATTTGAATGAAAAGTCGTTTCATTGAATTTTCGCATTAACACATCAACTCCAATGACACGCTAATGTTAACATCATGCATGTTTCACCTAAATTGAACCAGATCATCATCACTTATTACAATTATTCGGGATATAAAAATTTTTTGCAGTTTTGTTGACCTGTGTTATTAATTTCTAAATTTGAAGAAAATGTCTGTTTTAATTTTGCTACAAATACTTTCATAATTAATTGTTTAAATAGAAGAATATAATAACAATTAATTATATTTAATTTGTCGCCTTAATTTCAATTTATAAATATTTATAGTAATCACCTATTAAGCAGTTAATTCATTTATAAACAATTAATTCTTTTATCGGTTTAAACGTCAAAATGGAATTAATGAATGTTGGGGGAAAAAAAATAATTTGATTTGTTGGTTGATTTTTTGCTTAGTATTACATGTTATTTTAACAGCAACGACAACTACTAAAACAACAACAAAGAATTACTAGAGGATTAAGTATCAACTTACATTTCTCTTCTATCTCTAACCCTCTCTCTCTCAAATGGTTGAATTAACCCATTATTAGTATAAGGTGTTTACATTTTTCTACTGAATTTTAACTTATGTTGATAGTTTTTTATTATTACTTTTTATTTTGTATAAATTTATTTATAGGAAGTTTAGGAAGTTATAATTCTAAGTATTTTGAAATATCTTATTTTCGCTCTTTTTACTGGAGCCCCATATTCTTCTAATAGAGTCAGTATGGAAGTATTGATGTTTTGAGCAAAAATATTATGATATTTTGTTTTTGACTTCTATATGAGCCGTTTATTTTGAAAGCGGCATAAGTCCATTCACAAAAACAGTTAAATTAGGATGAAATATTTAAATTTTAACGAAATTATTTGAGCTTTATTTAATTTTTTCCTTTTATATTAAAACTTGCTTAGATTTTTTAATGAAGAAAGGAACTTAAATTAGGATAAAACTATTTCGTAAATATTTAATTATGAAGGGACTTAGGCCACTTTCAAAATATACGGTTATATATCTATAAAAATGAATCTTAAAGCTAAACCGCTGAGTCATTCTTTACTTTATTTTTCGATCCGTGCAGGGGGTATGGTACCCCCATACAAGAAAATATTAACTATTATGGCTAAAGCATTAATATTTAGTGGAATAATTTTTTTATCAAGTTCTACAATTGAGGTGAAATTACGGCGGAAAATTCAGGAACAGTAGTCCCATACAAAGCAAATAATAATTACCGCATATTTAAAGAATATATTATTACAAAACCTTAAGATTTTGAGGGAATAATTTTCTTATCAAGATTCGCAATTGAAATGAAAATAGGACGGGAAGGTCTAGTTCTACTTCCCCATACAAAGTAATTATCGATTATTATATATTATCGATTATTGCATATGTAAAGAATTGTAGAAGAGAATATTTTAAGATTTTGTGGAAGACAAGGCGGAAAGGTTTAGGGAGAGTGGTAGCCCCCATTCAAATTAAATATAAATGATCGCATATTTAAAGAACTATTACAGAGAAAGTTTTAAGATTTTGCGGGAATAATTTTCTTATCACGACTTAAAAAGTCGTTGATAAGAAAAAGTTGAGATGAGAATAGGGCGGGTAGGTCCTGGGGAAATAATAGGCACCATTAAAAAAAGTAACGAAGCACAACGCGTTAAGCTAGTTAATAACAATACTCCAAATCCAAGAATAAGTGGACAAATTAAGCAGCCTTATATGGCTAATAGAACTGTTTTGTCCAGTGGTATCGGAAGATCTCTTATTTTATTATTATTTATTTTTTTTTTTTTTTTTTTGTTTTTATGACTGAGGTGAGATTTGGCTTAAAAGTCTCAAAACTTTTGATACTATGTGGCATAGAACTTATTTATATAAAAATCGTTAAATCCAAATTCCTCTCAAAATTATTTCTTATACGTGCTATTGTGTATTTGTTATTACATTTTTATTTTGTGTAAAAAACTTGAGATATTTTAACTTAACCAATTATTAAGTCATTTAAATTGTTTTGTATTCACCCCTCTTCAATTGACAATTGTCTCTGCAAGGGTTAATTAATAAAATATTGCATTACAAATTAGTTTTTTTTTTCTCATTTAGAAAAACACGCTACTTTACTTACTCACTCACTTGAAATGATTTTATTCTTTTGCTGTATTTTTTTTGTGTTGTCACCTTTTATTATTTATTTGTTGTTGCTGCTGTTTGTTTTTTTTATAATTTGTGCTAAAATTCAATTTGTTACAAGTGTTTGTATTTGTGTAAGAGTGTTTGCCATAACAAAAATAACAAATATGAAAAATATATACAATAAAAAAAGGTTAATTCGCGCACATTAAGTGCAAATTAGTAAATTACACGTTCGTCGTTCACATGCAAATTAAACGATAAATTAGCAGACAAAAGAGTTAAGCTTTACATGGATTTTATTTAACTTTTTTTCTCTCGTCGTCATTTTTGTTGTATTTTACACTTTAGTTATTTAAAAAGATTTGTTATTATTAACGTCGTTATTTTTGTTGTTGATTGGTTGGTTGGTTGTGTTGTCATTTACACTGTTGTATTGGAGGTGAGATTGAGGAAAAAATAAAACATTAAGAGGAGCGAGTTAAAAACCAATTCATAAAAAAGAAAATAAATATTATTTTTGTTTTATTTTTTACACTTTTTCCTAAATGTACTCACAAGAGCATGTTTGTAAGTAGAAAAACCCTGTTTACTTTAAGTGTCTGCTGAGCATTAACAAAAGAAACTGAAATCTTCTAAAACTCTTGTTGATTATTATACTTGTATAAGCGAAAAGTAGTAGTAGTAGGTTTTAGGGGATTTTGTCTTTTTTGTTTGCAATTCATACGTCTTTTTTTTTCTCTTGTTTGTATAAAACAAGAAATGTCATAAGCAATGGTGTACTTAATAATTGAATTAAAATGGGGCTTTTATTTTATTATGACTTTCTCTTCTTAATACTTGTTTTTAATGAAAAAAGATCTCAAAGAATTACTAAGAATTAAACAGTTACTTCACCAAAGAAATGACAATTTGTTTGGAGGATGAAAAAAAGCTTAATCAAGGAAAATTCTAAAAGGTTTCTTAACGTAGGATAAAATGGGGTACATACTCCTTAACCTCCCCTTCCTTAACTTAAAGGATACACTTTGTCAAATTTATTGATGATTTTAAAATCGAAGGAACAATTTGTGCCCAATTTTGACAAAATCGAAATTTTTGAGTTATTTCTTTTGTATATAAATGAAATAAAATAAGAAAATATTTTATCTATTTTTGCTTTGTTCCACAAATACAACACTATATAAAGAAATTTTGATTACGAAAACGTCTTCCTGTAAGTTTGACTAATACTGGAACAGAGTATTTTTTATTATAAATTTAGTTTTTAAGTACTTTATTGTTTTGGGCTCATGAAATCAATTTAAATGATGTTTTTACTTTTAATCAAAAAATCGATAATCCTGATAATTGATTGTCTTTTTCCTAAGATCTAATACAAACATTCAAATGGACAGAGTTTTGTTCAGTGCGATTGATTGGCCTCCTTTGATACTTAACACTATTTGTCTCATAACACACAACTGCCCTTTTGACAGGAAGCGAGATGAGGCCAGAAAACACAAACATTACTTTGTGTTTTCTAATTTTAGGAAGAACTAATTTCCGAAGTCACGTATATTTCTATGTTAATGGAGCCATTTGTTATGAATGAAGTGCTCCCACAACATTAGCGACATCAAAATATCGACGAACCGGTGTAAAATGTTCCCCAATACACTTCCAGTTCTATATAAGTTTCTATAAAATTCTTTAAATAAATAGATAACAAATATTAAAAATTAGTTTATGTCAACTGTTAAACCAAATGACTAGAATAGGAAAAGAAGTTAAAATATGCATAATTTTAAAATTTTTCCTCAAATGGATTAAAACAAAAATAGCTGCCTTGATACACCATTGAGCGTTACAGGGTTAAACCAGATTATGCAAATTTATATTAAAGATATAAGAGAATATAAGTTTTCTTCAAATTGCTTGGTTTTATTTTAAGTACAAAAGTTATACTTTTAGTTTTGCATTTTTTTTTTTTTAATTTATTCAATAAATGTTAGTAATTTAATCAATTAGAATTGATTTAAATTTGCATTATAACTGTGAAAAAAAAAATTCAAATTTAGTAAACTAAATTGAAACATTTCTATTAACATTCTATAAGTTTTTTTAACCACTATTTATTAAATTTTGGTTAAAAAATATTTTAGTTTTAACTAACTAAATCAACTTAAATGGAATCTAAAACTAATTAACTTTTTATTAATCAAATTTGTACGGAAAATTATTATATTAAGCTTTGATAAATTTTTATTATGAATAAGGCAGTTAATGTTTAATAAAAAAAAATATATACAAATTATTTTTCTAACCTTAAAAATTAAAATTAGCTCTTTTTATTCCCCTCTTATATTTACATAAAATTCGCACGCCACTGTACAAAAATATTGTAAATAAAACATAAGATTACTAGAAGTAAAAAAATGTGAAAAGAGGTATGAGGAATATAGAGGGGATCATATAAAACAAAAAAAAAAAAAGAGCTTGTCATACACTTTATACCCATCAGTTTAGAGTTTCTTTTTAAAACCAGCGGTTTTGTATACTTTTGTAGACAAGGTGTTTTGCAGGGAGTGGCGCCCTTTTGTATTCTTTTTATTTTTCCCCCAACTATGTTTTTTTTTTATATTTTTTGGGTTGTGAACATTTTACAGACAATTTGTTTGCTTGCTTGGCACTTTATTTTTTTCCACTATAGTGATTCGTTTAGTCAGTCCGTACGTACGTCTGTTTTTCTATCTATCTGTTTTTGTTAGTCGTACGAATGAGAGGTACATATATTATAAATGCTGTTGCAGTACTTTGCTGTTCACTTTAGGGTTTTTATTTATTTCCATTTTATACGTTGTGCTTAAGTTGTGTGTTAAACAAAGTTTATGTACATTTTATTCCTTTAGACGGTTTTACGAAAATTTGTGTTTCATTTTTTTTTTGTTCTTTTTTCTTTTCATTGCTACATTTATTGTAAGTGTAAATATGTTTTTATTTTGGTACAGTAAGTGGTAAAAAAATCACTTATGTAAAATTTATTCACGCTTAAAGTATGTGTACGAATTGCTGTTATTATATGACAGAAAAATGTATTAGATCGTAACGAAAAATAGCAAAAAACTTGAAACAATTTTATGAAAAAAAGAGGGAATAATTCTAGAAATTCATTAGAACTTCGCACGAAAACATTGGTGCAAGTTTTAAGACTTTTAACTTTTATTATACGTGAAAAAAACAGTACCCATAACTTGTATGGTCTAAATTTTGTTGTACTTGTAGCATAATTATTTTTTCTAATCTACAAATTAAAAAATGTTCTTATAAAAACGCTAGAAAAAAGAAGGAGGTGTAGGCAAACGCGAGAACGAAAATTATAGGAATTAATATTTTTCAAAATTACGAATGTTGTCTAAATAGCGATAAAACCTAAAACCTGATCTTGCGTCCTGTTATTACAGCAAAAGGGAAATTTACTACAAAAATTTACCGAAAATACAATAAAGTTCTTGTTTAATTTTTCTTTTAAATATAAAAGTCTTTAAGTCTAAGTTCACACACAACAATTTTTCTTTCTGGAATTTTTCTTTTTTTTTTCTTTTAAACTTGCATTTACGTACACACACAAAATTTCACTTCAGCAATTCTTGCTTTAATTGCCTTGATTTGTTTTTGTTTTGAAGTACGAAAATGAAAAACAAAACGAATTTCGAAGCGCTTTCAAAATCAATTCATAATTGACACTTAATAATTTATATATAAGACCAAAATAAGGTGCGATTAATATTTAAGATTATAAAAATTAAGACCCATTATTGCAAGATATGGGAGTGTTACAAAAAGAAAAATTTGAAATAGCAATAACATGAAAAGAATCTGGTGCACAAAAACATTGATAAAAATTTGAATAGGGATGAAGGAGGAACATTCTCATCTGCCATTGTCAATTATCTCGAAAACGAAGTAATAATTTTTGTGGTACTAATTTATTTTCTTTTCCTTTATCGCTGATCTTCCACCCATAAAATTTTTATTTGACCGAAGATTAATTTTTAATTGATTAATTTGTTTTTTCAAAACTCGCTCTGGGTATTTTCTGTGATAACTTCTTAGTTTTTGGGGTTTTAATAAAGATTTTGTTCAATGTTATAAACTTTATAGTAATGAACAAGAATTAATAACAGGTTTTTTAATAAATTAATTTAAAGTGTGAGAAAAATTATCATTGGAACGTCGCAATCAGCTACGGTACATATAGACTCGCTAGTGATTACAGAATTTAAACAAAAAATCGTTTTGTGATTTTTGCAATAAATTTTGTCTGTTTTTTCAATTGCAGTATTAAAATAAAATAATAAAACATTGTATATAGGTAAGAGATTCTGCCCTCAATACTTGGCGAATTTACTCCATGGATTAGGGAAATTCATAAAAAATGAAAATAATGAGAAGAGAGTACTTAAAAAAAACTATACAAAATACATATGCAAATTTATTTCTTTTAAAGATATAGTTTCTCAAAATTTTAGTCCTGGAATTATGCTTTCGTGAATTAGATCAATATGAAAAAACATATACATATATATATATTTTTTTTTTGGAATTTGTCATACTTATAAGAAACAATATGAAAGTTTGGTGCCGTATGTTCTAAAGGTTCTTGGAAGGCATATTTAATGACATAAATATTAGTCCAAAATTTTGCAATTTTTCACACAAATTTTAGATTTTTGAATTTTCTAAACATTGGAAAGATATGAAAAAAGCTTTTTTACTTTGATCCCGCTCGATACCTTATTTCCCCTTTCTACCTAATATACAGACCTTCATCATTTCGCATACCTATTTTAAATCATTTCAAACTTAGTAGAAAGAACAAAAGATTTACTTGTTTGATTTTAGCACCAAGTGTATATTTGCAATTGTTTCTTTTTTTTTTCCTGTGTGCAATAAATAAGAAAATATGTTGTCTTTATTTTTTCATACTTTATATCCTGCCTTCCTGGTTTGTCGCATGCCATATCAAAGTTTGTTGGTTTTTTTCTTTTTTGTAAGGTTGTGTCGTTTAAAGTGCTTGTAAGGCAGCTATAGAGAGACTTTTAAAAAGCCATGTAATGAAAACTTAACTAAACTACCATTGAGGCTTACTACTTCTCCCAGCAATATCTAAGTAAACTTATAAACTGCAACGATACGAAATGAACATATGTACAAATGTATGTAAAGCCTGTTGACGTGACATACCAACCATAATGTTTATGTTGGCCTTTTTTTACAACTCTACAACTGAAAATATTACAACACTTTACCTATGGTTTGGTTTGGTCTGATCATCAGCAAGTTCATCCATCACCATACCTATAATTTTCAACTACATATACTGTGTGTTATAACGTTTTCATTATTTTTTCCATAAACTCTAGACTTATTTCCAACCAAGCCAACCATTCAACCACATATCCATCCTTTATAACAAACAGAAGAAAAAAGAAAAACGTACAACATAAATATTAGTGTGTGTGTTTTTTTATTTTATAGTCATATGAATTCCTGACTCCTTACACTATATGGTTGTTTAAAGTGCAGAACGTACATACCAATATACAAATAAAGATTTTTTTTTTATTATAACGTATGTATGCTGTTTGTTATTATTGTTGGTGGTAATAGAGCAGCAGTTATAGTCATACCTATTACTGCTACTAAATGGCCCCGGCATGGGGTCTTGTTATTTCAGTTTTACATTATTTTTTCCCTCTTTTTTTTGTGTGTTTGAGTGTATTATGTTTGAACTAACATGGATTAACATTACCCTGCTTTACCTTCCTTAATTTTCTTTCAAAACATATACTCACTCCTGCTCTTTTGTCCCCTAATAAAATTGTGTTCCCATATTCATATGCATGTGTGTATTCTCAAACTTACATGAAAATCTACAACATATTCAGTCACTTAATGTAGCATGTTTAAATGAAAATGGTACAAGCTAATCAAATATTAATATGATTTTATAACACAGTTAGCATTAGTATTCCTCTATATATTTCTACATATAAAGATACTCATACAGAGAAAGGTATACACAACGTACCAACATAACGATACATACGACAAACAGAAACAGCGGATAGATAGACAGACAGACAGATAGACCGACCATTCAACCAACCATTATAAATCCCAAATATATTTTCTTGTTCCCCCTACAACAAAAGCAATTGATATTCAATATGTACTTGACGATTATGTTTGTTGCTAAAATAATAATAAAATTTCCCAATTCCTCTTGAGATATTAATATAGATTTTTGTTGTAATTTCCTTCCTTAACCCTCCCCATCTTACTGCTCTACCCCGGCATTATACCCTTCAACTTTGGCTACGTTTAAGTCAACTAAGCAACCAACATGCCATGATTTTCATTGCTGATATTTTGTACCATTTTTATGTGTATATATCTGTGTATTTGTGTGTGTGTGTTTATATATGTATTTATACATTCTACTTTATATTCTGCAACATTCATCCATCCATATTCAATCCATATTACAATCTCTCCTCCTATTCTATCCTGATTTTCATACAATGAATAAAACCTCTGGATTATTTGGTAAATGTTGAATTGAGTTGGGTCGTTCGTTCATTCGTCTGCTCGTTCTTTCATTTGTTTATTTGTCCGTCTAAACCGTCCAACCCAATTGGAAAAATTGAATATTTAGAAATTTCGATTTATGTTTGAAACTTACGATAGATAGATGTGAGTTTTATTATTTTCATCTGAACTAGTATTTGTTGTCACTACATAATCAACTCTCCTGAAGTAAATCCCGACTTTTGAAGAGAATTTTTGCATACCTAGTTCTGCATATCTGAAGAAGACGTCCAAAAAAGAGTACACACAATTCAGCTTATAAAAATTAAACCAATGGGTCAATCTTTTTGAAGTTTTATTTTTATTGAAGACCCTTATATTTAAGTTTTAAATCTAAAAGAAGAAAGTTTATTATTATTATTTTTTAATCGTTTTGGCTACTTTTTTGTTGAAATTGGTCCACTTCTTTTTAAACTCTATTTTATTTTTTACTCAGTTTTAAGAATTCTTTAAATATTTTCTCACTATGTCCCAATGCATTGCAAATGGGCGGAATACTGAACAGTTTAGAATATTGGCCTCTTTTGGTCTATACCATCATCATTTGCTTGGTGGTACTTTTTTTTTTTTTTAATGATGAGAAGCGATATCAGGCCAGAAAAACTAGAATTCGTAGTGTTTTTTAATGATAGAAAGGAATCATTTCTTTGCATACATTTCTCTGTTAAAAGAGCCAATTGTTATAAATGAAGTGCTTTTCCCCCGCACGTACAAATGGCTTGCCAAACCAAAAGTTTATTTGCCAATTATATATGATACATTCCCATAACATCCCATTCATGAACAGTATTTTGTAAAAAGTCCACCAGTACGTACTTTTTTTTATCACCCTATAGGCAAAATTCATATTAAATAAAAAAAAAATCCTTGATAATTTTCTTCATCTCTTTTTTGTCTTTACATTTCTATATATATATATATATATTGGAAATAGGAAGTAGGCACTAGGGGCTAAATCCTGAGAATATGACGGATGAGATACCAATTCGTAGCCCAATTCATAGAGTTTTGGCATTGAGACTGCACAAGTGTGCACACGCGCATTATCTTTGATGAAAAAGAACTTTTTTTCTTGGTCATATGGGGTCGTTTTATTTTTAGATCCTCATTAAATCGGTCTAATAAGTTGACATAATATTCGCCGTTTATTGTTTTTCGCTTTTGAAGGTAATCGATGTGGATTACTGTTGCCATCTACTTATTGGCTGACAAACTTACCTTTGCCTTCTTCGGAGCAGGTTCACCCGGAGAAACCCATTGTTTAGACTACTGCTTGGTCTCCGGAGTACAGTAATGGATCCATGTTTCATCCACAGTTACAAAACGCCGCAAAAATCATTCGGATTGCGGTTAAACAACACCAAACAATCCTTTGAAGTTGTCACACATTTACGTTTATGGTTAATTGAGAGCAAACGCGGCACCCATCTTGCAGACAACTTTCTTAAACCCAGCTGATCATTTAAAATCGAATCAATTCAATCAATTGCAGTTTAAGAAATCTTGAAATAAATTTGACATTAGCTAAGTCAAAACGATTTCATTTTTCTTAAATTAAAATCAACTTTAATATTACGTTAAATCTCTTTTTGATTTTATCATAATTGAACAGTAAGAATTAACTAGCAATTTCCTATTGACCATTTTTTTTTTTTTAATAAATTCCCCAAAATGTATATGTACCGAAAAATATACAACATATCTCTATAGTACGAATTCATATCTATCTATCTACTATATTCTTCATGTTGTTGCATGCGAATGAGTATTATGTGTTAACTTCCACTGCCATTCCTTTATAAAGAACCATCAGAACAAAAATGAAAAAAAAAACGATTGAAATGAAAAAACCTTAAAGCAAAACAAGATATCTGTGTTAGCAGCAGCATCAACAATATAACAACATCATTATCGCCATCCTCAATCCTCATCAACACACCAACCAACAAAAAAAAAAAAAAAAAAAAAAAAAAAAACACATCATGTAGCACAATAACCGAAACTAACTAACGAAAAATGTAGATGACTGACTCTGTGGATGGATGATGATGATGATGGTTGAATTGGTTGAATGGTTGTTTCGTTTTGCTGGTTGGCAAAAGAATGAAAAGTATCTTGTGTCTAACATCAACAATTTGTCATACATACCCCTCTATTTTATAAGCTACAAAAGCATCACCGAAAAAAATAAAATTGTATATGCCAGCAACAACAACAAAAACAATAATAACATCAACATTGAACAATAACACTGAGAGTCAAATATACACTGTATGTTCTTGAATCTACTACAGTGGAGCAAATTAGAAATGATTAGGGTATTAAAGTTTTAAATCCTATGCATCTTTTACCGGAAAAGTTAAAAAATCTGGCCTAATAGGAACGCTAGAAAAAATGTGAAAGCAAAAAAGAAAATGAAAATTATTTTTTTTTTTTTTTAAATATGAATACTGATTAAAGGGTGACAAAAACTACGTGCTGGCGAACTTTTTACAACATCCTGGTCATGAATTCCAAATCACAGATGTTATGGGAAATGTATCATATAAATATCGTGCAAAAAAATTGAAATTGTCGAACAAACTTTAGTTCATGGCAAGACATTTGTATTTGGGGAAAAAACAAATGTAAGAAAATGAGTTACTCCAGAAAAGATTACTTCCTATCATTAGAAAGCACAACGAATTCTAATTTTTCTGGATTAACTCTTTTTTTTATTATTATTATTATCACAAAAATGTAACTGAGTGGTATGAAAAAAATAGTGCTGCTATGTACCAAAGGAGAGAGTAAAATATACTAAACTGTTTAGAACTCTATCATTTTAAATATATTGAATCATAATAAAAAAAATTTAAAGAACACTTAAAGCTGACTAAAAACTAAAATAGAGTTTAAAAAAAGCGGACTCTTTCCATCAAAAAAAGTAACCGAAAACATAACAAGACTCTTATGGAGGGGATATTACTGAAATTAAATATTTTATTAAAAACGAATAAAAAATTAATTATAATTAACCCCCTAACTTTTAAACGATCAAAGCAAAAAATTTATAAAATCAATTTTTAGATTAAAAATATAATTAGTTAAAATTTTTTGAGGATTTAAGGTCTATTATGTCAACTAACTAACCAAAGAAAAGAAGTTAAAATAAAAATCATAAAAAAAAAATAGAAAAGATGCCCTGAGGCAGCCTGAACCGTTAGTGCTAACAAAATCAAAATTTCAAAGAGAATGACCCATTGGCTGAATTGTAATACTAAATTTTCGTGCTCAGTCCTTAAAACTTAAAATGTATTCCATTCTTAAGCTTTCAAACATGTATATATAATTTAAATTAGAGCTCTCTAAATCGACCTCGACTAATCGAACATTAAATTTTGTCGAAAAATCGAAATCGACTTTTTGGTTTGAAAATTCTTTTACTAAATAGTCAAAAAATCTAATAAAGTCAAACAGTCGAAAATAATAGAAAAAAAGTCAAAATTAGTCGGAAAAAGTCGTAGAAATTTATTTTATTTAAAGGGGATAGCAAGACACATTTAAAAAGATAACAGAAGTTCGGAGAGGAGAGATTTTTTGCTCAATTTTTTATATGTGAAGTTTGACGTTATTGGTAACTGTTAAGAATGAGAAATTATTTTATTTATGGAGTAAGTACAGTATTAACACCCAAAAGAAATAATCAGCTGGGATATTGATATCACCTTAGAATTCCGTCTAACTGTTGGAAATGGTATCGTAAAAACTAATATTCTTTTTTTTTTTAGTTTAACTTTTATAGCATAGATTGTATCTTAATTTATAAATAATTTCAATGCATTGTATATATTTTACATTTCTTAGGCTTTTATATAAGACGAATGATAAAAAAATACATAAAAGTGGCCGAAAAATCTGGAAAATATCGTATAAAATCGGAAAGTCATTAAAAGTTGAAAAGTCGAAAGTTGACTATTCCAAAATTTGAAATAGTCGTAAATATAAAAATTAGAAAAAACAATTATTTAAAAATTAAAAAAGCTGACTTTTTGTTCGAACTATGATAGATAAAAAAAAAACAAATCATTATTCCAAAATAAAATCTTACAAAATCCCAACATTTTTATGACGATTTCAATGAAAATTTAAGGATTTCAAATGAAGAAAAATTTTAACAAAAGAAATTTTCTTATGTAAAGAAATGCTAACAGTTAAGAACTCCAATTGTTTTAATTTCTTCCACTGTCGTCAGAAAACATATGTAGATATAAATGTTCCTACTCGTACAACTCGGAACATAAAAAGATATAGTGTATACTTTTAACATCATTTAACTTTTGTTTACACCCCACATCCAACACAACAACCAACCCAACCATTGATTTCTTCCTTTCCTTTTCCCTCAAAATCCTTGTAAACGTTTCCCTTTTAATATTGTTTATATTGAAATGTATGAGTAGCAATAAAACGACCCTTTTCAAAAAAAAAAAAAAAAAAAAAAAAAAAAACGTCTGTGTCGTTGTGTAATAACATTTAAGGTTTAAATCCTCCAACGACCCCACAAAATGTTATTAAATTTCAATTTTACACAGAGGCTGACTGTGATGCCAAACAACCATCAACCATAATGGTTGATGGTATGTTGCTGTTCATATGACTTTTTATGTTCTTAGTATATTCAGAATATCCCCATTTCTCATATCCTCCCACTCTAAACTACAAAAGCAAGCCCCACCACAGTGTTGAGTGGCAGAATTCATTCAATCTGTGTGTGGTGGAGGCAAAACTAACTGAAACAGAACTTAAGTTAAAAATTGTCGAATAACAAACAATATCAGCTGTAAAGTAAGCAATAAGTTTAGTTATTCGCACGGTTTGTTGATAATGTGCGGATATCTTTTATTTGGGTTCATCTTGTGTTTTTTTCTGTTTTTTTTTTTTTTTTTTTTTTTTAATAGTAGAGATTGTGTAAAAAATTATACGCTTCGTTTGACAGTTAAGTTGAATTGTATAGAGTTGAGTTGATGTAGTCTTTGCTAAAAAATTGTGTCCTCTGCCATTGCCGCCATCATCATTTTCATCGTTTGCATTGTTATCCATTTCGCACTTTTCACTTCATCGTCATGAACACCAACAGCAACAATAATATCATCAACAGTCTCATTCTAGCATTGATACTTTTTTTTTTTTTTTTGTTTTTATTCCCTGGATTTACTTTTCTTACTCTTTAGCACTTTAGCTGTGGGCATTAACATTCAACCATACCAATTTTGATGCTTGCTACTCTGTGTTTGAAAGAGTCAGTTTGTCCGTCCATCAGTCAGCCACAGCCCCCTCTTTAAAAAAATATTATTTTTATATGGCTGTTAGTATTTAATGTTGTTGGTAATACCATTTTTGTTGTTGTTATTTTTGTTGTCAGTAATTTTCGCTTCGGCGTGCGCATATCATAAATAGTAATCATGTTTCATTCAAGTAGCTTTTTTACGATTTATTAAATTACGCGCATTATTACGATTACAACAGTGGCGGCAACAACGATTAGTGGTACTCAACTGCCTCTGCTGTGAGTGAGTGAGTATATGTATGAATGCTCCACTTGATATCCATATACATCAAATATACGATGTCAGGCTAAAAACTCCTTTCGTAACGCTTATGGAATAACTTATGATTTTGAGGTAAAAAAATTTATTTCCAATTTCCTATTAATATAGATTAATCCTGGTCTTTTATAGTTTAAATTTGAACTAGTTCAAATAAACTACTCTCCTTGAATTAAATTTAACAAATTTCCATTTCAATTAAAATTTCTATTCCAATTTACCAATCCATCGATAAAACTAACTCGTAGTTAAAAGAAACTACAGTACTATAAGGCTCTTTTAACAAAACTATTAGCATCATTTTCTTAAAAATAACTATTTAACATTACCCTCGTATCTTCAATCATGCCCATACCCCAACGACTTCTACTTCTCAACAAGAACAAAACATGAAGATTGAAAAGCAGCAAAAAATAATAAAAACAAAGAAAACAGCAACAAAAACAAATCTTTGTGTGCGATAACAGCAAAACGATTATTTTACGCTAACAGACAACCAAAAAGGCAGGCAGGCACAAACAAACATATGTATCTACAACTTAAATGATTGTTGTAGTACGAACGACGAGTATGAACAACGAACAAACATTCACACACAAATAAAACAAACATACACTATCCAACAGAGTTAGTATAGTGCCGGTGGAGCGGGCCTTTTTTTTTGTTATTTCGTTTGTTCGTTCATTTGAACGTAAGTAAGAACATCACGACAACCCTTCAATCTGCTGACTGTGAGACCATGAAAGAAGAAGGCATGAATACTCTTCACTACTTAAATACAAGTACGAGTTTAATACGTTTTTGGTATACAAGTGACGTTTTGTGTTTTTTGGTTTCTTTATTCCGTTTTTTTTTTTATTCATTCTGTATTTTTCAATGTAATTGCTAGGATTGTACAATATTTGGCACATGCGATTAAAATTAGTTGTGATGATAAATTTTAAAAGATATTATATTAATGAATTGACAAATTTCCTTTGGTGTTCCTGGTTGGATGATTAACGTGGAAACTCGAAAGACGACCGAGCAATGAAGTAGAATCACTAACACACCTATTTGATGGAACCATGCCACTCGCCAGGGAATGGGTAAAGTTGAAGGCCAGTAAAAATTATAAAGAAGAAAAAGAAGTTAATTAGATAAAAATATTTAATAAGGTCACAGAGTCTGGCGTCTGTTATCTTAGAAAGGTTGTCTAATAAAAGTTCCCAAGAAATTTATATCTAGTTGAATTCAAGGCTGCACATTCGCATAGAAGGTGGAAGACCGTTTTCTCCTATGATTTTCACAGCTGCGACAATGTTCATCCTGCTAACATGTTTCCCAATCGTGCAGTGACCTTTGAACTTTGCTATCAAGCTTGAAATGTCTCCTTGTACGCAGATCTTCTCGTCTTTTTATTTATCCAGTGTTCGCCATCTATTATCAGCTTTGTCAAGATAGTGTTTGAAGATACCACTTTTAATGAAAACTGTCGGTATTGAGACTGATACCGCTGAAGATATATTTAAAGCTGAGCCCGCTCGAGGTAATAAGTCTCTGTGCGCAGGGATCCAAACAATAGTAATGTCATGCAACCGACTTAGTTCGAACAGTTCCTTCTTACACTGTCTGACTAAAATAGAGGTTGTTCTGTGCGATTTGAGTGATGGAATTGTCGTTTGGCTGTTGACAAATATACCAATATTCCCTGATTGACAGTATTTCTAAGAGTAATATTACATTTTAGTCGGAAGATGTAGATAGAGTTTGCCAGATGTTGATGCTATATGCAAAGGGGCGTTAGAAATTCGAAATACTTTCGGCAGTAAATTTAGAAACATAAAAAATATTCAGAGACGAAAAATCATTAGGACTTTGGAAATTCCCTATTTAATCTTCAATACAACCGCTGACAAATTTCGAAATCAACAAAATTCCTTTGAAAAAAATATGCCATGAGAAAAACAAAAAAATTAAAAAATATTTCATCAATACATATTATTATGGGATCACTTTACGTGTTAAAAACACAAAACAAAAATATAATACTTTAACAATACGAAAAAAATAATTGGGTGTATGCATCGTTTTACACTATATTGTGATAATGGTATTTTTTCCAAGCAGTCTATTTTTATTTTATTTTATTCGGTGGGATCAGAAAGTTGTCATCTATTATAACTAGGTAAAACAATCACGGAAGACCTTTACACAATTGATCCTTTTGAAGAGAACGAAAAACGATCAGAATATACAATCAGGCACGAGCCCATCTTTTTCCATCATCAGAATGCTCGGCTTCATTTTGCACGACCTGTTAAAAACTATTTGGAAAATAGCAGATGGGAAGTTTTTCCCAACCCGCTGTATAGCCCAGACATTACCCCTTCAGACTACTATTTGTTTCGTTCAATTCAGACTGCTCTAGCTGTAATACGACTCACTTCAGAACAAGGTATCAAAAATTGGCTTGATTTGTTTTTGGCCTCAAAAGATGAGAAATAGTTTTTGGAATGAAATCCATAAATTGCTAAAAATGGGAAAAAGTCTTAGGTTCCAATGGATAATACCTTTATCTTGGAATAAACATTTTTGCATGCATATACCCAATATAAACGAAATTATAAGGTTTGCCAATGTGCAATATAAACATGCTAATCCGGATAATTAATATCAGATCCCAATATAGATGCAGATAAGTAATATGTTGAGAAACCCCCGCGGATTATCGAAATGAAAAATCTAGGATTGGTTTATGATTTATGATTAAGTGCCAGTTCGTAAATGCATCAGTGCGCTGCATATTATGCGCAGGGCGTTCATAAATGCAAACGGTACTAATGTTGTAACAGTTGAATGTTCAAAAATGTAACATCAAAGCATATTATGCGCAAATATACATAAAATCATAATCATAAAAATGGCAGATAGATGCATTACATTAACAAAAATGTTATTTATTTAAGGGATTTGCAGCATTTCCAATAGTTGATAGTTGATTTGCAATGGCAGTGAAAAGTAATCATATTATGCAGTGCACTAATGCATTCACGAACAGACCCTAAAACTTCCTAAAATTCAAAAAGTTCATCAATGCTCTATATATTGAGAGAAAAACAAGTGAAAACATCAATCCCCTAAATGACGTTGACGTTGAAGGGCAAGGTCTGTCAGGTACTTTACTATTTATTTATATAGGACATTCCAGTAATGTACTCTTTAACTTGGCTTTTCTTGTACGAGTATAAAAGCTTGTTCAAGTATTTTATTATTGCAATCCGAACGACGAGTATGTGAGCTGCTACTTTTGATTCATTCCTCTTTGTTTCTCCTTCCCCCCTCAAGCATTCAACTAACTACAACTTGAGAAGTGTGTACTCATGTACAAGAGTATATGAGTGTGCTTTGGTTGTTGGTTGGTTGCCTGCTTGGTTGGATTGGTTAGTTGTTCTCGCAGGCATTACGACAGACTAACTGTCAGACTGTTTAACAGACTCTTTTTGGTTGGTTTGATTGTTATTTGTTGGTTGGTTCTTTGGCTGGCATCGTTTACTAACTGACTGCTGTATGAGATTATTATTTTTTTCTGTTTTTGTAAAAATGTTATTGTTTTTGTAGCTATAGCCGTATTATAAATACAAGTAAGTACTACTACTGCTACTTGTAGATTTGTTTGTTCGTTCGTTTTATATGAACGTTGTCATAGTCATAGAGTCACAGTTGTTGAGTTGAGGATTGAGTTTAGTTGAGTCGTTCGTTCTGTCTGTCGGCCGGTTTGCTGCTTGGTTTTTCATTTGGTCGGTCGTTTAGTCATCGTCTCACTACTTACGTACTTATAATAATGTGTGAATGTTTTTGTGTGATTGCCGCTAATTTAGATGCTTTAGCAGTGATTATATGGCATTTTTCGTATTTATTTATTTATTTATTGTATTTGCTTTAATTCACCAGGTACTAAATAAGTAAGTGGTTTGTTGGTTGGTTGTGTTTTATTTCATTTTTTTTTTTATTGTTATTATTGCCGTTGTTGTTATTTTTGTTGTTGCTGCTGCTGTTATAGCTGTTAAATTTGGTGTATAAGGTAATGTGGCATGTTGGCATATTCAGAATATTCACAATCGTTAAGAGGAAGAGAAGTATCATGTATTAGAATGTAGTAAGTTTTCGCATGCATTTTAGTCTAAAATTATAAGTGTAGTGGCAGTAGTTGAGGTAAATGGATGGTTACGTATTTTAGATACAGTTTAGTTGAACTTATTAGCACATACAGTCAATCACATTCAAAGTTGGGCAGAAGCGTGAACACATTTCTATGTCTATGTTTTTATGAGAGAAAATACATCTCACTTTCTTCTATATTATTACAAAAATCCTTTTATTTAAAAGTAACAAAAAAAAAAAATCATGTTCCGTTATAAAATGTACATGAAATCTAAACTAAGAAAATATCTCTTTTCTGTCTCACATTAAAAGTAGGGCAATGTTTTGAGAAAGTAAAACGGTAAATATACCGTTACTTTTGTGTTTTCTGCATTTATTTTCAAAATTATTGATCATTGTTATCTTATCAATCATTCAGTGAAATTTATTAGAGTTTTCTGTAAAATGCCGCGTAATATTAGATAGACCACCTTGGAACAGCATTTAGAAGGAAAATCTGAACGTGAAATATCGAAATTGGTTAAAAAAAAAGCAAATCAACAATTCACGATATTATCTCGAGATATAGAGAAAACGGATTAATTTCAAACAAACAACGTGAACTCCGATAAAAGTATGGATGAAAGTATGGTTTTAAGAGAAGTGACGAAAAATCCCTCTGTATCTGCACCAAAATTGACTGCAATGATCAAAGAAGCTTCTAGGACGGAGGTTAATCCAGAAACAATACGAAGGCATCTTCGAAAAAATAATTTTCATGGCCGAGTTGCACGAAAAAATCCCCTCATAAGCAAGAAAAACCAAAAAGACCGACTTGTTTTTGCTCGTCAATATATGGCCAAGGATTTTGATTTTTGGAGCACTGTAAGTGGAGGAAAAAATAATTTTATGGTTTTAAAAATGAATTTTTAGGTACTATTTACTGATGAAAGTAAATTTAATTTGTTTGGATGTAATGGAAGAGGGTAAAATATTTCGCAAACCAAACAAAGAGCTAGAAGACAAAAATTTAAGAAAAACAATCAAACGAATTAGGACGCAGGATGCAGGACAGGCAGTGTACATCAAAACAAATGTTAAAAACTGCTCTGCAGAAAGAGTGGAATAAGATTAGTCCTGATGTTTGCAAGAAACTAGTTGAATCAATGCCAAGCCGTCTACAAGCTGTTGAGAATCATAAAGGTAGTGCAACAAAATACTAACTTTGCGTTTTCTTTTAAATAATTTTTTATTTTTTATATAATGCCCGACTTTAAATGTGAGACAGTTTAGTCTTCATGTACATTTTATAACGGAACTTGAAATAAATTTTTATTTGTTGTTTTTAAATAGAAGGGTTTTTGTCATAAAATAGGAAAAAAATGAGATGTGTTTTCTTTTATCAAAATATAAATATTAAATCAAGAAATATTTTCATGCGTCTGCCCGACTTTAAATGTGAGTGACTGTGCCTTTTTCGGTGAAGTCAATGTGTTTTTTACTCGCAAGTCAAAAATACGTATTTAACAATTTGTCAGCATTTTAAAGATGTGGTTGGTACTAGAACTAGACCCATAATACATTTCATATCCATAAAAGAGATCAATGTTTTCCGGTGAACCATTTTAGATTGGTTGAGTCCTCATCGACTTAATTGAAATCGTAATAGTTATGTTTTCCTCTAAGGCCATGAACAATTCTAAAGGTGTTTACATTAATTCCCGTCGTTTTTTTGAATGATTAAGATACAATGTATTTTATTCAAAGTATTGTACGTCGGAAGCTACAATGTTTTACATTTCTCTGGTAATTTATTGATTCCATCCCAAACCTACTTCTCGTTTTTGAGGCCAAAAACCAAAAAAGTAATCTTTTGATATCTTGTACTAAAGTGAAGCGTATTCTAGGTAGGGTATTCCGAATTGAACGAAACGGTGTTCAAAATGAGCAATGTCTGGGTGTCGAAAAATTTCTCAAAGCCTTAGTTTTTAATTAGCTGCGCAACATAAGGCCGAACACTATCATCACGTAAAAACACGATTGCCTCAACCGTATTTAACAGCCTTATGATCCCTAGAAGTACAAAGTATAACCTTAATGACGTGGATATTTGGCCTTAGTGCCTATTTTCTTGGTTTTCCAGGCTGCACATACAATTTTTTGCTCTTTGTATTATCATACTATATATATCCACTTTTCATTGCCCGCAACAATTCAATGCAGAAACGACATAGTTTCGTGTCACTGATGCAGGATTTCAGATATGCAGAATTGCCTCTCATCTCTTTTGAAACTTTTTTCGATTGACAGGAATGCTCCTTATCATGCACATCAAAATCGCCTGTTTTAAATCGTCCAAACTACGTACTTACGACAAGTTTTGCCTCACATAAATCATAATCCTCAAAAACTTCTACCAAAATATGATAGCTTTCGCAACAGTTTTCTTCAAAAAATAATAATGAAGTTAAACTTATAATTAAATTCTCACTTACAGTCTACACAGCTATAAAGTTACAGGAACTTCTATAAATTATTCAATAATAAATGTTTGATAATTTTATTGGCATTTATGCTAATTATTTGAACAACACTGTTTATACCTTCTCACTTCTCACTTAGTGGAAAAGACTGACTGTTTCGTTATTAGTAAGAGTAGAGCATTATAGAGTTTGGTTTTTGTCGTTTGGTCGAATGGTTGATTGGTTGGTTGGTTGGTTGGTTGGCTGGCTAGATGGTCGTATGGTTAGTTACTTTTGTTTTTGGTATGCAAGTGGTATGTGGTATGTGGGGAATATGTAGTATGCCTGCACATTCAACCATGCAAGCTAACAAAAACCAATAGTCAGTCCATCCAGTACATCCATCTATACATTTATATTGTACATGTTTGTATGCATACATATTCATATAAGTAAATTATAATTCCAAAGTGCATAAATGCACACCCAATGTGTGTATGTTTGGAATGGTATGGAATGAAGTCAGTCAGCCGATTGGAGTTGATGTCGAGTTATAGAATAGTATTGAGTGGAGTAGTAGTTATTATTGCATTGCATTGAATTGCTGCACCGCACCGAATAGTTGCTTGAATGCCTGCCTGCATATTCATATGTCGTTTATTGGCAATATCATCTCTCGTTACGTTTGCAATGCTCGTATTTGATAGCTGTACTGATGCTGAATACCAAATGAATTTGAAATTTATTTTTTTTTTTAAATTTTTGAATTTGTATTCTACGTGCTCCTGTGATTTATACACTCTCTACACGTTCCCTGAATTTAATATTGTTGTTGTTGCTGTAATTCACATTGTGTCCCCCTTATTGTCCATGTAACGTCTGTCTGTACGTCTCCCGCAATCCATATAGTACATTTGTATGTTTGTTTCGCCATCATCATCATCATGCTTGCCTCTTCACCTTAAGTAGAAAAGGAATAAATTTCATTGGAATGCCATGCTATATTGGATTCAGTACTTATTTATTTCTCTCTTTTTTTCAGTTTTGTTCATTTCTTTCAATTTAAATTCAATGCAATTCTATTTTAAATTAAACTACTCTTTTGTGAGCTTCTTCTACAAAAGAATAACAAATAAATAAATAAAAACGACAATAAAAAAAATATTAATAATAAAAAATCTTAGAAAGTAACTGAGAAGTACTGGGCATAAGTTTCTTTTTTAAAATTTTTTTGTGGTATTTTTTTTTTCTCACTCGATGTTGTCTACGTTGTAATTTTTTAGCTTTGTTGGTTTTTTTTATGATTTTTTTTATATTTTCTTTGTATTTTGGGGATTATTGTATTTGTTGGATATACGAGTACTAAGCATGAATTGAAAAATTTTAATATTCACATTTACTCACACAAAAAACATGGCCAACAAAGAGTCGAGACGGAGAGCATACAATTGTTTGTCATTATTTCTCCTCTGTTTATTTATTTTTATTTTTTTGTCGAGAAATAAAACGCGAGAATATTAAAGAGTTGCCCATTGCTAAGAACAAAATACGTATTTAGAGGATTTTTTGGCTTAATTTTTTTTTCATTATTGATGGTACTTTTAACGCTGAAATTAACGATGCAACAATTTTTAAGCGCAATTGAATAACTTGAATTATGTAAGCGAAACCGCTTTTGGACATACCACAGAGTTTAAAAAAAATATGTTAAAGGAATCTTTAAACAAAATTATTTATGCTTTTATAAATGCTTCCAATTGGTACTAAAATATTTGCAATTGGATAAACTGCATAGGAAATATTTACTATTTTATGTGAGTTGGGGAGCTCAATGAGTTGACTCTGCCATTGATAATTCTCCATAAAAAAGCTTTTCATGGGATCCGTTTGTATTAAACTCCTCTTTCCCCTCTGTGGAGTTCACGGTTTTGCTTTTGAAAATTGAAAAAAAAAATTGTTTTGGCTACTCTTATGGCGTTTTTTATAGCTACCAAGCAAAAACTTCTTGGTTTTCAGTAATGGCAATTAGTTACTTAAGTAGTTTCTTGGTAAAGAGGCGTCATTATTGTTTGCATACTTTATAGTATATAAATAAGTAATCAATAGTATAATAGCACAGTAATATTGCAATCACATGGATCTTTTGGATAGAGCGTTTTTTTGACCACCAGAAGATTGTCGGTTTAACCCCAGTCTGATGCTGTAAATTTTTTTTATTTCAACTTTTATAATAAAAGAGTTATTATCGCTTAGTAAATTTAGTGTGGGATGGCGTACTGAGTGAGACGTTAGTTCAAATCTCACTGACGGTACAATTTTTTCGTTTTTTTTTTTATTTTCGTTTAAGTCTCGTTTAAGTTACATGAATTCCTGGAGAGCTCGAACAAAAATAAATAGTTATTCAGGCAAAAAATTACCATTTTATATATTTTTTTCTCATTAAACTTGCTAGCAAGCAAAGTTTTTGCTGGACATTAGCTCTATATATTAATATCTATCGTTTGACATTAAATTACGTTAATAGTGTTTTTTTTTTTCAAATATGTAGTCAATTTTACAACTACATACTTTCCTTTCCAACGAGCAATCCACTTTTTGTCAAAAAAGTTGAAAATTAGATTTTCTTTTTTGGAAATTGTCGAAAAGTCGACTTACTCATTACATATATTTATAAGTATTAAGTTTTTTAAGACAATTTGTTAAAATGTTATTCAAAAACTGAAACCGGAAACGGGTTAACCGGTTTTTGCATTAAAAAAACCGACCCGTTTCAAATAATGTTAGTTTTCTGTCGGTTAACCGGTTTTTCTTTTACTCTTTTACTAAAGCAACCCATTTTCCTAGTTTTAACATTTGCTCAGGGGCCTGATTCATTACGACAATGAAATTGTTTGAAAATAAAATTTGTAGAAAATTAAAAAATTTTAAGTTGTTTTGAGTAATTTTCTTACAAATTTGTAAACAATTCTCTTGTACTGAATCAGGTCCAAATTATTTGAAAGTATTTCTGATTTACATTATTATCTGATAAAGCTTTAGTTTAGTTTTTTAAAATTTCTAATTTATGATTTGAGCAACACCAGACGTACTGAGAACTGATATTTTTATATTTTTTAGTTGATTTAAAATAATTTTTATTAACAAAATGTAGGTAAAGTCAATTTTAATTTTGAGGTTTGTCATAAGAAAAAATTCCTTCACCCAAAATAAGATAAACTTCCTTCAGAAATAAGATATTTGTAATCTATACGATGTTATTACCATGTGCCTTTTAACGATTTTAAACTGTAAATAACAGATGTAAAAATAGAAAAAAATTTAAAATTATTTTAGGAATTGCTACCGGTTTTTTGTCCTATTCGATTTAAGAAAAACTGGTTTTTATTATCAGGGCAATATTCCTGATGATAATTGTATTTTGAGGTCCAAAAACAGTTATAACCCTAGTACACATGCGTCGTAAATTTATATCCTTATCGTATTTTTAAATAAGATCACTTCGAACATTAATTCTTATCACACATAGAAATATGAAAGACGAGGGTTGTTTTTAAATATAAGCTTAACATGCGTGGGGCTATAACAAATGTATACAATGGTAAAATGTTAAGATCTAATGATATAATCTAAAGTAAATAGCAATAAAAATATTTAACAAAGTTATAAAATTTGAGAAAACAATTGAAAAATACTTAAAATATAAAAAGTGCAATACATTTTTAGAAATTTCAGAATTTCATCACAAATTCCAAATTTTACAAAAAATCCGAAATGTCACTAAAAATTAGATTTTTTGCTAAATATACTTTTTATATATATATTTATATATATTTTTTTTTAACGAAAATTCAATATTTATTTAAAAATTCGATAATTTGCTGTTAAAAATTTTTAACGGCGTGTGCTAAATTGATGTTGAGAAAATCCAGAAAGAGATCGCCGAAAACTATACGCCAAAAATCGATAATAATTTGTTGATATTACCGAAAAAAGGATTTAATTAAATGTATTTAGGCATTTAAAAGCCAAGTTGTTGTGATATAACTGAGTAGTTATATCTTTTAAATCTGCTTTATCCTAATTCATCTTTTCGAGTTATCCTTATAACCTTTAATAACGTTATAAAACAATTTTGTAAAGAATTTAAAATATTTCCAATTTTCTCAAGATCATAGTGAATTTTTGAGACGAATATTAATGACTATTTGATTACATTATTCTTTTGCTTTTTTAATTAATTTTTGGCAACCCTTAAAGAGTGAACAAGTGCACACAAACGAATAAACAAAATGCAACAATTTTCTCTGCTCTCATGCAAAACAACAAAAACAACATCAACAAAAATGCTAAGGCATCAATAACAACAATTGCAGAAACAAAACTCAACACATATTTTTGCATACTTCCTTTATTGTATTGTTTTAACACTTTCCTATTCATTCACCCGCCAAACCCTCCCTTTTATCCTCCTCCTAAAAACAACCCATTTGTCCAGCAATTGGTATGTGATTTGTTTGTGATTTTCTTCTCTTATTTTTTTATTTTGATAAATTTTTGAAACTCGCACTCTCTCAATGATGACTTTTTTATTTCAGTGTTCCCAGATTTTTTTCGAGCCTTATCCACAAATAACAAAATCTCATCCCCAAAAATCTCCAAATAACTGCTTACATTATCCCCAAAAATCCCCACTAAAATAATACTTTTATTTTAGAGATTATTATAAACTACATTACTTTTTCTTCGTACTGCAATCCATATCCTTTGCAGATATGCAAACTCTCAGCCAATCCATAAATAATCATTTTGTTACAGAGGTTGGAACTAATTTTTTAACTTTACGATATCATATTTAGTATAACAGTTATTTTTTATTGTCTTCGTTATTGTTAAATAAATAATAGGCATATTTTACTAAAGAATAATATCGGGCGGAATATTGTGTTTTTTTAAAAAGGAAAATTATGGAAATGAAATAAAAATCCCCAAAAAATCTCCAAGAATCCCCAAAACATGAAATTCATCCCCAACAAATTCCCTAATCCCCAAAATTAAATTTTCATCCTCATTTCCCAAAAGAAATCCCTAATTTAATGAAAAATACCCTGATCAGACAACACTGTTTGAAATGTACAATTGTGTATGCATGGTAAATCTCTCTCTATATCTGAGAGAATGTGGTTGTTTGATGTATCTGTGTGTGATAATACGTACGTATGAATAAACGAATTGAGAAAAAAAATCAAAGTACTAGGAGGTTGTTGAGAACTTTGCAAAATCCATGGTATTCAGAGTGTTTCGTGATATGAAAGCAAGTGGAGCTTTTTCGTACGCCAAATATAACGGTTGTCGTCGTTCAACAACTTGTCGGAAAGATTAAGGAAAGAAAAACAGCAACAAGAAAAAAACAATACACGTTCGATGTTTGACGGCGATAAACTCGTATTATCATTATTTTAGTCGTTTTGTTTTGTACATTTTTTCTCTGTTTTGTGTTTATTTTAAAACGTCGCTTTACAAGTTCCGTGTGTGTATGAGTGTGTTAAAAAGTTTTATTTATTTTTTAATGTTTAGTTGAAAAAGTGATATAAAAAATTAAAAAGTTAAAAATAAAAAAATTAAACCATTGATACGGTATGATTGGATTAAACAGACGAAAGGACACAGACATTTAGACAGACAAAATAAACTTAATGTTTTTTATTGTTTATGGATTTAATTTGGATGACACTTCTCTCCGTACCCACTTCTCTATGGATTTTTATAATGCCTTTTGTGAGCCTTTTTTTTTTTTTTGGATAGACTAACAGATGCGTTAAAATTTCATACAAAAATTTTGACGATTTTGAAGTTTTTTTTCTTTTATTATTCATATGATATCTTTGTAATTGTATGTGTATTATGCTATTTTGCTCATTGTCGTTGTTGTTGCTCTTGTTTTATTGTTTATTTGCAAATTGCCAAAGCCAAAATACAATAATGAATACGTAAAGCAGTGGTGCCAAAGCTTACAAATATAATCGCTTGCACTGTATGCCCACTGCGTGAGGGCCTTGTATTTAGTTTTGTTGTTTCTGCTGTTGTTTTCATAAACATTCGTATGCATTTACCGGCAAGGGGATAGGGGCTGTATGCTGTTGATATTTGACAATGGATGGATGGTTTGTTTTTCAATCATACATGTGGTGTGTGTGCTATTACACCTCTGCCATATAGTACCATATACGAAGTTAGGCTGAAAAGTTTATAACACGTAAATTAAATACTTTTTGTATGTTTTTTTGCTATTATTAGCAATATTGTGGCATACATAATATCTAGTTTCTTTTATGTCCACTTGTGATTAGTAATGTAATATAACGCTTTTATTCCACTTAGTGTGTTTGACACTCTTTAAATTTTCTTCTTTATATCTTAATTCCAAAATGTTGGATTGGATTCATTATCAACAATGATAGAGTTCGAATCAAATTAGAATTAAATAAAATAAAACCAATTTGACTATTTCATTTGAAATCACTTACTGGTAGTATAATAACTACATTGCTGGCTAGCTAATGCCTAGTCTACATCGTCCTGATCTGAATAGCTGGCATAATATAAGATTTCCTGGCCTATGCATGTCTGTTGAGGTTGATTGCATGGTTGGATGTTGATTGCCTATCGCCGTCATCAACAACATGGTTGCATTACAAAAACAACAACTATACAGCAATAACAGCAATGTTCAGTGACGTACATAGAAATGAAAAATTTGTCAAATAAGATTAGAAGATAGTTTGAGTTTGAGAAAATTCTTATGTGTTTTAATTAGAGGTTAGTTTTTAATCCTCAGTTAGTAGATTCTTGAAATAGATATTTACATAAATACGTATCAAATAAACATGTACTTATATGTGATGTACATATATGTAGCAGATTAGGTCAGCTGACACGTTAAACCACGTAACGAATCTACTAACTGAAGTTTTACTCTCATGCATATTTTTACAACTTTGAATTAGTAAAAGCATGCTTTTTCGATATTAATTGTATTTACATGAAAGTGCTGTTTGTTTATTAAAACGTCATTATATAAACAAATAAAAGTAATTATTTACTGAATAAAATAACAAAACAAAACAGTAAAAACCTTTATTACAAAAATATTTTACTGAAAATATAAAATAAATTTGCTAATAATCAGTTTTTATGTTAAAAAAAAAAATAATAAAGAAAGATATATTAACAATAAAAAACATTACCTAATTATATGTAATTTGAAAAAGTAAAATTGTAAAAAAAATGATAAATATAATAAAAACAAAAAAATATATAAAGCTAGTATTAAAAATACGCGAGCTTAAAAATAAATAAATTTTCAAAACTTAATACAAAATACTATTAATGTAATACATATAATTAATTTAAAATTAGTGTTTCGGTAATGTTTATAGGGTAATTAATAAATTGAATAAAATTGTATAAAATAATATATAAAATAATAACGTTAATTTATCCATAAATTTACCTAATTACCTAAAATAATAATTAAAATATTCGAAAGTTTAAAAATATAGTAATTTTATAATAAATTTAACAATTTAAAAAATGATTAAAAATTGAAAAAAAAAATTCAATCAGTGATATAATAATTTAAAAGTTTTTGCAGAAACTCGCGACGTACTTTAAAAATGTGGAAAAAGCTTGACAATTTTAAACACAAAATATTCATTAAATTTATTTAAAATTAATAAATAAGAATAATTTTATTGAAAAAATAAATAAAACATTGGTTGAATCAAATTAAAATTGAAAAATAATGAAAAAAGTGAGAAATAACAATAAAATTTTATTTTAACAAATTATGAAGCAAAAATATATATGAAATTATCTCAAAAGTGCTTAATATTTGAGCATAAAAAAAATACCAAAATCATAATTATTTTAAAGAAAATGAATTTAAACTAATTTCAAAATATATTTCGAAATTCAAACCAAAATGAGATAAAAATAAAAAACGAATGAATAAGCTTATAAATAATACGCTTTTTTAAATAATAAGAAATAAAATTATATTCATTTAAAATTATTATCAAATATATAGTTAATGAAAAAATAAAATATTGTTGAAGAAATATTGCAAACAAAATATAACGTACGCAAATTAATTATTACAAAATAAATAAAACACTGAAAAAAGCAGATATTTTAAGCATTTATATTTATGTTAACTACTTTCCAGAACTTTCTGAAACTCCCATATGAAGTAGAAAATTCAAATTTGGATGGATTTTTAAATTTAAATCAAGGAGCGATATACGCGTTTTTTTATTTTAGTTGTACTTTGTAATTATTATATTGTAAGTTTACCTGAAATGTGCAATATTATACACTAGCTAAATTTAAAACATATATATTTATACAAAATATTTAACTAAAGCAACTGTGGCAACCTCATTTTTTTAATATCAAAAATCCCTAAATATCGCGGTTGCCTATAAAATCAGCAATGTAAAAAAAAATTTCCTTTTTTACAATCAAACTTTAACGGAAATACTTCAATTCAAAAGACTAAAGACCAAAGAAGAAAAAAAAGAACTTGTAGAATCTTTACAAACAATATGCATGTCTTTAATTTTTTTAGGCAACTACTGTAGAATATTTTATTCAAAAAGGGGGACGGAGGGGGTAATGTTTTTTGCTGCGCCACTGCTTTATAATAGTCTTCCTAAAAAGAGGACGTACCCTCTTTAACTCGAACATCGTTTATGTACATACGTTGTTTGATCATTCATTTTCGTTTTTATTTTTTTTTTATCGAAATGTTTGTTGCCTTGTAGTATGTACGAGTATAGCAATTTGAGTATATATGTATGTATATATGTATGCATATATGTAGATACGTGGCAGACAGACTAAATTACACGACTTTGAGTTTGTGGTGTGAGTATGTGCTGATTTTGCAGGCAGTAGTACTATTACAAGCAAAAATAACAACAGTATGAAGAAGAATAATTTTAACTGCAACCAACAGCTCTTAACTGATTGCAACAAACAACTAAATGTAGTATGTATGTACTTATGTGTGTAGTAGCGTTTATAGTACCATTTAAGATCTGACCAATTTGGTTTTTTTTTTTTTTTTTTTTTTTTTTTGTAGTCCTCATCATCATAGTCGACTTGCAATTCTTGATCGTTGTAGTCATACATATAGCCTAGAGACTGTTTAAGGTTAAAACTTATAATACATTGTTTTACTGTAATTAGTTAAACTTAAAAAGTTTTGAAAGTATAATTGAACTTAGTTTAAACTAATTTTCTAGTTTAAGAAATTATATTACAAAATTCGATATAAAAAATACGAAAATTTTTTCCAAATATTCAATCATGGTTAGTTCAATATTTTCCTTCGATATTTAATGCAGATAAAAATATAAATCAGCTAAATAAAAAAGAAGAGTAAAAATAAAGGTTAGCATGGTCATGTCAACATATTATTTTAGAATGTCATGGTTACTACGATCGCTTATATAACCATATTATGATTACAATAATGAACTAAGTGTTACCGTTGGAAAATTATGCTTATAGCAAACATAAAATATATTTTTCACAATAATTTATAGGATAAAATTTTTTTCATATCCTAAAAAAATATATGATAAAACAAAATTTGGTCGCGGTTATATATGGTAATAATATGCTGCAATTATATAAATTATTACAGTTTTTATTCTACGAGCAGAAAGCTAATCAGCAGATTTTTTGTATTGAATATAAAATGTAATTTTATTTTAATTAATCTGGCAAATAAAATGATTTGTTAGCTTTTTTTATCTCGGCTTCAAACTAAAAACAATTTCAATAGAAAACAAACTGCACTGCAGAAATGAACTGCTTCTAAAAAACTGACCCCTTCTACTCACTGCCTCACTCACAGACTGTCTTTTCCGTTAGTTCAAATCTTATGGTTGGATGTTCGTCGTTCATTTGTAGTTTTTTATTTTTTTTATTTTTTCTTTTCATTTAATATTCTTGTTCGTGCGGTTGTGTGTTTTATGTGTAAATTTGCATAAATACGCGTTGCGCATAACAACGAGGAAACATGAAATAAAAATAAAAACGTATTAAAAACAACAACAACGAAAACAATATAAATGAAAAGAAAAAACAATAATAGCCGAGAATTTTTTTGCCACCATATGTCCCCCCATCTCCCTTACTTCACTCTATCAACAAAAAAAAGAAAACATTTATTGTCAAATATACTACGATGAATACTGTACACACACAGTAACAATGTTGTTGTCGACAACGACAATATTGTCGTAGCATCGTTGTTGCTGCCATTCCTTGTTTTTTTACTCTCGCGCTATAGTCGTTTGCCATCTTTTTGTTGTGTGTATTCAAATGTTTTTTCCTTTTGTCGCCGCCTCTGTAAAATGTATAGAGTAGAGTGTATTATGTCTGAATGTTAAATGAAATACAAAAAAAAAGAAAAAAAAAAAAAAAAAACTGAAGGAAAAATATTAATAAAAATAAATAAATAATTTGAACGTTGATTCTCGCACTGTGCATATTGAATACACAGTGGTTTAAGTATCCCAAAATAAAGTTCAACATGTAATTAAAATTTTTTTCTTGATCGTAATATCTTTGGGAAATATCTCAGATTTAATAATCTTTTCTTAATTTTTTTACAGATTTACAAGGTTCAATATGTATTTAAAAGAATATAAACAGAAATATTTTATTATTTTGGACTTTTCATTTGTTGTATTTGTTCACACTAAGTCTATACTAGCCTCTTGTTCGCACAAGAACAAAACGTCGGCAGAGCAACAGACACTATGTTTTCGTTTTGTCGAACAAATCATAATCATTTGTTTGCCGTTAGTGTCGCTACTATACTTTTACATGCAGCACCTTTTCTTTCGCATAAAAAATGACTTGATGGTACCTAGTTGGTCGAAAAATTGTGCGAACAATAACAAAACATGAACAAGTTTGGTCCACACTATCCAAATGCATGTTCAATGTGCAAACAAGAAAAAGATTAGTATAGATGGTATAGGTCAAAGATATTGGACAAATGTGTCAAAACCAAAATTGACAGTTCAATAACAATTTATTACTGGGTGATATAAAGTTAGTAAATAGTAAAAAAAAACATATGGCTAATTGAACAATTACATACGTACAATCATACATACATACATACATACATACATACATACATACATACGTAAATAATAAAATATGGGTTACCCTAGAAGATGACTTATTTTTCAAAGTATTATATTTGCAATAAAACTAATTTTATAAAATTATTAGCATATTTGAGTATTAACAAAAATTTTTACTTTTGAAGATCTGTTTCTTCTTTGAAAAAAGAGAAAAACAAATGTATGGTCTTTATTTGAGTGTGCACAAATCCAGAGTTAAAATATCCCGAAAAATTAAATTATAAGTTCTTTATTTTTTAATAAAAAAAAAAAAAAAAAATAAATAAAATGGAAAGTAATCCAATTTCATACTACAAATTATAGGATATTGTTCATTTAAGGTCTACAAATTACTTTCGGAAGCACAATTTAAACAATTATGTTTTTTGTTGCTTTTACACTATACTTACATTCTAGCTAAAAAAAACTATATCCTTTTCTTAAAATAATAAGAAATTTTTGATCCTTTCAGTTTATAGATTTTAATGAAGCGTGAGAAATTCATCATTTAATTCGATGTTTTAGCAAGGGTAAAATGCGAAGTATATTTTAATACTTTTTAAGGATTGTATTACACATATTTGCTTAAAATTGTTTAATCATGCGGTTTAACTCTCAGAAACAAAACCCACTGAAAGGTCTTTTATACTATACTATATTAGTATAGTCCAAAGTATTGTGTAGTCAGCTATTCTAGAGGCAACAATTGACAATTTTGTCGCATCAATACTGTTAAATTTTAAAGAAAGTATAAAATATAAAACAAAACTAAATAAAGTATTAATCAGACAATTAAATATTGTAAAAAAAAGTTGAGAAATTCTTAGCTTTAACCTAATTTGTTGCTTTTGTTCTGCATCTTACTTTAAATCGTATTTCTATGTGTAATTTTTTTTGACAAATTTTTTTATAGGACGGTCTGAAACTATAACGGTCCTCAATTCTCAATTTTAGTCAATTCTCAAATATCTGACAAATATACATACGTTGGAGTAGCTTTCGTTCCAAAGTTTTCTTTTTCGGAGAATAATAAATATTGAAATATTTTCTTATATTTTCCTAAAAAAATTTTTCATTTTATTTGTATTAATTTGATAATGATATTTTTATTTCAATAATAATAAACCTTTTCATATAATAAAATGATGTATCGTATCCTCCTTTATCTTCAATCTCCCTTTGTCACCTTTCCCTTGGGAATAAAATTTGCTTTTCAATTAAGCATTAAACTACTGTTGTATTTCAGTTTGTTTGTTTGCTTCTTTGAGTACGTATCTTTGTCATTGTGTGTTTACGTCATTATTAAAAGATTTGGTTAATTTGGCGTGATAGCGAGAGATGATGATAAACTTGATATGAGTATTTAAATAAATTTATCTTAAAAATTCCACTGTTCGGGTTATTTTTGTAGTTAACTTATTTTATTTCTTTTCTTTTGAGAACGAGTAACTAGCAGCAAGTCTTGGGGGTATGCATACGGTAAAGACTTACTGAGGTTTTGTGTGCTATTATTGTTGTTGTTATTGCGCTTAATATTTGCTGCTGCCCGTTGTGAATTTATTTGCAAACACCACTTTTTTTTATTTAATACTATGTATGTATTTTATTTGCTATTTGTTTTCACATTTACTTGCTGCTTTTTTGTTTTGTTTTCTTAAATATTTTGTTAGTTTGTTAAAGCTTTTGTGTGTGCGTTTAATACACCACTATTTATATTGTACTTACATTAAAACATTCACACCCCTCCCCTTAATAATTTCTAATACAGAACGCCTCTATTTTGTATTATGTTCTTACTTATGAAGGACCGGTCGGTCGACCCTTCCTGTTTTAGGCATTCATCCACAACCTACCAAACAAACAACCAACTAGGGTTTGGGGTTTCCCGAAATATTTCTTTTCCCGGGAAACGGGAACAAAATCAATGATATGATTTCTTATAGAGAAAATTATTTTTTATTAAATAAAACAAAACGAAATATTATAAATCGTTCTGAATTAACGAAAAATGAAATAACATAAATGCATAAGGCTATTTCTAAGATTAAAAAAATGTTATATTTCATACAAATAAAATTAGTACTTTCGTAATTTATGTTAAAAAAAACTGTGTCGCAGATTTTTACTTTATTGTGTTTTTGACGCTAAAACTTTTTAAAAATATACCCTAATCTATTGGATAAATTTCATTATAAATAGCTTGCCGTTTGTTTCCATTTAATTCTCTAATTTATATTATTTTTTTAATTAACTAATTTTTACTAAATTAAACATAAATCTAAAAATACTAAAAATTGGTTCGCACAATGTTTTGTGGATCAATCATAGTGTTCAAAATTTATAACATTTACATCCAACATTTACAGATCTATTGCTTGGATAAGAGATGCTGTTTCAAAAGAAAATGTTGTGTTAGAATGAAAATTTTTCCAACCAAGTAATTTTTTTTATAAAAGTGAGTATTTTCGAAGTTCAACTTATTCTATATTCATTTCCACAAATATATCATAGGTGTTACTTTTGAATAAAATAAAAAATGAAAATACTTTTAATTTTATTTCCATTTTTTATTTCTAATTTAAAATATTTATTAATCAATTTATTAATTTTTAAATAAAAACAAAACATTAAGGATTTCTATTTATACTAAATCGAATGAATTTTTATATAATTTTGTACCTGTTGAGCAAAATAAAATAATAAAATAAAATAAATTATTTAATCAAAAGTGAAACATATATTTTTAACAAAAAGATAACCATTTTTTTTATATTAATAATATTCATGTTTTTTTTTAATACAAAAAGTTCAATAAGTTCCCAGGATTTTTATTTGAAAACAATATATTCAAAAAGAAAATTTTCAAATAAATATTTTGATATTTTTATTAAAAAATCAAATAAATAAAATTATTCAGTCACAAGAGGTTTGAATAAAAAAAGTCATAATTTTTTATATTTAACTTAAAAATAATAACGTAGCTATTGTTTCAGAAATTTTTCCGACTGTTTAAAAAAATCTGTACAGGAGAATATAATGACGAGAGTCGAGTAAATAACGCGACCATTAAAAAGAATATTACTTAATTTTCTTTTTCCAAACAAATTTAAAATTATTCAAATAAATTTATGTTGAATACAAATATTTAACAATTTTTTTATGGTTAAAAAAATAATAATAAATATTTCAAATCAGATTTTATTTTTAAAATAGGAATTAAAATACAGAATAATTGTATTCAAACTAAAGAAATAAAATTTATTTTCAGATTAATTATATTCGAATACTTCTGTTGAAATATTTCCTTATCTGACTTTTTAACAAATGGAATAATATTTAAATAATTTTATTCAGTATTAATTTTAAGTAACTGAAATTTGTATTGTAAAGAGTACAAAATGAATGAAACTATTCGATTTTTAAAAATATAAATTGAATATATATATATATATATATATATATATATATATATATAACTATATATATATATAACTAAAATAATAATACAGCTATAAAATCTACAACAAACTAAAACTTGAACAAAACAAAAATAAAATTGATTTAAAATTTCATGTGAAGCAACTTGTAAATAAATAAATAGTCAAAAACCTAATTCATGCAACATTAAGGTTCCTCTCATATAACGTTCTGGTTGTATTATATGCTTTAAACTCTCGCAAGTACCATGTTTAGAGTAGCGACAATTTTTCTTTGATATAAAAATAGGAAAATGTTTGCTATAGAATTTTAAAAGAACAAGAATATTTAATTTCCCGTTTTCCCGGAAAATTTAAAAAAATTCCCCAGATTTCCCGAACGACAAACCCTAAAACCAACCCATACATTACCGTTTTTATAAGTTCAGTGAGCGTATAAATGTATGTTCTCGACTTTTTTTTTTATTATTTTCCTTTTAATTTGGTGTGTGTGCATGTGGATTTTTGCCAAAAACTTTTTAATACCTCCTCGTCGACACACTCCATCAATTTGTCTTAATTTATAATCGGTACGGATTACAGTGTTAATTACGTTGCAGTGAAACATTACAAGAAACATGCCGACAAGTCGGTTTTTTTAATATTATTATTCCATACTTCTCACTTTTTGTGTGTATGTTTAGTTTGGTTTTATTTTTTTCCTCTTTTTATAAGCGCTTTTTAATGCTTTCGGCTTCATACCTCTAATAGTGAAGTTACCGGACTAATTAAATAAGTAATTTATCCCTAGACGGTATTTAACTGTATGTAAAACAGAACAGAGTTGAAACAATATTTAATTGGGTTTTAATACTTTATTATACTTTATTATTATTATTATTATTTTGCGAAAAATTCTAAAAATTACGTTGGTCGAAAAAAACTGTTTTTTCCTCAAAAAAAAAAAAAAAAAAAAAAAAAAAAATGTTAAACTAGAAACAAACAAATGACGTGTGAATATTTCTAATATTTTCCCATTAATATGGGTGTTACATGACTATATTTCATCATATCTCAAGAAAAATTTAGATAGGTAAAAGAGTAAAGTTGCCTTTAAGCCAGACACCGAAGCCGAGTGTTTTCGGCTTTTTCACATACAAAACACGAAGATTAACGAAGGTAAGCAATTGAGAGGGAATAAAAAACAAAAAATCATTTAGTTTTGTTCTAGCCTTAAACAAGGCAGGTTCATGTTGCATGGTTAAGCAAAAACAAAACACATAACAGAGCGTAAGAAAAAGTTTTTCTTTTTTGTATGCTAGATATAACATAACATTCTCAACATAAAGCTTAAACAAAACAAATATACTAACACATTAAAATTTTTACTTCCTGTCTTTGTGCCTATCACTGCTTTGTCATCTCTAACAATATTTCTTATCTGCTTAATACTTTCGGAGTTATTCAGAAATTAGTGTCGGATTTCCTTTTTTTCATGCAAAATTAAAGATTTTTTTAATGAGAACACTTAATCATAGTAATAAAGTAAATATTTTAAATAATTCGTATACGTACGCAATTTACATGGAATTTTTACTATGTATATGTGTCTTCAGTAAATTTTGAATAAAATCAGTATTTATATTTTATTCGTAGTATACCTAGTTTTGCAATAAAAGATTAGAAACCAAAAAGTACACATTTTTAGCTTTTATTCTATTTATTTAAATTGGACCGCCTTATTAAGGGTCGAATTAGTCATGCCTGAAAAAACTGGAAACATTTATTTTTGTTCAAAGGAGGATTTCTACGCCGGCTAGTGTTATTTTAAATACAAACACTGGCTGTATTACTTTTAAATATTATTTTAAAGGCTTTTTTGAAAAAATACATGAGAAGTAGAAGAAATTGGGGCAACAAAGTAGGTATCTCATTTATAATTATATATATATTTATATATATATATATATATATATAAGTCGAGATTTATGAATCGATTTTAATGATAATGATTACAATATTTATAATTTACAAAAATTTCGAAACTATGAAACCTACTTTATTTGTCTTGTATTTCTGGAGTTTGTTTTTAAAAAAGGAAAACCCTTGATGGATCTTGGATCTAAAAAAAAATGAGTAATCCCAAATTTTAGGTCATTCACCAAATATCTCAAGGAACTACAGCCATTTAAAGCTAAAAATTAAAGAAAAAATTGGACTGAAACTCCTTTTTTATTATTATTAATTTTTTTAGTTTTTCACTCACAACTTACATTTTTTAGACTCAAATCATTAACCAGTCGGGAGACAAGACAAACAAATTCATATGTTGTATAATAGTTACCATATTAGAAAGGTTTAAACTACATGTTTCAAACCAAACCGATTTTCACTAAATATCCCAAATATTCAGCAAAATATCCCAAAATATATCTACTATTACTAGGGTTTAGCATTTCCCAGTGTGATATTACGTACTTCCGTAATTTCCTTCCCATATATTTTGACAGTTGCGAAAATACATAATTTTGTGTAATTTCGGCGAAATGACATTGAAATTACGATGCCCATCTCCGTGCTTTAAAAAAATAAATTTTTTCAAGTTTGTATAACATATTTCAGCAGTGGGATATAAACAAATACAGCTTACAGCTATTTTTTTACATATTTAAAAACTTGAAGTAACATTTTAAAAAATGACTTTACTAACGAAAACAATATTTTATTAAAAAAAAAAAATCTTAATCAATGTACTTAACAAATTGATGTAAATAAAAAATATCAGGTGCTTACGAAATTACATCAAATGTCATTTAGACAGTATGAAATTACGTAATTTCGCGATGGTCTGAATGCACTTTCAAAGAATATACACAGTTTTGTAATAAATAGTATAATAAAAATTATAAAAATAGTACAAAAATAGTGCAAAATTTAAGTTTCATTGTGAAAGCAATTTGATTGAAGTATTTTACATAAATGCGCTGAAATCAAAAAAGGCTATTTATAAATACATATCGTTAGTGCAGTAATAACAAGTTATCTTTTTTTGGATGAAGGCTATATTAAGTTTTATGTAAATTTTTTTTACAAGACTCAGAAATAATACAGATATTTAAAACCAGATATGTAAATCAATGGATGAACAGAAAATAAATCAAATGGTCTAATAAGAAAGTGTAGAATTACATATAAGACCTTTCATCAACGCAGTGACAACATGTAATGAATTGTTTGTTAAAAATCGGTTTTCAGAAACCGCGAACACCATACAAATATTTCTGTTAAACAATAACTAGCCTTTGGGTTTTTTAAGGGTTTGATCTTGCATTGTCTATTACATTGTTTCAATTACATCATTTGAACAATTGTTCTGATATATTCTAAAGAATTTTTTTCTATATATTTCAAACTTTGTTATTTTATTTGCTAATAAATTTAATTCTAGACGATTTTTTTTTTAACAATGCTGTTAAATTTTACACAATTTCTGATAATCGGATAAAATAAATTTGTGTGTTTTATATTAATAAAAAAATAAGAGAAAATATGTGAAAAAATATAAGTTATATTTTATTAAAATTTTCAATGAATTTTTAATAATAACAAAATAAAATTTCAAACTAACATGTAATTGAATAGTGTATTATTTTAATTTCCCGTTTTCCCGGGAATATAAGAGAAACTTTCCTGTGAACACTAGTTGAATATGTCCCTAGAATTCCCGTTTCCCAAACCCTAATTATTAACCATATTTTTAAGATTTTTAACCAATAAATATTAAAAATGCATTGATAGTTTTCATATATGCTAAAATTATTTTAGAAGTTCTATGAAATTGTGTTACATCTTTCAGTTTCGATAAAGCATACCTCTATTTTTAAGATTTTTTGTTCCTTTGAAAATATCTTAATTGAAAAAATATTTTTCTTCTGCCCTGCTTAAATTATAACTTGTGTCTGTTATAAGTTAAATAAATCTTGGGCTCTATAAAAATACCAAATCAGATCTGGCAACTATGGCTAGTATTACAGCAAATATTCATAAATATGTACATCTTACATACACTTCTTTTATAAATAAAATAGTATACACAAGAAAAAAAATCTCTAAAAAGAACCATTATTATTAAACAAACAAACGCTTATAAACAGATAGCGCAGCACTAAGAAGAGAAAGCTTAAAATATCTGAGTACACACAACAGCTTAAGCATCCAAGTAGTAAAGTAATCGCTTCTCTAATTGAGTGCTTACTATGTGAGCCATAATATAGAGCTTTAGTTTGTTTTTCACTTTTTTTGCCTTCTTTTTTTACTGTGTGTTTTTCTACAAATAGAAAATCACCCTGAATAAGAATAAAATAGCAAAGCTATAAAATGGAACGAAAAAAAAAAAAAAAAATTAAAATAAAAAATGTGCAAAGCTTTGATATAAGACCTGTGTTGTGTTTATGTATTTTTTTTTATGATTCGTTAAAATGGCTAAAAGTACTTGTGGTGTGGTGCGTATGTGTGTTCAACTTTACAATACAACCAACTACATACTTTACTAGTTTACAAAAAGTAATTATTTGAACTTTTTTCACTTTTTTAATTTCTAAGCGAAATTTATATACAAATGAATTTGTTAGTATGTTGAGTTGTCCATGTTTTTTTTTTTTTTTTTTAACTGAAAATGGTTTGCGGTCAACCATGTATTAATTTTTCTATTACGGAATTTTATGAAATGTTCACTTTTATTTGTATTTATTTTTATATTACCTCAACTGGTTAGTTTAAAACCCGGGAGATTTTTAATACCTTGGAGACTTATTCGTGAAACCCCACCCAGTCAGTCAGTAATTCATACATTTTCGTTAAATTTTATTTTGTCATCAGTAATTGCGATATAATACTTATTTATTTTATATAGGGGATTTCAAAAAGAAGTGTTAACGATTTGTAGTTATTGAGAAACGGTATTTATTGTTTCTTGTCCCCCACATTCTTCTAAAATCTATGAAATCATCTCACATTAGTCTTAATAATTTGATGATGTTGATAAACATAAGAGAATTAAACTATGGCAAATATTAGGTCGTTTCGTAAATAAATGATTATTGAAGTTTATTCTATATCCTACTTAATAAAAATGAAAATATATTTCGTATTACATAAAACTAAAGACGAACAGAAATTAAACCAATAATTCTAATCCAAAAACAACGTATGTGACATATCGACAGATATCAATTTAATATAAAATGTCCAATATATATTTTGATTTAATGCCGGCGTTTCCATTTGACGATATTTTCATAATTTTATAATTTCTAGTTTTGTTTTATATATATATATATATATATATATATATATATATATATATCGTCAAATGGAAACGCCGGCATTAAATCAAATCGAATCAAATGACTAACAATGTGTCGCCACATTTTTAATCATTTTATTAAGATACTAGAAGACTATTAAGTGTTTTCAAACAACCGACGACTTTAAAGTGTTTGTGTCGTCTTTATCAAATTGATAAATTAGCAAATTGTATTAAAATCAAATTAAAATGTTTATTTAAAAACTTTTTAAATAAAAAAAAAGAAAATATTGAAAATATACAAAAAGTTCTTCAACCTCAGAATCAGTATTTACGGAATTAAAATAGAAATCATATTTAAAACTATTGAAGACAATAATAAAAAGAAATAAACGAACGAAACATACAAAAAAAATATCTGCCTATTTAGTGTTGAATTTGGAATATTTGTGTGTTGCAGTGTTGATAAACCGTGTAGTTTTTGATTTTTTTAAAATTCATTTTAAAAAAATCGAAAGTTCACGGTACAACATTCAAGAAAAGTTAACAAAATAGCGATTATTGTACGAGTCGAGTCTTCCAGTAGCAATGCACAACAACAGGATGGTGTTTGTGCAGCTGCTGCCGCCGAAACAGCCGTTGCTGCAGTTGTTGCTGGCTCAGCAGCGAATTCAAAAACTTCAAAAAAGTCTACATCACCTGCAGCGATTAGTCAAACGCAACAAATTGCTGCAACAACGGCGGCAGCAACATCATCGTCATCTACATCAGCAAAATCAATTTCAACCACTGCTACAACATGTGGATATAGTCAAAAGCAGCAATCTGCTAAAATTGCCACAGCAACAAAAGCATCTACAACATCAGCAGCAACAAAATCAACATCTAACAATAATAAAACGTTGCCAAGTGTTTCAAAAATCACCAGCACCAGTGAAACGTCTTCATCCTCTGCAACAACAACAATTGCAACGTCTTTGCAATCTTCGTATACAACGACATTATCATCAACATCAACATCAACGTCAATTACGTCAACAGTGCAAAAGGTGAGTTGTTTGCTTCCTGATAAAAGCTGCAAGAATAAAAAAGAAAACTGAAAAGACCAGACCGACATGTAGAAGGAAAGATAATAAGAGGAATAGACACACAGAGATAACCTTTGACTTCATATCTCAATAATTGTTGGAATTTTTGTCTACGTTTCATGAGAGTATTTTTATTATTTTTTTTTTTTTACTCAAAACAATTTTTGGTTATAAAAAATAAGGCCCCATAAATGTAGGACAAAAAGGAAATATTTCATTTTTTGTCTATTACATTAATCTTTTGATCTTACGTTAGCATAATAATATTAAAAAATAGAAAAGACAGAATGCAATATTTAATTATTAATTTTATTTTATTAACAGGGTTCTGAAAAGTTAGGAGCCATAGTTTTTCCTTCTACGCCCACTCAACAAATTTCGAATGCAACTCCAAGTCCAACAACTCCTCGAAAATCATCTGATTATCCCCAACAGGCGACTAGCACAGCTGCATCTTCTACCGTGACAACAAGTCTAACATCAAGTACCACAACACCTGCGTCCTCTTCTTCAATAGTTGCTATCGCTGCCGCCAATTTAGTGCAAAAATCAGTCAATAATGAGCAAAACTCAGCTCCGCCCTCACCATTTCCAGGGCCGGTACCACCAACAACTGTGGCTGGTGGTGTACACTCGGCAGCAGCTGGTGGACCACCACCACCATCACCAATTACCCAAGGTGGTAGTACAACGACAGGACATCCACATGCGCATTTACATTCACATGATGGGCGACCATCATCTACTGGTGGTGTTGGAGGTGGTTCAGGAAGTTTGACGTCAAATTCTAATATGATGTTGTCTTCTGCAAGCTTGCCTCCTCATGCCATGTTTGGGCCAACACCTCCGCCGGGACCACCAAACATTGGCGGTGATAAGCCGGCATTGGGTCCCCCTCATGCTTCTCATATACCGCCTGCATTTTCTTCTGCCAATCAGGTAAATTTTGTTTAAATAGATTATTAAAGACATTTTGTAAAATTTTTGTTTCCTAATTACAGCTTCCTAGTGATCCTCGCAATGCTCTAACTTCTCCCTCGCCATCAGGTCCTTCGCCGCATACGCCACAACATCCTCATACATCTAGTGATAGTCCCTTTGGAAATAAGCATTTAGCAGGTTCTCCCTCTCCAGTATCTGGTAATCTCATGTCTCCCGCTCCATTACCAACCTCTCAATCGAATGCATCACCTATGCAAGGTATGCATCCCAAATCGGGGCATCTTTCTACACAAGTGGCTGCTAGTTCTCCAGCAAATATGCAGTTACCACCCGGTGCTCAAATGCCGTCATCATCGACGGGCACGAATGTAATGGCAGGACCACCAGGAGCTTTTAGTGGGGCTGGTTCGATAAATAGTCGACTTGGCCCTCCACCTCCAACGCATCCTTTTCCACCCTCAACCCTGCATTCCAGTGCAAACTCTCAGCAACAGCAGCAGCAACAGTCACTAATGGCAATGAAACTAAATGAGACCGAGAATCGTGATAAAATTGCGCATGGCGTAGGTTCACATGGGGGTCCTGCGCCTCCTACCATGATGAATGGTTATCTGCCACAATTTGCAAATAGTAGTGTTGGGCAACATCCACTAAACAGTGGAGCTGCTTCCAGGATCTCACCTCACGCAAATGCTACACCACCAGGATCGCAAGGCTTACTGCCACCTCATCACCAGCAGCAGCAGCAACAACAACAACTGCAACAACAGTCTTCGGCCCCTACAATCAGTAAACCATCAAGCTTAGCTATAACAACATCTGCCTCCTTTCATCCTTCGTCGATGGCTTCTACGCTTCCATCAACACATGCACCAGCATCGTCTGCATCTGCTGCTCATTCGACTGTCACATCCATGTCAAAATTCTCAACCATCTCAAGCAGTAGCAGCGGTATGCCTCCCATGCAAACTGCGCCAGGAATTTTTCCAGGAGGTCTACCGCCTGGCTTACCACCTGGTGTTGCGCCTCCTGGTATGATGCCGGGTGGTATGCCTCCCAATGGCATTTCGCCCATGCTGTTGCATTCGTCGCCATATCGCCCGCCCTATCCTAATTATCCACTATATGCCCCTTACAGTGGTTTGCCACATAGTCCATATTTGCCGCCTGCAGTGCCATCGCCAAGTGCCTCGCCACGTACAAGTCGAGAATCTCCCATGATGCAGCAAATGTCAAAACCTCCCAGTTTGCGGCCACCAACGCCGGTAAGTCAATCCTCAAGTTCGGGTAACACTCCAGGGCCAATGGGCAACAGTGGCAGTGGTGCAAGTACGCCTACAAGTTCCACACCCACAACAGTGCCAATCCCGACATCCGTGCCCTCGTCAGCAGCAAATCTAAGTCAACATGGACTACCACCTACGTCTTCAATGGCTCCCCATATGTTGCATCATCCACATCTTCCGTATCCTCAATCGCTTCAGTTGCAGCCCCAAATATTAGGTGGACCTATGCCTCCCACGCATCATGCATCGGTGGGTGCCGGTTTAATTCCACATCCTTCGGTATCCCATTCAGCTCACAGCATAGCGAATGTAACAACAACTACATCAGCTTCTACGCCTCTCAGTGCTACATTAAGTGGTGGGGCGAGTGGTTTGTCTTCCTCATCACCCCTGGCGAGAGATGGTACGCAATTGTTGGCTCCACCTCACCCCCATTTATTAGGACACCCACATTTGGCGCCTCCTCATATGCCACCATTACCGCCTCACATGTTACCACCTCATCCAGCTCTACTTAGAGGCGCCTCGCCCACAACATCCATAAGCAGCAGTACCAGTAGTAATGTCGCCAGTAGTCAACCACAATCCAGTTTAGGCACGACTACTCCCACATCTTCAACATCTGTGATTCACAAAGGAATTTCACCGCAAACTGAAAGCCCGTCAAAAGATCGTAGCGATAACAATGTTACTTATTTGCCGCGCTCCTCAACTGCCAATACTCATTTAGGTGGCGGACTCCCTTTAACAGCACCATCAGCTGCTGTGTCATCATCGTCATCGCCATACGTAGCAACGAGTGGAGCACCTCCACCGCCGCTGCCAATACCACATTCTGCTGCTTCGTTGGCAATTTCATCAAATGCCTCCTATAGTTCCACGGTTTCGTTGCCTACAACCACACATGCCTCAGGAGTTATGCCGATGATGACACCACAATTGCATCAACCACCACCGGGTAGTCTACAATATGGTCCTGGTCCTAAAGCACCTTCAATGTGGCCTCCAAGGTAAGATATTTTAATCTACATTATTTTTGGAATCAATAAAATATATTTCTTTTTTTTTACCAAAGCACTTCATCACTGTCGATACCACCACCTTCGTCCGTGGCTACTGCTCATTCCTCGTCGTCGATGGCTACACGACCTACACCGCCTCCTCCTACAAGTTCTGCGAGCGGTTTGCCACCACCTATTTCGGTTTCACCACATACACCAACACTGCATTCCTCTTCTGGTATTCCTCCACCAGGTTTGCCACCTGGGCCAACAGGATTTCATCCACAATATTTCGTGCCTCCTATGCCGCCTCACCCTCCGGTGTCTTCAACATTATCGTCTGCAGTTAGTTCTCTTAGTAGTTCTTCACACTCAGCCAGCACAGCAGCAGTTTCAACTTCCATAATAACAACCGCCGCAAATAGTACTCCTGTTACCACAACAACACAAAGTTCGGCGCCTCACCCGTTTTCTGCAGAGTCTCTTTTCCAACCAAATAAAAGTAAGTTTGGAATTTTTAATAATAAACCAAACAAATATTTATTATAAATAATTATTTTCAATTTGTTTATAGATGATCAAGCAGATTTATTACGACGAGAGCTGGATAATCGATTCCTGGATCGTAGTGGTTTGGCGGTGCCGCCTTCTGCCCAGCCACCAACATCAACTTCTGCACCGCCACCTGGGGCACCTACGGCCTCGCCTTCATCATCGACTTCGGCGCCACCTACTTCCACGAGTAGTGGCACAACAACAGGTCCCCCATCGGGTCCCTCGCCACATGCTCCAACAGCTGCAGTTCCTTCTCCCTATTTAAGGCAAGAATTACATCATCATCAACATCAACACACCCATCTGCATCAACATCAACAACTGTTGCCAACAGCCTTAGCAACAGCACCTCCTCCAGCCCCAGCACCCCTCTTTCCCCCACCACTTTTCAAAGACATTCCCAAAATTGCCGCCGTTGAATCACCGTTCTATCGTACGGGCATTGGTTTGCCCGGCTATACGGGATATACGCCAGCTGGTCTCTTGCATCCCGGCTTGGGAGGTGCTACACCATTTATGCCTCCCAGCCATTTAACTTCATTTGCGCCAAAGGTATGTCTTGCATAACAACAGAACAAAAATCTAAAACTTAACCAATTATCCCTTAATAAGCTTTATAATCATTCCTACTATCATTATCAAAATTTATTTATTTTTGTTAAAACCCTTTTAACACCAATAAAACAAAAATATTTCCTCCTCATTTTCATGTTCTTTAAATCCAAAACTAAAAAAAAACTTAATTCATCGTCATTGTATATCTGTCATCATCAACACCATCCATCCATCTCCAACTCTAACTCGAAAATTCATCCAAACTCCAACAATCAATCAATCAGACGATACAACCATCGCCTTCCTCAAATCCTCAACAGCAACCTCAACCGCCTTTACCAACTAATATTGTAGATTCCTCTTCCAAATCCATTAAGTTTACGGTATGTTTTTCTTTTTTCCCTGAATCTTAAGTTTTGTAGCAGTTTTTAGCCGAAAGAAGACAGAAGAAGATCTTTTACTCTCTATTTTTCCTTTCACAGTCCACTTACTAATTTAAATAAATCCAGAAATAACAGAAATTTTATATAAAATAATTAATTTGTTAAATTTTAACAGAAAACTGGACGTTGGAATGCAATGCATGTTCGTATTGCGTGGGAAATCTATTATCATCAAAACAAACAGAATCCCGATAAATTGGCAGCAGCTGCAGCAAGTGGTTCTGCAACCAGTGGTGGCTCAACACCAGGTGCACCGGCCAACAGTAGCACTACCAGTGTTACACCAACAGCTACTGTATCTCAGACCAGTACAGCATCTTCAAGTCTAGGAGCAGGTCCTTCTCCTTCAGCTGTATCGGCGATGAGTATGAAATCTTCTCCGGCATTATCGTTAAGTGCCACTGCTTCGCCACATCTATTACATCGACCGGGTGAATTGCCACCGGGCACAGCTTATGCTACCGCATTACCAGGACGTTCACCATTTGAAACATCTCCGTTATCGGCTAGTTTCATTGGTGCACCACCTAGTCATATAGGTAAGTAAATATCTATTAGTCAGCCAATAAGTACATTTTATAATATTTAAGGAAATCTATTCGATTGATTTTATTTCAATTATTTTTTATTTATTAATATTTTATTAATACGATTTTTTTTTAATTTTTTGTAGGTACTGCAGTTTCTCCTTTTGGCCGCTATGTGGGTCCTTTTGGTTTTGGTTTATCACCATTTGGCAGAGAAATACCCCTAGGCGGGGCATTACATGATCCTTGGAGAACGTAAGTGCCTTTTTTTTATTTTATTATAACTGAAATATTATATTCGTTATACTTTTAAAGAGCTGCTTTACAACGGACTGTGCCTTATCATCCGGCGGGAGCACCACCTGGATGGCCAATGAAACCCGACACAACGGCTTTGGATAATGCACGTCGCGAGGCCGAAGAACGTGAACGAGAGCGAGAAATGCGCGAAAGGGAACAAAGAGAGCGTGATAGACAACGGCAACGCGAACGAGAAGAGAGAGAACGTAAGGAGAAAGAAGAAAAGCTAAAAAGAGAACAGCAGGAAAGGGAAATGCGTGAAAGGGAACGCGAGCGGGAACGCAAAGAAAGAGAACGAAGAGAAATGGAACGCAGGGAAATGGAAAGAGAGAGAATGTTGCAACAACAACGTATTAATGAGAGTAATAAATTGTCACAAGCAGCGGCAGCAGCTGCAGCTATGAATTCTGCACGAGAACGATCCCCTCATCGCAGTGTGTCCGATATGCAAGGTGGCCCAGGTGGTCCAGGCGGAGAGATGCGCATCAAAGAAGAAATGCCAAGAACTAAAGAGGAACAAGATGCCATGATGATGAGAGCTTCGGCAGCAGCAGCAGCTGCCGATCCCCGCTATCAACATCAGCTTGCACAGGCCCAAGCGGCAGCAGCCCATCATGCTTCATTTATGGCCAGCCGTCATGGCCCGCATGGTGTGCCACCACCGCCTCATTTGGCCAGACAAATGATGCCTCCTTCACTGGGAGGTCCCCCACTATCACACTTTGGTCCTGCAGGACCTCCTGGCTGGCCTATGGATCCTTATCGTGACCCCTACGGAATGAGTGCTTTACGTTATAATCCTTTAATGGAAGTGGCATTACGGCACGAGGAAGAACGACATAAAGCAGCCATGAGTATGTATGCAGTGCAATCAGCGGCTCATTTAAGAGGCAAAGAACCATCACCCATACCGCCTCCATCGGGAGTGGTGGGACCTTTAGGACCTCCACCACCACCTCATCATCGCATGCAACCGGGACCAATGGGACAACCCCAACAGGGACCACCGCCTCCACTAGGTGGTAAGCCACCCACTATGGGCGGTATGCCACACCCCATGGTCGTAGATCCAATGTTGGCACCTAAAAAAGAAGAACCAAGTGGACCACCCACGGGTGTAATGACTATGGCACCGCCACAACCTACACCCCAAAATGCCCAACCCGGCCGATGATAAACTAAAGAGCTTTCAAGATTTAATTTCATTTAAATTTTCCAAAAAAAAAAAAATAATAATAAATAAATAAATGATTGAAATACTAATGTTAGAGATATCAAAACAAAAATATATATTATAAATAAATCGGAAAAGAGACCAAGTTATCTTTAAAAGAAATATATTGTATTATAAAACAGCAAAAAAAAAAAACAAAATTATTCCTCATCTTACCAATCCTCTTATACTAAAATAAAAAAACTGTATAATTTTTATTTTTTTTTTTTTTATTTTAATGTTTAACTAAAAAAATATTTTTTTAGAATGAAATAAAAAAAATGTATAAAATTAATGAAATATATAAAAAATATATCAATAAAAAACTTCTAACTTTCCAAAACTCTTTCCCCACTCCTTCCCACTTTTCATAAATATATCCTATAATCTCCAAAAAATCCTTGTAAAAAAAACTAAAATTCCAAAATTAAAATTATTTAAAATTGAAAATTAAAACTAAATAAAAATTTAACAAAGTATATAAAACTTATATGCAATATTATATACTACAACTACAACTAAGTAACAAAACAAAATATAAAAAACTACCAATTATTGGTCTGGTATAATGAATACAAAAAATATATTAAATATAAAACTATTTTATTATGTTTTTTAAATATTTTTATTTTTTTAGTAAATAGGACGCTTCATACTTAGAGCATTTGTATTATTTGTATAGTTTTTTCTATTATTAATATTATTTATAATTATTGTACTAAATGTTGTTCTTTAAAAAAATATGATTTTTTTCTTATAAATACAAATAAAAACAAACAAAAAAAATCAAATGATGTTAACAAATTTGCTAAAAAATTTATACTGTTATATAATATACATAGTAGACAAGTAAAGTAAAAAAACAATTTTTAGTAGTTTTTTATTAATACTATTAAAATAATATATATACATAGAACTATACTTCCTACCAAACTCCCCTAAACCCAAACTCCCTCATCATCATTAAAAAGCAGAAAACAAAATTAAATTTAAATAAAATAAAAAACTAAAAAAACATATATAAATATAACTGATTATCAATTATAATTATATATTATATGCATATATAATAAAATAAAAAGTATTTCTAAAAAAAATAAAAAAAAAACTAAAAAAAGAAAAAACAAATTAACATTATTAAGAATTAAAACAAAAAAAAAAGTAACAAAAAAATCATATATATTATAAATTATAATTATAAACAAATTATATATATTTAAGTAGCTTTACGATTATTTATAAACAACAACAAAAAACAAAAGATTCAAAAAATATACAATTATTAAAAAAAAAAATCGATTATGCATAAAAATCTAAAAATTTTTAGGCATATTTATATTTCTGTAATTTAATTGTAAAATTTAAATAACAACAAAAAAAATTAAAAATTGACAGCAAAAACTACAAAAAACAACACTTACAACAAACACATATATATACAAGATAGTTTGAAAACAACATACACACCCATAACACAAACACGTACATTCTCATACATGCATTCATACATGTATGATAAGAAGAAAAAAAGAAAGGCAAACCAACTTTAAAACAAGGAAAAACTAAATTATAATTTAATAATAAAAAATTAAAATGAGAATATATATAGAAAATTTGAAAAGAAAAGTGGTGCTGTTAATAAGGTCTTAGTAAAAGGATTTCAGACAAGAACTATTATGAGGTAAGTTTGTTTTAGATTTTTGTGTGCGATAACTTAAAAAAATCCAAATGAAATACATATCGAGGGCTTATATTGGAAAAAAAAGCTATCTGCAGATTTCCAAAAATGTTTTTTTTTTCCTTTATCGGTGGTATCAATTTTGAAAAGAAAAATTTATTCACATTTTTTTTTTTTTTTTTTTTGTCTATAAGATATATAATTTTTATTAAGAAAAAAATGGTCTTTTTTTTTGATTTTATTTGATTTTCAAAGGATTGTAATGTTCAAACTCCATAAACAGTGTTTTTGTCACAATTGAAGATGGTACTGCTAACCACCAAACTTCGCTTTTTTATTTCTTGATTTGTAAATTAATTTTCAATAAACAAAAACATTTTATAACACACATTCAAGTATGTGATGAAAACCGATCGTTTTCAAATCGAATCCGTTTAAAAGATTGTGATGAATTTCAAAAGTCATTTTTGCAACAATGCTTTATTTTTCTTTTAGAATATACAGCCCATGTGAAAAATAAACAAATAGTTTAAGCGAAATAAAAATATTCGGGTATTTGATGGAAATCGATTTTGAGAACGAAACGAATTAAAAATGTGTGACATAGAATACAACTAGAAGTTTATATGAGAGGCACTTCGGACTAAATTTTCCAAAAAAAAAAAAAAAAATTTTTTTCAAAACACAATAACAAAATACATGTGACTACATGTATTTTGTTGTTGCATGAATTAGGTTTTTGACAATTAAATGAGGTTTTTTTTTCCACATAAATATCTACTTATTAATCTATGATGTGTAATGTATTTATTTTTTCGTTTTCTTTATTGATGAAAATTACAGTAAACTCCCTTTTTAACAGATTTTATTATAAAATTTTAAGTGTTCCACGAAAATTATTTTCTTGGATTTTAATAGTGATGTATCCTGTAAAGGAAAAGTAAAGCATTGTTCAAAAAATTATTCTTAAAATCGATCGAAATTCATTACAACTTTTCAAGCAAAATGCAGAATGTTGAAAAATCAGTGAAAGAAACTTTTTATGTTCTCCTGAACAATTGGGGTTTTGCAGATAGCCCTTTTTGAATAAAAGTTCGATATGTGGGTTGTATGTTTTTAAGATCTTAAACTAGTTGCGCTCTTTAAGGAAGATTTTCAAATTGATTTTGAATATTTAACAAGGACAGAAAATAATAGCTTATGCGACGGAAATCACGCAATTGTTATTCGGTTTGAAAATTGAAAATATATTGCATTTGCAAGCGAAAAAAGAGCTATAATTTAAACTTTTTTTGAAAAGTAAAAAAAAAACAAAAATATAAACATTTCTACAACGAATCAATATTTGGAATATGCTGCATCTTAAAATATTAATTATAAACTGAGTAAATTAAAATACGGGTTATGGAGCTTTTGTTTTATGAACCTCAATCCAACGTTTACTACATAAGCTCATGCAATAAGTACCCTGCAAGCATTTAATGAAGTCTTTTTCGTAATAGCTCACTTCTTCGCTACTCTTAGAAGTGCAATAGAAGATTTCTCTCAATTTTCCAACAACAAAACATATTAGTATACGAATTGAATCTTCTAAGCGTAATTTCTTTAATCACTATTAGAAGTTGTTTGGATAACAGTTACAGTTATCTAAAAACGAAAACACTATTTGGCTAGAATTTTGAAGATTGTTTTTTATCAATCCACATAAAAAAAAATACCATGTAATCTTTAATAAAGTGAATCCCCTTTATAAAAGTAGAAACATTTGAAAGAGAAATTAGAGAAAATTTGTTATAAATATTGTAGTCAGCTATTTGTTCAGCGAGAAAGTATGATTTTAAGAAAGTATATGGTGTTCGCCTTGTAAAAAGTATAATTGTTTTTCTGAAGCAAAACTGGCGATTTTAGAAAAAAAATTAACTAAAAAAAAAAATTATTTATTTTAGTTACATAGAAAATTCAATACAAAATTAAAGTAAATAATAATGTAGTCTTGTAATATTTAGAAATCTTATATTATATTACTGAAAAACATGGTTGAATTACACTTTTATAATGCGAACATCATAAACCTTTCTAAAAATCATACATTGTCGCCGAACATACTAATAATTGCAGAAAATTTTGCAAATATTCTAATAGATGTTAAATGTTCATTTAAATTCAAAATATTTTTGTGCAATTAATTAATACAAGGAAGTGTTATTTTTGTTATTTAAAAAATAAATTAGAATATTAATAATTATTCTTATTTTATTATATATACCTACTTCATTAAATTTGAAAGACACAAATAATCTTTTCTAATTTTATACTTAAAATATTTCTTAGTATTTTTTTTTTTAATTTATTTATTATTTTTTTAATGTTAATTTGAATTGAAAATATTGTTGTGCAATTAATTTTATTCTAAAATATAAGTATTACTGGCGCTATTATTTCAAAAATTTTATGCAAAATAGTTTTACAATTCTTTAAATATTTTCTATCGAAAGTGTAACTACATCGGTACACTGGGAAATTGATATGTATCTCTTTTACTATCGAATTCTGATATAGTTAGTGATAGCATCTTTTGAACGCTTTAGTGGGGATTGAAAGATTCGAATTAGGATCTTTTTATTAGACAATCTTTACTGCGTTATAATAGATCTTAATGCGTGACGTACAAAATTCACTGAATACTTAGTAACACCGTTCGGAAAGAAATGTACCACTAAGAGATAGTTCCTTTTGAGTAACGCTTTAGTGGGGATTTGAAGATTCGAATTAGCACCTTTCATTATATGCGTTCTAAATGACATTCAATGCTGACTAAAGGATTACTCAAAAGGAACTATCGTTTAGTGGCACAGTTCTTCCTGAAAGGTGTTACTAAGTAGATCAGAATTCGATAGTAAAAGCGACGCATATCAACTTCCCGGTGTGTCGATATAGTTACGCTTTCGATAGAAAGTGTTTGCAGGATATAGATTAGCAAAACTGAGAGAGCTTTTGTATGTGTACGTCATACCCACAATGCAGTATAAAAATCAAAATCGTTTCGATTTTAAAATGAAATACTGCGACAGCTTTTTCGAATGAATTTGATTATTCTTTTTTACCATTTATGAAATATTTTGTTTGTAATTTCAAATTAAAATATAAAAATATTTAAAACTTTTTGTTTTTAATAAAATTTTTTTTATAAAATTTTGGCTGATAAATGTGCAGGAAATTCGTACAGAAAGGATCATGTGTCTATGGACGCCTTAAGCCATTTTTATAAAACACCAATACATTTTAGTTTTTATTATTAATACATACATATATATGTATATAGAGTCAGGTACTATTTTACTAACACACTCTTAGAGCTAGATACCTCTGTCAAAGAGTCGGACTACTTTGACAATTAAATTCTAAGAAAATCATATAACAAAACAAAAGGCAAATGTCAATGACCACGGGCATTGGTCATTCCCAAGGTTGCAATACTTCTGCCATGTTTATCGCCAGATAAACCCTTCATTAACACATCTGCTGGCATTTCCACAGTTGGCATATATTTAAGGCTGATACCACCGTTTTGACGTCTATATGCTTCGTGCGAGAGTGGAAACCAAAACTAGTTGCTAACTTCTGAGCACTTTGACCGTCATTAAAAAGTCGTATACATCCACATTCAATACCAATCTCATGTAGTAGTTCCTTCAAGTATAGAGATACTTTTATCGCTTCCGAAATGGATAAATATTCGGATTCAGTACTTGACAGGGAAACTGTTCTTTACTTACGGGCCTTCCAACTTATCACTCCCAACTTATGATAGATCGACGATCTATCCTAAGTCCCAATCATGACTACCACTCCATAGAGTTGTGTATCGTTCCGTTGATACAATAGATCACAATTTAATGTGCCATTTACGTTTAGCGGCTTGCTAATACTGCTCATTACAGATTGTGTTGAACTGACACAAGAAATTTACTTCATACGCTATATTTGGGCGGGCGTTCATAGTTAAATACATCGGAATACCAATCAGATTCTAATAAAGATACTTTTTCATTACACTTTCTCTAGCATCATTCGGTTTTTCGAGTTTACAATTTGGTATGATAGGAGACTGGATGAGTTTACATTCATTCATATTGAATATCATCAGTATATTTTCTGTATATTTACGTTGGTTTAAAAATATCGTATACTCGTCCATTTTCTGAATGAATTCAATTCCCAGACATAATTTAACAGGTCCAGGATCTTTAATCTCAAAAGATTGCTCTAGGGACTTCTTAATTTTATTTAAACATTATTTGTTGTTTGAGGCAATTAATAGACATCTACGTATACGGTAACAAGTATAATTTTATTATCATCTTTCAATACAAATAAACACGGTTGGAGATTCAGTTCATGTAGCTTAGACTTCTGATTACATTTCAAAGCAGATTAGCGGATACCATAGAGTGCCTTTCCTATCTTACATACTGGGTACTTACATGATTTATATTCATCTAGCAACTCTCACTTGCATGGACCTCACTTCACAAGATCCAATTATTTCACCAGAGTTTGACTGTTTCAAATCTTTAAGTTTTTAGCTATCTCCATAAAAAGCTCCTCATCTAACACACCATTAAGATAGACAGTAACGATGATGAACGATTGATGAATTTCAAGGTCCGTCTTCGCGGATAACGTAGACATCAATCTTATTGATGTTGATCGTACTAATGGGAATTAAGTATCACAAAAATCTTCTGTTGGACACTGTGAAAAGCCCTTGATTGTGATTCTTCAAAACTTTTAAAATCTGAATCGTCATCACTTAGTTCATTTTTTTTTTTTTTATCAAAGGCTGGGAAAATTACTAGTTACTGTTTGTAAACTGTTGTCATTTTTGTATTCATTTCCAAAGTGCATTTGATCCAATATTTTTGCGTCACGAATAATTATAATATTCCCTCTCCGGGTGGACCAGAGACGGTAGACTTTAGATTTGTTAGAGTTATCCATCAGCACACATTCCTCAGATTTCAATTAAAATTTATCTTTTAAATTTCATATGCATCATTGAGGAAGTTTTCCAAACCATAACTTCTAAGGTATTCCCCCATTCAATAATTTTGTAGGGCATCTATCAGATATAACAGGCAGTATTGACTGCCTCTGCTCAAAAATTCGGCGATATGCTTGTATGCTTCAACATGTATCTGACCATCTCGACAAGTGTCCTGTTCATTCGCTTAGACACTCCATTTTGTTAGGTTGTATGAGAGGTACTTAACCGTCTACGAATGCCATATTCCTCCAAATACTTATAAAATTCATGATTACAATATTACGAGCATTATCTTTGTTGTATTTTCATTTGCCAAATTTAACGTCTTGTAAAATTCTTTATAATTCAAAAACTTGTTTTTGTCAACATTCATGTACGCTATACTGTCACTATCAAGGCACCAATAACCATTCTCATATTAAATCATTGTAGTCTCATCTGTTACCTCAGGTCTACAACTGAGATTAACGCTGATATAACATATGAGATAACGCCGGCAGAGGAGAGTAACCATTTTTTTACATTATGTTAAATCTTAACCTAGTGTCTACATTAGGCAAATTTTTATCAAAACAAACGTCAAAATCAGTGCGAATATATACAAGGTAAACTTAATCAAACAGCTGATTAATATTTTGGTTACAGTTGTCAAACTGCATATATAAAAAACAATAATGAATACGTCATATTGTTGTTTTTGTGCAACTGTTGCCACCTTCCACAAATTCGCCTTAAGTTTGACGTTTGTCTTGATAAAAAATTGTCTAATGTAGACACTATGTAAATAAGGGAAACACGCATTCTAATAAATCCTATGATATAATTATTTTCAATCAGTCACAGAGTAAACATGTCCTTTTTATTTAAGAAATTTGCACTTTTTTAGCACAATTTTTATAAAAATGTTTTTTAACATGTAAAACAAACACTAAAAGGAAACAATTTTTCGAAAAAAAAAAAAACTGTTCGGTTTTGTCATCTTTTGCCTTTCTTGCTCGGTGTTTCTCCAATATTTTCAAATCTCTCGTTACCAAAGCGCAACAAAATGTTTCGTGTTATTCTGGCAGGCTATACGGCACCAAAATAGCCGTTAAGTCATCACAAATAACAACATTTATCTCCTTCAACTTAGAGACAGCACTAAAAAATCATTCAAATGTTCCCTGACATTTTCCCATCCTTCATACGGGCTAACGCTACTCTTTCTTTTACAACATCTCTGATGATGTGGTATAGTCCGCAATAAGTCCTAACTCAGATGGTGTCACTGACAGCATTATGTCTACACATGCTAAAAATATTTATGAAAAAATTAGAACGACAATTTTTGATAAAAAGAAACATGAACAAGTAATTTGAACAAATTATAAAATAACAAGTTAAATATACAACACACTTCCACTCTTTACGATTTGAAGTGTTGATTCCTGTTGATGATTATGGCCTAAACAATACACGGGATTTTCGTGGCCGATTTAATCTCCGGGGAACGACTGGCGTTGAACATAAAGGACGATCTTGGAAAATAACATCTCTATCAGGTTGATGAGTTGCAGTTATTGTATTTTTATAAGGAACAAATAATTCGTTACCTTCGAACACATTAGAATTATGTTGGGCGATTTTATTTGAATGTTGCATATCTGTCTAAACACTTTTCCTTGATAACTGATTTCATAGTGCAAGTCCCCAATACATTTTACAATCGCGCCTTTTACTCATTTATCCATGCGAGGGTTATGTGTTAAAAATATACTTGTTCCATTAGATTAAAGGTTCGAGGAAGGAAGGTTTGAAATTTGAACACATCTTTCAGCTTGCCCATTAGAAAGTGGGCATCTAGCGTCTAGAAAAGTTTTAAACTCTTTTGACGCAAAATTTGTCCCATTATCACTAAATACAGTAACTGGTACTCCATGAGCAGCGAATATATCGTCTAAAATAGTGATCGTTGCAGTTGTTGTTATCGTTTTGGTTATTTTTACTTTGAGCAATTTGCTATAAGCATCTGAGATCAATACCATACCCAAATGCCCTTCATTCAAGTAAATGCACGATTTTTCCCAAGTTTTCATCTTTTCTCGTTTCTGTGGCTATACGTTCATCATTTAATGGTAACTGATTCATTTCACCAACAACGAACTCGTCGAATTCATCAAATTCTTCATTATCAGTTTCTACAAATAATGTGCCGTGTTTTGGAAAAGGCAATGGATTTCATATTAGAGTTTTCTTAAAATAATATCGTAGTTAAGATATGCTAAAAAATCTATATAATTTTCCATCCGACTTATACATAAATTGGGAAGAGTCTTGTCTATTATTAAAGTAAAATGACGTTCATAGAAGTACAAAAAGAATTTCTTTACTATGACTAAGGCTTCTTTGTCAATTTAAGGATAGCGTTGTTCCGTAGTCGTCATTGTTACTTAGCCGATGCGAACGAATAGCCCCAAGTCCTGTCTTACTGGCATCAGTTGCTAATATTACTGGTAAAGGGGGATCATAAGGCATCATAACCTGTGATGAAGCCAAAATTGATTTTATATCTTCGTAAACTTTATATGCATCTTCGGACCATTCTAAACATTAATTTTTAGCATATCTCTTAATGGCTTTTCTCTTGTCGCTAAATCTGAGATAAACGAATTTTAATAAGTTGCATTACCTAAAAATTCCAGAAGTTCCTTTGGAGTAGGTGGCTTTGGAGCATTTAGTATGGCTTTGATGTATTTATCCGATTTGTGAATTCTATGTGTACCGCTCCGTAAATGCAGCAAAAACTTTCTGGTTGTTTTGTACACATTAACATCAGTGATGTCAATTGTACATATTTAAAGTAAATCTCTTGTAGTTTAAAAATCGATAGATTTATAAGCTGATTATTTGTTTTGATTTGTTAAACTACTCCATATAAAATAATAATTTTTTTTATTATTATTGACTTTATTGAAACCTTTAATAAAATAATTACATTGTTATGATAATTTACTTAAAAGTATTACAACAATTAAAATCTAAATAATTAAATAAGGAAACTACTAATATCACAGTGTTAAGGAAAAGTTGTCAAAAAAACCTTGTACATACTTAAACGTTATTAGAAATTTTAAAAACAACCATCAATTATAACTCTTTAAGTAAAAAAGAGTCTTAGTGATTGTTTAGCAAATTTCTTATTATTTCATATGTAGACGTTCTGCATTTTTCATTAAATGCCACAGTCAGTTCCCTTGCAAATGAATTAAACATTTTATGCATAAAGTTTCTATGCAGTAGATCAGTAGAATATCTGGGGTGTAGGTTATGAATTATTTTCAGATTTTTATTTTGTATTATCTGTGTAAGTTTTAGCAGCTTTATTAAACCAGACTTGGCATCCGTAGGCCATAATTGGTCGAATACACATTTTGTAAATAAGGATCTTGTTTTTTAAATTAAGTTTAGATCTTCTGTTTAGTAAGGGGTAAAGTGCACGGCCACATTTAATTGCTTTATCACAAATATACTGTATGTATATATTTGATACTATCCTGCAGAGGAATAAAAACTCCCCTAGAATATAAATGTTTTGTAGGAATACGTTTCTGTGATCTATTATATGGAAATATAATAGCTTGTGTTTTACTAACATTAACATTTATCTTCCATTTATCAAAGTATTTATTGGTAGATTTTAAACTATCTTCCATTTTTTTGATTATTGCATTTGACACCTTACCGCAGCAAATAAAAGCACTGTCGTCAGCGTAAGAAGCTACTTCTTGATTCTTGCGAATAGTAAAATCGGAAATATATATTGAATAAAGAGTAGGTGATAATACCGATCCTTGCGGCAAACCCGCAGGGATTTGTCTATCACTAGATAGCGTGTTATCTATAGATACAGCAAATGAGCGCTGATCTAAAAAACTCTTTATCTTTTGCAAATACGTTGGATAATTGAAGGAATTTAGTTTAAAAACCAGGCCTTCATGCCATATTGAATCGAAGGCTTTTTCAATGTCAAGAAAAATAACTCCAGTGCTTTTACGATTTCCTTTGTTTGATTCAATAAAATTAACGACACTTTTTAGTTGATGTACTGTGGAGTGTTCCTTGCGGAATCCAAACTGTTGAGGGTTAATAATATTATTTAGATTGGAAAAATCTAAAATTCTCTTATTAATTATTTTTTCAAATACTTTATCCAATAGGCTTAGGATGCTGATTGGTCTATAGCTAGACGGTAATTTAGGATCCTTTCCAGGCTTAGGAATTGGGATAACTTTTGCCTTCTTAAAAATAATTGGAAAATAGCCTTCTATTAAACAAGAGTTGAAAAGTTTACATAGAGTTTCAAAAAAGTAATCGGGCATCTTTTTAAGGATAATGCTATTAATGCCATCTAAACCGGGGGCTTTATTATTTTTCAATAAAAGTACAAATGATTTAACTTCATCTAAATTGGTAAGCTCTACGCTAGATCTGTCAAGAATTGTGTCGTTAAGATCATGAATGAATCTTGAGACGGCTGTGTGCATAGGTGAATAATTGTTTAAAGTAATGGTGTGTGAATTACCAAATACATCTGCTATTGAATTAGCTTTTTCATTGCCAGATTTTAAAACTTCACCGTTTACATGAAGATCAGTAAAAGGCATTTTGTTTCCTTTAAGTGCTTTTTTACTTTCCAAAACTTTTTAGAGCCCGAGGTCAAATTCGAAATAAATTTTGACCAGGAATCATTGCGGTCTTTATTAAGGTGAAAATCAATAAGTTTATTTAATAGCTTCAAAATGCTTTTCAATTGATTTTTATAATTAAAATCGCTACATCTTTGAAATCTACGATTGTATTTATTTCTCTGACTAATTAACGTTTTACTAATTTCAGAGATTTCTCGTTGCCACGAATTTGTATGACCGACAGGTATTTTATTGAACGCTTCTTTAACTATAAATATTAATTTGTTAAAATAAAAATCTAGATTACCTGAATTAGTAACTTGTTGATCAATGTTCTGACACCTAATTTCATTCTCAACCCAGTTTCTAATTGCTGACCAGTCTGCGCGATAATACAAGGGAACTGAATATGTCATGTTTTGAACCTGGCCATAAATAACACAAGATATAGGTACATACATGGTCCGACTGTAAAACATTTGGATGTGTCTCAAGGTTTGAAATAATAAATTTCTCTCTCTCTCTCTCAGTAACTTATTTGAACGCCAAAACTCTAAATATAAAAAATTTTGTTAAAAAATCCTCTCCGAACTGCTGTTATCTTGTTAAGTCTGCCTTGGAATTTATTTTATCTACAAATCCATGGTACAAGAAGTAAGGTAACAACTCTACCACACCAAAAACTCCATGTATTTTGTTTTTGCATTGAAATCTCTTATGTCAACTTTAACATAACACATCTAACATTTGACGTAATAAAAAAGTAATAAGACGCAATAACACAAAACTAAACAAAAAATGTAAACAAAGATTGTAAACATAACATAGTGTCTACATTAGAGATTTTTTTTTATCAAGACAAACGTCAAACTTAACGCGAATTTGTGGAAGGTGGCAACAGTTGCACAAAAACAACAATATGGCGTATTCATTATTGTTTTTATATATGCAGTTTGACAACTGAATCAACTAAAATAATCAGCTGTTTAACTAAGGTTACCATGTGCATATTCGCACTTATTTTGACACTTGTTTTGATAAAAATTTGCCTAATGTAGACACTAGGAAACATAATATGTAAGATTTTTGTGTCAGAGAGTGTCAAATTCGCTCTCTGAGAGAATTATTTTACGTGTAGATTCAAATATTATAAGATGTGTTATGAGACTGTTGTGATGAAATTTCTCTACACAACCATCTGTCAAAAATACACATATACAAAAGTTTCTGTGTGTGCATGTGTCTTTTGGAAATTACTAAAAAAATAATGTTTTTGTAAAATTGTTTCTTTTTAGTGTTTTACATGTTAAAAATACATTTTTATAAAAATTGTGCTAAAAAAGTGCGAATTGCTTAAATACGAGGGCGGATAATAAGTCCGTGACTTTTCGAACTTCCCTCGTAGTTATATGAAATGCAACACTATTCCCATCAAGTACTATCTGTTAATAGATTATTGTTAAATTTTGAGCAAGTGTCGTCATTTACTTTGCGTTTAACAGCTGTTCAAAACATACAACCTCGTATATTTTTCTAGTATCACATTTAAAATTTTTAAAAAAGTCCAGAGTGTTGTTAATGCTATATATAATATATCATATATATATAATAATAATATATATAACGTATATATATATATATATATATATATATATATATATATATATATATATATATATACTTAGAAAATATTTAAAATCTGTTCATATTTGGGAGAATAATATATATATATATATATATATATATATATATATATATATACATATTATTCTCCCAAATATGAACAGATTTTAAATATTTTCTAAGTTTTACTAAGTTAGACAAAAAACTACTTCCTGTACTGTAAGTTAAGTTATTTTTTTTTAAGAATTTTGTTGTTTATTTTGGCCTAAATTGTTTGAGTTTTTGGCATATATATAAATCCTTTCATATTTGGGAGAAAACAAAAATTTTTAAACACACTCATCATCATCTCCCATTTCAATGAACTTTGGTATACACATTCATTACATCAGTACAAAATTTTGAGTTCTCCAAAGTTTCAAAAGTAGTTTTTTCAAACTATTTATTTTTTTAATATATAAAATTCAAATCAGCATATCTTCGATGCTACTTAATCAATTTAAATAAACTTAGACTTAAACTGATGCTTAATAAATCATCGAAATCGGAGGTGGTAAATTTCAGAGTTGCGTTTTTTGTTCGAAAATTTTTGTTTTCTTCCATGGAAAAGTTATGAGCACCGAAATTATCACAAATATGGACATAATTAGATCAGCTCGGAATTTGTTAACAACTTACATAGATATTTTTGGCTATTTCGTATTCCATAAATAATAAATTAATAAAAGTTCAAAAATAATGATGCTAAATATGCACTTTTAATGGCAAAAAATCCATTCTATTTGCAAAAAAGATATAAAAAAAATGTTAAAAAGTATCTAGCATTATTTTTTCGCGAAAAGTTCAATAGCCGAAAAGTAGTGCTAGAAAGCACTTTAAATGTCATTATGGCAACGCTGATGTTAGTAAAATTTTATTAATATGTTTGGTGTAAAAAGCATATTCACCACCCTTCATATGCACACATAGTGGTGCATATGAAAATTTCTTTTATATATTTTTTTCATTTATATTCACATATTGCAACAAATATTAAACATTTTAATGTGTATTGTATTTATAATGATTTAATTATTATATTTTTGTTGCTAATATAAATATCAGCAAAAATATAATTATTTTAAAATCTATTTTTAATATCAAAAATTGAAACTGTTTTCGATTAGTTTAAAATTCAACAACCAAAAATAAAATCTCAAAAATATTAAAAAAATGTTTTTTTTGGCTTAAATACGTTTCGGAAATTAAAATGTAATGAGTGTTTAAAATATGGAACAAATTAAGATTACCGGAACTGTTGCACTATTTTTGGATTGTTCTCTAAATAATTTTATGTATAGGAGAGTACCATTATATCGATATATTATAGAGATAACGGTACTTTTGTAAAAAAAGTTAAAATAAAAAGTAATAAAATATCATATTGTCTCGCCATGCGTTAATGATTTTGCACATTTTATATATCAATCGAAAGGCCTCTTTAAGAGCTTTCCTATATTTTGTTCATATTCATTACAGGAGGAAGGAGAAAATTGCATTTTTATATTATAACTTCAAGTACCCATAACTCGTAAACTAAGAACGAGCGGGCAAGATTTTTTACATTGCTTTAATCACAAATAAAAATGCTACTGAATCATTATCAAAATTATTTAAAAATCAAGTATGCTGGTAATCTTGATTTATGTCAAAAAAATAATTAAATATTATGTGTGTGAAAAAATGTACTACGAATATTATGTGGAAGGATAATTTTGGTAATTTTTTGTTTTGTTTTCAGAGAACTGGTCCCGCCAACCTAAACTGGGCTAACGCTGGTGCCGAATACGTTGTAGAATCTACTGGTGTCTTCACCACCATTTAAAAGGCTTCTGCTCCATCTGCTAATGCTCCCATGTTCGTATGCGGTGTCAACTTGGATGCCTACTCTCCCGCCTCTTGCACCACCAACTGTTTGGGTCTCTTGCCCAAGGTTATCAACGATAACTGGGAAATCGTTGAAGGTCTGATGACTACTGTCCACGCCATTACTGCCACCCAAAAGACGGTTGATGGTTCCTATGGCAAATTATGACGTGGTGGCCGTGGTGCTGACATTCCTGCTTCTACCGGTGCCGCTAAGGCTGTCGGCAAAGTTACCTCTGCCGTGAACGGCAAACTCATTGGTATGGTTTTCCGTGTCCTCATGCCCAAAGTATCTGTTGTCGATTTGACTGTCTCTTATGCCAATGCTGGTATCTTTCTCAACGACCAATTCGTCAAGTCGTTCTCCTGGTACGACAACGAATTCGTGTCATTGACTTGATCAAATACATGAAAAGTAAGAATTAAATTATATGGCTGCAAGGGGGGTAGAATATAAAAATTCATTTAAATCAACCAACCATTCAATTTGTATTACGTTGAATTAAATTTGCAGTCTAATTCATCGGATTTCAAATATTTTTGATAACTGACAAAAATGTTATGCTAAACCACTATTATGCACATATTTCATAGCATTATATATTTCTGTGCTAAATTTAATAAGAGATTTGTGGTCTTTTCATTAATTCTCTGGATTGGTCTATATTTAATAATTCATAAATAATTTATTTTTGTATGAAACGTGTACTAAATTTTGAACCTATAGGATTCATCTTTAGGTCTCGCAGAGATCGTATCCCTAATATTTAGTATTAATTTAGCTTTAAATCTTTGAAGTGCTGCTTTTCTACAAAATCTACTTGGATCTTATCATTTTGATTTTGTGTGGTTTTAGCTGACAATGAACATGTTGATTTGCGCGACTCTTTTAACATTTATATATCAAAAAATATACACGATATAATTAAAGATGAAAGAAAAAATATATCATTCAATCGAATTTAATTTCATAGGGAATTAATTACCCAACATACAAGGAAACGACACAGTATCATTAATGATATCATAATATTAAAATTATATGATAAAATATAAAAAATATTTTTTCCTTAGTAAAAAGCTTCAACTATTTTCAGGAAAATAAAAATAAATTGAAAATTTTTGTATCAAAAAATATTTTATGTTATGTATTATATGAAAATTATATTTTTACAGCATAATATAGTGGAATTGCAAAAAATAAAAGAGGAAAAGGTAATGGAATCAATATTAGCTTGGATTTTAAGGGAAACTGTTTTCGGATTACTGAAGTTTCGTATTACACATAAAATTATTTGGAGCAGGTGGAACTTTAGTTTATAATCTCGTTTTATTTTTTGATAAAATATATTATATATTCTGGAATATATTACTAAATTATCGCACTGCTTAATTTGAATGTTATTTTCGAGTGTACCTTTAGAAAGCAACCTATGTCATTTTAGAATTATAAATCATTCTCGGATTTATTATCACCGAAATGATATTATGATTTCATTACGATATCATTTGGTTTGTTGGGTATACAATTTTTTCACTCATTTTGTAATAGAATAGAATTAAAGAAAAGTTTTATCATTGAAATATAATTTTCATTCTGGAAGGAATTAATTATCTAGGGAATAAATTCAATGCATTAAATAAAAATTTAAATTGCTTTAAGCTAATTTAAATGAAAATTAATTCTTTCGAAGCTCTAATATACCTACAAACAGACTTACATACATACATACATAATTCTTCATGCCTCACACGTATTGAATAAAGAATATATTAAATCATTAACATAATCTATTACAAATAAGATTTGGAAAATAAATTCTAATTCATTTGTAAAAGATGTAAAAAATCTCAAAAATAAAATGTTTAAAATTGAATGAATAAAAAATAATTTCATTAAATTTGGAGATTCTAATTAAATAAAAATTGAATGGCTGAATATAATTCCTTACAAACGAATTCAATAAAGAATTTTATTCGAACAAAAATGCCTTTTGAATGAAATTGTAGAATTATATTTTGGGAATGGAAATTGATTTTTTCAATATTTATCTATCTATTTATTTATTTATTTATTTTTTATTTGTTTATTTTTTATTTTTTTATTTATTTATTTATTTTTGTGCATTTTCAGGTCAAATATTGATTTATAAACATATTTTTTTAATAAAGAATTGTATGGATAAAGATTATTAATTTCTATAAGAAATTTTGTATAAAATAATTTATAAAATATTGAATTTTTAATTTATTACCTGGCTGGTTTGACGACAAACCAAACCAATTTGCCTTAGGGAAAATCTTTTAATATAATTCTTAGTAATTATTTCATTGTTCATAACTGTACTGAAATTAAAGCTCCAAAAACATATTTTGGAAAAGCTTTTTGTTATTAATGTTAAGGGTGAATTAGAGGTGAATAGTTGTTTATAACATGAATTACTCACATTATTTGTAGGAAGTTAATGAACATATACAAAATTGCCTTCTTTTTCATGTACACACAAAACAAAACGTAAAAAGGACAAATCAATGTCAAAATTATTTAAAGTAAATTATTGATTTTCTTCTCACATGCTAGATACATAAGATATAAAGAGTACATAGAAACATTTTTCTAAACTTGACTTTTACCCTTAAGGTCAAATACAATATTGATATAGAAAATTTTAAGTTCAGATTTTCCTCTATGTATAAAGCAAAACAATTAACGACACTTATTAATTACAATTACATAAATATTAATGTATAAACATAGATTTATAAAACTTCCTTTATAACTATTTTTTAAATTTTATTATGAATATAAATCAATAAATAAATCGGTTAAAGCTAGAAATGGGATCCACTACCAAATATTTAATTTAATATGGCGGTTAATTTTGTTGTAAATCTTTAATAATTTATTTATAATTCAAATTTAATAAAAAAAAATGTATAGAAAATTTATCATTTATTTAAAAGATACGTAAATTTACTAGGGTTCCTATTAAGATTAAAGTTAATTATTTGGTAGTGTATCCACTTTCGAGCTTTAACCGATTTATTTATTGACATATTCATAATAAAATTAAAAAAAAAAATATAAAGGAATTTTTATAAATCTTTTCCAAATTTTAAATATAACTTAGAGTATTACAATATATAGCAATAAATGTATATATAGCAATAAAAAATCCAGTATTGAGAACATATTTATGTAAGAAAATTGCATTAAATTATAAATTGCAGTATTTGTTATTTTTATGAAAATTTTCATACAAAAAGTCGACTTTTCGACCGTTACCATTTTTTAAATAGTTTATTTTTCCACTTCTTAAACTTTTAAAAGTAGACTATTTGCGACTTTATTTGATTTTATACAATATTTTCGAGATTTTACAAAAACTTAAAAAAAATATATACAACACAATCAAATATATTGATTAATTAGCAGACAATATATACGGCGAAATTGCTGTTTGCACAACAAAAATATATTTTTACGATACTATTTCCCACAGTTAAATGATGTTGAAATAAAAACTGCTAAAAAACTATTCCTTTTAAATGAAGTAAATTTCTTCGACTAACTGGCTACAAGAAAATCGATTTCTCGGCAATTTGCAAAACCAAAATGTCAATTTCAACTTTTTTCAACAAAAATTCGATTATTCCAAAGTCGATTTGATTTGATGAACTCTAAAAATTTGTACAATTCCCAATCTCTAATAAATTTAACAAAATCTGGCAAGTTTATCGGAATACAACATTGCCATTGACAAACTCTACGATAATTTTTCCTATCTTCTATCTCGTTTTTTTTTTCGTTAAAAAGCTTATAGAGCGAGACAACAAGAGAATTATTCAACACTGTCTTGATTTTTCTAGCATATGTAATTCGCAACCGGCAATAGAAATTCCAGCATATTGTACTTTTTCTTTTGAATTACAAACAAACGTCCTTCAACTGACATTGAAAAGATGCAACCCCCCCTTACGCAAAATAAAAATCAAGCATTCGAGAAACTGGCAATTCAAGTGAAGCAAACACAAACAGCACAGTCTATTCCTTGCTAGCGAGCTGTACGGTACGGTTGTGTGGAACAGAAAAACTAAGTGTTTAGTATATTTTTCTCCAGAATTTGATAAAAGAATTTAATAAGAACAAACATGTCCAAGATCGGTATTAACGGTTTCGGTCGCATTGGCCGCTTGGTATTGCGTGCTGCCGTCGATAAGGGTGCCTCAGTTGTTGCTGTTAACGATCCCTTCATCGATGTGAATTACATGGTTTACTTGTTCAAATTCGATTCGACCCACGGTCGTTTCAAGGGCACCGTTTCTGCCGAAGATGGCAAATTGGTTGTCAATGGCCAAAAGATCACCGTCTTCAGTGAACGCGACCCCGCCAACATCAACTGGGCTAGCGCTGGTGCCGAATACGTTGTAGAATCTACAGGTGTCTTTACCACCATCGAAAAGGCCTCCGCTCACTTCAAGGGTGGTGCCAAGAAGGTTATCATCTCTGCCCCATCTGCTGATGCTCCCATGTTCGTATGCGGTGTCAACTTGGATGCCTATTCTCCCGACATGAAGGTTGTGTCTAACGCATCCTGCACCACCAACTGTTTGGCTCCTTTGGCCAAGGTTATCCACGATAACTGGGAAATCGTTGAAGGTCTCATGACTACTGTCCACGCCACCACTGCCACCCAAAAGACCGTTGACGGTCCCTCTGGCAAATTATGGCGCGATGGCCGTGGTGCTGCCCAAAACATCATTCCTGCTTCTACTGGTGCCGCTAAGGCTGTCGGCAAAGTTATCCCTGCCTTGAACGGCAAGCTCACTGGTATGGCTTTCCGTGTCCCCACCCCCAATGTATCTGTTGTCGACTTGACCGTCCGTCTTGGCAAACCCGCCAGCTACGATGCCATCAAAGCCAAGGTTTTGGAAGCTTCCAACGGAGCCATGAAGGGTATCTTGGGTTACACCGATGAAGAAGTCGTCTCCACTGATTTCGTCAGTGACACCCATTCCTCTGTCTTTGATGCCAAGGCTGGTATATCTCTCAACGATCAATTCGTAAAGTTGATCTCTTGGTACGACAACGAATTCGGTTACTCCAACCGTGTCATTGACTTGATCAAATACATGCAGAGCAAGGATTAAATTGAGAGAATATAAAAATTCATTTAAATCATAAGAACGCTACAGTAAAATTACTGTATTCAATAATTATTATAAATTATAATTAGTAGTTATTACTCACATTTTAAGTTGATATAAAACCAAAATAAATGTTATTAAAAACATTAAAAACAAAAATATCAACACTTCTTTTTTTCAATTTTCAGAAATCTTATATAACATTGATATTGTTCAGGAATATTCTAAACGGTATACACACACAATGAAAAAAAATAAAAACGATTAATAGATGAAAAACAAGAGAAAAAAATGCAATTTTTATCTTTTTGCAAACAAAGGCAGGATGAGCGAGCTTTAATACTTTGGTTGTGAGAGAATATAAATAATTGCATCATTTTGTTATTGTAATATATGCGTATGCATTTGATATCTTCTTTACTGCATTTACTATTTATGTATTTCATAACATCGGCTAAATGTGATGTTAATCAATCAGCTTGTAATTTAAATAAAAAAGTATAAAAAAACATGTCTTCTTGTTATTAAACTAAATATAGTTATGTAGTGAATTTGGCTATGAAGCCGCACCATTTGTAGAAGACTTGTATGTTTCCATCGTAATAAGTTTAATTTGGTTATCATTAGCTTTTTGGTTTCCATTCTCGTTGATGTATGAATATAGTTTATCACGAAATTATGCGTTTCAAAGACGAAAGGTCACTATGTATTTACTACGTCATATAACTTGTTTACCAAAACAAATAATAAGTTTATTGATTACGCGTGTGTTAAAAAATATAGCTTATGGACCAGGGTAAACAGGAATCCCATTAAGGTTATACACATTAGTATGAGATAGGCGACACGATTCACTTTCTCTACTTTATTAGAACAAAAATCCCCTTTCCATGCTGCTCCCCACTAAAAACATTGTACGGGATGAATTCACAGTTGGACTACAAATTCATTTTCTCTCGGCACTGCATCATTCTATTTATAAAAGTCATTAACATTAGGAAGAAAAATATAAGTACACTCGGAAGTGTGTGTGCATATTTAAACATATTTAAAAGTACACATCCATACATAAAAATATACTATCCATATGCAGTACGCATGTTGTTATTTGAAAATGAAAGTATAGATGTTTGTTTTTCCTTTTTTTCTGATATGTACATACCTTACCTAAGTATTGATATTTAACATAAACAGCTATATTATTTAGTTTGTATAGTTAAGATAGGAAAAGTGGGTGTGTCTGTTGTTAATAAAGGTCATTTAGAATATCCTAAGCGTGAGTACATTATTTGCAATAATGAAACAAGTTTTTGAAAAAATATGCTATGTACATATACATACTTGCATACGTCAAAATTTCTTTTCTAATTACTAGAAAAGCTTTATAAATAAAATAACAGGTAACCCTATTTGTCAAATAAAAACATAACGAAAGCCAGTAATAACAATTGAAATAAAAAAAAAAACACTTTTTCTAAACTATTGAAATAAAAACTATAAATTTGTGAGTTTTCAAAAGTTAATATTTAGGACCAAACCGGTAAGATTTGTGATGGTGTTTTGAAAAATTCAATGCCAAATAAATCTTCAAACAATATTCCTTTTCCCTTTTCCTTTAAAATAATATATATATATATATATATATATATATATATATATATATATATATATATATATATATATATATTTTTTTTTTTGCCGTATATATATAAATTATACGGCAAAGATTTACTTACATATTTACAAATAAGGTTCGTATAAACAAAGTATCTAAAAACTAATTTAAGAAAATTTTCATAATTTATACCAAAGTAAATCAAATATTACATAAAAATGTTATAGTTAAAAGAAATTAGTAATTTCATCAAAAAATTTTTCCAACAAAAACTATTCACCAATTTCTAACCGCATGTTTACTAGAATGTAAATGAGTTCTCCAATTTTGTTTTTTCTTAAATTAATTTATTTTTTAATTACAGAAAAAAGTCCTAACTATTTATTGTATTTGATTTAATTTAGTCTCCATTCGTAATCTTTTCGCCATCTTTATCGAAACGTGTATGTAGGCCATGTTTAATGAAACGTCCAGCAGCACCTTTATCCAAAACGGGTCTTATGGTATTGCGTTCATAGATTTGTTTATCGCGTAAAATAGTTTGTCGTACGCGTGATAGTTCATTTTTTATGCCGTGCTGAAATTTGTAATTTTTTTTAATAAATTAAAAAAAAAATCGTAGTCTTCGGAAAAACTACGAGTAGGACAATTAAACTACAGGTAACTTTTTCGGAGCCCTATGTGTAATCTGAAAGCTTTGTTGATCTTTCATATAAATATGTATTTATTTTCATGGCTTTAATAAAAATAATAAATTGTTTTTTTTAATTTTTTGCTCCTGAAAAGTTTTTAAAATCACACAGGGACTTTTGCGTGAGTGCACCGACGATATGTTGCAGGAAGACTCATACATTTGGTTATATATATATATATATATATATATATATATATATATATATATATATATATAAATCGCTGGTAAGAAGCTGACAAAATTTTAAAATCAAAACGCATCTTTTGAGTGGTCTTCCTCCATCAGAAACGCAAAAAAGCATTTTCTCAATAGACTTGACATACATGTACAATATATTTTACCTCATTTGGATCCTGCCCCTGGAGTTTAACATACATCCAATACAAAGAATTAATGGAATAAGCCAAGTAATTGTCCAATTTGACTTTTTCTTGTGTAGACAATTCTTCAAAATCCTTTAACCCCACAGCTGTTAAAATGGATGCTTCAATTTTGTCTAGGCTTGTGTCGAAATTTTCAACACATTTTATGAATTTTTCGTCATTTCTTAATTCAGCATAGTCTCGGGAGGAAGACATTTTATTTTCGAATGCTTTATACTTTAAAAAACTAATTTAAAACAAACAAAGAGTACAATATTTTTCACAAAATAAAACAAAACCAACACACGTTAAATTATTATTTACTTTTTCTGTTTGTCCTTTTATTTTTTGTGTGTTTTTTTTTGTGACACTTGTTTTAATTCATTTTCTTTTGTCATTTAAGTTATGACTTTCTAAATGTTAAATATGTTAAGAACACTATTGTGAATCGTTTCATTTCATTTATATTTTTACAACAATTTTTATTATGTTTAATTTTTGTTTATTTGCTTTTTGTTTTAAAGCACTTTACTCAATGTTTTAATTTTAACTGGGAATATACATATAAAGGGCGTAACATAATGTTTAAAGAAAGTTTTAAATATTATAAATCGAAATGGCCCGTGCCGGATTTTAAAGATGTCATAGATTTCCAAGATGCTTCCAAATGCCCAAAAGTAAGAAACAAATTCCAATTTTATTTCTAATTCAAGGATTTTATGTAATTTATTAATATTCCAGATACAGAATTTACAACTTAAAGATGATTATGCAAGTTTGGGTTTACCATTGGGTATGAATCCTATACACAAATGGTGTTTGTTTAGGCTTGTAGAACATCCAGGATTAATTGTAATACGCCATGCATTTAATACACATGGTCAACGTTATTGGATGGCAAGGAGTCTGAAAGATTATCCAAAAAATCCTAACAAAGTTAATTTAAATGAAAGACTTTTTAATAAAACAGTTATGGACGATTGGTGGTCTTCCTTGCAACAGTGCGACGATAAGGATGAAGCTAGACGAATGAAAATTTCTATGCGCTGGACAACTTTAGGCTATCATCATAATTGGGATACCAAAATTTATAGCGAGGAGTCACACACAGAATTTCCTGAAGATTTGGCACGGATGACAAATTTCTTTGCAAATGTTTTGGGTTATGATAACTATAAGGCAGAGGCTGCTATTGTTAATTACTACCCCATTGGTACCACCTTGGCTGGCCATACCGATCACTCGGAACAAAATTTAGAAGCACCATTGTTTTCTTTTAGGTTTGTTTTGAATATAAAAATAATCAACAATTAAACTAATAAATTTTTCATCTTGTTTTAGTTTTGGACAAACAGCTATTTTTCTTATTGGAGGACAAAAGCGTGAGGAGAAACCAACAGCATTATTTTTAGAAAGTGGCGATGTGCTGGTCATGTCCCAACAATCTCGTCTTTGTTATCATGCCGTACCTCGTGTTATGAAAGCCAGACAAGAAACTTGGAATATTTTTACATTAACAAGTCGAACGCCGGAAATAAATACAGATGCTTTACAACCGTCTAAGAAATTACGCACCGAAATAACTTGCTGGAATAATAATGAAATGGAAACCGCTTTATTGTGGTCTATGGATCCTTTGCTATATCAGCAAGTTAGCAATGAAGTGTATTGGTCACCGTTTAAGAATTATTTACATGATTCTCGTATTAATATAAATGTTAGACAAGTCCTAAATAATCAACAACAATCGCTAAGTTGTTGAAATAATTTATACATACATATTTTTTTAATTAAACGTTAAATGTACCTACATGAAACAAAACTATTAAAAACAAATATTTAATTTTATTAAAATAATTTCTTCACAATATTAATTTTCATTTTCGAAAAACTTTGAACTGTACCATAGACAACATATAGGGACGATATAAATGTTGTGTATGCGTAGGCAATAAATGACAGAGGCCCAAGAAATCACACGCTACGGTTCCGAAAACCAAAGGCCAAAATAAAATACCCAAAGATGTTTTTTGAACTGATGAGGGCTGAGTTAAGGACTTATTATAGAAAATTATAATGTATTGCAAAGAAAAAAAAAAAAAAAAGATAAAATATTTATTACCTCATTAATAGTTTCTGTCATTTTATGATGAGTATGCAGCTGTTTGTTTGGAAAAAGGAAAAATCTATAAGAAATTTTTATTTTAATAACAGAGTTTTGTTTTTATTCAGAACTTTTACAAATGTCTCTTTGATTATGTGCGTCGTATAAGTAGTAAGTAGGGTTGGCAAACCAAATAAACCAAAATCATAAATTATATCATAATTTTAATACTATGTACATTAGGCTCTACCAAAATCTATCGACTTTTGACCGTAACTCCCCCTAGAATTGTTCATTGGACTGTAAAAAGGTACTGTTTGAAACATTAGTAAAATCGGATATCGTTAACCCGTGTCGCATCGGACCTCAATTTGAAAGGTGCGTTTATATGGGGAAAATATAGCCTTTTTACAGTTTTTAGACAAATTTTTGTTATTAAATACTTTGCTTTGTGACAAAATGTAAAATATTCATAATCTATAACATAATTAATTAACAAACAATATATAAGGAGAAAAAAACGGTTAAAAAATGTTTAGTTATTACGAATTCCATAGACTAGCAATGTGTTTTAGACCACTTATATAAGGAGGAAAGAAAATTTTAATTTTTTGAGAAATGTTTAAATAAAATGCTATTTTTAATTAACTTTGGGCCCTATTACTGAAAAATAGGTCATTGTTGCTGTAGGATTATCCAAATCCCTTTCCACACTTGGTTCAAAAATGTAGATTTTTTTTCAAAATTCCAAATCAAACTTAGTTAAACAAATTGCAAAACAGTTGAAATAAAACTATGCAGATTTAGAGACAACACCACAGGAAATAAGATTGAAGAAGAATTGCGTCAACATCTTATATGATTTAGCCGTATTTTATTTATTTTTTTTTAACTGGTATTTAGACTAAACAAAATTACTTCACAATAAGATAAATCATATCTCAGAAAATTTATTTAGAAGATTTTAAGAAAATTGGATAAGGATAACCTTCAAAAAATGTAGGTTAAAGGTCAAAATTTTATATAGTTAAAATTTTCAAGGAAAACATCTCGAAAAATGAATTGTTTTATCTAGTTTTGATGCAATGATTTCATTAATGACTTAACAATGACTAATTATGGTTTAAATTTAATTATGTATTTATTTATTTTATTTTATTTTATTTTATTAATTTATTCAAGTAAAATAAAGCCTTCAAGGCCAAAAAATACATTTTACTTACCTCAGGTCTACAACTCAGATTAACGCTGATATAATATGTGAGATAACGCCGGCAGACGAGAGTAACCATTTTGTTTATATTATGTTAAATATTAAATAAGGGGTACACGTATTCTAATAAATCCTATAAGATATTATTATTTTCAATCAGTTACAGAGTAAACATGTCCTTTTTATTTAAGCAATTCGCACTTTTTTAACACAATTTTTGATTTGTAACATGTAAAACAAACACTAAAAGGAAACAATTTTACAAAATAACATTGTTTTTTCAATAATTTCCAAAATACACATGTACACACACAAGTAAACTTTCGTATATGGGTATTTTTTTGACAGTTCATCTTATAAGATGCTTGTGTAGAGAAATCTCATCACAACAGTCTTATAATACATCTGATAATACTAATATTTGAATCTACATGTGAAATAATTCTCTCAGAGAGTGAATTTGACACTCTCTGACACAAAAATCTTACATATTATGTTACGTCTAGACAGGCTGTAAGCATCAAAGATGCAAACGTACGGCTGGCGACTACCAACTTTGCCGAATTTATTTAACAAGCTACACCGCCGCTGAGTTATTTGGCTGATCGGCAGCTCAACTTTAAGTCAACTTTTCCGACTCAGTCGATTTTTTACTTTTTTGTTTTCTAATGGCTAAATATTTTATGCCAGAACTAATCTAGTACCGATTATTTTTTATTCATTGAATTATAGTTTTTTTTTTTTTATCGGATTTCTGTGCAAGTGTTTAAACCAAGACGATTTTTTTAAATGTTCTTTAATAATTATTTTTTGTAGCAGGATCATGTATTTCAGCTAAGAGAAGTCGTCCGAGTCCTTTTACAGTTAAAAGGTAGTTATTTGTCCAAAACAATAACCCACCCTTCAAAACCAATATTGTTAAATGTTAAAATTAAAGCAAAAATTAAAAAAAGAATAATTTTAACTACTAAATAGTTGACAATAGAATTTTTCTATCTAAATGAATGTGTATTTTCAACACAATTTCGAAGTTTAAATTATTAAAATTTTTATAGTTCGTAAAATACTTGCGTTCTATTGTCTTTTTTTTTTAAACTTTTATAGATTTTAAGTTTATCATATGAATAATATTTCCTTTATTTTTAGTTATTTAATTTTTAAAATTTTTTTAATATTTTAATAAAATATAATAAACATAAAATTTTGTTATTCCTGGCATCACTGCCTCAAGATAAAAACATTGTGTTAATTTTTGCTTGAAAAATTAATTGAATTTTTTAATTAAAAAGTGTAAAAAAACTACTTAAATTTGCTTTAACTTTCTTTTGTTTGCCAAAGTTTGCTCAAAAAAGAAGAAAGCATTGGGGCAATAGCCCTAAATTAAAGGTGCAAAAACTATAGACGGTCCCAGCACTAGTTCCAACAGGTTTCAGCTTCTGTTTGAAGATGAAGAAGAAGAAGCAGTTGCTATCAAAGAAAAGATTCCACTAATAATTGTGGACTCTACCCACAGTTTTTCAACTGTGATCGGATTAATTGGGGATAAGTATACTTACAAACGGATGTCTATTGGTACAAAAATTATATCAAATTCGTTATCGCTGTCCAATGAAGCTTTGAGTGTTCTCAAAGACAAAAAATTCCAGTATTATACGCATGAATTAAAGGATCCAATAACCTTTAAATTGGTTTTATTTGGCCTGCCACAACTGGACACAAAGATAATTGGTGAAGAATTTGTAAGCTCGCTCAACCTAAACCCGGTAAGCATTAAGGAACTAGCAACAAAAAGATCCAGTGTAGATGACGCACTCTATCTCATTGAGTTTGATCGTCAACATGTTTCAAAAAGAGAGGTTATGAAAATAAGATATTTTTGTAATATATCTGTATATTGGAGAAAACTTCTAAAGGGCAATAAAGGTCCCACACAATGCTCTAAGTGCCCTATGTATGTAAAAATTGTAACCGTATCGTAGTGTGTTCAGCCTGTGCCGGAAACCATGAGTATGCAGTTTGTTCACTCAATAAAGGTAATAGTGATGGTAGTATAATTTATAAGTGCTACAACTGCATAAAGAAGAACTTCAAAAACGTTAACCATAGATCTGATGACCCAAAGAGCCCAAGTCGTCAAGAATATTTAGAAATTCGTCATCGAGTAACATCTAAATCTGGGACGACCAACAGAAGAACTAACGTATCATATTTTAAAGAAGACGATCATGATTTTCCTCAATTGCCAAGGTAAGAACCCCATATTAATACACGTAATTCCCGCGATTTTGGCAATTTGTATTCTGAGGTAGCTAATGGCAACAGCTACGACAATAATAACAATGATGACATTTCCAATGAAAGACTTCTGGAAATATTTTTTGATGCTGTCAATGCTTTACAAAGATGTCAAAATAAGTACGACAATCTGAGGAAGCTAAATGCAACAGCTACGACAATAATAACAATGATGACATTTCCAATGAAAGACTTCTGGAAATATTTTTTGATGCTGTCGATGCTTTGCAAAGATGTCAATATAAGTACGACAAGCTACGAGTTTTGAGTATGATGCTTAAACATGCCATATAATTTAACTTGTAGACACAATGTTCATGTTATGCATTGGAATGCCCAAGGCATAACAACTGAGTCAGCAGCTGCCCAGCTGGAATACTTTTTACACAAAAGGAAAATCGATATTCTCCTTTTAAATGAGACTGTTTTGAAACCGTAAAACAAACTTCAATTTGGTGGTTATAAAATTTATAGAGAGGATCGATCTACTCATGGCGGAGGAGTTCTAATTGCAATTAAAGGTAACATTAAGCATACGTTGTTACCAAAAATAAAATCAAGTACTGCTGAAAGTATTTCAATACAAGTTATGATTAATAGAAGGTCAGTATTATTCACTTCAGCGTATAATTATTAATAGAAGGTCAGTTATATTCACTTCAGCATATAATCCAGTTCATACTATCAATTTTAAAGCTGATTTGGATAAATTAACTTCATTTTCAAAAAACTCTTTTATTTCGGTGATCTGAATGCCCAACATAAAAATTGGAATTGTATGTCAAATAATTCGGCTGGTAATGATCTCTACTGCCACTGTCTTCAATCCAGCTACTTCATTTATTACCAAAATGGACACACTCGCTTTGGACAAAATATCAACCCCGTTCAACCGTCCACAGTAGACATTCTTTTATCTAACTCGTGCCTCCATTTTTCAAACCTTGAGACACATCCAAATGTTTTACAGTCGGACCATGTACCTATATCTTGTGTTATTTATGGCCAGGTTCAAAACATGACATATTCAGTTTCCTTGTATTATCGCGCAGACTGGTCAGCAATCAGAAATTGGGTTGAAAATGAAATTAGGTGTCAGAATATTGATAAGTTAATCTACATTTTTATTTTAAAAAATTAATATATATAGTTAAAGAAGCGTTCAATAAAATACCTGTCAGTCATAATAATTCGTGGCAACGAAAAATCTCTGAAATTAGTAAAATGTTAATTAGTCAGAGAAATAAATACAAACGTAAATTTCAAAGATGTAGCGATTTTAATTATAAAAATCAATTGAATAAACGTATTGATTTTCACCTTAATAAAGACCGCAATGAATCCTGGTCAAAATTTATTTCGAATTTGACCTCGGGCTCTAAAAAGTTTTGGAAAGTAAAAAAAGCACTAAAGGAAACAAAATGCCTTTTACTGATCTTCATGTAAACGATGAAGTTTTAAAAACTGGCAAAGAAAAGGCTAATTCAATAGCAGACGTATTTGGTAATTCACACACCATTACTTTAAATAATTATTCAACTATGGACACAGCCGTCTCAAGATTCATTATTGATCTTAACGACACAATTCTTGACAGATCTAACGTAGAGCTTACCAATTTAGATGAAGTTAAATCAATTGTACTTTTATTGAAAATAAAAAGCCCCCGGTTTAGATCGCATTAATAGCATTATCCTTAAAAAGATGCCCGATTACTTTTTTGAAACTCTATGTAAACTTTTCAACTCTTGTTTAATAGAAGGCTATTTTCCAACTATTTTTAAGAAAGCAAAAGTTATCCCAATTCCTAAGCCAGAAAAGGATCTTAAATTACCGTCTAGCTATAGACCAATCAGCATCCTAAGCCTATTAGATAAAGTATTTGAAAAAATAATTAATAAGAGAATTTTAGATTTTTCCAACCAAAATAATATTATTAACACTCAACAGTTTGGATTCCGCAAGGAGCACTCCACAGTACATCAACTATAAAGAGTCGTTAATTTTATTAAATCTAACAAAAGAAATCGTAAAAGCACTGGAGTTATTTTTCTTGACATTGAAAAAGCCTTCGATTCAATATGGCATGAAGGCCTGGCTTTTAAACTAAATTCCTTCAGTTATCCAATGTACTTGCAAAAGATAATAAAGAGTTTTTTTAGATCAGCGCTCATTTGCTGTATCTATAGATAACACGCTATCTAGTGATAGACAAATCCCTGCGGGTCTGCCGCAAGGATCGGTATTATCACCTACTCTTTATTCAATATATATTTCCGATTTTACTATTCGCAAGAATCAAGAAGTAGCTTTTTACGCTGACGACAGTGCTTTTATTTGCTGCGGTAAGGTATCAAACGCAATAATCAAAAAAATGGAAGATAGTTTAAAATCTACCAATAAATACTTTGATAAATGGAAGATAAATGTTAATGTTAGTAAAACACAAGCTATTATATTTCCATATAATAGATCACAGAAACGTATTCCTACAAAACATTTATATTCTAGGGGAGTTTTTATTCCTCTGCAGGATAGTATCAAATATCTAGGTATTATCTTAGATAAAAGAACTATCATTTAAGCAACACATACAGTATATTTGTGATAAAGCAATTAAATGTGGCCGTGCACTTTACGCCTTACTAAACAGAAGATCTAAACTTAATTTAAAAAACAAGATCCTTATTTACAAAATGTGTATTCGACCAATTATGACCTACGGATGCCAAGTCTGGTTTAATAAAGCTGCTAAAACTTACACAAGAAAATTACAGATAATACAAAATAAAAATCTGAAAATAATTCATAACCTACACCCCAGATATTCTACTGATCTACTGCATAGAAACTTTAAGCACAAAATGTTTAACTCATTTGCAAGGGAACTGACTCTGTCATTTAATGAAAAATGCGGAACGTCTACATATGAAATGATAAGAAATTTGCTAAACAATCACTAAGACTCTTTTCTACTTAGAGTTATAATTGATGGTTGTTTTTAAAATTTCTTATAACGTTTAAGTATGTACAAGGTTTTTTGACAACTTTTCCTTAACGCTGTGATATTATTAGTTTCTTTATTTAATTATTTAGATTTTAATTGTTGTAATAATTTTAAGTAAATTCTCATAACAATGTAATTATTTTATAAAGGTTTCAATAAAGTCAATAATAATAAAACTACTAAACTGCCGTTATTTGCAATCAAAGTACAGGTTTATTTAAAGGAAATAAACAACCGTTTTTAAAAGGTAAAAACGTAACTTATCTTTTTATAAGAAAACTCGTATAAATTTAATAGGCTCAGTCCTAAACCTCGGATATAAATAAATAAAACGGTTTATAAAACGGTTTTGTTAACTAAGAGAAAAATATAATGGCAAATTCAATTTTAAGAATTCCGTTATTAAATAGCAATAACTTTTCAACATGGGCTCCTCAAATGGAAGCTATTTTACATAAGTGTCGCTTATTTCGTATTGTGAGAGAAGAAGAACAAAAACCAAAATTATACCCTATTCGAGAAAATGCTACGGAAGCACAGAGAAAACTATAAGAAGAATAAAGATCAAGATGCTCGTGCGGAAATAATCGTTGCTTTGGAACCATATGTTATTAGAATGGTGAAAAATTTTAAAACTTCGTAGGAAATTTGAGGGTATCTTAAGGAAACTTATGATAGGAAGTCAACCAGAAAAAAGGCTAAATTGTTTCGGAAATTACTAAACTTGAAGGTGAGTGAAAATCAAAGTATTACTGAGTATTTAACACAATTTGATGTCATCGTATCTGACCTACGAAAGATGATAGATGATATTGATGAAGATTTTTTAACTGTTATGTTATTGGACAGTTTACCATCAAAATATGAAGCAATAAGGGTTGCATTTTATGCTGCGAGAGAATTTCCAACGCTTTATGTATTACGTTCTAGATTATTAGAAATTGGTGATAAATCCGAAGGAATTGTAAACAATTTTGAAGACAGCGCTCTAAAGGTGAACCGAAAAACTTATAACAACTTGGATGTGCAAGGTATGAATAATTTTCCTTTCAATTGTTTTAAATGTGGAAAAAAGGCCACATGGCAAAATACTGTAAAGTTAAAAATTATAAGGCAAATGAAGCGTTTGTGCAGTCTGACAACGATTCAATTCATTGTGGTAACACAGTATCCACCAGAGTATTTCATAAGAATACTCATACATTAACAGGCAGTATCCAATGGATACTTGACAGTGGAGCCTCGTCCCACATGACTTACTTAAAGTCTCAATTTATAGAAGTCGATGAATCATTTAAAGGAACTGTTCGTTTAGCAGACAATAATGATTTAGATATAAAAGGAATAGGAACCGTTCAGTTAAATATAAAAATTAACAATCAATTTAAATTGTAAATCTTCCGAAAACTTTATTCATACCTGATTTAAGAAGTAATCTTTTTTCTATTGCAAAAGCTACGGATAATGATTGTAAAGTAGAAATTTTTTCAGATGAAGCTCTAGTTTTCAAAAATAACAATATTCTGATATACTCTGAAAAGAAAAATGGTTTATATTGTATTGAATCTTTTCCTGAAATTAAAAATATAATAAGTGAAACAAATGATAAAGAATTTTATTTGTGGCACAAACGTTACGGGTATTTAAATTCATCAGATTTAAGGAAACTTGTAATAGAAAATACGGTTGTTGGTCTACCAAGTTTCCATAAACAAAATATAAATTGCATTAACTGCATTCGAGGTAAACAAATAAGAAAATCATTTTCTAAAAAGAAAAAGAATGAAAAATCTAATAATGAATTAGAATTGTATTAGAATTAGTACATACAGATTTATGTGGTCCAATGTGGGTGGAATCAATGAGTAAGAAACTTTACTTTGCCACTTTTATAGACGATTTTACAAGAAAAGTATATGTATATTTTTTTGAGAAAAAAGAGCGAATATCTTGAAATTTTTAAAGAGTATAAGAAAGAAGAAGAGCTAAAAACAGTACAAAAGATTAAAAATATCAGATCTGATAATGCATCAGAGTTAAGAAGCTATGAATTTAGTTGTTTTTTGAAAGAATGTGGCATTAAACATCAATTCAGTGTTCAATATACTCCACAACAAAATGGTGTAGCCAAACGAATGAATCGTACCCTTGTAGAAATGGCTAGAACTATTATGATAGAGGCAAAATAACCTGAATTTTTGTGGGCCGAATTGATTATGACAGCTTCGTACATTAGAAAATTATGCCCAAGTAAATTAAATAACAATAAAACCCCTGAGGAACTATGGTCAGGTAAGAAGCCTGTTGTAAATTATTTAAGACAAATTGGAAGTAAAGCGTTTGTCCTAAATAAAAAATAAGGAAAATCGAAGTGGATTCTATGAATTTAATTGGAATATAATTAATCCATGTCAAAATAAAGATGATGTAGACAACTTCAACACAATTAGAAAATAATTCTAATAATGAAAGTACCTTAAATCTGACGTAGTTCGAGAATTATTTGACAAGTGATGAGGAAGAGAAAATTGATGAAGATTTAAATCATCCAGAACCAAGTACTTCAATCAAAGAGCGTTTGAGATCATGGACGTTGTTTAAAAACAGGGGAGAAGCACACTCTATCACTCATGAAGAACACGAAGAAAATGCCAAAAACTTTAAAGAAATGCTTATGTCAAAAAATGTTGAAGATTGGAAATGTGCTGTAGAAAAGGAATATACCTCTTTAATTAAAAATCAGACTTAGGAACTAGTAGATTTACCAAAGGGAAGAACGACAGTCGGCTGCAAGTGGATTTTAAAACAAAATTGACACCAGATGAAAAAGTAGACAAACGAAAAGCACGATTAGTACCAAAAGGCTACAGTCAGAAATATGGAATCGATTATACCGATACTTTGGCTCCTGTAGTGAGACAAACTTCTTTACGACTAGTTTATGCGCTTTCAATTGAGAACGATTTAAAATTAAAACAGTTGACTGTTTCTACAGCCTTCCTTAATGGCGATTTAAATGAGGAGATCTATATGGACCAGCCCGAAGAATTTATAACAAAAACTACAGCAAATAAAGTATGCCGGTTGAAAAAGTAAAGTAAGTAAGAGGTATAAGAAAATTGATGAAGTGTTAAAAATGTTTAATTTAACAAACTCTAAATATGACCAACGTATATATTACATGAAAAATTCTACAAATATTTTAATAGTAACGCTATACGTAGACGATATAATAATATACAGCAACAGTGAAGAATTAATAAATAAGTTAACAAAACTATTATCGGATAACTTTGAAATTCGTGATCTTAAGGAACCAAAACACTGCATAGAATTAGAAATTGCTAAAGAACATGGATCACTATCTATATGCAAAATTTGATATATCGAGAGCATTATTGAAAAATATGCTTTATCAAATGCAAAGTCAGTTAAAATTCCAATGCAGCCAAAAGCAAATCTGGAAAAAGAACAGAAAATTACAGGAGAAGGAGAAAAAGTGGATAAAACTAAATAACAAGAAATTATTGGTTCTTTATTGCACCTATCAGTTTTCAGTAGACCAGATATATGTTGCAGCGTTAATAAATTATCTCAGTTTTGCCAGGATCCCAGAAAGCAACATTTGAATGCGGCACTTTATATAATTAGATATTTAAAGGAAACAAAAGATTTGAAGTTTGTGTACAAGAAAACTTCATTACCCTTAATTGGCTCTGCAGATGCGAACTGGGCGGAAGATATTCACGATCGAAAATCTCAATCCGATTTCTGCTTCATTCTCGCTGGTGCAGTTATTTCATGGGAATCACGTAAACAAAATGTTGTTGCTACTTCCAGTGCAGAATCGGAATATATAGCATTAGCAGAATCAGCAAAAGAGTCAATGTATTTGCGATATCTTCTCGAAGAACTTGGGTTTCCTCCTAGTGGTCCTACAACAATTATGAGTGACTCTCTAAGTGCCCAACATATGGCAAACTTTGGTGGACACCATTCAAGAACCAAACACATTCATTATAGATATCACTTTATTCGTGATGCAGTTGAAAATAAAACAGTTAACATAAATTATGTTCCAACAGAAAGCATGGTTGCAGATGTTTTAACCAAGTCTCTACCAAGAATCAAACATCAATTTTGTATTCAAAAGATGGGTACGACATTCAAAAGCAATAATCGTTGAGGAGGAGTGTTGGAAAATAACTTTATTGCTTTATACTTGTTATTTTAAAATATATTGTTCATTGAATATTCTGTTTTTTTGTTCTAATATTTTTTTATTTTTCATTTTAATTGTGTAAGTCGTTCAATAAATACATATTTTTAACTTATCTTTTTATAAGAAAGCTCGTACAAATTTAATAGTATGTCCCGAAATTTTGAGGGTGCTCCCGAATGAGCAAATCTCCGATCCACATTGAATTTTTTTCGATTAAAAATGAGAGGTGCTTTGTAGCAGTGTATTTTTTTATTGAGAAATTATTTATACTTATTTAAATATTTTATTTAATGTTTTGATTAAGTACAAGTCACTGCAATTTCTTATATTTCAATATATGTTTATTTTAAATTACATTGTTTAACGTTAAATTATGTATATTGTTATATAAAATACCCGAACTCAAAATATGCAGTTTTTTCATATTTTCAATTCATATTTGCGTTGAGAATCGCGTAATTTGTGGTTAAATATTAAAAGAATTCCTTATTCAAGTGACACACGAAAAAGTACCACAGAAATACATGTCTTTAAATAAATGCATAATTTTAGTATAACAAAATATGTATATTTTTTTTATTTTTATTTCTTCAGGAAACTAAAGCCAGCCAACACTTGGATATTTGGTTGCGCAAAAAATTATTTTTTTCTGAACTTTAGTTTAGAAAATATACTTAATTAAAGTTTAAAAAAATGTGATTCCTTATTCAAGTGGCAGGCAGTGTATATGTAATTATCAATATATCAAAATCATTAATTGTTTTGCTTTATTCATAGGGTAAAATCTAAACTTAAAATTTTCCATATCTACATTATATTTGACCTCAAGGATATACCTCAAATTTAGAAAAATGTTTGTGTGCCCTACTTATATCTATGTATCAAGCATGTGAGAAGAAAATCAATAATTTACTTTAAATAATTTTGACATTTATTGAAAAAGTTCATTAACTTACTAAAAATAATGCGAGTAATTCATGTTGTTCACCTCTAATTCATCCTTAAAATTAATAAAAAAAAAAAATCAAAAAGATAAAAATTTGATTTTACAGTTACACAATTTGGCCTTATACAGTTTGGTTTGTCATCAAACCAATCAAGTAAGAAAATAAAAATTAAGTATTTTATTAATTATTAATTGTAAAAAATATAGAGTAATTGCCCAGCAAAAACTTTTTGGTTTCCTATAATGGCAACTACTTATTAAAGTAGTTTCTCGGTAATGAGGCGTCATTATTATTTGCCTACTCTGTATTACATAAATAAGTACTCAATAGTATAATAGGACAGTAATATTACAATCACGTGGATCAGTTGGCTATAGCGCTGGGTTAGCAACCAGAAGGTTGTTGGTTCAACCCCATTCAGAAGCTGTTAGTTTTTTATTACAAAATGTCTAAAAAGATATTTTGAACTAAAAAGGGTTAGAATGCTATGTGCAAGATGGTGTACTGAGGAAGATGTTAGTCATTAAAAACGAATGGTTAGTGTGTGTCCAAGTTCGAGTCTCACTGACGGCAAACATTTTTTTTGTTTTTTTATTTATTTTTTTTTTTCGTTTAGGTACATATTTTTGAGTACCCCTAGAGTCAAAAAATAACTACATGAATTTGTGGACAAGTCGAACAAAAATAACTAGTTATTCAGGCAAAAAATAAGTAGATTATTTTTGTTTCCAATTATACCTGCTAGCTTACCAGGAAAGCAAAGTTTTTGCTGGGAATCCACACAAAATCAAAATTATAATGTCCAAGTAAATTTTGTAAAAAAAAACATTACTTCATAGATTTAAAGATAAATTAATATTAAATATTAGGGATACGATCTCTGTGAGACCTAGAGATAAATCCTATAGAATAAAAATTTCCTAAGCGCATATAAAAGATGAAATTTAGTACATGTATCATATGAAAAAAAAATATATATAAATGAATTATTAAATGTAGTCCACTCCAAGGAATTAATAAAAATGTGGCACATGTATGTATATGATATGTAATTTTCTGGTAGATTTTTTTAGAAAAAAAAAAAAAAAGAAAATAAATAAATAAAATAAAATGCTTAATCGGCTAATCACATGCTATGAAAGATGTACGTACTTACCATAACATTTTTTGCAGTTATCAAAAATGTTTAAAACTTGATGAATTTAAGAATACAAATTTAATTTAATCTAATACAAATTGAATGGTTGAATTTTTTTTTTTTTTTTTTCAATTATTATTGGTTCGAATTTAAACAAAATTTAATCAAATTGTTTAATCAACTAATTAACACAAATGAATTAGTTCCATTATATTATAAACAGAGCAACCAAAAATATAGTCTAAAAAAGTGTTTTATGCACATAAAAAGTGCTTTTAAAAAACGGAAAATATGGCCTTAAAATTAAAAAATATGCAGTTGAAATGTTATTTGTTTTTGGCTAAAATTTAAATTATCTGCTATTCCTGGTACAAATAACTTTATTTTTATTAGAAATTGCTAAACAAATATTCAAAACTAAATACATTGCATCAACAAATTACAATTATAATATGAGAATTATTAGGGAATCGGAATTGAAAACGTAAAAAAAAAAATTAAATTATGTAAAATTTTTAATATAATACATATATGCAAAATTATGCTCTTAAGTATAAAATAACTAAAAATATGTCATTTAAATTGCTAAAATATGCTATTAAATTTCTATAAAAATATGGAAACTATGCTTGTAAGACCAAAATATGATAAAATATGTTGTTATTACCAAAATATTCAAAAATTTGCTGTAATAAATCGAAAGAAATAAAACATCAAATTATTTTAAAAATTCGTATGTAAATGTAATTTTATTAGCACATTTGAATGTTTTTAATTTTTTTTTATGAAACCTTCCTGTTAATAACAAAAACAAATAATTTTTATTCATTTTTGTTAAAATTTTTTATTGTATATTTTTATTTTTTAATTATTTGATAATTTACATAATCTGCACGAAGAAATATTCTGGGCTATTTGTGCAAGAAGAAGAACATTATCTTATCAAAGTAGCTCTCATTTTCCTAATTCTCATATACGGGAACGCTTTTCGGTAACATTGGTATCCCGTGTGCTCCCTATTTAGGGAACAAAGCTGTTATATATATATATATATATATATATATATATATATATATATATATATATATATATATATATATATATATATATATGTTATATATATATGATGTTATAATCGCAGTTTATATGATAACGTTTTCGCTATTATATCGTTCTATTGTTTATTAAGTTTGATGTATATTATTATATATGTTTTTAAGGAATGAGTACGTTAAATTTAGAAAAGTAAATTAAAGAATTAAGTTTATCGAACATTTGTTTCAAAACTATTTTTAATAAATACAAAATAAATATAAACATTTTTAATTTAATACTGTAACAAAGTTAATAGTAACAGCTATTTAAACTTTGTTACATACCTATAATATTTATATTTATTATTATGTTCTTTTATATATCTGCACCCCATTAACATTTCACTGCTTTGCTCGTCTGTAACTACATTTGTTTACACCAATACATTAACGTATTTACTTTAGCTACCAACCATCATATGTTAGAGGGAATTAACAATTCTCATTTAGTTTATTTGATTTTTCACATAAGTATTCTAAGGTTGGTTGAAGTAGTTGCGATTCGAGCGCTCTAGAATTTGCCACAAACTAAGACAGCTGATCTTACGATATAATCTGCCTTGTTCCCAAGACATCTGATATTGTGAAATCAGTCACTGTTTCTCTGATACTCGGAGCAATTCCGAGGGCGTCAGGGCGATACCTTGCACAGCGACTTCGGTTGACTGTTTCGGTCACAGCGGCTTCGGCTGACTGTTTTGGCACAGCGACTACAGTTGTCGGGTTCGGCACAGCAACTTCGGTTAACTGTTTCGGCACGGCAACCTCGGTTGACTGTTTTGGCACAGCGGCTTCGGCTGACTGTTTTGGCACAGCGGCTTCGGCTGACTGTTTAGGCACAGCGGTTTCGGCTGACTGTTTTGGCACAGCGGCTTCGGCTGACCGTTTTGGCACAGCGGCTTCGGCTGACCGTTTTGGCACAGCGGCTTCGGCTGACTGTTTTGGCACAGCGGCTTCGGCTGACTGTTTCTCTTAGATTAAGTCTGAATTTGTAACCTAGATTTAAGGAATTGTATTATTTAAATTAGTATTCGTAAGATAGCTTTAAGTATCATAAACGATCCGGCGTAATACCCGAGAGAACCGAATCTTCGATCCAGCATCTACCAGTAATAGAACCCGATTCACCCGAGAAGTACCCGACTGAATCCCTGCGTATCATCGTGCCGCCGAATCTCCGATCCAGCATCTACCAGTAATAGAGCCGATTTACCTGCGAAGTACCCGACTAAATCCCTGCGTAAGATATCTTTAAGTATCGTAAACGATCCGGCGTACTGCATAATACCCGAGGGAGCCGAATCTTCGATCCAGCATCTACCAGTAATAGAGCCCGATTTACCTGCGAAGTACCCGACTAAATCCCTTCGTATCATCGTACTGCCGAATCTCCGATCCAGCATCTACCAGTAATAAACCCGATTCACCTGAGAAGTACCCGACTGAATTCCTGCGTATCATCGTGCTGCTAGTAATTTATCTAACACAAAATATTTATAAATACTACCGATAACCGAAACATTGAATTATTAAATAAAGATATACTGTATATTCGAACCCCGGAAAGGGTAAACAAATTGTGTTCTCACTTAAGGTTCGTGGATCCCGTAAGTCGACCCTGGACGCAACTGAACTACCTCAGCCGACGACAAAACCACGTTACAATACCCAGAAATATTTTAATATCCAAAAGCATTGCAGATAAATATTTCTATTGTAGGGAAGATTTTGCACGAAAAACAAACTTTCTCTCTCAGATGTTTAAAGAAAATTAAAATTTAATTAACTCTTTCATCATAATTCTTATTGTATTTTCCGAGCTAAATTAAATAAAAAAAAAAAAAAAAAAATACTTTTTATATTCAATCCATTTTACTATGTTGCAATCAATCCGGATTATAGAAATAACATTCGGTTTACCGAACAATTCGTATTAACGAGTTTATGCTGCACATAATATATATTCAATGATATCTAGAAAAAAATGTATAACGTAAGACATTCAGCAAATATATCGACTAACATCTTGTCAAATTTCCCAAATAGGTAATTCAAAAAGGAAAGTTATTTGATTTTAATAGAGATTATCTATGAAACATACATAAGTATGAATATAACTAACACGAATAATTTTCGGAAAAGGTCCAATGCTTATTCATTTATTTGTATCACTAGCTATTTTTACTTTTTTAAAAAATATGAAAATAAAACCTAATTTAAGTTCGTGTTACGCCTATTATCTATCATACTTATATTTCCGATCAGTGGTTATCGTTTAGAATCAAGGATAGTAAATGCGATTTTCATTATTGTGTTAAATTTAATAAAAAAAAAAAAATGTACTTTTCGGGCCGTAATTGTATTAAAATGGTAATAGTTTCTTCTGTAGAAAACTTTAAAATATGTTTTGACCTAAATATAATATTTTTCGGAAATTTCCATTCAGTTCTTAAACAAATTTTCATATTAGCAGATATTGTTCAAGTTGGACATAAAAAGTTTTAAAAAGGTAATGTTTGACCATACCGCAAGTTTCAAAATCGATAATAGTGTTAAATGAAGATTTAACAACAGAAAGAATACTTGTATCGGGTTCTTAAAAAATATCTAATCCAAAGCAAATAATAATATTCAGATTTGTATGAGTTCGATTTAAAAGATGGTTCTAAAAGTTTCATCAAAAGTTGTGAACTAAAAACTCAATAAGAAATGAAGCTTCGAAGGAAGTAAGTAAAGTAGAAAGAATGAAAAGTAAAATATCGCTTCAACAAAAATAGTTTATTCTAGTGTGTCGTAGTAAGGCTTATTTCGAAGCATGTGTTTTTTTTTTTGCTAAATCGAAAAAACCTGAACATTTTTAATGATAAAGAAAAGCTTATAAACACATTAATTACTATTCTAAAATGTTTTTTAATCCAACCAATAATTTTATTAAGAGAGACAATAAATTGTACTAAAAAAAATTTGACAAACCAAAGCCTAACCACAAATTTAAACAGCCATAACATGAAAAGCTTTCACTAATTGCATAATTGGATGAAAAATATACTTCTTTATGACCATAAGAACTCACATGTGCAAAAAAAAACGTATTTTGATTTAAAAACATATTTTTAAGTACTCATCCTAAATATTAAAAACTGATTATTTTGACCTGCATAACCTATGATTCTGAAAAGGTTAAACTTTTTAAAAATGTAAATACTACAGGATCAAGTGAATGGATGCTTTAATAAATATCTAACCAAGTATTCCAACATTCATGTCATGACGAAATAAATCAAAGATTCTTTTTTTTTTTTATATTTCTTTTTTATTTTCAACACAAAAATAACAATTAGTGTTTATTTTTGCACTTACACATCTTTTAAACGTTTCTTTATTTGTTTTATTTTGAAATTTTTTTAAAGATTTAAAATGTTCTTATATAACTATCAAAATTAAAAAATCTAAATCACAATTAAATTGGAATTTAGAAATAGTATAAATATTTAGGTTATTCTTTCATAAAGGTGCTTAGTTACAGGGATTTTGACATCCAAAATAATTTTCTTATTTTTTGGAAATTGTGGTATTTGCTTTTGTAAAAAAAAACTTGCATGAGTTTTATTTATGAAAAATGTTATTTTTATTTACTTTATTAAAAAATCTTGATTTTAAATAAAAAATAATTTTAATTTATATTTGTGTTAAAAAATGAATTAATGAATTTTTATTTTAAAAGATCACACATTTTTGAATGTTTTTTTATTTTTACAGTTTTATATTCGTTGAAAATATTTTATTTTCAAATATATATTTGTTTTTGAATTTTTTTTTTTTTTTTTTGCTTTTGAGCTAATTCTTTCATATAAATATTTAACATATACAAAAAAAAGGTGTTTTCTCATAGCTAACTATATTTTTTAATTGTGAAAAATTATCACCTACTGGAATAATTACATAGAAAGTTGAAAGGCGTTATTGATATTTTATTTTGTTATTCTTTCATTTGCGTTACACATTTTCTCTCTTTGGCTACGGAGTTTACGCTTTGGTAAATCACGTTTTTTTAACACTTACATAATTAGGTTACCGTAGAAAGGAAATACATTATTAAGGGCCCTCATGAAAACACACAAAATCCTCGCAGACTGTGCAAGTCTGCACACTTGCAAATGAATTGCCAAAAATTTTATAGAAAACCACTTGGAACAACACTTATAAATTTGAGTGACTATTTTGCGCTGTTTAATTTTGCTGTCTTTTGTTTATACATATTTAATTATAATGAAATCATTGCATGTAAATATCATTGATTTTAACAAAAATTTTCAATTATTTACCATGTTTTCTTATCTTTAATATTGCACAACATTTAAATGAGTACCCTTAATGTTTTGACAGTTCTAACTTCAGTTGTTTTGGACTAACTAAAGTTAATGAATTTTGTATCTAAAAATTTTAACCAACAAAAAAAAAAAAAAAAAAAAAAAAAAAAAAACTAAACCTTATAAATCAAATACAAACTTTCATAACGATTGAAACTAATTTTTGAATATTAAACCTGATACAGTTTTCTTATAAAAAAGCAATTTTTTGATGCTTTGTTACAAAGTTTTTTAAAAAGACATTTATAAAAAACTGCCAAAATTTATCGATCCTGGCAAATTCATTTTAAGCGGGCTCTATACACTTTACTGTTGTTTCCGAAGAGCTTTTGAATGTACTTGGAAATTTAAGAATTTAATTATTTCCTTTTTACTTTCAGCGATTTACCACAAAATTTTCCTCTTCAAGAAATCCTTAGTTAATATACATACATACATACATACATACAACATACATACATATAAAAAAATAACAAATATTTTTTTCTTGTTGATTTCTTTTTATATTTTCATTTTGATAAATATTTTGGTTTTCTTTAGTTTTTTTGTTTTGAATTTATTTAAATTAAATTTAAATTATAATTATAACAAAGAGCATATAATTACATAACTATTTAATTAATTATGCATAATATTAAAAAAAATCTATGTTGTTTAAACACTCCTCTTTCTTCTTACATATCTCCTTTTGTCTCTTAAACATGTTAAACATTTCTCTTTTAAAAAATGTTACTAGCAATATTTTTTCCAAGTAATTTAAGGAGTTTGTATGTAATTTAAAATTGCCTTAATTTGTTTGTTTTTTTTTTAATCTAGAAATTTATATAAAAAACAATAGATTTTCTTTAGAAAAATTTACAAAATATGTTTTTGCGTTTTTAAAAGTTAATTACAGTACATTGTTTTCGTAACATAAAAACTTAAATAAAATTTTTTTCTACATTAAATATTTTTGTTTTTATTTCTTCTCTCATTAAACTTTTTGGAAAACAAAAAGTTTTTAGTATTGGTTTTTAATTAAAATTTAGTTTTGAGCCTAAAAATATTTTATTTATATGTAATATGTTTTTTTTTTATAACAATAAACATTTTTTCTCTTTCTCCTTCGTAATTTTAATAACAAAATAAAAATATACAAAATGAATAAGAATATAGAGAAAAATTATAGACAACATTTAAGTTGAATAAATCTTCTTAAATGTCAAGCAATTACGAGTTATACAATCTTTGAGATATAAAGACGCGTTAACATCAACATGCAGATTAATTAACAGCAGCTTAAACTTCATAAATTTTATTTTCATTAAATGAAGTTTAAGAGGTTCTTTTATAATTATTAGCTCTGGTACAGTACTTGTCAAACTTGCAAGTTTTAGTCAGAATTTGCAGGAAAGTTTTCCTGAATATGTATGTATTTTGTTTTTCTGACAATTTCTGACTAATTCTGACAAAAACCTGTAAATTTGACGATTACTGGAATAGAGCTATTATTTTTTAAATTTAAAGTTGACTTTTTTAGTTTTTAATATATACAATTTGTTTAAATAAATTATTTTATTTTATATTATATTGTTTGTGTAGATTTCTTGTGTAGCTTTTAAGTTTCTGTTCTGTTGTTTTTAAGACAATGAGTTGTTTGTATTATTTTTTAAATTAAACTTCTAATCAGGTTCACAATCGTTTGTAGCCGAGGTAGTGGGTCGTATGCATGAAGCGGTAGGGGTTGTACAGACAACTACAACCTCGTGCTTTTGATCCTCCACCAGAGCTTTACGTAAAAGCAATGACTTTCTAACATCTAGAAAACGACCATTGCCTAAAGTTATAACAGAAGATGTGGCGGCTGCTGCTGCTACTGAAGAAGTGCTGGGCTCAATGACCAATAATTCTTCTTCTTGCTCGTATTCTTCACCAACAACTGCGTGTTCTACAGCAATCAATTGCTGTTTTACCTCAATATTTTTATTAACTATTAATTCAATATTTTGCTCTAACCCCTCCATATTTGTTGCGCCGACATGAGCATCATCATTATCATTCTCATCACCGTCTTCTTCAATAACTTTAACAATGGTTTCGTGTTCTAGATTTGGAGGTTTTTCTCAATCATTTTTGGTTTGACAGTAAAGCTCCTTGAGCGATTTAAGCTCTTCAATAAGAGCTTTATTTTGGTTTTCCAGCACCGCCACACGATTTTCCAGGCACTTGATATATTCCTTCTTTTTTCGACGACATTCACGGGCTGCTTCTCGATTTTTCTGCAAACGTATTTCACGTTTTCTCGTCTGATCCTCGGCAATTACATTGTTGTCTGTAATCACAAAAAATTTCACAAAATAATTGAATAAAATTATTTGCAGAATTTAATCAAAACTTAATATTTACTAGGATTATATGGCATCCTATTGGATAAATAAAATGCTGACGTGTTCTCTGGCGGTAAATGTATTAGGGAACCAGTTGGGGGTCCTGCAGAACCAGGTGCCAAGGCGGGTAAACCAACTTCTGACATTGACATATTTGTTCCAGCTTAATATTCATTCATTCAATCATTCATTTTTCATAATAATTTAGGTTCATTTAAAATGTAAGAGTGTTTCAGAGTTTTAAATGTTTGTTTAAAGTGTTTATTGTTGTTGAGTTTTTCATAAATCCCATTAAAAAAAGTTGGTTTGGAAAATAAATAAAAAAAGAAGAACATAAAATTTATAAATTACATTTTTCGTTTTTGTTTGATTTGTTCTTTTTAATTGTCAATTAGTACGACTAATGGTGGTTGGTAGTAGTACATAAGTAGTTAGTAGTAATATAAACATTAAATTGTTTAAATGTATTTTATTATTTTATTTTTATAATAAGAATAATGAGTAGAAGCGTTTTGATGTTAATAATTTTTGTAATAGATTTTTGTAATGCCCAACAACAAATATACAGACAAATGTTTACATTCAATTTTGATGTTTCTTAAGGATTTTGGTATGTAGTTAAAGTAAGTAGTTGTGGTAGTGGTGGTGGTGGTAGTACAATTTAACATTTAAATGAGTTTTGATTTCATTTTATAATAAATAATTGATTTTGTTCATTTTATTGGTATAAACACATTTAATGAGTTACGAGTATAATAGTTATAAAGAGCACATAATGTGAAGTAATTAAATGTGTGCAAATAAAGGATTTTGTTCCTAAATCCTCTAAGAAAAAGCTGTGTTTCCATTTTTCCACTTGTTAATGTGATTTTTAATGTTTTAAATGTGTTTTATGTGTATTTAATTAACGAATATGTAGTATGAATGTTTTTGAAACGAGTACTCTTACATTTTATAAAAATAAAATAAACTAAATAAATGATGAATGTTGAAGAAGTAATACCTTTTTTTTCTTATCTGGCAAATTTCAAAAAGTTCTAGTCGAAAATTTCTAACAAGGGTTTTTGGAATTGTTTTTCTAGTATTTTGTAAATTTTACGAAAAATTAACTAATTTGAAAAACATTTTTCTTACGTTATGAATAAAAAATTAAATAACAATTCATAATGAAATAATCAAAAATTCACTTTGCCTCACATTTCTATTTCTATTCATTCATTCTTGCATATTAATCAATATGCAAAATGATTTTAAATGCGTCTAAGAAGTTAAAATAAATCCTCAATTTGTTCCAAATCAAATTGTGATATTGCCAATATTTGGAATAATTAAAAAAAATCTTGTACGAATGATTGTATTTTCCTATAACATTTTATAATTTTACCAACTGAATGCAACAAGCTAAAGCAATGACAAATTAATTTAGTAAAAATAGATTTAGATTATACAATTAAGCGTCAGAGAACTCGCAGCCATAACATGATGTGTAATAAGACATCCATTCCTATAAATGTCTATAAATGATTTTTTATAATAAACGAAATTATCTTACAAACTAATGAAACCATTTCGAATCAAAGAATTAAAAATTTCATTTCATACGACTACTCCGAACTGGGTTTTTAGTTACATTTTATTAATGTTTAAAAATTCAGAAAAAATCGTTTCGAAATACATAAATTTAGAAATTTTTATTCTTAAATTGAAATGGTAATATTGTTATACAAAATGGTTATGATTAATTACAAATGAACGTAAATGATTTAAAAGTAGGTAATTAAAAACAAATGATTTGATTTTTTGTTGATATTTATAAAACTTTAAACTGAAGTAACAATAATGAAATGAATAAACATTTAACGCCAATATAACAATAATACAACAGTGGTAGTGTAAGTGGTATTAAGAAAAAATAAATAAATAAATCAGAACTAAGAAACGAACTTAACGCAATAATAAAAATAATATGTTTAAGACACATACATGATTTATTTAAAATATTTAACAAATAAAATAATTACCTGTTATATCGGGACCACTAATTTCCGAATAGATTTTGTTGTACGAAGGTCTTCGTGTAAGTTCTCTTCGGCCGCGAGGAGAATCCTCATCTGTGAAACTATCTTCACTGTTTGTGTCGAGGTGGTGCGTGTTTGGTTCAGGTTTTATCTTGCATTGAAAGTGTGGAGGAAGCTAATTTTAGCAATTTTTTTGGGTTTGTTGAGTTATGGTGAAAATTATGAAATTTTAGTTTGAAAATAAAAATTTTTAATTAAAAATAAAAATAGGAGAAAATAAACGTACACATTTAAATAATGCTTCTGGCATAGATAATAAGTACGGGGAAAAACCTAACCTGATTTCAATAGGGATTCGTGTGGAGAAATTTGACGATATTCGTAACTTGTATTAAATTAATTTTTATTTATATACATATTTATATATTTAAAATTTTCGGTAAATTTTTTTTCCTAATAGAAAAATTTTGATAAATTTTCTATTTATAGATAATTTTCGATAAATCTTCTTTTTATAGAATTAATTCGACAAATGACCAATTTTTTATTTTATTTGTTTCTTACAGGCTAGCATACATATTCTTAAAACTATTTACAATAAAATGTTTTTAATAATCATTCAATAATAAAGTCTTATTATTTAACTATGTTACAAATATTCCTCATAATGCGAATTGGATTTTCTGAAAAATCAATATATGAATAAAAACTGCATATACGTTCGAAAATATTTGATTTTTAAAGGGGTATAATTTCTAGTTGGACGATTTATGATTACGAATTCGATCTTACGAATTAATTGAACCGTTTACTAAATTAATTACAAATGAAATAATATTCATATATTTTCTCATACTTTCAAGAGTAGGGAGATCAATAAGCTGTAATCGACTTTCATATGATGGTAAATTAATATTAGGATTCCATGGAAGATTACGAAGACAAAATAGTTATTTCGTATTGAGAATCCTAGACCAAGCAAGCATATTCCAGGATTGGTCTTACAAAAGATGTGAATAATTGTAAGGATTATTAAATTCTCTTCCCCAGCGCTTGAGGAAATCTAGAACTCCTTTTGCCTTATTAACGATTTGAGAAACGTGGGAATTAAAGGATAGTTTACGATCAAGCAATACACCCTAGAATTCTTAATGCGAGCTGATAAATCATTTATAAATATTAGGAGTTATAAGGGGCCGAGATGATTATCTTGCGAAACATCGGATAAAACAAAAATATATATTCTCTAAATAATACACATTGATATCTATTTTTAAGATATGTAGAAATCCATTTAAGGAAAAACAATAGGAGAACGTGATTTACTTTATCGAAAGCTTTACTGAAATCGGTATATATTATCTGTCTGTAAACCGGAATCAAATGTAGTTATAAATGAGGTTGATAACTTCAGAAGGGGAAAGATAATAAACAACTTGATGCGAAAGGATTTCAGTAACTGTCTTTTCGAAAAGTTTTGGAATAGCACTAAATTTAGCAATACCTCTATAGTTGTAAATGTTGGATCTGTTTCCGGATTTAAACAAAACTATAATATAAGATTTTCTCCAAACTTCAGGAAAATAACCACTAAATATTGAAATAATGAATAGGTAGGTCATTGCAGATATAAGAGAATGTAAAAATTTTGTAGGAACGCAGCTTGGAACACAGTCAGGTCCATATTGTAAAAATGAAAATTTATACATTTATACATTTGAAAAAATATACCCCCTGTTTTTATAAAACGACCGAAAAATTCGTTTCGACAAATTGTATGGAAAACAACAAATACAAACATATAAATTGTCGAAACGAATTTTTCGTTCGTTTTATAAAAACAGGGGGATAGAACAAGTTTTAATGCTTAAGAAATTATGCTTAAATATTATGAACTGAAGTCAATGAAAGTAAAATTTTATATTTATGAACAAACTGTTTTCTAACCCAAGAACCGTTGGTACGATTTAGATAAATTAAACAACAAAAGATTCTTCAAAATGTTGAAGAATTTTTTTCCTTAAAGGAAATGAATATGGCAAAATGTTCAGTTTTTTATCCTTTATCATAAAGTTGGTAATGCTACGAATAAAATAATAACATCAAAATTAATACACAAATCTTGATAGGTGAACTATATGGAATTTGATGTGCTTCTGTTTTCACAATTTTGGTCTGCTTCTTTTAGTGTTTCATCTATCGAAATCGGATAAACCGATATATTAGACATATCCATACAAAAAATCAGCACCTGATAGAAAAAAAACTGAAAGCAGATTCGTGTTTAGAACTCTAAATTTCATATAGTCGACGTATTATTGTTTAAGGGAGGATTGACCAGTGATCTATTTATAGATAATTTTCCAATAGAAATTTTTCAATAAATATTCTTTTTATTGAAAATTAATTTTTTTTCATAAATTAATTTCCTTTGATAATTTTCTTGATAATTTTTTTTTTTTTATAAAGAAATTTAGATTTTTCTTGTGTTTTCAAATTCTTAACATTTTTAAATTTCAATTATTTCATGTGCCAATAATATATATCGATTAAACTTCATTAAATGCTTTGAAAAGACCCTTAAAATATGTCAACGACCTATATGCAAAACCCTCTATCTCAGGATTTCATTAAACTGCGTATTTGATATCATTACATTCCTATAACAACTCTCATCTATGATATAAATTTGAAATGAAAATTTATAGTTTTTCCAATTTTATCAACGTTTTTGTATGCTTCTATCTTACAAAATAAATATTTTATTTTTTAGTGTAAAAGACTCTATCCCTCTGAGTACTTACTTTATTTTTTTGACAATATAAATATAAAATATATTCTGACTAATTTATACATGCTGAATATGAATCTGGCAAAAAATCGCTCTTTAGATATATAATAAATATTTAAATAAATCTTCCTAACTATTTTTATATCAATTGTGGAACTTGACAAGAAAATTATTCCCACAAAATATCGAGACTTTCACTGTATAATTAAGATTTATCTGGTATGGCTGCTAATACTTCTCCTAGAGCTGCCCGCCCTATTTTCATATCAGTTATGAATCTTGATAACTAAATTATTCCTACACAATTTTAAAACATTTGCTTTTTTTTTAAATTGACAATATTGTAAAATATTAAAAACAAATTATATGTAAGATTTAAATGTTATAAGAGAAAAATGTTTCAATACTTGCAAAATAAGAGAAATAAACAGTTTTTTTGATGTCCTGAAAAATTGTGTTTTTCGAGATAGAGGGTTTTGAATATATGACCTATATTACATTTTAAATACAGTACGTATTTATAACTTTCGAAACATTATTTAAATATAATTGTTTAGTACAACAATTCAAAATAAAGCCGATTGCTTTTTATATGATGATCGTTATGGATTTGTTTTAGTTTTAATTGAAGGTGGAATAATTGTCTCAAACTTACTTGGACAGCATTGCCTGATGTTGTGTGTATAACTGTGGTATTTGGTTTATTAACAAATAAAACACCCTTGGGTATAGCAACAGGTGTCTGTGTATTATTACCGGCAGCGGTTTGAATAACCGAAGATTGATTGGCTGCTTGTATGACGGATTGCACCTAAAAGGTAATAGAAATGTAAATTAGAAATCTAATAAAAGATCAATAAAAAAATATATATATTTCAATAAATGTTTTTATTAACAAACCGGTAGACCATGTGGATTATTGGATAAATATTGTACAACGTTTGAGGTGGTGGTTAAGACGGTACCAGCAGCTACAGCAGCAGCTACTGATGCTGGCACGGGAATCTGTTGGGCTAGTGGAGGTGGCGCAACATTTTGGCTGTTATTTGAATTTGTTAAATTTAGTTGTTGTGTAGATTGTACCGCTGCAGGTTGTTGTTGATGTTGAGATGGATGCTGCTGGGGAGTTTGTTGTGATGCTGTTATTGTTAAATTATGTCCTAATCCTCCACTACCAGCTCCCGATGTATTTGTATCGTCAATATTATTTGAGGAGTTACCATTCTCCTCTACGATGCTGTCCATTTTTTCGATCTTCAACAGCACCGTGACGTCTTCCGACAATTGCTTCAGTTTGGATATTTTCTAACTGTTAGAGACAATACACTTTTCAGTTTATAACTACTGTGTATTCTGTGTATTCCAAATGTTTCTTGATTTCTTTTTTTGTGTTGATACAGTGTGCCAGCCAGACAGAGTGCGATTTTTTTTAATTTTATTTAAGGCTTTAATTAATTGCGTGTTCACACGCGAGCCTACACAACACCAAACTACACTTTAAATTAAACTGGCTCGAATTTAATTAAAAGGGGACGTAATCGGTGGTGATTTTGTCTAGGTTTTCTTAACAGCGGTGGTTTTGTTCCTACTGCTGAGGTCCAAATAATGACGTAATATTGTAAATTATCCAGTTTGAATGTTGTTTAACTACAATTAGACCACAAGAAAACAAACAAAATTAAAAAAAAAAAAATAATAATTTATTTAAAATTAAAAATAATAAAACAACTTTATTTACATACATACTTATGTGTAATCTATACTATGTATGTATTTTCAATTCTTTTGATTTATATCTCTAATAATAATTTACTATGCGCAGTCGTTACTCGCTGAACATTATACTAAATGAAATGTTTAAGAATAAATAATGAAACCTTTTGATAAACTAAATAAACACGTTCAAATACAAAATTTTTGTATAAACATACAAGATATGTATACAAAAATGCTTAAGATACATTTGTATCTATAGATACACTTCTTATACATATGAATGTAGTCTGATATGTATGCGTAATATTTTTTATGAATGTTTTCACAAATTATTAAATGAATACTCGTTTTGATATTGTTTGTAATCGTCACAACATTTTGCGCGTATGAGTCACCTAAAAACATTTATCAACAACAAAAAACTAAAACAACAACAACACTAGTAACAACATTGTTTAAGTAAACGATTCAACGTTGTTGACTTTATCTCTATCATCAACAAAACGCATAATGTTGTTTCAACCAATAGCCTGAGTAGAGTGAGTGTGGCAAAAAAAATTTTCTCCTGTTGTTTTTATGGCTTTTATGTTTGCATCAATGTTGCCAGGGGTAGCTTGGAAAAAGGTTACATTTTCGGAATTTGAAAAAACAAAAGCCCTATACGTATTTATTTCCTCCTCAAAATTTGGAAGAAAAAAATTCAAAAATTTGGCTATAAATCAAGACCACCAGCACACTTTATTTTTAATTAATTTTGGTAATGATTCAGTAGTACTCTTACTTGTGATTAAAGTAATGTAAAAATTTGTTCCCACTCGCTCATAGTTTACGAATTATGAGCCTCTAAAGTTTTGATACATTTTTCTGAATATCTTTATTAATACACATGTAGTTTTAATTATATTAAAAGTTTAAAAGTACGTAAAAATACCGTTTTAATGATATATAACATGATCATACGAGTATTCAATAAATCTTTAATAAGAGGAAAAATGGCTTTTTATTGATATTATCGGCAATTACAAAAATTTTAGATTTCCGAAAAAAGTTTATTCAGCGAAGCCGGTTATTTGAGTCTGGCCGAAGGCCGGCAACTCAGATAAACCTTTAAAACAATATTTTAATTTTAACGGTGCTGTTAATCTTTATTTGTTATTCAACCGGTTACAATAATCTGATTTCTTAATTTTTCTTGACTAAATATTTCTTAAAGATATACATTTTAAAAAACATATTGCTTTTTAATATTGTTGAACATGACAATAGCCGTCGGTACTTAAATAAGGATATAGCCCTAATGTCTTGTTATCGATTGCATTATTTATTATTATTATTATTTTCATTTAATAAATCAATTTAAAATTGTGCCGTATTAGACTAAAATATCGGGCCTTCTAACTACTTATGATTTAAAAATAGTATTGTTAAAACCAAATGTAAAATTTTAATTTATATAACAAAGACACTATTTTCTTAAGTGTGATAATACATCTGAATATTTTTATATATAACGAAAACTTCACGTAATTTTTCATTTGCACAAATTTAGTTTTTAACTAATTCAATAGCACATTACTTAAATCTTCTACACTGAGACTTAAAAAACCCTTTTATATTTTGGGCTGTAATACTGTTTTTAATGAAAACATAGCTAAAGTTACTTTTTGTGTAATTTTAGATCGAAAATGTATTAAAAAATCTAAATAATTTCATCTGCCACGAAAGTCGGAAAATTGTCACGTGCACGAAAAAAAAATCATATTTCAAATTTTGTTCTCTTCAACAAAAGTAATGTTTTAGGGGAGGTAATTTTTGAGAAAGTCTCAAAAAACTTGTTCGAAATATTGGTAAATATTTGCATGATCTATATACGTCAATGATATAATTTTTGAAGGAAAAGTTAAGAAAATGCGGTTAAAAACAAAAAATTATAAAAGTTACGAAAAATGTAAAAAATATAACCAAACGGCAACACTGGTTTGCATGTACATACATATTATGTACATACTCACTTACTCCCGGCCTTTAATCGCTTGGATCGTCGTCATCGTCATTATATTGTGTTATGAATGTAAACAAGTCGCGGTTGTAGTTGCAATGATATCACAATATTTACATGCATTGGATCTTATATATGAAAAACACGGTGCTACAAAATAAAAGAATTGAGTACACTTGGAATGTAATATAGTGTAGTTTGTAGATATGGATGAGTATATTATTACACCGTTTTTAGAATTTTCAATATACCTCCAAAATCGGGAGTTTCCGCTTTAAATTTTTTTTGTCTCGAATATCTCTTGTCCAATTTAAGTTGGTCCCAAAACGGTTTTTTGGAAATAATTCTGTAACTGGTGAACCGTTGGAGATATCTAAATAAAATTTCACATAGTCAGAGCCGGGGTGTTTTCGGGTTTATTTTGGAGGAGCACAGGTCCCTAGCGGGTCACAGGGTTATAGGATAGACCTCCAAAGTTGGTCACTTCGGGTATGAATTTTTTTTTTAAATTCGCCAAAAATTCATTTATGACTTGAAGCAAAAATCCCAGTCCGGGAAGAACTTGTTTAAAAACTTGACTTTTTTCATAAAAATGATGGCCAAGCCGTTGTAAAAGGCGTGGCTCAGAAAATATTTTTCGTACGTTTGACATCAATATTTTTTGATGATCTCAGCTGACATTTTAATAAAAATAGTTGCCCAAAGCGCCTCCGATTTTGCTTTACATAAAAATTATATAATATGAAACAAAAAAGAACAATATTTTGGAAGTTGAAGAATATTACTACCTTTTCAATTTCAACTTTAGATTATTATAACTTTTTATCGGATAGGTACAGTCATCCCAATAAAAATCAATCAAAAATTTCCTTCAAAATTGGTAATTATATTTTTTTTCAACTTCAGTGCTATGCAATAGAAAATAATAAAATTAAAAAGTATCTTTGAGCTTTTTTTTCTGCAATAAGTACAAAATTGTTTGGTTTAAAATCATCGTGATTTTAATACAATTTTTATGTAATAATAGTTAGGGCAAAAAATATTTTCTTTGAAAATATTTTTTTTTTTCTGAGTTCAGTAAAACCCATTTGCGCTTAGTTAACTTCATCTTCAAAAACCAATGTTGATTTATTGTGCAATGAAATTTTTGGTTCAAATTTACATTTAAAGATATCTTTGGGATCTGTTAAAAATTAAAATTTCATCTTAATTTGAAAACTTTTTTAGTGATACACAAATACCTACCAATTTTAAAGAATACATCACTATTTAAATCATTAAATATCAGAAACGGAAAAGTTTTTTGTCACCTTTCTTTTAAAAGTGGGGTTTCCTTGAATAACTTCAAAAGTTTATTTATAGTTTCCACAAAAAAAAAAAAAAAAAAAAAAACGCTGATGAAATCAACTGTTACCAAAAGTAATTTTAACACGTTTCTAAATAATTAAATGACAATTGAAACAAATTATGAATATAAATTTTAAACGAAAAAAGTTGAGTTTTTATTGGTGAACCTATCTTTATTTCGGTGACTGTATATTTGTAATATTATTTAGAATTTTGTAAGAAATCTATGGATATTTTCAAGCAATTTTAAAGCCACCAAGTTAAAAAAAAAAAAAACTTAAAAACACTAGGCCAAAGATGAGGGTAAAATTTGCTTCGTCCTAAATATCTCTTAAACTAAAAAAGATTACCTACACATATAAACATATTTTTTGTAGAGATTTATATATACATTCAAGTCATAAATGATTTTTTGGAGAATTTTTTAAAAAATTACATACTCGAAGTGACCAACTTTCGAGGTGTACCCTCTACCCCCGTGATCCGCTAGGGACCTGTGCTTTTTCAAATCAACTCGAAAACACCCCATATGGCCATATGAAATATTGTTTAGATATCTCCAACGGTTCACAAGTTACAGAACTATTTCAAAAAAAAAAAAAAAAAAAAAAAAAAAACTGTTTTGGGACCACTGTGCGCCATTAGAAAGAAAAGATTTTAACCCTTTTATCCATAAAAACAGTATAAGATATTAAGGACATAACTTTTTAATTTTTGTTATTATTTTTCAGACATTTTTGACCCACATTTTATTAGAAAACATATTTTTTCTTATTTTTGTATTACGAGATAAATTAATAAAATCGGATTAGAATTATAGGGTATATCTGTTATTTTACGTGTATTTTGTTGTTGCTATATTTATTATGCAAAATAATGGCAAAAAAATACACTTAAAATAGCAGGGTTTTATGAGTTTCACAACTGAGAAAAAAAAAATCACATGTTCTATAATTCTCATTTGATTTTATCGAGCGGTAGCTCATTAGGAAAGAATGTGTTTTCTAATGAAATGTGTGTCAAAAATGGCTGACAAGTTCAAAAAATACGAATAAAAAATAAAAAATTTACTTTGTGTCCTTAATATCTTACACAGTTTTGCTATGAATAAAGATCTGTATATACTTTTTAAAATGATAAGGTCTTTGGTTAACAGGTATTCGAGCTAAAAAATTTTAAAGCCGCTATGTCCGAAAAATCGGTTTTTTGGATATAACTCTCGATTTTGGGACTACATTTTGTTGCATTTCAAGTGTTTTTTTTTTCACTGTAGCATTATTTCATATCCAAACATACATTTAAGTTAATACATATGGACTACGCTCTGAAGAAGTATCTTCATAGGTGGTAAATAAATGTAGTTGCAAACAAAGACTTACATCAATTTGTATAAATATTGTTGCCGTGAATATCATTTGAATATGGAATATGTAGTAATTTAGAAAATATCCTTTATCCGAAGCCAATAACAAATTTAGAATAATATATTTTTACGAAAATTAGTTTTTATAAATTTAAAATACTGGTTTTAGAATTTTCTAGTTTGTAACTTGGTTTCTAGTTGTAGAAGTTTCCACTTTGTAAAGTCTGTTTTTATTTATCTTTATTATCTAAGAGAGTTTTGCATTTTGTTAACTTTGTTAACTTGCTTATGTATTGGCGAGAAACTTGTATTATATAATCTTTTATAAATGATTGTTCATGTGTTAGTAAGAAACTAAATAAGTAAGTTAAGTTTGGAGTAAAGTCGTCAAATTTTGAGAAAAAAAAAATCGTCAAAATTATCAAATTGACTATTTGAAATCGTCAAAAGATCTTCAACTTTAGAAATTATGTTTTTATATGTTAATGATTTTTACATTTTAAATTGAAAAGAAATTCAGAAAAATTACTTTAATTTTATATTGTTAGCCTATAAGAAAGTATAGTAGTGGCTATTAAGTCAAATGATGTGTAATTTTATAGGCCTTTCAAACCAAAAAAATTTATTTCCCTCGTCTCTTGAAAAGCTATAAAAAGCACATAGGCCTTTTTTTGAAAGCCCATCGACAATATACCAAATTTAATTTTGAATGAATTCATCAAAAATGTCTTTTGATACTTAAAACTTGTATTTAAGAATTTCTAATAACTTGGTTATGAAATTAAAAAGTTTTTATAAAAACTGCAATTAGATTTGACCTTTTGTAAAGTGTTAATTCGCCATTTCATAATAAAAGCGTACATAATTGAATCGAATATAATGTTATATTGGTTCCCGTAGATCTTTTCTATAAATGAACCATTTTACATTGACAAATTTAAGAAGCTTTTTATTTTTATTGTTAATATTTATGTACCAATTAATTTGCATTTAATGAAATCGTGAATAGATCATTTTTAGATCCAAAAATTTATGGATCGGCTGTTAGATATTTTTTTTTTTGCCAACCCCATTATTTTTAAAAAATTTCCACAAAAATATGCACATTACACATTGCTTGTAGGGATCATTAGCATATTAAGAACTGCTTGTACAAGTTCTTTATAATGTCATGTAAATGTAGCATCTTTAAAAGTATATACAGTTGTTAAAAATTCCAATTTTATTAACTAAACAGAATATACTATTATTAGATAATTTCCCCGAAAAAATCCTCAAAATATTTTAGTAATCCCAAACAAATTCCCAAAACCAAAATTTTCATCCTTTTCTGCAACAAAAAATCCCCAAATTTGGGGTTAAAACCCCAAATCTGGTAGCACTGGTTATAAGCAAGTTCTTGAAGTTACTAGAATGTTGTAGTTGTTAAGTAGCAGTTAGTTAGAAAACCCGGTTTATTTAAAGAAAAGAAAGTAACAGTATCAAAGCTAAGAAGCCCAGGGTAATATAAAATTGGGTAATATTAAATTGTTTGTAGTACAAAAAAAAAAAAAAAATCATATAAATTTTGTTTCCTTATTCAATTCGTACGGTAAGTGTAGGCCGTTGCGTTTTTATCGTTTTCGTATGAGATGAAATGTATGGATACGAGTATATACGTGCATACTTATAGGACATATTATGATCATTATACTCTGTTTCATTTTTTAATATTTATTTTTTGTTTTTTCTATTTTATTTTCTTTCTTATATTTATTTTCATAAAGTGACGCATGCATTTCTTCATAATCGTTGGCGATTTTTTGTTAAAAATATTTTTTATTAAAAATACCCAGTAAAAAAAATCAGAGAATGGATTTTAATACTAAAAAAACAACTTTTTAATTTTATTTCATTCGAAAAACAATCCGTTCAAAAAATAATAAAAATTCATCAAATTTTTTTTATTATTTTCATCAATAGCTTTATTTTTTCCGTTTTGACCGAAATAAAAAATAAAATAATCGTCAGTGATATTTAATAAATATTATTTTTCTCAAAAGTTTAAAATTATTTTCAACTTTTTTCATCGAATGAGAAAAAATTTTAAACAACAATTTCATTGAATAAAAAAAAATATTTAAAATATATTCACACAATTCACATATAAAATTGAAATAAATAAAATACCCTATAAACATTTGGAAGATATCTTCCTGGAAAAATTTATGCAATATCTTCTTTTTATTATTTGAACGAAAATCATCAATATTGCATTTTTAACAATTTAAAGAAAATTAGACAAAAAACAACAAAAAATATAAAATACTTTTAGTTTTCAGTCACAATTTTTTCAGTTATCGAAAAATTTTTCAAAAATGAATAAATATTGAAGAAATTTGTTTGTCTTTTAGAAAAAAATGGATATTTTATATGAGAGTTTCAGTTTTCGTGCTTTATGATGTTAAGATTAGAAACAAAAAAAAAAAAATTTAAATTTTTCATACCAAAGAAACGACACAGTACTATTAATGATATAATAATTTTAAAATTATATGATAAAATATAGAAATCGTTTTTTCCTTAGTAAAAAACTTTTAAAATTTTAAGGAAAATAAAAATAAATTAAACATTTTTGTAGAAAAAAAAAAAAAAATTTGATAAATCCTTGCAGAGACGACGAAAAACCAAAAATTTTAACCAAATACGTGGACGATTTGTTTTGTATCGCAAGGGAAAGTGCGATAAATAATATAATGACTATCCTGAACAGTTACCACAATATCTGGATACCATAGTAATTAGAGAGAACAGTAGTCTTAAAATTGATTGGTGCATGAAACCCACTGCTTCGGGAAGGATCATAAATTACCATTCAAAAACAACGGAAGAGGATAATCATTAACACTGCTAATAATTGTATCATTTTATTAAGAGTTTTAAGGATAACGAAATATTTTGTTCGACAACAATTTTCCTATCATATCATGTACATATATACCGGATCTATCAGAGAGACTGACAAATTCGGAATGTATTGACGATAGGAATTACAGAATTGCACAGATGGGATCTCTTTTTAGCATGACTAAAGACAAAATACACAACTTAGAAGGATCAAACGTTGTATACAAAATAACCTGTAATGGAGATAATATGGAAAAATGTGGGCAGATTTACATTGGAACAACTAAAAACAAACTGAAAACTAGATTAGCAGGACATAGATCTGACTTAAAAGTAAGAAATAATAATTTGACACAAAAAACTGTACCGGCGGTCACTATGGATTTTGAGAGAGTGAGTATACTATCTACAGAAAACAATTACAAAAAATGATACATACTAGAGATGCTGAATATCATTAACATACCTACGAACCAGTGTGGCCATTTTTGCAGCAAAATGTAGCATTTTTTTATTCCGATTTAGCCGCAAAATTTTCATTTAGCATTTGGCATATTATTTAGCAGTTTTTACTAATATATTTAGCATTTTTCAAAAAATTCAAATATTAAAATTAAATGGATTTAGTAGGGGATTCAAATTGTTTGATTTTTCTGTTGTTCGAACAAAACGAATAATTTGAAAGTTATTCGAATTATTCGAATAATTAAAAAAATTAATAAAATAAAATATTTATGATTTCGTATTTTTTTTTTCTTAATTTGATTATAAAAAATAACGGTAAAATATAAAAAGTTAGCAATTCATTGGAAATATGTTTAAAATGCATTCTCAATATAAATGTAAATATATCGTCCATTCTAAGAAAGAATAAAAAAATACTATTTCTTGACAGGGTGTTATCAGGTTATCTCCATATTTGGTAAACTGCATTAAGCCTTTTCCAAAATATAGAATCTATTCAATATTTTTTTATTTTTCTACAAATCAAAAAATCGTCAAAATATATAAGAGCCTATTTACATTGGAGTTTTTAATGATATTTTGTTTTAAATTTGCTTCGAAAATCCTTCAAGGTTAACAAAATTAAATTTGTGTTATAAAACTTTGACAAAGCACAACTAATTAGAAAAATAAAATTAAAATCCCCAGAAATTTCTAACTTTGCGATGTGGAACAACTTTTCTTAACCCGACTATAATCTCTTGCTTATAAATTCTTTTGGAAAATTTAAAAATCAATTTTAAATATCAACTTGACCTAGTAGAAGAATTTCTTGATCTTGTGTTGCTTGATTGTAAACAATCCTTTAAGTCCCATGTTTCGCAAATCGTTAATAAGGCAAAAGGAGTTCTAGGTTTCCTCAAGCGCTGGGGAAGAGAGTTTAATGATCCTTACGTTTCCAAGCAATTATTCATATCTCTTATATGCAATCAATTCAACAGTTTCTATCCATATATTGATTTCTCATTAAATCCAATCAGCATTAAGAGGAGTATTTTTAACTTAGTTAAATAATAAATTTTTGTTATTGAATGATTATGAAAATATTTTATTGTTAATAGCTTTAAGAATAATATATATGCTAGCCTGTAAGAAATTGTAATTTCAATGGCTATTAAATAAATAAATAAAATAAATAAAATACACCAAGACGAAATTATTCTAAGTTATATATTAAAGTTATCCAAAATTCGTTATGGTGAGCTACATTTAAAAGTACCTAAAATTATGAAATCGGGCATCCTTTTTAATATCTTCGACAAATTTCAAGTTTTTGCGATCAATAGAACATGATGCTACACGGCCATTTATGTTCATATCCTCTTTCATAAATTTTAAATGCGCAATACTCTGTTATTTTATGGACCATGTTGTATACGCTAATTTCAATTTACTGTCGTTCATTTCGCAGTATAATATTTTTTTCCGCAAATTTTTATATCCTTAAATACCATGTCTCAAATTTTTGTTCCATTACTAAGAGACTTCATATTTTATTTGTTTTAACTCTCTAAAAACTATACTTGGCCCTTTTCAAGCTTTCTTGGTATATTTTTGTTCCCAACTCGGCGCTAAATAAAAATTTCCATTGAATACAACTAGAAGTTTATGTGAGAGACAAAAACCAGTTGTCAAAAACCTAATTCATGCAACAACTCAATACATGTAGTCACATATATTTTTTGTGTTTTGAAAAAAATTAGTAAATTTTTTGAAAATTTAGTTTGAACTGCTTCTCACATAAACTTCTAGTTGTGTTCTACATACTATTTCTTTTTATTTGTTGGTAAAGTGGTGAAGGGTGTAAAAGACTCGGCACAGCCGAAATATAGCACTCTACATTATTAAAAAAAATAAATATTTTAATAATTGTGTCCTCCCAATAAACCAAACGATATTATAACGGTATCGAAAACGATATCATCTAGGTGATAAAAATTATCACTAATTATAATGGTTTTCGAATCTAAAACGATGGATTTTACGGACTAAAGCGTACTTTTCATTATAATATAGTTTTCGGTATCGTAATTTATAAAAATAACAATAGTATAATCGTCATGGTCCACATTTTGTTCTGAATGCTATTTAATACCAAAAATTATATTTTTTGCATTTAAATATACTAAATCTAACAATTAAGAACAATAATCAGATAAAATAAGAAAAAAAAATCCTAAGTAAATACAAAATATATAAAAATCATCATACATGATATATAATATTTGCAACCTGAGTTTCCCTTATGTTTTTGCAATTACGTTACTAAAAAGTTTGGTTTTAGTATTAAAAAGCTGTTAACAAATGATTTTTTTGTATTTGATTCTCAGCTTATTTTTGTTTGTTAAAATTTTTTTAATTTTATATTTTTATTTTGAGTTTATGTTTTTCATATTATCGAAATTTCAATATCATAATAAAATTCATTTCTGCAATACAATATTATAATCGGCACCTAAAATGACATCGTTTTCGCTAAGATGATTAATGAAAAAAAGGTAAATAAAATAAACATAGTATTAATTATAATAATTATGTATGTATGTTATATATGACTTAGTTCAGCTCTATATTTGTTATTTTTATGAAATGACGTCATGACATTGTGTCGTTAATGTGGAGATGTCGTAGTTGTTAAAGTTTTGTTTAGTATGAAATATTGTTTTTATGGGGTTCTATTTGCTTAAATACGTACAAAAGTATGTATGTACCCAGCTGACCACAAACTTCGATAATGATATCGCCTCCAAACAATTCACGAACGTTTGACTGACAAAACATTCGAGAACGACTATCATTGGCGATCCGAATGAGCTCCTTGAGCTCACTTTGTGGTAACAAATCTTTCGTTCTCGAAGGTTCGGTTATCGTATAAATAGTAAATCTTTTGCGATATCAAAAGCAATTTTTTTTTAATTATTCGAAATTCGAAGTCGATATTGCTAAAGACTTGTGATTATTATCATTTGCATTAGTTCGAAAACTATAGTTTTTTTATTTTGTTTCATTTCCATTTTGTTCCAAATTTAAAATTAAAAGCTAATTTAATTTTTAAAGTTGTATTTTATTTCAAACTTAACACAATGTAACAAATTAAAGAAAAAAAAAAAACACATAATATTTATTATATTATATCTCAAAGATAATAATTCAGGAGTGGTAAATAATTGAAGCAATTTGTCCAAATTTTAATTTCGCCCAGAGGAGTTTTTTCTTTCATTAATGTTATTTTTTTCCGTTGCTCAAATCCATATATTTTATAACAAAATTTCCTGATGCTGATATATTGCTAATATCTTTAAACAAGTGCCACTATTATTTACCACTTTTTCCAAAATTTTATTATATTATTTTTTATTAAAGATTGTAGAGAATTTAATATCATAAAATTTTAATGCGCAATATTTTACAACCAAACGCAATGAGCTGTGACTCAAGAATAACACTTAATTATCTTTTTGCAGGCGCAAACAAGAAAATACGTCGAGAAATTTAAAAGAAATTTAAAAGAATTAATAATTTATCGAAGAATTTAGTTTCGAGATTTTATTCAGAAAAGGTGAACATTGCGATATCACTATTTTTAAAATTCTCGAATATTACGCGAATGTTTAATACCAAGAAAGTATACAGAAAAATTCTATGCTACGAACATTCATATTTTATATAACTGCCGACATTTTCTCGAACATTTTGTTTCGAAAATTATTCGTTTTTAGCGAACATTCGCTAATATCGAAACACAGGTCAGACGGGTATTTATATATGTGTTATGGATGTGTATTTATTGCTGTTCATATTTTTTATACATACTTGTGTTGCTTTTTGATTTCTTTTTCGTTGTTACGTAGCACAAAATAAACGTAAGAATGGAATTATATACATATGTATGTATGAATGTAAGTATGTATGAGTGTATGTAGATTTCAAACCGTATGTAAATAGGGCTGCCAGATGTATACATAGCTACTGGATACGAGAAATATGGACATTTTAATAATATTTTGTTTCTTAGGAGGGTTTCGTTATTAGATCTTAATTAAAATATGTAGTTCAATTGAACACTAATTTGTCTGTATTCATGGTAAAGTAGTATTTCTTTATCAATTAATTTTTTGTTACAAAAAATTAAAATCTAACATTAACGTCGATAAAAGTTAAAAGCTATTAGAGATGCCAAATTTTTATTTTGGTTTATTGGAAATTTGGAATTTTTAAAAATATACAAAAATAAAATACGTTAAAATAATTAGTTTTAAAGTAAAGAGAAAAAAAAATTATTTAATATCTCAAGCAATAAAGGGACCAAAATTAAATTTTTTATCTAATACCATTCTATCATATACATTGTATTCAGAAGATACATTGTAAAGACACATCGTTTTCACTTTCTTATTCAATAACGATTAAAAAGTTGCAATTTACTCGGATTATAGAATATGTTTATAAATTATAATTTAGAAAATGTTTTTTTTTTTCAGAATTATCACTTTTAGAATACTTTATTTTTCGAAATAGCCAAAATTTTTTTTCGTGTGCTGTTCTACCAAATTATGAACAAAAATGGAATTATGGATATTTTTTAAATGTCAATAAATGAAGAATATTAAAATACAAATAAATAGTATGAAAATAAATTTATATAACAGTTTTTTAAATAATATATAAAAAATTATTGGTTAGAATATTGTTAAGTGATACCAAGCCGCGTATGTTTTTTTTTTTTTTTGCTAACTATTAACGTTAACACTCGACGGTAGCAACAAAATACTGTTAATGTTAAAAATCGAAATATAGTTTTTAAGAAATAAAATGTCCATGGAATATAAATTTTATGGATAAAAAGCAAAAATATGTTAGCGTAGCCACTTTTGAACCTATCAAAAAATAAAATCCTTCCAAGGGGCTGGTTAATTAGAAAAATTTCCAAAGAAAAAGAAAGTTTTTTGTTATACACTAGAAATTATAAAACATTTTAAATATTTATTAATATTGGGTTAATGGAACTTTTATAATCATTTTTTTTTTATAAATACACAACCAAGAGATTTCGTTGATACCTTAATCTTACCAATCGGATAGTATAGGAAATATTTATGATTTTAAGTGAGTTACCCAAAAGCGGTTTTGCTAACATAATTTTTCGTTTTTACCCAATTTTTTAATAATAAAAAGATTATTCATTGCATACCAGCACACTTGATTTTTAAATAATTTTGATAATGATTCAGTAGCATTTTTATTTGTGATTAAAGCAATGTAAAAAATTTTGCCCGCTAGCTCTTAGTTCACGAGTTATGGGTACTTGAAGTTATAATATAAAAATGCAATTTCTTCCTTCCTCCTGTAATGAATATGAACAATATGGATATCATAGGAAAGGTCTTGAAGAGGCCTTTCGATTGATATATAAAATGTGCCAAACCATTAATCCATAGTGAGACAATATATTTTATTACTTTTTATTTTGACTTATTACAAAAGTACCGTTACCTCAAAAATATATCGATATAACGGTAGTCTCCTATATATAAAATTGGAACAAATCAAGATTACTGGCACTGTTGATATTTTAACAAATTTTCTTTTCGGCAAAAGCACTATTTTTATGTAAAAAAAGTTACATAAAAATTTTTCTCTGCTCTCTGTTAGTTTTCGAGTTATAGGTACTTTAAGTTATGATATAAGTTTGCAATTTTCTCCTTCCTCCTTTAATGAAAATGAACAATATGGGTATCATTGGAAAGGAGAAGGCCTTTCGATTGATATATAAAATGTGTCAAATCATTAACCCAAGGTGGGACAATATGATATTTTATTACTTTTTATTTTGACTTTATTTTACAAAAGTACCGTTATCTCAAAAATATATCGATATAACGGCTCTCTCCTATACATCAAATCATTTAGAGGACATTTCAAGCATTCAAATGATCCCCATATTACACTCCTAGCCCATTAAATAACATAAATATAGCACTTTAAAAAATAATATTCAGAGAAATGAATCGATGTTTACTCATAATATATTTGTAAATATCATAATTTTTGACTATATATGTAATATGGATATCATTAGAAAGAGCTTGAAAAAGCTTATAGTCATATATATAATACGGATATAATTGGAAAGGTCTTTAAAACTCAAAAATAAAAAAATAAATAAATAAAAAAATATTTAGAAAATATTATTTAATTTGCATTATTTGAATTATTGATAAAAAAGAAAAAAATTAAAACAAGATTATAAAAAAAGTTTGGAACAAATCAAGGTTACCAGCACAGTTGGAATTAAAATATATTTTTTTAATGTCAATAAAGGTTTTTCTGTGTAGCCGGCCTTCGGCCGGGCTAAAAAACTTTCTCCTCTATGTACATATGTCGAACACCGGCTTCGCTGAATAAACTTTTTTTGGAAATCAAAAAATTTTTGTAAGTACCGTTATTCTTTTTAAATAATTTTTATTTAATTCTTCACAAAATTGTAAAAATGATAAAGAAATAAGACTTATTATATATTTTTAAATTATGATTTTCACAAATATATTACTAGTAAAAATCGATTAATTTTTCTAAATATTAATTTTTAAAGTGCTATACTTTTGTTATTTAATGGGCTAGGAGTGTGACATGGGGATCATATGAAAGCTTGAAATGTTCTCTAAATAATTTTATGTATAGGAGAGTACCGTTATATCGATATATTTTTGAGATAACGGTACTTTTGTAAAAAAAGTAAAAATAAAAAGTAATAAAATATCATATTGTCTCACCATGGGTTAATGATTTTGCACATTTTATATATCAATCGAAAGGCCTCATCAAGACCTTTCCTATGATACCCATATTGTTCAAATTCATTACAGGGGGAAGGAGGAAATTGCATTTTTATATTATAACTTCAAGTACCCATAACTCGTAAACTAAAAGCGAGCGGTCAAAATTTTGTACATTGCTTTAATCATAAATAAAAATGCTACTGAATCATTATCAAAATTACTTCAAAATCAAGTGTGCTGGTAATCTTGATTTATGACTATATATGTAATATAAAAAGTCAAAATAAAAAGTAATATCATATTGTCTCATCATGGGTAATTATTTGGCACATTTTATACATCAATCGAAAGACCTTCTCAAGACCTTTCCAATGATAACCATATTGTTCATTTTCATTAAAGGAGGAAGGAGAAAATTGCATTCTTACATTAAAGTACCTATAACTCGAAAACTAACAGAGACCGAAGAAAAATTTTTATGTAACTTTTTTAACCAAAAGAAAATTTTTAAAAAATCAACAGTGACGGTAATCTCGATTTGTTCCAAAAGTCGGATGTAAATTTGTAAATAGAGATCTCAATTTTCGCTAAATCTGGTAGTCCTCACAGTAAAAATAAGCAGAATAAATGGTGCCTGACTGTAGATTAAAAAGCAAGATATGTAAGCAGGGTAAAAAGTGTAGAAAAAAAGTGTGCATGAGGGTGTAAGGGGGGGTGTGTAATAGCTAACAAAGTGTATATTATTTTTTGTAAACTATAATAGTTTACAAAAATCACTTAAGGAAATAGGAAATATAGTGACGTAATATTAAAAAAAACTAAATTTTCACAATTTGTTGATCCAATTGCTAAAGCTATTTTATCCAGAAATTGTTAAAAAACATTTTAGTATAGTTAGGGGTTAGTAAACTGTTGCCAACGAATTTTGTTAAACTTCGTAACCAGCTGAGAAGACAAAAAAAAATAGTTATCCATGTAAAAGAAAAAAAATATATAACACAAATTTTATGTTTTCCATCAGCACATTTTGTTTATTTGTTTGCTTTATTTTTCCTTTTAACATCTATAATTAAAGAGTATTTTTCGTAAATTATACACTTTTTTGGTTTCCTTTTAATTTGTTGTATTTCAACCCATTTAAACTGTTTTTATATTTTCTACATTTTATCTATAACATCACAAATTGTTAAAATATAGTATACACTGTATTTAGTTACTTTTCTTATCCATTTTTTACAAGTGTACACAATTTGCCGTTATTTACAATTGACATTTATTTGCCATGAGAACTTCGTCACAATTTTTACACACCTTCTGTTTAAAAGATTGTTATTTGTTTTAAGTATTAAATTTTTGTTTTAATAAATTTAATAATTTTATTTCAAAAATAATAGTACTATATATATATACTCAAGCACGCAAGAAAACAAAATAACATACGAACAATCAGAGGGAAAAAGAAAAACTAAAAAATTTCTGATGACATCACTACGTCATTTGTTGTTGTGCATCGGAGAGAGCAAAAAAAAAAAAAAAAACAACAAAAAAACTCTCTGTGCTCAATAAAAATAGCAAGAACTTGTGGTGTTGCCAACTTTGTCTTAGCATTGTACTAGTGTTTGTTTAAAATGAATGAAAATAAGTATGCAAATGTTTGTATTTTATTTGGTTTCTTAAGAAAAAATTTTTATTAAAATAAAGTACTTTTGTATTTTTTAGAGGTTTTGTTGTTTGCAGATATTTTTGAAACGGTTGCTTTAAGATTAATTAGTTGTTAACACTTTTTTGTTTAATTTTGAATAAAAAATATGTGTTATTTAATATAGCCTTAAAAGGTTTGTAGTAGAAAGAGAAAGCTATTGTTACGCTTTTGTTGCATTCCATTAGAGATGCCAAGTTTTTATTTTGGTTTATTACTCTAGGAAATTTGGAATTTTGAAAAATATACAAAAATAAAATACGTTAAAATAATTCGTTTTAAAGTAAAGAGCAAAAATTATTTAATATCTCAAGCAATAAAGGGACCAAAATTAAATTTTTTATCTAATACCGTTCCATCATATAAGATACATTCTAAAGACACATCGTTTTCACTTTCTTATTCAATAACGATTACAGAGTTGCATTTTACTCGGATTATAGAATATGTTTGTAAATTATAATTTAGAAAATGTTTTTTTTCAGAATTATCACTTTTAGAATACTTTATTTTTCGAAATGGCCAAACATTTTTTTCATGGCCAAATTTCAACTTCCTACGATATTATAAAAGAATGCTTCACGAACATTTATGTTAATGATTCCTGAAGAAATTCTCAAAAATTGTTTGTCTTTAATATTAATGATATTACATCAAACGACTACTAAATAAAAATAAAATTTCGTAAATTTTCCAAACAAAATATTGTGAACGAAGGGAGGACATTTTATTTTTTATTTCTACATAATTTTTGTATTAGTTATGTTAGGAACATAACTGTGTTGTATGGACGTAGAAGCGTACTACGTACGTAATTTGTGGTATTTTTTTAGCTTTTTGACCCACGTTTTATAAGAAAACGTGTCTTTTCTAATGCTATATTTTATTAGGAGCCATCGACTGATCAGATTTTATCGGATTTTAATTGTAGAACATATGTTAAGAAAAAATCAATATAAAATTTCCAAATAACTCATATGTTCTACAATTTTAATACGATAACAATCAATCCTAGTAATTCCTAATAAAAAAAAAAAAATATTATAAAAAAAGTAAAAAATAATAAAATGTAGGTCAAAAATTACTGAAAGGTCAAAAATATATGAATAAAAAATAAAAAATGAGTTTGTCTTTAACATCTTACACAGTTTTGTTTTGAAAACAAATGTATACATATGTATATACTTATATACTTTGTAAAAGGTAAGATATTTTCTTTCTAATGCCATTTAAATTAAATTTTTAAAACCGCAGTCAATAAAAACGTTTTTTTTTCGGATAGAACTCGCAATTTTAGGAGTACATTGAAAATTCTAAAAATTTTGCAAGAGTGCATGTCATAATGTTCAATGCCATATCCATTGTTTCATGGACATTATAACACGCAAAAAGTGTCATAATGTTAAAAAAAAAATGACATAAAGTCCATTTGATGAAATTAGTCATGAATTAGTCATTAGACGAAACCGGTGTTTGTCATATTATAACAATTAACATGTCTTTATTCGTAGTCCTCACCTCACATAAAACATTTAACATTAACACTAACATCATCATGTTAACAGTAAATGTAAACCGTTGAACTTGATGTTAATGTTAATTTTTTCGATGTTTAAAGATGGTTGTTAAAGCAAATGCTAAAAAAGAACATGTTTAAAAATCAAGCTTCACACACAATTCTTTTTACTAAACAATCAAAGAAATTATTGCATGTACGTGGAATGCAACAAGAAAACAATGAGAAAACATGAATGCATATAAGCCATAATGCTAGCATTGAAATTTGGAAAGAATATTTTAACATGATGTGTTAAAATCATCTATCTCATCTCTAATGAAGTCTACCCCATAAATTGTGTTTATTATATGCCTCCTCTCCACTCTATTACTTTTTTTTCGCTAAATTTTAATATTAGTGTAAACAACGATGAAACTTTTTTTCTCAAACATATTAAAAAATATATATACATTACAACCATTCATAGTCATAGTGTCAGGCAACCTTCCAGAACATCGAAGTTCAAGGCTGTCTTTACAACACGAGTCGTCATCGTCATATCATAGAAACACAAATACTTTCACATGTATGTATGTACATTGTTTACACACAAACTAACGGTAAATCACACACGAACACAAATTCTTATATAAATTTATTCAATTATGTGTGTATAGGTTACCTTGTGAGAAAAACGTTATGCTTTAAATTATTTGATTTCTTTTTTTTTTTTTTTTTTTGGCTTAAATTAAATTATTTGTTACGGCTTCAAAAATGTTAAAATTCGATAAAATATTACTATACTTTTACAGTAAATATCATAATGTAATTATAAAGTGATCGCACATCTACAAAAAACCAAACCACATCACGTAATGTCAAAATGATATCAACAAAAAATGAGAAAATGAAAAAGAAGAAAAGTAAATAAACGCGACAGAAAATGTTATATACGAATATAAAAACAATTGTAAATCAGCTGGGCTTACCAAGTCACTTTGTTACTACACTATGGTAAATAGGTATAAACAATAAATTAAACAAGTGGTATTACATATTATGTGATAATTACAACACGAAAATATTTTCCTCTTCCTTATCTTATACATATCAATACTATCGATAAATCATTAATTTAGAACGACAAAAAAAAACTTAATGTATGTAAATACATATGTACTTCTTTCATATGCATGTATCGTCACCTAAAATGCAAAAGGCCGTAACCACTGAAAAATCAAATGTTGGTTTTTTGCTGAATTATAATGTATTGCCCCAAACTATATACATCTGCACAAAAAATTTCATATTCATATATTAAAAAATGACATCGGCGTAACATCAAATACATAAACGAAAAAGTCGTAAAATTTGTTCCATTTAGGAAAAATTTAGTTTGAAGTGTTTTAAGCTGTATCTATTTTTGCTTTAAGTGAAAGATTAAAAAATTTTTAAGTAACATTAAATTAAAATTAATTTTAAAGCAAAAGATTAAAAATTTGGGTTAAGGTCTTTTGCATTTTCATAATGTTTTTTGCTTTTATTGTAAAAAGCGAAAAAAGTATGGTTACGGCCTTTTGTATTTTAGGCGACGATATGTATGTATTTATGTGTGTATTTGGTTAACTAAAAAATAATTGGAGAGGTAAAGCATAATTTTTAACAGGTGTTTAATTTTAACTTTAAGTTATTTAACTTAAACTAAAAGCAATAATAGGATTACATTTTTTGTACGCCTTAGTTACTGGCTAGATGCCAGTTGACATTTTCTCAGGGAAGTTTCAAAGTTTTGACCATTACCACATTCGATATGTGAGGCGATTTGAAATTTTTATGATTGAAATTTCTTTATGAATTTCGAATATGACAATATTGCCCCCCAACTTAAAACTTTTCAATGTTCAGCATTTAAAACAGCAAAAGCTATATGTAATTGCTCTTAGAATTTCTATACGAATTACAATACTAATTGCAAATTTTTTTAATAGAATTGATTGTCATATTGATTGCATTTTTTATTTCTTATAATTATTTTATTTTATTATTTATAATTCAAATGAACCAAATAGTTATTTATCCGTTTTGGAAAATTTGAAACTTGTTGAAATTTGTTGCATCATATTTTTGCATATTTTCCCATATTTTCATTGACTATCTATTTTAGGCATTTTAAAAGGCATATTTTACACTTAAGAGCATATATGTATTTCCATACAGTACACTAAGGAACATAATTTTGCATATTTTCTCATATTGTCATTGAAATTTCCTATTTTTAAGGTTACTTTAACATGTTTGAAGGCATATTTTAGCATATACTACACTAAAGAGCATAACTTTGCTTATTTTACAGAAAATTTTGCATTTCTTGCACTCAAGATAATTTTTACATATGTATTTGTCACTAAAATATTTTTCTTTTTACGAACAAATACTTTTTCGTCTTATAATTTTATAGAAGTCATCAGCTTTGAATATTTTTAAATGTAAAAATTTTTGCTTAGCAATTGCTAAGCAAAATCAAACAATTTTTGGTACGGAAGAGTAGAAAATTTCAAATTGAACCAAAAAAATTTTATATTTTAAGAGCATATTTGTGAAATCTTAAGGACATAGGTTTCAAAGCTTTTTTTTAATGCGCATAAAACACTTTTGTAGACCATATTTTGTGTTACCCTGTTTATAATGGTTGTGATGCTGTGGCGCACGGTGGCTCAGAAATTAATTTTATTGGCCAAATTTTTTGTTAGCACCAATTTTCAAAATTTTAATTCAATAGTAAACATAAAAAAATTAAATCCAATTATTGTAATTGTTAAAAACGAATATTTTATGATATTTTATAAAAAAAACGAAATTTTTGTAAATTTGATCAAAAGTAAATTATCGTTACTCGAAAACTGTTATCGATAATTGGCTGCATTTTTTGTTATGTTGGTAGGTCTTTAAGAAATGGTATGATGTGTCACTGTACCGTTTATACCTGCTGTGTTAAACTATATTTTGGTCAAATTTGAATTTTAGTGGAATAGAACTTTTGAAGGGCTCAACAAATTTTACTACCAGAAGAAAAGCAAAAGTGTCCTCTTTAACCCAATATATACTTTTGTACCTGTCTGGACCCGTTTGTAGAACACTTTTTCCATTTAAATGAAATGACTCCCAAAATGTTTTCATGGAATACATACTAAAAATAAGTTATAATTTGGATTTTAAGTCTACAGGCTCAATAAGAAACAACGACACCAATAAGGAGTTAAGAAGTTTAAAAAAAGAAACATGTTCAGGACGATTTTCTCAAATATGGGTTAATTATAGATCAACCAAAATAAGGATCAGCTATACGAAAGATGGGAACACAGCAAGAAGGTTCTTTGCAGATCGAGAAAGAGCGTCTGAAATAATAGGTGTTGATATAAATCTTATTTCAAGATTTAAAACAATTATCGCTGTACTTGTGTGCAATGAATAAATTGAAGGTAGAAAATTGAATGATTATGCGAAGGAAACTGCACGAATATTCATTAAGAGAAATATTTCTGCAACAGTTCGTAAAATCCTTTATCATGGAGAAGATGTCATTAAGCATCATTTAGTACCACTTGGAAATCTATCTGAGGAAGTCCAGGAAAAATGAATAAGGATTATAGATTTTATAGAGAGCATGATACCAGAAAAATATCACGAAATTCTACAAATGAAGATCTATTTCGTATATGAATGAATGAATGTTGAAGAAACAACAGGGATGACAGAGGACAGAAATAATATAGAACTAAATGTGGCTGTTTGCCAACCGAGTGAAAAATAATTATAATTTTATTTAAGTAAAAAATAAAATGAAATAAAATAAAATAAACATTAAGAAACTTTTAGTTATTATAAAAAATAAAAATGTTTGGCCTTAATGTTATTTAAATAAAAAACAAAATAAACATTAAAAAATCGTTATTTATTTATTTTTTTTTTTTTGTCCAAAAACAATCGATTCTAGTGGAACCTGTTCTAGAATTGATAAACTGGGTATTATTAAAATGTTTTTTTTTTATCTGCTTATAACTTTTTTTATAAGTAAAGCTTCAAAACAACAAAAATCCGCATTTTCTAACAATTCAAAAGTTACAAGAGTTTTGGACGATGAAAAACGATTCTGAGCCACTGTGGTAATTATACGAGTAACATTTGACTTTTGTTTAAATAGTGTTTGTAGCCTCAACATAACAATTTTACAAATTGGCTGGCGGCCGTAAATATATTTTATTGTACAATAACAATAATTGTCTTAAGCAGACTAAATAATATTCATGTTTTAAATTTATTGAATTTCAATTTTTTTCCTGTGTTGATTTGTTCGTTTTTCTTTGGTTGGATTTATTTATTTTCTATTTTATAATGTGACCAAACATTCTTTCAAGGTTGGAAACCGAAACGAATATCGGTATCGATAACGGTAACGGTATCGGTAACGGTATTTTAAATTATATCGGTATCGGTATACCGGTACCGAAACTAAAATACCGGTATATACCGTTATTATTAAAGACAGAGCAAAGACATTAAAGAGTTAAATCTTCTATTTATTTTCAATTAAATTTCATTAAATAAAACTTTGAATTGAATATTTTTATATTATATATCTCTTTAAGACATGAATATTCTTTGCAGTTTGATTTTTGTGTCGGTTCAAAGTATACATTTTTCTGATTTTTTAAATACATGAAATTTAACACCATATATCTTCGGACCTAGTTTCAATTCAAATAGTTTAAATGGCGTAGCTATCTGCTAACATATTGCCAGGTCGTTCATTCCTTCGCAAATCATCCACTCGATCAATATCTTTGTATAGAAGACTAAACTTTCCGAATTAAGTTCCCCGAGTAATGTTAAAATCGATTGCATGTGACAAATGTAAAAGCCTCGACAAACTGTAACGCAGCTGTATTTAAGACATAATTGACTTGTTCCCCAACCCAGAGCGACTTTACGACTCATATCATGATCGTATAAGAATTACACTATAAAAGAACGTGTAGATTAGATTAGTAGATTAAAATATAAATAAATTTAAATTTATAAAAGAGGGATAAGAATGGGCAGAATTTTTTGTTAACATTTTAAGAGACCCCATGTCCAGGGAAAATTACAGAAAATTAAATGCATTGTCCTGGCTGTAACTTTCCGAACAAAACGTTTCATTCTCTTAGAGAATTCTAAGAAAAGAACCAAATCTAAACGATATAGGAAAAGAAGCCAGAATAACGTAATAGTTTTTAAGCCTAATATAAGTAGTTAAAATTTATGCGTAAAAGTTGTTAAAAATAGATCATAATTAAGAGTCGTTGTCTCAAAAAACGGAGACGTCATGGAAAATTTTTATTTCTCTATATACTCGAGAGTATTTACAAATTTACGCTCCCAAATCGTAGAAAGTTCTCAAAAGCTGGGGAACGCAAAAAAATGAATAAATAAATAAATTGTGACCCAAAAACATTCCAGAATGAGGTCTTTCTGTTTTGAGCGCGTTTGGATAACTTTGGGTAACTTAGGCAAGTTCGTCGAACTCACCTACCATATCCAGCACAAAGGATATGATTACGTAAAACTATTTGCCACTTTTGCCACTCTACCACTTTATTGACTTGTGTTAAGAATTTTTAGAAATCTATATACAAAAAAAAAAAAAAAACCTTAACATATTTTGGACGAAATAAAGTAAAGAACTGAATATATATATTTTTTTAAATATTCTTCCTGTACGGATCGTTTTAAGAATTCTATTGAAACAAAGATATAAATAATAAAAGGACCTTAAAAACAAGATTCAAAAAATATTACTTTAAATAATCTCTTATTATTAAAATTAATTTCATCTTTCTTAAAGCAAGTAAATTTATATGAGAAATAATTTTACAAAACGTATTACATAGAAAATAGCATATTTTAAAGTACTGAAACTAAAATACCGGTATATACCGGTATTGAGGGAAACGGTATTTGAATACCGGTATTTTTAGAAAATAATAATTTCGGTAACGGTATCGGTTACGGTAACTCATTTTAAACGGTATTTAATCGGTATCGGTATTTATAACGGTATCGATTTCCAACCTTGTATTCTTTCTTTTAAATATTATTATTATTATTATATTATTATTATTATTATTTGATAAAAAATAAATAAAATATAAATAAAAATGTTGCTTATTTTAAATATTTTTTTACATTTTGTATTTTAAATAATACATATATTCATATTTGATGTATAAGAAGATTTATTTTTATGTTTAAATCATTTATTTTAATATTTCTTGTTTGTTTTAAAACCAAGTACTGTAATTATTAAAAAAAAAAAAATTCATTTAGGTCATTGAACTATTCATATGCTTTTGTACTTGTATGTTTGTCGGTATGTGAAATGATAAAGTAGAATGGAATTGAAAGGAAAAAAAATCAATGAGGTTTTAACGTTTCATCACGAAAAGTCTATTTTTATTTATTTATTTATTCAATTCAACAATATGGTAGGTAAAACTCATAACACTTTATAATAGTTATACTTGTATGTGCTATTGTATCAGTGTTAGAAATATTTTTTTGAAACAATTAATCGACTATTTAGTTCTATAAACAAATATTTTATCATTTATACTGACAAGACGAAAAATAGTTAACACTCTGCTACTGCGAAAAATCACTCGAGAAATTACAGAGCGTACGTTATATGACTTCTTGAGGACACCAAAGATCAGTTTTAAAAATTTTCAGCATACGCTTATTATTTGGTTATAAATAAATAAATATATATATATCCATATATATATATATATATATATATATATATATATATATATATATATATATATATATATATATACATATAAATTTTTCTATAAAAACATAACCAAAAATAATAAAATAACAATAATTTTGAAAAACATTTTTGTTATAAACATTACAAGATTTAGTTTTTTTTTTAAACTGAAAAAAACTAAAACATATGTATTCGATTTTATTTGATATAACTTAACGTTGCCATACATTTTTCACTTTTTCCCCAAAAAGTATGCACTAAATAAAATGTTTAAATTTGTCTTAAATCAACAAGATAATCTTTAAAAGATATTTAATAACTTTTTGAGTTTTTCAGCTATTTGAAAGAGAAATATCTCATTTTATTCTAAACAAAATAGCATTAAAAACTTTATAATAAACTAATATGTTGACTTAAAAAAAAAAAATTAATTTAAAATTTTGAATAAGTCATTACTTTGGAATATACATACATATAATTATAAAAGTTTTCAATATAGTTAAAAATAGTGTATTCAAAAATCAAAACCAGAAACCGGCTAAACGGTTTTTGTTTTTTAAAAAAATTTACCGGTTTCGAATAATTCTTATTTCCGAACTATTCGACAGGCCGGTTTTTTCTATCGGTTAACCGTTTTTTTTTTTATGAAATTTTCTTACTTTTATTATTATTTTTTACAAAAACAACAAATATTTACCAATTCTTATATTTACTCAGGGACTTTATTTATTTATTTATTATAACAAACAAATTGTTTGAAAATAAATTTGTATGAAAATTACGAATTCTGTCAAGTGTTTTTTGAAATTTTTAACCTATAAATTTTATTTAAAAAATCCCTTGTTTTACTGAGAAATACTTTCAAATAATTTGGTGTTTAAATTATTATAGGTTAACATAGATGTAAAGCTAAGAAAGAACTCGGGATTGTTTTTGTTTTCAATGAAATTTTTTTATAACAGATTTAGGTTTTTGACAACAGAGTTCCATATCTATATATTCCTTGAAAGTATTTGTCATTTACATTATGATCAAATAAAACTTAAAGTTTAGTTTCTTAAAATTTCTAATTTGTGATTGTAGTAACCCAGACGTATTGAGAACTGAGATTTGTATATTTTATAAAATGTTTTTTGACATTTGTCAGAAGAAATATTTCCCCACCATTTAATAAAAAAAATTTTTAAATTTCAAAAATGTTTCTATATCTAATGAAAATCGGTTAACCGGTTTTTTTTTAAGTAAAACCGTATTCGAAACCGGTTATTTTAAAAAGCTATTTCGAATAATTCGAAAACTGGTTTTCTGAAAGTGTGGGTTTTTTTTAATACACTAGTTAAAAAGCTACGTTCTTCTGCTTTTCAAATCAATTTAAAAGTTAAAATATTTGCTAAAATTTATTGAACTACGTTCGTTATCTTTAGTGCAGGTGCTACCCTCAAAGTAGTTTTTTTTTTTTTTTTCAGAATAACACAAAATTTAGACGGTGTGTTGAAATTTTAGGTTATTTTTCGAGTAAAAATAAAAAGTGTATTTTTTTTTTAACAGAGTGTAATTACATGTGATAAGTAATAATATCATTAGGATTAAAAGACCACCTGCTACATATAGCTACTACGTTTCTATTCAAAATAAGTATGACAAATTTTTAGTAATTGCTCATTAACAAATGATGACTTCAACGGGTGCTGTTAATACTTGTACAAATCGTGATATTATATTTTAGTTTTGCTATGATAATAACACAAAAATATTTCGAGTGAGATAAGAAAAAAATTATATATATTTTCTTTTTAAGTATTTAATGATTTAATTCTATTTACAAACTAGATAATAATTTTGTTTTATTTATATAAAAACGTGTCAGAATATGACTTTTCATATTTTTTTTTTTTTTTTACTTAACTCCACTCACAAACAAAATACATAAATACATATTAGAAAGGTGTTTTTAATGGTTTAAATGAAAACACAGCTAAAATATTCAATAAATAAATATCAGATTTTCGTTGAAAATTTTAAAGAATTTAGCTTTTTGTTTTTAAATAAGTCTTTAAAATTATTATTTATTTATTTATTTTTATTAATTTTTTTAACTTGCCTCTAACGTCACTCTAATTTTATTATTATTTTTTTTATTAAATACATTAATTAATTGGCAGTGTAAACACAAATTAAACAATTTAATTGATAAATAAAATACGTGTACGAGAACATAATTTGTTATTGTTTTAATGTCTGTAAATGTCTCAACCAGGGTTTCAATTTGGTTCGAGCCTTATCTCCAAATAGCAAAATCTCATCCCCAAAAATTCACAAATAATTGTTTGTATTATCCCCAAAAATCTCCACTAAAATAATATCTTTATTTTAGAGATAAGTATAAACTACATTACTTTTTCTTAGTACTGCAATCCATATCCTTTGTAGGTTTGGCAAGATAAATTGCCTAAATAGTCAAAATTAAAAAAAAAAGTTTCCTATAGGTTTTAAAAAAAAAAAAAAAAAAAAAAAAAAACATTAACATTTGAATCAATCAACTTTTTAGGTAAATAAATTACGTAATTTTTATAGTTAATGCAAATACCGAAAATTAAATTTTTATTTCTTCAAAGGTATAAAACCATGATAAATTAAGTTCCATTGATTCAACTATTTTCGATACATTTTATAGAACTTTATACTAGCTGAATGCCCCTGTGTTGTGGAATCTCAAAAATTAATAAAAACAAATTGAAGATAACGTAAAGTACAGCTTTGTCCAGTTAAAACTTCCACTTTCATCGAAAAAAGTACGAAAAATAACGACCTGCTAGGCATTTTCAACAAAATGCAATTTATTTATATCCTATAGTTTCTGGAATCTTAAAATTTTATATATAATATATATATATATATATATATATATATATATTTATTTATTTATTTATTTATATAAAATTTTATTAATGATTGCGTCACAAACAAACACATATTTGATTTTATAAAAATAATATAATATCCCAGCAAAAACTTTTTGGTTTTAGGTAATGACAACTACTTATTAAAGTAGTTTCTTGGTAATGAGGCGTCATTATTATTTGCCTACTCTGTATTACATTAATAAGTACTCAATAGTATAAAAGCGCAGTAATACTGCATCAGATGGATGAGTTGGCTAGAGCGCCGGATTAACAACCAGAAGGTTGTTGGTTCAACCCCATTCCTGAAGTCTAAAAAGATTTTTTAAACTAAATAGAGTTTTTGTCTCTTATGATGCTATGTGCGAGATGGTGTACTGAGTAAGACGTTAGTCAGTAAAAACGAATGGTTAGTTTGTGTCCAGGTTCGAGTCTCACTGACGGCAAATTTTTTGTTTGTTTTTTTTTTTTATTTTTGTTTTCGTTTAGGTACATGTTTTTAAGTACCCCTAGAGTCAAAAAATAACTACATGAATTTGTGGACAACTCGAACAAAAATAACTAGTTATTCAGGCAAAAAATAAGTAGTTTATTTTTGTTTCCAATTATACCTGCTAGCTTACCAGGAAAGCAAAGTTTTTGCTGGGATATAATAATATATTAAAGGCTTCTTGCATTATTATTGATTATTATTGGAGCCATAATAATAAAGTATCAATTGATCAAACATTACCCTCTTAGTCAATCCATAAATAATAATTGGAATTATTTTTTTGAACTTTACGCTTTCATATTTAGTATAACAGTTATTTTTTATTATCTTCATTGCACTGATTTTGAATAAATAATAGGCTTATCTTACTAAAGATTAATATCGGACAGAATATTGTTTTTTTTTTAATTTTTTCTAAGTTAAAAAGAAAAACGATGGAAATAAAAATAACATTCCCAAAAAATCTCCAAAAATTCCTAAAGTGTAAAATTCATCCCCAACAAATCTCATAACCTCCAAACTAATTTTTTTCCACCATTTCTCGAAAGAAATCCTTTAATCTGACAACAGTGGTCTCAGCAAGGATCGTACAACAACATCAATATTTATGAGTGAGTAATGGAAAGAAGTATACAAAGTTAATGAACAAGATACGCGTTGACAGTCTTAAAAAAAAAAAGAAAAACATTTTACTACACTATAACATTTGATATTTTTTTATTTTTTATCTGATATACTTGTTTAACTAATTTTTTTTTTTTTAAAGGATCAATTAAATGATCACAAGGGAAACTATTTATATTAAGAGTAGGGTTTGGTATTTCTCGCAATATTTCTTTTCCCAGAAAACGGGAACGAAAAAATCAATTTTCCAGGAATTCCCAGGATTATTTTTTATTATTAAATAAAATAAAACGAAATGAAATAATATAAAATTATAATGCCATTTCTAAGCTTAGTACCTTTCACAATTTATGTTAAAAACTGTGTCTCAGATTTTCACGTTATTGTGTGTTTTATGCAAAAACTTTTTAAAAATATACACTAATCTATTGGATAAATTTCATTATAAATAGCTTGCCGTTTATTTCCATTTTATTTCTCTAACTTACATTAGTTTTTTTTTACTAATTCTTACTAAATTAAACATAAATGTGGAAAATACTAAAAATTGGTTCACATGAGATTAGTTTTTATTTATATAAATATTTTACATATCCATTGCTTGGATAAGAGATGCTGTTTCAAAAAAAAAAAAAAAAAAAAAAAAAAATGTTGTTAGTTTGAAAAATCTTCCAACTAAGTAATTTTTTTTTATAATATGAAGTGAAATCTAGAATAAAACCAAAGTAACTTAAATTTAAACATGCCAGATAACGTTCTAGTTGTATTACATGCTTTAAACTCTTGCAAGTACCATATTTAGAGAAATGTTAATCTTTCATTGATATAAGGTGTTAAAAATAGTAATATGTTTGCTATATAATTTTAAAATTATGTGAATATTTAATTTCCCGTTTTTCTGGGAAAATTAAAAAAATTGCCGGGAATTCCCGAGAGTATTTTGACGGGAACTCCGGACTCAAACCCTAATTAAGAGCCCTGCTAGATGTTAGCTTACTTTTTCAATGAAATATTTCGACATTTTTGATCAAATACATTGTTCTGAAATTTTACTTAAGATTTATATCAAATGGAAATAGGTTTTCGACTTGCATTACATTTTCTACACCTTTTTATGTACTTCCCCCCTTCTTTTATGTCCATTGAAAAAGTTTTAAATTTCTTTTTATCGTAAATCGACCAAAATAACGTCAATCATTTTACGTATAAAAGACAATAAAATAAAAAAAAGAATTATTCAAATATATTCATTATCTATGAGGTTTGTTTTTTTTTTTTACACCAAAACAACAAAAATATGCACATAAAATTTTGTTCAAAATTTGTTATTTCGTATGAAGGCATGAATGAGTGTTTTAGTGTATTTAGTGTATTTGAATTGCAGCAATGTGATGACGTCGTCGTTTTATTTTTTTGCAAAACAATTTTTTAAATTGCTTAATTTGCAGTGTAAACCAAAAGTCATGTACAATACAAATAGAAAACTACAAACATATATTTTCAATTAAATTTATAAAAATTTCAATTACTTTTGTTTGAAATCAATTACTTATTTGCTTGAAAATGCGATATTTTTTATTTTACTAATTTGATACATAAAAATATACGTTTTCGTCATTAATTAATTTTATATGTGACAATAATAATATTTGGAATCAAATTTAAGTTTTTATCTGCTAATTTTTAAAATTAAATTAAAGGTACGTAATATATCTAAAATTTTTTTTACCAGTGCTGTAAAAACGCAATTTTGTTCACTGTACCTTACATATTGTAAACAACATATCTCTTTATACACTATGTAATATATGCATATACATATATATATTATTACATATATATATATATATATATATATATATATATATATATATATATATATATATATATATATATATAATATATGTAATAATAAATATGTGTAGAGATACACTCATATCTAGATATTATTCATTACACTCCTTTATTAACGTTTACGTTCATATTGTTAAGGTCGGTTACATATTGTTAAGTTTATAGAAAGAAACTATTCATGTAAATGCAAACTTTTCAAAGGGGTTTTAGATAAGAAATGTTATTTCTTGTTAGTAAGTCTTTTATAATGTAGCACCTAAAAATTTATATCGTTATTATTAGTAGATCTGTAAGACTAACATCGATCATAAATATGTAAAGCTTTATGCATTTTGAAATTTAATAGAAAACAAAAACACCTCATTTGCAAACCACCAAGTATATATGATCATATTTTTATAGATACATGCACTGTGTTTATAATCTCTTAGATACATTTGTTTAGTTTTAAAATTATTGCTCTGTTAGTTATTGCACTCGTAACAATACAGAAAAAAAAAAAAACATCCAAACAGACATCAACATTAAGTTACATTGTGCATCGCACTTAAATTTTTAACCGTATGTACATATATATGTACGTACATACGTCATTTAAAAGTGCCAGACGAATTGACATTTAATTAAAAGCAAAAGTTCTCTTTAATTAACTCAGTTGTTGTAGTCAATATAAATAAAAACAGAAAAAAAAATATATATGCATGTACTTGTATTTAATGATTAATAATAATTGTTAATAAATCAAATTTAATCCTTTTCATTTACTTAAGATCTCGAAGCTTCCCAAAATTTCCAATGACTTACTTCACTTCCTAAAGTTTTTCAAAAAATTATCCATTTATTTTTAAAACTAAGTATTATATATTTTATTTAGTGCATACTTTCTGGGGCAAAACCCGGAAAATTTATAGAAAGTTCAATTAAGTTATTAGAGAAAAATCATTTAAAATTATATTTATAAATATTGTTATATTTACAACAAAATGTTTGCAGTATGTATTATTGCATCGCTGTATGTTGCTGTATATTGCAGTTAAGCTGGAAAAATAGTGGACACATTTTATATTTTGTAATTTCTTTTAATATTTGACCAAGATTGATTAAATTAACTTTCCAAAACATTTTTAGGACAAAAAATCAACAAAACACCATAAAAGAAATAAATATACATTAATACTTACAATTTGAAGGTTTATTGGAAATTTTTAAGATTGATTTGTGATATTCTTAAGGGGACACATTACATAAATTATATCAATTGTGGAATGATTTTTTTTTTTTTACTGTAAAACAGTGTTTTCATTAAGTTTTATTTATTTAATTACATAATTTAATTTCTTACGGTATTAAACCAAAACTAATCAAACCAACCAAAACTAATAATATAATATATTAATTAATATATATGTTTTTGAATTATACAATATCTTTTACAATATTTACCGGTTTTTAAACTACCGAATGAAAATAATCCAAAAAATTAAAGAAAAAAAAATTTTATGAAAATAATAAAACTATGTGTGAAAAAATTTTGTATGAAATATTAAAAATAGTTAATTACCCAGCAAAAACTTTTTGGTTTTCGGTAATAACAACTACTTATTAAAGTAGTTTCTTGGTAATTAGGCGTCATTATTATTTGCCTACTCTGTATTACATTAATAAGTACTCAATAGTATAATAGCGCAGTAATACTGCAATCACGTGGATGAGTTGACTAGAGCTCCGGATTAGCAACCAGAAGGTTGTTGGTTCAATCCCATTCTGAAGCTGTTAGTTTTTTATAATAAAATGTCTAAAAAGATATTTCAAACTAAATACACTTTTTGTCGCTTAGGATGCTATGTGCGAGATGGTGTACTGAGTAAGACGTCAGTCAGTAAAAAAGAATAGTTAGTGTGTGTCCAAGTTCGAGTCTCACTGACGGCAAATTTTTTTTTGTTTTTTTTTTTATTTTTGTTTTCGTTTAGGTACATATTTTTGAGAACCCCTAGAGTCAAAAAATAACTACATGAATTTGTGGACAAGTCGAACAAAAATAACTAGTTATTCAGGCAAAATATAAGTAGTTTATTTTTGTTTCCAATTATACCTGCTACCTTACCAGGAAAGCAAAGTTTTTGCTGGGTATCTTGTCCCAGAACAATTATTAATGCAATTTGCAGTCAAGATATTATTTTTAAACATATTAAAAGAAAATTAGAATCGAAAAGGTAGAAATTTGTCAAAAATGCAAATGCATTAAGAGTGCATTAAAAAAAGAAAAAAAATAACAAATTATCTTTGAATTATTACCTTTAAAGAGGTCTCAGTTGACCTTAATTAGAGCCTTGAATAAATAAAGTGCATCTACATCCTAAAGGAATATTAACATTTAAAGTTACGTACTTGTCGAATTTTTTAACTCTTATAAAAATTAAAATAATAAGAAGGAAGTAGGTTATATGCGTATTAAATTTTAACGAAATCTGATGAACCTTTTTCAAAAAATAGCCATTTTTTATAAATCCTCGTGGAATGAACAATAATCATATATTTTTTTTTATAAAGAATGAAAAAATCATTTTTTGTTTTTTTTTTTAAATAAAACACATTCTGCTACAGTGAAAAAATCTCTCGAGAAATTACATAGCGTATATTATTGGCCTAAAAACAGTTCTAAAAATTTTAAATGCACTCTTTAAATTTTGAGTTATGCTGAAAAATTCCATAATTCTGTATAGGTTCGTTGATTCTTTCTTCTAAAACCTCTTTGGAAAGTACTTTGGACAAAAATAAAATATTAAAAAAATTATTATTATTATTTCTTTTTTTTTAATTTAAATGCAATTTATTATAAATATTTTTTCTTAAAAGCCTACACAACGATTTAATATTTTTCGAAATTTTTCTGTGGAATTAATCTAAAGTACCTATTCTTAGGAATTTCCAAAATTGTTTAAAAATCAAATCGCAGTAAAGTAAGAATGTTTTAATATTTTTAACATATAAAAAATAGCAAATTTATATTATATTTAGCCAAATTGTCTGTGTTAACAAAATAAACTGTTTATTTTTTGCAAAAAATATGAAATGCAAAAAATGTTTAATCAAACAAACACAAGAGTAAAAAAAAAAACAACAATCTAAAAAAAAGTACATTCGAAGTATATTTTTGTTTAATAACTGCGACGTATGTAGTATGATGGTGGTTTATTAAAATAAATACATACGTAAGTATGGATGTATGATATATGTTTCTATATACATACGTAGATAAGGCATACTGATCGTTTTGTTTTTGTATACAATTTATACGTATGTAGTATATATATAAATATTTTTATTTTATTTATTCCACTTTGATCGGCTCTACAACTTTATTCCTCTCAACGTAATTTTATACCGCCAATCGTTTGGTGATAGGTTTTTAAATTTATAAACATATGTAGGTTTGTACGTACGATTTCGTACAAAATATTGTTGCTATTGTTGCTTCTATTGTTATTATTATTATTATTGTTTTTTATTTTTCATACTATGCATTTATTCCTGCTAGTGGTAGTGTTAGTATTTAGTAGCTTGTTGGTTTGTTTGTTGTTTCGGTTATCTCTTGTCGCTTTTGTCGACGTCGTTAAATATTTTTGCGGCGATTACGTCAAGATTATTATTTGATTGCATATTGTTATTGTCGTTTGTTTTGCTTTTTTAATCTAACAATATAGTTTTTGCTTATAAATTTAGAGATATTTTTCTTTTTATATATAAAAAAAATCTATTTTTTTTAAATTTTCACTCACAGTTTATTCAATTTCGTTTTATAAATTCAAAATAATAAGTTGTTTATTTGTCGGCTTTTTATTTAATTGGCGCGCTATTTTTCGTGAATGGTTCTATTATACATATATTTTTTTCTCTATTATTATGATTGTATTTTATATTTATTTTGTCTTATTTGGTTAGAGCAAAAAAGAGCGCGTTCGTTACTCACTGTGACTACTTTACGTAGTAGACTAAAATTTGATGACAACACAACGACGAAAATCAGACAAGACCCAATAAACTGATGATTGTGTTGGTCTCTAGTAAAAGCTCAGCAGCAACAGTAACAATAATAACAACAAAAACCACAAAACTAATTACGATTACATTAATAAACGAAGAATACGACGACTACAAGTAGAATAAGCAACAGTACAAAATAACGAATACATTTAGATACACACACATATATATGTATGTATTTATGACTACACATACATTGGTACGTATACACAATAAAATACGTATACACACAGTGGTTCACGTTGATAATATATGAGGAAAAAATCGGTTAAAAAATTAAAACAATATTTATTTTTGTAAACAAAAAATTAAATTATGTCCAGAAAACTATTTTCGAATAGTTTCCCGTATTAATTTATCCCTAACTATTATTGTTTTTTTTTACGATTTTGGATAGATAAATAATTAGGCTTTTTAATTGTATATGTATTCAATTAAATCTTCATCAAATGTTAAAAGCAAATTAAAAAAAAAAAAAACTTTAATAAAAATAAATATTTTCCATAGTTTTTAGTTTTTTTTATGGTAATATGAAATTCAACAAATCGTACAAACTCAAAACTTATGCATATGTTGAGACAAAAAAAATTTTTACTTTCAACAAATCGTCTAAACACCTAATATATAGAATATGCTGACACATGCATCCATTGATATTTTTAAGCATATGAATCTAGCAGAGAATTTAACATAATGAATTTTAATACGCAATATTTTACAATCAAACACAATGAACTATGACTCAAGAATAACGCTTGATTATCTTTGTTGAAGCATTTTGCAGACACAAACAAAAAAATACGTTGCTTTTATTTAGGTAATAAATCCTCGAGCTCGAATTTAGTTTCTAAATTTTATTCAGAAAAGTTGAATATTGCGATATCGTTTAAAATTCTCCAATATTACGCGAATGTTTAATAAAGAGAAATTATCCAGAAAAGTTTTATACCATAAACATTCATATTTAATATAATTGTCGACATTTTCTCGAATATTTTGTTTCTAAAATTATTCGTTTTCAGCGAATATTCGCTAATATCGAAACCCAGATAAGTTGGAAATGTGACTATAAAAAACGCTTTAGTGAGAAATGTAAAATATTTTCCACTATAATTAAAACATTTTACACAAACTTTTTTTTAGTTGTAAAAATTTCGCTAAAACTATCTATTTTTTCAAATTCATTCTACAGTGCGATTTTTTTAATACGTTTACGATATGATACGACTATTACTATTACTCTTTCTATGTATGAATAAGTTTACGATAATATTATGGCTGACAATATGACTACCACAATCACGAAGACAAAGACTATGAATACAACTACAATCTGCTACTACGGCACACAATAATAATGTGTGATGATGATGGTTCTGGTGATGATGATTGTGAGGATAATGTATGTATAATAACTACGTTAGAATTGAATATATTAAAATTAATATATATATATATATATATATATATATATATATATATATATATATAAATATTATACGAGAAGTATGTATGTCATTATATCTCGTACTCACGCATACATACTCATGCATTAAAATGACACGATAAAATTTAGATGACAAATTAAAACGAAACGAATCGAAAAAAATGTGTGCGAATTTTTCCACATTACGTTTCTTTTACAATAATAAAATAGCATTGATTTCGTAATTAAGACAGATTTTGTATTGTTTTTTATGTATACACATGCATACATACATAAGTTTTTTTTTTATTATTGTATTACAAAGAATGAATATGTTTATGATTTTTGCTTACTCAGGTACGAAACAATTTTATTATGTTTTTTTTTATATTTTGTCTACTTATTATACAAAAATTAATTCTATATTGCTATTGTACTGATCCGCCACGTCAATAAAATATTTTGCAAAATTATTTTCATTATTTACCTGTTTATTAATAACAAAGTATTTACTTGTTGTATATACACTGTTTTGTTTCTATATTATTCGAATGATTTTTTGTTAACTTTTTTAAAGTATTTTAAGATTTTAAAAAAACAAAAATTGTCTTTATTTTTATTTTATTAAAGGTTTTTGTTTACCTTTTTCATAAATTTGTTACTATCACACTACACTTCGACACTCTTTTTTATTTATTTCCCCTTTCTCTGCTATAATACGTAATGAAACTACTTTCTCAATGATATAAAAGTTTAATCCAAAGATGAAAAACTTGGTACAATTGTACGTATTTTTTGGTACTATTTTTAGTTTTATAGAAAAATTTAGCATAGGTAAGGGTATATTTACACATAAATTGTTCATTCCGTTTGTAGTTTTCACAATTTTCTTTTACGATGACTTTGAATCCTTTAGTCCTTCCGTTGAAATTAACTTTCCGAAGCCCCTAGTAAATTTATGAAATTTTACATTAACAAATCCAATGGAAATGAAAACAATTTTTGAATAAATAATTAAATTTGCATTGCCAAAATTTGGAACACTTTTACTTTTTCACATTAAAGCACATTTAATTTCGTATAATTATATATTATTTTTTAATCTAGTTGGTGTTATAAGTTTGCATACCTGGTATATTCATTAATTACGCATACATATAAGTATGTATGTATAATATTCTCGTATTTAAGTAAGTACTCATATGTATGTGGAATTCAATACCTTGAGATTATTACGTATGTCTTTCTAAAAACAATTGTTTTTTTATAATCGTTTTCAGTCACTCTCTTTCTTTTGTCAAATAACTCACTTAAATTATGTTCTCCCTTCTTTAATATTATTTTAAATTCCAGTAATTTTTTTGTATTTAATATTTGTCTTTATAAAAAAATTTATTTTTTTGGAGTTTTGTTTTTATCATCATTTCGTAGCACCTGCTATTTAACATATGACTTTGTTTTTAATGCGTTGTATTGTGGTGATAAATAAGAAAGAAGAAAGAGAGCTTTTAAAATAGCAGAGAGAGAGAGAGTAAAAGTGAAAGCTTTCTTGTTATACATATGTTTTTTAAAAATATTTTTATTTGTAATAATTAAGAGCTTAAAGTAAAGATTGTTTTTGTTTTTTTTTATCGTATAAGTAATATTTATATACATTTATATACAGAATATGGCACCCAGGATTATTTGCTGAAAGAATTTTACTCGAATGATATACATATATATACATACATACATATATATATATATATATATATATATATATATATATATATATATATATATATGACAAAATCATAAGGAAATATCCTTGTCTGGTATTGACATTTTTATTTTCTGTAGATTAAATTGAGTTTAAGACTTAAAATGCCACTCGTGTGTGAGTTTCTGTGCTAAAACCACAATAGAAACATAAACACACAGCATGTGTTGCTGCTCATCAATTGACAAGATCTTAATATGAGGGTAAGATACATACATATGTTAGGTTTCAGTTTATAACGGTAGTTTAAAAAGTTCTTTAAAAAATAAGTGGGTAGGTGTAAAAATAAACTAGACAAGTTATAATTATATAATTACATTGAATTAGAGTTTTTTCAAATCATAGTTGTAAGAGAGGAGTGATAAACAAAATAGAAAATAGATTAACACTTTGAATTGCTTCGTTTACTTTTTTCTGGGTCGTGCATTATGAGAAATAAAGTAGAAAAAGTATGAAATTTGTGAAAAGTGTTTTGGTTTTATACCGTTCCTGTAAATAATACTCTTTTATAAGAAACACATCAAAACGTGCTTGGGAATTCTTGTCAAATGAATATTTTGTTAATAATGAACATTTTGATATGTATTTTTAGGAAAAACAGAAATTCACAAGAAGTCACGGGAATACGAATTCAGGCTCACGGTTTGTAGTCTAGAACACTTCCTCTAGACTATTCAATCTCACAACTTTCCAATATAGAACATTTATATATTATTGCATGTGAATTTGAAAATATTATTAAAGTTGGGCAAAGAAAATTGGAAAAATGTTTCAGGCTGTTTTAGAAAATCATTTATAATACCGCCATTCCTAAACGGATTTCGCTGAATTTCAATACCAAGATTTTTAGACTATATGCCACATATGTATGTGTTGAAAGAGAAATTTATTTATTGGACTATGGGCTTCAAAAAATCCATTTCAACATACAGACGGATGGACAGGCAAACATAAATTCTCAAAAGTTCATTAGTAACTGAGATATCGATCAAAACGCATTTTGAACTTCGTTTATGTATAAATCTGTTGAAAATATTTTTCCAAAATTTCGGTTTTTTTAGTTAATCATATCGGTCTATAAACAATCGGATTATAGGCAAAAATCTGAAAAAATATACACACACAAACATACTCGTATATAAAAAGCAATACAATGACTTTTCGTGTTGTTGTTCTCACACTTAAGTTAATAACTTCAGTGGAACTGTCGCTAGGTGCCAAAGTATCATAGTGTCACTAGAAATAGTGATGGAATTTAAATTTGATTATTTGTTAATAAGGTGGTGAAGGGTATACAAGATTCGGCACAGCCGAATATATCTCTCTAACTTGTTAATAAGCGGGTTGTATTTTCTAAAAAAAAAAATCAAAAATTAATTAATTATTTACACTAAACTTTTTTCTTCAATATGATATGGGTAGCGGACCACCGCAGGTATAATCTAGTATGTATATATAAAAATAATATTGTGAAAATAAATAATAACCAGGGAAACCAAAAATATAATAAATAATAAATGCTCTTTAAAATCGAAAAATTTTAAGCGTATATATATATATATATATATATATATACTTAAAATTGTACACTCATCTGCTACGCCTGTGTAAATCCAACGATTAGAAGTTTCAGATTTATTTTCTAAAAATTTCGATTCTGTCCAGTAGTTTTTAACTTGAAAACTAAAAGAGATAAATAGCACACGCGAGAATATTTTTCATAGGCCTTATGGAGAGCTTTAAGAAGATTTAAAATATTTGAAATCGCATAAGAAACAAAAATTTGGCAAGCAATGAAAAATTTTCTATGTCAGAGGTACCCCATTTTGGGCCCTAATAGCTTCGCTCCTTCCAAATTTAAAACCGTGGATTATATTATTATATATCAGCATATTTTGTCATATCTTCATAGAAAATTCATATTTTAGAGCATATTTTACTTAAGAGCATAATTCTGTCCCACTGTGTAATGTGGGCTGTATATCTTTTTGAATACATCACATAACAATTTTCAAAAATTTCAAAACACCCTCTAAATTTTGAGATATTCCGAAAAAACGTTTTGAGGGTAGTTACTGCATGTAAATTTTAGATTTCCAAGTTATTTAAAATTTGAAATAAATTTACCCTTTTCTTTTTCAAAATTTCTATTTTGATTTTTCTTTAAGACTAAACATATTTGCATATAAACTTCTAAATACTTTTATTATTTACAATAAAATGAGATATCAAAAAACTAAAGAAAATATTATATATTTTCAATTCTCTATTCAAAAATTTGTAGCAGAGTGTACTTATTCAAATTATTACCATTTCCAAAACAATAAACGCACAGTGTGCATATAAACTACTGGTCGGATCGAAATGAAATGTATGGGAGAGTAGTAGAGGAGGACCTAGCCTTTCAGAAAAATTATTTTGTAATCACCCTGTATTAATACGAGATAAGTTACAGGGTGTCCAAGTTGACCACCTCGATTATGAAAAAGTTTAAAAAAATCGTAACCTAAAAATTAACTCCGATTTCAAAGATTTTAATATTTCTGTAAAGTGCGGGCCGAGATAAATAAGCTTACTTACCTAAGTTATCTCTTACAGTTAAACAGATATTTGCACTTGATTTTGCCTCGATTTTATTTCGTTTTTCAGGAATAAGTGTTCCTAGGTATATGAGTGAATTTTTTTAAAGTATTCTGTAACTTCTAATATATTCCGAAATAATATGCTGAAAAAACTTTTGATTATTCCAATTTGCCTAGCCGTGAAAAATGTTCAAATTTAATATTCTGAAACTAGTATGAAAAATGAATATTTTTTACAAAAATATAATAAAATTTGTTCACTTTCTTCCAGGTTTTGTTAATAAAATAATTTTTTTCTTTGCATATTTCAAAAGACAAGCCTTCATAAATGGTTTATGAAGAAATTTTAAATTGATTTAGATTTGCATACTACGTCCAGCATTGGTCGAATATGGTGAATTTTTGAAAAAAATCATGTTTATCGGCGAATTTTATTTAGATCGATTTGGCATTAAACTGCTTACCGGCCGGACAAAAACGAATGCAGGAGTCAAGATTTTATGAAAAAAATGAAAACATCTTACTATTACAATTTTACTATTATTTCTTATGTATTATATAAATAAATATTAATGAAATAAAATAAATAGCAATCTTTCTTTCATTTAAATAGCATTAACAACCAATTTTTAGCAATTTTTCAAAAACCTCTACAACTCTCTCAAACATTTCAATTCGATCCAACCAATAGCTTAAGAGTTACGGTTTTATTACCAAAATTTTTGCAATCGGCCCCACTGTAAAACGTTTTTGTATTGTAGCAAAAAGTGTTCTCAAAAATTTATAAAATCTTATTTAATAAAATTAAATTTTGTTTCGGTCTCAAAAATCTAAAAAAAAACAAGTAAAGAACCTATGACTAATAGTGGACCAATGTGTCAAAATTGAAAATGCTAGTTATTCTTCTGTAAAACTTAGATATGCATAATATTATATTGTTATTAACAATTATATGGGATTTATGCAATTTGTAGTAATTTTGAAAGGGCTTTATGTGGGAGCTATAGTCAATTATAGACCGATCTTCATTAAATTTGGCATTATGATTTCAACTTATACAAAACTTATTTGTATCAAATTTTGTGTTGCTACTAATATTTGTTTAAGATTTCTGCACACTTTAAAATAATTTACGGGCGGGCGTTATATAGAAACTACGGTGAATTATGGACTGATCTTTAAGAAATTTGACAGTCAGATTTATGATTACATATAATTTATTTGTGTCTAATTTTATTCAAATATTGACATATTTAAAGTATTTATAAGCACTAAAATTCTATTCCGGTAGGACATTTGTATAGGGCCTAGATGAAATTTTTGGATCGAACATAACTATTTTTAATAGGCTTGGTCTTTGAATTAAGGAAATCACATGCATCAAATTTCATTAAATTATCTTCATAGTAGTGACCTGTACTTAATGCATAGGATTTTCATGGACAGAGAGCCAGTTGTCCAGACGGATGAACGGACATCGTTAAATCAACCCAGAAAGTGATTCTGAGACGAACATTTTTACATTTTTTAAGATAGGGTTCCGCATTACAAACATCAATACAAACGCAAATAAATAAATACACTTTATATTCTTAATTATGAAATTAATTTTTAAATTGTCCTCGTACATGTCTTACATTGTTTGCTTTGTGGTCGACTGTGAAACAATTTATTTGCAACTGAAAACAAACAAATTCACATGGAATTTGCACTGTTTATTGACATACAAGACAACTTGTTGCATCTTAATCAACATAAATTATGTATGTTACACTCAGAGAAATCAGTTAATGAAATATATAGTTTTTAATTGACTCCAGAGATATTTTAAATAAACTGATAAATTTTATTATTTAAGGTGATCGTTTTAAAACATTTCTCCAGTATAATAAAGTTATCCATATTAATCTAAAATGTATATATTTAAGATATATTTTTCCAATTTTACAGTGTACAAATTCTGCGCTTTACTTTTAATACATTTAGGTTAAATTTTTATTTGTGTTTTTGTCATTTGCATGTCGGCGTTCTTTACATGTTTCTATTGAAATTTAACAATTTTCTTGCTATTTTTACGTAAAATAATTTTTCCCAAAGGTTGACCAAATCCCTCATATTGTTGATAGACATGTAGGCCTCGCACAACGGTGGCATGGACAACACCGCGCAAACGATGATTCGCATAAGGAGTTGCCTTAAATTGTTAAAAAAAAAAACAATAGTATAAAATATTTTATGTACGAATTTATATCCAAACCACTATTTTTACCTTATTTGATGAAAATAAGATATTGGCATCAACTTGAAATTCCTCATCAGGATCCCAAATACAAAAGTCAGCATCGTAACCTTCAATAATTTTACCTTTTGATTTTTCTAGGCCACACAATAAGGCAGGTCTCTCACACATGGTTTTATAAATGTGTTCCAAGCCCAGACCATATTTTTGACAGTGAGTCCAAACTATAGGTAAACCTATAGTTCAAAATATATGGTGTAATTTATATGAGCAATAATTACACAATTTATAATAATTTTTACCCAATTGCAAAGAGGAAATGCCTGGCCAGGCATTTATAAAATTACCTCTCATTCGCCCGTATGTTAAACATTTAGGCCCTGGTGTTGCTGGCGAATGATCTGATGCTATAATATCTAAACATCCCGATTTTAAAGCTTCCCATAGCGCAGGTTGATTTGTTTTGGTTCGTATTGGTGGTTGAGCTTTGAATTCCGTGTGGCAGTCTTCAATATCTTCTGCGGCTAAGCTGAGATAATGCGGACATGTTTCGGCAGTTATTTGAGCACCTTTACTTTTGGCTTCCGTTATTATAGGCAGGACTTCATTGGAACTGAGATTTAATAAATGAAATCGTTTTCTGAAAGTAAATACATATTTAAATCGCAAATATATATTTTTATAATCGTTCAAATTAAACAGCTTCTACATACTTTTTAATTGATATTTGGTTACTTACTTTTTGTGCCTTAATGCAAGATCAGCTACAATTTGTACCGCATTTACTTCCATCTGGGCGGGTCTTGTTCTTAAAAAAGACTCATAACATTTGGGTTCATCTTCGTTAGCTTTAATGGGCGTTGTCAAAGACTCTTCACAGTGAACGGCTATCACAATATTATTATCTAGTTTAGTGAGTAATGTATCCAAATGTTGTTTACTAACAGCAGGAAATTCCTTGTCCACTGGTTCGGCTGCCGGTGAAAGAGAACATTGCAGACCTATAACACCACCCCCAATTAAGGCTTCGATATCAGAGGAATTACCAGGTACTATGCCGCCCCAAAAGCCTACATCAACATAAATTTTACCACGAGCAGTGGATAATTTTAATTTTAAATTTGCCAAAGAAGTGGTGGGAGGTATGGCATTTCTAAAAGCAATGAAAATCATATTATAATTTGAAATTTAATAACTATAAAACTACTTACGTTGGTCTGTCTATTATGGTGGTAAAACCTCCTGCTGCCGCTGCTTTGGTGGCCGTTAGAAAACCTTCCCAATCTTTACGACCTGGTTCATTGATATGGACATTGACATCTATTAGTCCAGGCATAAGAACTAAATTTTCAAAATCATATACCTTTACAAGTAATATAAAATTTAATTTAAATTGTAAATACATAATTGTAATAGTTTGTCCTCAAAAAAAAGAAAAAAGAAAAAAATACTAAGTACTACTTACCGCCTCTGATTCTATATTATACAAATAAGTATTGACTTCCCCAGAAGATTTTAATACTTTTTGTATTATTCCCTCATTGTTGACTATTATGCCACCGTGAACAAATCCATCTTCAGTACCCAAATACATACGTCTACTTAGGAATAATAAATCCATTTTTTAAAATACGAGTAAATAAGTATTTTAAATTGTTTTCAGATTTAACACATACAAAATTGATCACTTTTTAGTTTATAAATAATTTTCTTAATAGATTGTCTTTTGCATAACTTATTTAGATTTTTCTTTTCGCCGGTTTGTATTGTTGTCAGCTTTGTGAAAATTTATTTACTACTGATCGCTGTTGACATAAACATTTTATTTTCGTTTTAAATGAGCGAACATTTTCTTTCCTGCTCGATCATATGAGTGTAAGAAGCTTTATGCTTTTGTTTATAAAAGCTTATTAAACAATTGTGCTTTTAGGTCTAAAGCTTTTTATTAAAATGAAATGTTATCTATGAAAACTTCTGATCGGAACTATAATATGAAAGCGAGTGTTTTATAATAGATATTGTAAGGAAATTTATGGACAACAGACTGAACAATTTAATACTAACTCACTTTTGAAATACTTCAAAATCGATCATTAGCCACTACTTTTAGAATTATTAAGCTCTAAAATTTATAGTGAATTTTTAAAATTGGGTCATATAAAAAGGAGTCGCGCTTTTGTTTTTTTTTTACTAGTTGATGTCGATACCCATATATCGGGTAACACTTGTTTGAAAGGTGACGTTTGAGGTTACATTTTTGGTGAAGACAGTTCTTTAATTCGTCGTTTGAAAATGTGATGCTGCAAAAACATTCCGAAAAATTTTTAGTGTATGGTGAGAATGCTGTCAGTGAACGCCGGACCCTGAAGAGGTTTACCTGATACTGTTCTGGAAATTTCGATGTCAAAGTTGTACCTCGCTCTGGTCGGAAAAACTAGATGAAATTTTGCAACTGGCACGCAAGCTGTCAGGAAATGGTGAAGGCACTAAACATCAACCACATGATAGTTTGGAATCATTTAAAAAGGCTGCCTACTCAAAGTAGCTCGATGTTTGGATGCCACACGAATTAATGCAAAGAAATTTAATTGACCGAAATACCATCAGTGAAATGCCGCTGAAACGCAATGAAATTGAACTATTTTTGAAGCGGATTGTTACGCGTTAAATACTTGAGTATTAAACTAAAAAATCATAGTTAAAGGCCGGTGACCCCCACAAACGACTTCAAAGCCTGTATTTTCAAATCAATACAACTTTTTAACCTGAAATGTCACCTTTCAAACTCGAGTTCGTTTGAAACAATCGCATAGTTTTACCCGATATATGGGCATCAACACCATCTAGGGACTGATACTTTTTATATCGTCTACTTTTTATATCACCTATTAAATTTAATTTTTAAGTAGATTTACAAAATTTTCTTAATTACCCAGCAAAAACTTATTGGTTATCGGTAATGGCAACTACTTATTAAAGTAGTTTTTTGGTAATGAGGCGTCATTATTATTTGCCTACTATGTATTACATTAATAAGTACTCAATAGTACAAAAGCACAGTAATACTGCAATCACGTGTATGAGTTGGCTAGAGCAGCGGATTAACAACCAGAAGGTTGTTGGTTCAACCCCATTCTGAAGCTGTTAGTTTTTTATAACAAAATGACTAAAAAGATATTTTAAACTAAATAGAGTTTTTGTCGCTTAGGATGCTATGTGCGAGATAGTGTACTGAGTAACACGTTAGTCAGTAAAAACGAATGGTTAGTGTGTATCCAAGTTCGAGTCTCATTGACGGCAAAATTTTTTTGTTTTTTTTTTTCGTTTAGGTACATATTTTTGAGTACCCCTAGAGTCAAAAAAATAACTACAAGAATTTGTGGACAAGTCGAACAAAAATAACTAGTTATTCAGGCAAAAAATAAGTAGATTATTTTTGTTTCCAATTATACCTGCTAGCTTACCAGGAAAGCAAAGTTTTTGCTGGGTATATTCTGAGAATTTTTTTGTATGCGAAATTTATTAAAATTTTTGAAAATAATTAAAATTTAATATAAAGTTGGCAAGAAAAAATTAAAAAAAAAAAAATTTAAATCGTATTTCTTAGAAAAGGCACAACTTTTCCTCGGGAGAGATAGTGCGTCTTGTAAAAATAAATAGGTAATAATGTTGAATAATTTTATGTGAAAAATATGAACTTACTAGAGAATTTTTAGGTTATAATTTGGAAAACAAATTAAAATATATATGAAAAAATTCCGAAATTAAAAGGATTCTAGAGCAATGAATTTAATACAGAAGAAATAAATTTAACACATAATTATCATTCGAGGAATGTGCATTTTAAAAATTGCTAGACATGGCTTTTAATTAATTGAATATAATTCATAACCATTATAAGAAGTAATTGAAAATACCTAGCAAAAAAAAAAGAGCTGAAACATTGTGTTATCATTACAAGGAAGCCCTTAGTGCTGAAAAAGAGCTGCAGAAGCACTATTTTTAACCTATGGTTGTCATTAACAGAATGCTCTTTTTATACCCTACACAACCATAGGTGATGGGGGAATTATGTGTTTGAGTTGATGTTTGTAACACACATAAATCTTCGGACCCCCATCATAAACTATACTCATATCACTTTCTGAGTGGATTTAACGATGTCCGTCCGTCTGGTTGGCTGACCGTGTAAATCTTGTAAACAAAGTACAGGTCTCGATTTTAAAGATATTTTGATGAAATTTGGCACAAATAATTAATTAGACACAAGGACCAAGTCTATTGAAATTGGTTATGACCGGTCTATTATTTCACATAGCCCCCATAGACTTGTCCTCCCGTAATAGGGGTTTAACGATCATAAATGCCTTAAGTAAAATAATATTTTAATGAAATTCGTTGCAAAGAAGTTTTGTATATGTATTAGGGTATCCAATCAATTAACCGTCATTCGGTTATCCGATTAATTTTGGTCAATTAACTGTTAGAATAATTTAAAATTGTCTATTTTCGAATAACGAATAAACTGAATAATTTGTGTCGAATAAATGTCTGTTATATCCCCGAGCAAATTAAATAAAAGTATTTTTAGGGAAGTACTCTCCTGTTACTTCAAAAGTAACAATAAGTGTACATTTTCTTGTGCTTTAGAAGTAATACAAACATCATACAAATATATTATTAAAAAGAGATTTAAATGAATTGTTCAGCTATATAACTTTGAAATTCGGTTGTTATTTTTGCAAATACTTGTTTCTAAAAAGAATTGTTTTAAACAAATGAAAAATTTTGTTATGGATATTTTTTTATTAAAAAAAAAAAATATGTTGGTTTATTTAAAAATTAAAACTAATTTCCTTGCGCAGATAAAAAAGAATTCGGATGTTCATTGCAATTGTGCATGAAATCGTTAACATGACTTCCTTCTCACTGAATATATCAAAAAAAAAAAGGGAACATCTTCCAATGACAAGCCTATATTAAATTCATTGGAAATGATCCGAATTTGCACTACTTCTTCATAACAAGATCAGGATCTTATTGATTTCTTTGGATGGATGTTTTTTTTTTTTTTTTTTGGGATAGAATGTTTAATAAAATTCGATAAGGAAAGATTATAATAATACAACTTTATAAATGCTTGAACTTGTGAAAATAGAAATTCTGAAAACATTGTTTTGTGTAAAGTAAATTCTAAGTTATATATCATAAAAATTTTAATCAACAAAATTTACATAAAAATAGAAATATTAACTTCTACTTTTATGACAAAAAATCATTCCCACACAGAAAATAAAGGTAGTTGCATTAAAAAGGCTTATTTATAAATTAAATTAGGAGAATATTTTTTAGATTAGGTCAAAGAATGATTTTTTTTTTTTTCATACAAATGAGCGAAAGAACTGATAAAATGAATTCCTTTTTGAAAGAATTTGATTTTTAAATAACTATTTCAATATAATAAACACTAAAAGACTATTTGGTTAATCGAATAATTTACCGATAAAATGTTAACCTCAAATAATATGAAAACCCGAATAATTGGATACCCTAATTCCATGAAGATCGGTCCATAATTGATCATAGCTCCCATATAAACCCCTCTTCGAACATCACGTTAACTTTCATAAATCTCATAAAAATGTTAGTATCAAGTTAATACTCGACACGAATAAGTTTTATATAAATAGAAATAACAGTAAGAAATTTTACGAGAATTAGTTCATAATTTACATATTAGACCCACTTTCGAGAATCACCCTAAAGTGCATAAATTCATATTGTTAAGTTTTTACCTTTTAAAAACTGTAGTTTATTTCCTTTTAAATAAACCGGATACTTTCGATTGCAATTAAAAGCAGTTTAGTAGTTTAAAAGTAACGACTCTTTATTTTATTTAAAATGTACAACAACAACAGTATAAATAGTCATTATGTGTTCTAATACACGCACACACTTAAATTACACACTTTATACAGCACACTTTAATAATGTACAAGAATATACAGCCAACTACAAGACAGTTAACTTGTCTTTAATTAACGATGCTTCCAATTAGACTCACGACTAATTTATATACACTGCATTACCATCTAGATGCTTCTCGAAAGCTCGAATTCTAGAGCTTTCAACGTTAATGCAAGCAGCCTAAATAACGTTGCCATTCTTACAAATAATGGTGAAAGCTTTTCATTTAATATTGTATGTTTACAGCTATGTTAATAATTTCTACAGATATGTTAACTACTGTTAACATAAATAGAAAGGATGAGAAGCATTGAGAAAGATTGAGAAAGGTTAAGAAGCATTATTAAACTTTAAACCAGCCGTTAAAACTGTTATATTTGAATTCAAGTACAATTTGGTGCACATTATAAAATTTTTTAATAAAAATTCTGATTTTGCTTTGTTAAAAAATAATAAAAATCCTTTTCTATAAATGAAATTTTTCACTTTTTCGGACGTAATTATAAATAAATAAATAAATAACTTCCAAAAAAGTACAAAATATGCACTTAATTTTACTATTTAAATGGTGAAAATGTTCTTTTTTGGAAGCACTTGATCGTTTTTTTTTGCTGGGTACTTTTAAAGTGATAAAAGTGTGTTTTTGAATGAAAGAATTCATTTTAAATAAGTTGCAAAAAGGTGTGCATATTGTGTATTTTTAGTTTAGTACCACCTTTGAATTAGTGAAAATGTTATTCCTTTAGAAGTACTTCTCTCTTTTTTTTCACGACATATGCTGAAAAGGTTTTGAGAAAGTACTCATCCGAGTTGATTAATCAGTAGATTAAGTATTCGATCAGACTTCCTTTTCGAAAAAATCGAAAATCGATATTCGTTGTAAAAAAAACTATTATTTTATGCTAAAATATTTTAGGCCTTGGTTAATAACAAAGTCAACGCTGCACATTGTAGTAGATTTTCGTACAAATAATAAATTGCAAAAAGTTCAAAGGAAAATTTTTAATTTTCTAAAGAATTAATATTAGGATAAGTGTTTAAAAAATTTTAATAAAACAAAAATTAATAAAAGTATAATTAAAGAAATAAATCTTAAATACAATGGACGAACTTTGAATACGAGTTATATAAAAATCTACATTCGTAAGAGAACGGTAGCCAAAATAATTGATCATTCGTTCCTGATGTGCCAGACAGTCTTCTGCAGTAAACCTTTTCTCATTTATTTGACAATTCTACCAGAGGAATTGTAACCGTCTATGTTTCTGTTATATTTGTAGCAGTGTTGAGATTTGTGTCACAATTGTGCTCTATTGCTTTTTCAGTGTCATTAGAGACATTATTTATTATTTATTAAGGATATTTCGTCTTTATTTTTCAAAATTTTAAGAGGAAAATAAAATTTTATACGACTACTTAAAAAATTTCGATCTCAATTTGGCACTAAATACAAATTTTTAAATCCCGCCACTGATTTGTAGCCGACCAATTTCTTGCAATCCTTCGAGAATACCCTGGTACCCAGACTAGACTGAAAAGTATAGTTAAAGATTGAGTGCAGCTGAGTAGACATACGAATATTTCGGATTAAGTTTCAGTGTCAGTTTTATATGTAATATTTTATATTAATGTATATTTGACAAAAAGACTAATTTACTTCATATATTTTTACATAACACATGTTTATCGAGTTATCAACTCGAAATCGAAAATCGATTATTAACTTCTCGTACATTTAAGATTCTGTTTTAAATCTGCTACTGTAAAAATTCATATCCTAATGGGGTCTCGGTAGTTCAACTCATGAGAGTAATAATACAGGATCCCGGGAATTCCGGAAAGTTAAACAATTTTCCCGATAACTTGGGAAAATTCGATCCCTAATTAGGATTAATCTCAATATGACAATTAAATTATTTTCCTACTTATGAATTCCATTTACTTCTGCTTTTTTTTTTGTCGCATTATAATAATTAATTTATAGATTTTGTAAAAACCTGATATTGATTTTATTATAAACATTATTACATAGAAGCAACAAGCGGCAACAAAATTTCCTTGGCAACGAAAATCAAATTTACCAACGTCACATGAAATCAAATAATAAGTTTGCAACTGATTTTGTTGGTTCGATAAATGCCACAAATTGAAAAAAAAATTTAAAGAATTTACAACAAATGTAAACGAGTTGAAATAAAAAAAAAAAAAAAATATTAGGAGACGTCATATTTAAGATTTATAAAATTTCTCAATTTAGTTGAAAGTAATTAAAAATTTTACAAATGACTCAAGAAACAGTTGGTGGCAGCAGAAGGTTAAATGCTACATATTGCAGCATGTATGGCAGGTAATTTTAAATTGTGATATATGTTTTTTTAAACGCAAAGAAATTCATTTGAAAACATATTATTTTAGAGTCAGCAACAACATGGGTCATGAACACATGAAAGTATATTTTTGCACCGATTTCGATAAATCGGTTTTAGTAAATAATTTCGAAAAACGTGGTTGGCATCAGGTGGGAGGAGATGATGATTGGAATTTTTATTGGGCTGGGGTGCAGACGTGTCGTAATATTTTCAGTGTGGACAGTGGTTATCGTATGAATGACAATCAAATGATTAATCATTTTCCAAATCATTATGAATTGTCACGCAAGGATTTGCTGGTGAAGAATATAAAACGTTATCGTAAAGATTTGGAAAGAGATGGCAATGCTTTGGCTGAGAAATCCGATGCGAATTGGTCGTTTGGTGGAGCAACTAGATATTTATATTTAGATTTCATACCAGTAACATTTGTTTTACCAGCGGGTTAGTATAAGTTCGATTTAGTTTTATCTCTTTCAATATTTTCGCATTTATTAGATTACAACATGTTTGTTGAGGAGTATCGTAAAAATCCTCAAAGTACTTGGATTATGAAACCTTGTGGTAAGTCTCAAGGTGCTGGTATTTTCTTAATCAATAAACTATCGAAATTGAAAAAATGGTCTCGCGAGGCTAAGGGTGCCTTTCATCCTCAAATTGCTAAAGAGAGTTATGTTATATCACGTTACATTGATAATCCCTTGTTGATTGGTGGCAAGAAATTCGATTTACGTTTATATGTTTTGGTCACTTCTTTTCGTCCTCTGAAAGCTTATCTGTTTAAACAAGGATTTTGTCGTTTCTGTACGGTGAAATATGACACAAGTTGTACAGAATTGGACAATATGTATGTACATTTAACAAATGTCAGTGTGCAAAAACATGGGGTAAGTGAAAGGGGTCATAATTTGCTAATTTATTAAATTGTTTTTCTCACTCTAATACGTAGTCCTAAGTCTAATTCCTATACTGAATTGTTGAATTTGGCTTTAAATTAAAACTTAAATTATATTAAATTAATATTAAACATTTACTAAATATTTGTTAATATTCTAGGGTGAATACAATTCCTTACATGGTGGCAAATGGTCAGTACAAAATTTAGCCCTGTACTTGGAAGGTACACGTGGCAAAGAAGTTACAGATCGTTTATTTGGCGCCATCTCTTGGCTGATTGTACATTCTCTACGAGCCGTGGCTCCCGTTATGGCCAGTGATAGACATTGTTTTGAATGTTATGGATACGATATCATAATCGATAACAATTTAAAACCTTGGCTGGTTGAAGTAAATGCCTCACCTTCATTAACATCGACCACTGTAACAGATCGTATTTTAAAATATAAATTGATTGATAATATATTATCAGTCGTTTTGCCGCCCGATGGTATACCAGAGTATGTATTTTGTGTATTTCCTATTTTAAAATTTAATAAAAAAAATATATATACATTTTTCTGTTTTTCTAGTGTCCGTTGGAATAAAATTCCTAGTGCTGATGCTTTGGGTAATTTTGAATTGTTATTGGATGAAGAGTTAGCTGCTCAAGAAGAAGCTCAAAATAGTCAACAAAATAAAAATTCAAAATCTATGGGTAATCGTTGGAAATAAGCAATGAATTATTTTATTATGAATTAATTTATTTTCTTTTCAAAAATGTATATTATTCTTCTTTTAAAAATTTATATAATAAGTGATAGCTAAATTTCAAAATAGTGAAATTATTTGTTTAGTCATAAACATAAAGTGCAATAAAAATTTTGAATTATAATTTTGGTATTAAAAAAATGTGTACCTATTAACGTATTTCAATTCCATAATTTATTTTTTAAAGCCGAGATGAAATAACACAATTTTTTCCATAATTCTTTATATTACTGCCTCTGATGGGCATGGCTAACAATTTTATCTTAATTTTTAAAGTAAATTGTGGCACTCTATACTCATGTCAAATTTCAAATAGAAAATTTCATTCTAACTCGATTTTAAATAAAAATTTTGTTAATTGTTTAGAACAAAATTTTGGCTACATTACACAGTGGGGCAGAACCGAAATTTTTTGGAAATAAATCTGTAACTTCTGATCGACTGGTTGCATTTTCATGAAATTTGGTATAGGTGTAGATACTTTTTCGGCTAAAAAAAAACACAAAAATTCAAAATCGTTTATTTTTGGACTCGGTAAAGATATCGGCTTAAATTTTTTTTATTCAATAGATAATTTAGTTCTTTAACTAGATAGGAAAAAAACTAATAAAATCGGTTGGATATACTAGGATATATATGAAAAAAACTGGACCAAGAACATACAAAATTATGGTGCTTAAAAATTCAAACGCAAATAACTTGAAAACTATAAGAGATAAATTGGACATGTAAGCATGTTTTTTATAGGTCTTATCAGGGCCTACAACAATATATAAAAATATTTTAAATCGGACGAGAAACAAAAATTTGGCAAGCGATTAAAAATTTTTTAAGTCAGAGGTACCTAATTTTGAGCCCCCTTAGCTCCGCCCCTGAGGGGTTTGTTGTGCCCCCCTTCCAAACTTAACATTGTACACTCCTCCGCTACGCCTATACCAAATTTCATGAAAATCCAACCATCCGATCAGAAGTTACAGATTTATTTCCAAAAAATTTCGATTCTGCCCCATTGCGCATTATATAAAAAATTTGATGAACAGAATTTGGTAGGAGGTAAAATTGTAATAAAAATTTTTGTATTTTGCAAGATCTTGGCTATTTGACTAAATAAAATTGACCTGCCCACTATTTATACAATATAAATTAAAAGATTTTAACTTACAACTTAATAACTCAGCCCCTAATAGGCGTGGCTAATAATTTTCAATCACATTTTAAAGTCCATTTCCCAATCTATCAATGTGTAAAATTTAATTTCAGTATATTGAAATTCAAAAAATTTATAGCAAAACTGTGGCAACACTCTGCAGGCCACATAACAAATTTCAAAAATCTAAAACACAAGATTTCACACAATTAAAATGGGTGAACAGGATTTGATAAGTGGATTTTAAATAAGGGTTTTGGTATTTCTGCTATAATTTGAAAATTATAAGATTTTGTGATGAATCTTTTTTAATTTGATAGAGAATTTTAACTTTCCCACCGTCACGCCCACTATTAAGAAAATTAAGAGTATTCTTCTTACAACGAAATAACTCAGTCCTAATTGAGGATGGTTAATATTTTACTTTTACATATTAAAGACCATTTCCCACTTTATCGATGCATCAAATTTCATTTCAAATTTTAAGTTCCTTTCTTCATATCACAAATTTAATTTCAGTTATGCTACTATTACTATGAGAAATTTTAATATTTTCTATAGTTTTGTATTTTACATTTAATAAATTATTATTTTTAAATATTTACTGACATAATAACCTTTGTTTTGAAATAAAACTCCTTCAATACAAACAAAATAACACGAAAATGATTTAAATTCGTCTTGTTAAGAAGAAAAATTTTATTGCCACAATAATCATATTCGTATTGCGGAAGTTTCCCTCATTGGGAGAGATTGTACGTCACAGCCGATACATATAAGCAATAAGAAATCAATACGCCTGGAAGAAAAATATACAATATTGCTAGAGAATCATGTAGGTGAAAAAAAGAAGATGTCGCCAGATAATCTTCTGGAAGATGTATTAAATATATAGTAAAATTCTCACTAAATAAATCTTGAAATAATATAATAAAGAAAACTTTTACATCTTGTAAAGCATGTACATAAATCTTAACGTAATATCTTACGAAAACTAAAACGTTCACATTAAATATTCATTATTTTAATAAAAGGCAAACAAATTTCTTCAATACTTTTTTAATTTTTGAACAATTTTTCGACAACTGAAAAAATAGTGACTGAAAAATAAAAGTATTGCATTAATTTCTCCTAGATGATCTCAATGGGATATCATCAATTTATTTATTTTATTATTGATGAAAAATTTTTAAATTTTATACATTTTTTGTTGTTTATTGTCTAATTTTCTTTAAACTGCAAAAAATGCAATATTAGAAAAATATTGCATTACGTCCAAATAATAAAAAGAAGATATTGCGTAAATTTGTTTCAGGAAGATATCTTCCAAATGTTTCTGGGTTTGTTTTGTTTACATACACATATACATATGTAAGCTTTTTTTATTAAAAAAAACTTTTTTTCCTCTATTTTCAACTTACCTTTCTCTAAAATTCTGTAAATTAAAATTGTAATATTTAAATAAAATACTAATACAGAAAATTGTTACTTTACCAGTACTTATTATAGTCATAATTTATGTTTTAAAATAAAAATTTTCTATATTTTTAAGTAACTATTAAAGCAGGCTTTATTTATAAAGGCATGTCATAGACTATAGCAAACTATTTTTGATTTTTTATGAAATAATTAAGAATTGTGAAATGAATTTTTCATTCATAAAATTATTCAAACAAAGATCCTAACTAAAACAATAACGTTAATCCGTAGACTTTAAAAAAATGTGCACATGTTAAAATTGAATCTAGTACGAAAAATAACAACAATTTCTAACCTCATTTTTTTTAAATTATTTAGATCAATTTGATATTTGATATTAATAAGTTATTCAAATTATAAATAGAAACTAGAAATCATGTTTGTTCAAATTACATTTCAAATAAATTGCACTCAGTGTTGCAAAATGTTATTTGAAAATAATAAATAACTAAAAAAAACCTGATTGATCAGATGTATCTAATAAATATTAATCACGACATAAATTTAAAACGTTTAATTAAAAAAAAAAAAAAAAACAACAAGGAGAGTTTGTTAATTTTGTTTTCAATAATTTTTATATATATATATATTTTATAATCTTTTTTTAATTCATATTTGGATATAAATGAAATTTTAAACAAAATTTATCAATAATCGTACTTAAGAGTTAATTCGAAATACATAGATAAACGTATACATATATATAATAATACTAACATTAAATTAAATTATACAATTAAATATTAAATGTTTTGTTGTTACAGGGTTATTTATAAAAAAAAATAAACATTAGATAATTCTTAAAATATGAATTTAAACATGGAAAAAACATATTAAAAACAAATATGTTAATATTTTGAAATGATTGTTAAGAAATATGAATAATTAATTTTACTAGATTGATAAAAATTTTTTATGAAAATTTTAAAGAATTATTTACATTAAAAACACGAAACAAAAACAAATATATATATATATATATATATATATATATATATATATATATATATATATATATATATATATATAATTCTACACCAATTTCAAGTAAATAAATGAATTTTGCTAATTCAACGAATTTTTAATTTTGGAATTCATTTCCAAATAAATTTATATCTGGGTAGAAAATTAACATAAATGATACAAAAAAAAATATATGCAAAGAAGCTTTAATGAAAAAATCTAAATAAAAGCAGTAAATATTGCTGCTGATAATTTTTCTGTTAAGAAAATTTTAATATTATATTAAATAATAATAAGAAAAAACCTTAAAAATAAATTAAAAACTATTTAAATGTTTAAGTGGTAAAAATTATTTATTATATATTCGTTTACTTCTGTTTGCAATTATTATAATTTTTCGTATATTTTATATTCTTATTTTATTACAAAAATATTTTTGTAAATTTAAAAAATTAAATGGAATTATGTATTAATTATGACTAAATATAATTAAAACTAATTTGGAATGTAGCAATTGCCTTCATTTTTTGTTTTTTTAATTTATAATTTTTATTTATTTTTAAATGTATAATTTTACAAACTGTTTTGAAATTTATAATCACAGTTTTACTACTTTATTTTAAAGGTGTTTAAAGGTGTTAGTCTTATTTAAACACCTAATAAACTCATATTCCTTGAAATATTGTTGACACCTTATCATTTAAATTTTAAGATGAATCTTTCAATTTTAAGATTGTTATTTTATTAAGTTGTATTTTAGATAATATTTTTTAAGGTCTTCGTTTTGAGAAAATAGAAGCTGTTAGATTTTTCGATAAAAATGTTTTTAAAACATTTTTAGTATTTCTTTTACAATTTTCTTTTTTATTATTGTTGGTATAAATATTTTATAAATGGATCTGCTTATAATTTGCAATTTTCATATACGAAGTGGACATTTTTTTTCCAAAAATAAATGTGCTTTTTTATTAAAAACTAAAATGTTAAAATTTTTAAATATAAGATTTTTTAACCTTTGAATGAATTTCAAAAACTTGTTTATTAAAAAAATTATGAATTATACGATCATTTGGTTTTAAACGTTTATTCAATTTGTTTAATATATTGATTAAAAAAAAAGGAGTACAATTTTATGTAATTCTGAGTTTTGAAAATTGAAAATTTATTAAACATTTTGCGCTTTTGCGATCAATTTTATTCATTTAATTAAACATTTTTGAAAGAAACAAAACTTGTTTAAAAAAAACTTAGCTTGAAACAGATTTCTTCTCATAAATGGACGGAAAGTTATAAAGTTAAAAATAAGAAAAAATAAGACAGAAAAAAATTATTTTCGAAAAAATTTCAATTAAATTATTAATCAGTATTTTAAAATCATTTCAAATATTTCTATAATTAAAGTACTCAGAATTAAAGAATTCAAATTTTACATATAAAAATCTAAAACCCAATTTCAATTACGAATGATACATATTCAATTATAATTGTATACAATCACTTAGATGTTCACTTCATTCATATCCATTTTTGATAAACCAATTAATTAACATTATACAATTAGAAATATAAATGAAAGCTGATAAATGACTTTATTGTTAAATAGAAATATAAGAAATTTTAAAATTCTATCATTCGAATAATTGACACAATTAAAAAAATTATTGAAACAAATTAAATTTTTGAGAAATCATCTAATTGGTCAATATTATTTTCTATGTAACATACTTGAAATATATTTCATTTATTTATTTATTTATTCATTTATTTCAGTAATATAATTAATTAAACAGAAAAAGTTTTTTTTTTTTAGTTTAAGAAAATATGTATTTTAAATTGAATAAACAAGTGTATAATTCTCTTAAATATGTATTTCGAATTGATTTTTTTTTTTAATTTTAACAAACATAATTACATACATAATATCTATGTAAAATTCAAGTGTTTCTTCTTTTGGAAAAAATGACCCACTTTAAAACAATTTTTATAATTTTAAATTTCATTAATAATAAACAGTCTCTAGTCAAATATTTTTAAGTTAAAGTAGTAGTAGTTAAATTAATCTATATTATATTCGTTTACTTTTTATTTGTAAAGAAGTTATCTTTTAATTTCGTTTTACTTTCGAATAAAAGATTCAAAAATTTGCACTTGAAAAAGTAAATTGTTTGCTGTAAATTTTTTAATTAAGAGTTAGAACAAATATTTAAAACAAGAAAAAAAAAAAAATATGTTTAACAAAGTATACACAGAAAAATGTCTAACTACTAAATGTAATAGTAGTTATTAAGTAAACAATAAGGATTTTTGTAGATACACAACATTTATCTGTTGGTTTGTTTGTTGCTTTAGCATTCGGTGGCAAAATAAAAAATCTCAACAATATCTTCGTCCTCCTCATCTTCCTCTTCTGTTACATTAACCTCCGCTTTTTCTTTAGCATTAGTGATTGAACAATTTTGACCACCTTGATTAAAGCAATTAGTAGTTGTAGTGGAATTGTTAGTAGCTGGAGTAGCAGTAGTAGTAGTAGTGGATATAATATTAGCTGAAGAAGTAGTAGTTTTTCTATTACTGCTTAAGCCACGAACAACAACGTCTTCGCCTAGACATTGACGAAGAACGTTGGCCTATAGTCACACTTTTGAAGCAGTATGTTGCGGTCCAGCCACGGCACTCGAATACTGAGACTGTGGTTGATTATGTTTTTGTACCGTTTGATAGGTAGGCTGTGATTGTTGTTGCTGCCCGGCAGCAATATTATTCGCATTTGAAGGACCACCCAAAGTGACTTGTGTTATAAAGGGTCCTCGACTACGAGCACTACTATTCAGATTGGCTGGTGAAAAACCATTCATGGCAGCTGTTCTCCAATGTGCCTGACTTTGCGAAACGGAGGACGCTTGTTGCGCATGAAGAGGATGTGGGTGTTGGCTGGCATTTATAGTTACGCCCACATGACTATTGTGTTTAATACTGCCTGTACGTTGCTGAAAACTATTGTTAAGCATGGATGTTCCTTGACTTAAATTATGTTGTGCTGTTTCGTAATCATAATAATTTGAACGTAGACTTGTGTTATTGCTGCTGTGATTACTGTTCGTTTGATATTGCTGGAAGTTAATATCCTGTGAGCGTGCACTACGTTGAGAATGATAATGTTGATGACGACGACTATTATTAGTATTTTTATACACACACACACATATATATATATATATATATATATATATATATATTCATTTATATAAATATCAAAAATATTTACAATAGTTGTAGATGTAGATGGTAGTATATAAAAGCCCAGCCAAATATTTATGCATTTTTATTATATTTTTTTTATAAAAGCGTTAGAAAGTTTTTTTAATTTTCATGAAAATAGATAAAAAAGTTTTAGATAGTAAATAAATTAATACAAAAAATAATAATTTAAAATTATGCCAAAATAAATGGGTAAAAAGCAAAGTTACATGCAGTCAATATTAAAAAAAAAAGCAAAAATTATATAATCTAAACTTAAAAAAAATCAAATAAAACTGCTATAAATAATCACAATTTGCGTTTATCAAAATACGAATGCATATAGAAAGCTCTTGGGAGTTTTATAATTCATTAAAATCTAATATATTAAAACTTTAAATGAGAGAAAATGATTTCGATCGAAACATTATATCTCTCGTTATTAAAAAACTTTTTTTGGAAAAGAAAAATAATATTCAATAAAACTGAATACTTTTAAATATTTTTTTCTTGTAACAAAATCAAAAATAAAATTTTAATTGAAAACTACTTTTAAAATATTAAAAAGCTACTAAAACTAAGAAAGCAATTTGAAAAAGAAAATTCAACAAAATATTTGTTGTTACAAAACAAAAAGGAAGTTGTAATAAAAAGTTACCTTTCAGCTTCGACTTTAAGACGCTGTCTAAGCACTTGTTGACGCATGCATTCTAAGGTTGATTCCGACAAAACATCATTATTTGAGCAGTTTTCATCACTATAACCGATAAATGGAAAGAGTTTGATTTTTACAATTTTCATTTCTTTTTTAGGAATTTTTGATTAACAAAAGTTTTAGGAAAGACTTTAACAAAAATGCAATAAAAAAAGATAATGAAATGTAAACATTGTTTTTATTTTTATTTTTAAACTAAAATGCGTAAGAAATTATTTTAAAATTTATTCAGAATGTTTTTATTGCTTTTGTACATATAAAATATGTTAAAATGTAAACATGTAGTTTTGGCTCCTTTATCCCATTAGGTTATTTTTATTTCAATAATTTAAAATAAGCAGTTTTGTTTTAAATGAAATTTAAGGAAAAACTAAACTCTCGCTTACCTAATTTGCTGATGATGATTATGTTGTAACTCTTCATAGTTGGAATAGTGTTGATAACGATGATTGAAAATATCATTTTGATGTATGCCACCGTTTGTGCTATTATCAACATGCCCGGCAGAACCTCCTCCCCCAGTACCATTGGCATTAGCAGGCGGTAGTGGCGGTGGGGGTTGATAAGCGGGCGGAGCTAATTTGGCATTACGGTCCAAAGCTGCTAAAGCAGCAACTGGTATTTGATTATTGGCAGCTGTTCTTTCATTAGCAGCATTATTTGTTACGGGTGGCTGGGTTTCAGCGGGTGCTACACCATCTTTACGATTCTTTCCAAAACGAAACATGTAGCCAATGCCTCGTAAAATACCAGGCTTTTTGGCTCTTGATTTGTGTTTGCCATCATTAAGGGAACTTTGAAAGGGGCCATTTCGTTGAGTAAAACCACCTTCCACAGCATCACCATCTTCTAAAAGCCAAGTTTGTTTGGCTTCTTTAAAAGTTAAATTATTTAATTATCATTTTCTTTAAAATTAATATTTAAAATCACTTACTCTTCACATCATGGTCACTGGCTACAGCTGCTCTCAAACTCTCTTCACGTCCTCTACCACGAGGAGCTCTGAGTGTAGTAGGGCCTCCTCTTGGTTCTTCAGACATTTGTATTTCTTGTACCATGGTTTGTAAAGACTCCAAAGAAGACGATTTCTTTAAACCCAATGAAGGTCCCAAATCTCCTACCTGATCTCTAGCTTCGGCCTGTATCTGTTGTTGTTCAATACCTGAATTGGTTTTAGCATGTTTATAACCGGGTATTCTAGCATTTGCCTCAGCTATGCGCGCCGATAAAGATTCCATAGAACCACTAAACACAGCTGACTTTGTATGGGCAATACGTCTTTCACGTTCTCTTTCTTCTCGTAATTTTTTATTACGCTGATAAGTGCCCGTTTCTCGAGCATCTAAGGCAGCATGATGTTTTTCTGATATTGAACGTCTACCCAAAGCGTCACGACTAAAATGTTCTACCCCTGAATTATTCGTTTCAAGACTAAGTTGTGATGAATAAGTAGCATCAAAATTTTGTGGGGCTGCTGTATTAGATGGATTACTAGATGATGCTGCATTATTGATTATACTAGATGCTATAGATTCATTGGGACGAAGTGGTAGAGTTCTGCTTAAATGAAATAAAAACCATTAAAGACGTCTTGAAGTTTTAATTATAAATTTACTATACTTACGGCGATATTGGCTCGGGATCGTGTTCAATTAATACCGAATTGTTGACATGTTGTTGTTGTTGGTGATGTAAAGCTGGTGACCAGGTTTCATTAGTGGCCATATAATAACTCTCATTGCGTAGAGCATGAACAGCACTATTCTTAACGCCTGCGGCGGAGTTTGTTGCAACAGTTGTAGTCGGACGACCTTTTTGTCCTGAATTGCCAGAGCAAGCTCCACCGGTTAGTCTATCCAAAACGGGGTTGCTCCAACTATTTGATGTAACAAATTATTATAATGATCATTTAATCAAAATTGCAAATAACTCACCGATTCATTTCACTACTTGAACTGCCACTATTACGTTTATCTGCTGATCGTTTCTCGGGACTTAAATAAATCACCGTAGCTCCACTATTTTCACTGGTATTCGAGCTTTCATTTGTGTTTTCCAAAATATTACCCGAACTGGCTGATCTGGGGATTTTACGTGCAACTTCCAAAGTGATCATACCAGGATGTTTACCCGGATTGTTGACAATGGCACGTTTTAATGTATCCATAGCTTCAGCATTACTCTGTCCAAGTAAAGATACACCATTTACTCGTATTAGTTGATCATTCATGCGCAAACGTCCATCTCGCGACGCCGCACCACCATGAATTACATTTTTAACAAAAATACCCAAATCTCCATCATTTTTCATGGAGCCATTAGAACTGCCATTTGAGGAGCTTGTTATATTTGAACTTGTTTTGCCCTTAACACTAACACCGAGACCAGCTTTCTCGGTATCATGTACAGGTATGTGTAGCGTGAGCAATTTACGGGTGCAAGATATGTCAGCTTGTAGGCTATCCTGTTTTAATTGAAAGGAAAAATTATTTTTTTATTAATACTATTTTAATATAATTTCTTAATGTTTTGATTTGACTTACACTTGATGCAGCTGATTCACTACCAGCATCTATAAAATGTTGAGATTCATTCAGATTATGATTTTGTTGCTGCTGATGTTGTTCGAATAGCGAACGGGCACTATTAGACTTTTTAATATCCTGTTGTTGATACGTTTGCATAGAGGCAGGTAGTACTGGAGCTGGAGGTTTAGGTGGTGAATCAAATTCATTTTCTTTGTTCTCGAAATTCTAAAGAATTGAAATAAATTTTAATAAAAAAATCAAATATTATTAAGTTTTAACTTACAATTTCTCTTTCTTCTGGTTCCGCTAATTCCTGTTGTCTAGATACCACCAATTTTACTGTAGCGCCTGGTTGAGTGGCTCTTAGTATGGAAACCACATCTGTTTGAGTTTTACCCGTCATGGCCACACCATCAACTTCCAACAAACGATCGCCTGGTTTTAAACGACCATCTTCTATGGCTGCTCCTCTGGGTAAAATATTCTTAATGTAGATAGGACAATGACCTCCAGCGGGATTATCTCGAGTTGTTACTGAAAATCCAAGACCATTGGGTCCCTTTTTCAATATAATCTCAATTTTGCGACCCAATTTACGTGTATTAGCTACTTGCAAAGAGGCTCCAACTGGTGCAGTATTTGGTTTTCGTGTAGGAGAAACTGTGGCCACTTTGCTCTCCAAACTAGAAGCCATTTTCTCTTCAGCTTCAATCATTTCAGCCACCTTGGAGTCTCTACGACGATTTTTCGATCCCTTGGTATTAGCTCTTATAACACGAACTCTTAGTTCCGAAGATTCTAGAGCTTTGCGCAAATATTCCTGAACTTTTTGTTCGGTTAGGCCCATTAGTTTTGTACCATTAATTTCCAATATACGATCTCCTTTGCGTAAACGTCCACGCTCAGCACGACTACCAGGCTCTACACTTTGTACCAATAAACCACCACCATGTTCGTTATCGGGAATGGCAGTTAAACCCAAAGGACTGCCATACTCATTGATGAGTAAAAGCATTTCACCATCCTTTTCCCGTATGGATTCATAGGCTTGGCCTAAAGGTTCTTTGCGTGTACTTTCCCGGGGCAAAGATTTGCTAGAGAAAAACTGCTGTTGATATTCTCTGGAAGGCTCAACATGCTGTTGCTGTTGAGCATGTTGTTGCATATGTTGCTGTTGTTGCAATTTTTCGGCAGCATCCATCCATTTATATCCAGTACCATCACCTAAAAACTGCATAGATAGGCGTCCAGATCTGGCAAAAGGTTGATGTGCTGGTACAGGTGGTGCCTGATGGTGGCCATCATCTTCTTCCTCCCACTGGGGAGGTAAATAACTAGCCTTTTCTATATGCGCACGTTCGGGAGAGTCACCAGCACAATGTGGTGCGGCTGCCGACCAACGTTTATTGCCATTTTCTGCCGCTTTTAGAGAAGCCAACAAATTTGGATCACTACTACGTCTGACTTGTAATCCCAATCCTGTCATAGGACAAGCCGTCGTACTGGTTACCTCAATATGAGGCGTGGAATTATCATTATGGGCACCATTTGTGGGCGCATCTGTATTTGTGGGATCACGAAAGATATCTGGTGATCCGGTGCCAACTGATGAACTTCCCGAAGCACCATCACCTCCACCTTGTGGTACACCTGGATCCGGTCCAGAATCTTCAAAACTAGCATGTATATATTCACGATCATCGGCTACATCACGCACACAATCATCTGGATCTAAAATGCCGCATTGTGTTTGTAAATGATGTACTGAAACCCAAGAATCGGGATCCTGAAAAAAAAGTTCAAAAATAATTAATAATATAATGATTAGATTAGAATTTTTTAAATAGTAGTCAAAAAATGGTAGGTAGTTTCCTTTTCATTAATAAACGTGACTTGATTTTTATAATTGACATTTTGTAGAGGAAGTTTAAACGTTAAGTAAATACCTCAATGTATGGGCTTGTGTCTGGCGTTATTGGCAGAATATTAATAAACACATAATCTGTAGAGCAAAAGCTAAGACAAATTTTAAAATTTTAATAATAGAAATATTGGGAAAATAAAAGAAAAAAAAAATATGTAGAAAAATGATTTCAATTGCTAGTTATAGTGAAGAAAATTTTTAAAATCTGTAGTGTAATTAAAAAAATATAGCTAAAGAGATATAAGGTTTGTAGAATGGAAATATGATTTTTAACATATTTCAAAACTATTTAAATTATTTCAAATTTTTAAATTCCAAAAAATTTTTGCCAAATATTTTGTTAAGGGAATAAGGATATTATATACTTATTAAATTATTCTGCCGCCTATTTTTCCTTTAACCATAAACCAACTGCAATTTGAAGCCAAATATAATAAATAATAAAATATAGATAATATAGAATAAATGACTCATGTTTAACAACAAATTGTATGTTTAAAGAAATATTTGCCAAAATTTTCAATAAATAAAAGTTGTGGGTGTTGCATTTTTGATCTGACAAAAGGCTGATGAGAAAAAATTCATTCAATGTTAACCACTATTCAAAAAAATATATATACCAAACATTTGGACAAAACAAGATAAAATTTCAAATAATAGCAGCTAAAACAAAAATACAGAAAACCTAAAAAAAATTGCATCACAATATGAGGGAACAATCGAAGCATGAAAACCAAAAATAAATTGTTAAAAAATTAAATGAAATATTTTTTAGTAAAATTTAAGTTTTGTTTTAAATTTATTTAGGTTAAATTTTTAGTTAAATTTTAGAGTTTGATAGTATTTAATAAAGCATTAATTATAAAATTCTATAATAAGAAGGACAAATTTAAAAAATTTTTAAATTTTCGTTATTACTTTGGAATCAGTTTAATGAGAACCATAATTTGTTTACTAATGAAAATGTTACTGAGTGCATATTTGATTTTGCTTAATTTCCTTTATTATTAGAAACGGTGTAAAATTACAATTTTTAATAAAAAATATTATTAAAAAACTATATTGTACACAACCGGAAATATGGCCACTGCTTTAACAAAAAAACAATTGTCATTTATGATAAAATAATTAAAAAAAAAAAAAAAAAATCAGAAAAAGAAAAACCAAATAAACATTACCATAAGAATAAAATAACTTTTTTTAAATTATTTTTTTTACGACTTCTATGTATTATTTATATTTATGTATATAGTATATATATATATTTACCTTTATATAACCATATGGTGATGGTGGTCTTTTAGTTGGTAATGTTAATGAATAGGATTTTTGTAAATAGACATGTTGTATGCCTTCATGTTTGGCTGAGACTTTATAGGTATGACGCCAACCAAATATGCCCGTTAATTTATTAGCCAATGCTGGACATTTTGGTGGTAAATCAAACATTTTTTTTATAATGTTTTCTTTCTTTGGTATTTAGTTGATTTATTTTATTTTTTAATTTTAATTAATTTAATTTTATATAAATTAAATAATACTTTGTTATGTATTTCGTCTTGTTCAGATTTGTTTTAACTTTATTTACAACATTTTTGGAGATTTTCTTTAATCTTTTGTTTAAAAATTATAAATTAATAAGAATTTATTTTAATAAAATTGTTATGTATTGTGTTGTTTGTCTCTAATAATACTAAAAATTTTAAAAGTTTTCTTTAAAAATATTTAATATTCTTTTTGTGTGTGTTTTTTATCTTTTACAAATTACACAAACAATTTTTTTGTACTGATAATGACGCAATTTTTTAAATTACTGATAATGATTTTTTTTAATTTGTGAAAAAAAAAGAAAATATCTTATTCACCTACGTGAATAATTGAATTAAGTTAAATGTAAGGGCATATAATTTTATGTTTTTGTTGTCAAGAAAAATTTTAACAAATTACAGAGATGCTAAAGAATTGGAATGATGTTAAGGGAATTGTTGAAATTTTACGTTTATAATTAAAAAGTAGCTGTTTAAAAAATTTTAATACATTTTTGAAAATGTACCAAATTACATACCATAAATACAGTTAAAATTAAAAATATTACAAATAATTTTATTATTTATTTATTTATTATTTTTTTTTTTTTTTGAATATTTGATAGATAGACAATCAAATTAACACGTGATTAATTTAATAATAATAAAAACGTTATCAAATTTGTTTCATTATTTTGAAGGTTGATAAATGGAATTAATTTTTAACATTGATATAGAGGTTTGGGTTCACACAAGACAATTTTTCTTTCTGAAATTCGTGTAAGAGAGAGAGCGAGAGGGAATATGAAAGTGTACAAGGCAATTAAAGCAAGGAATTGCTGAAGTAAAATGCAAGTTTAGAAAAAAAAAAAAAAAAAAATCTGAAAGAAAAATTGCTATGTAAAAAAGAAATATTTTAAGATAAACCTAGAAGGTACATTAAAATTTTTAAATAAATTAGCGCCCTGTCTACTTTAAAGTATTTTGATAGTTATTTTTTTTTTAAGTAAAAGTTTACCTTTTTGTTTTCTAATAATGTTGTCAATAAAAAAAAGAACAAAACAAAAAAACTTATGTTGACTTTCTATGGTGGTGTTTTGTTATCGCAAAAATTCCTTAACAATTGTGTTTACACGAAACAGTGTAAACAAATTATAAATATTACCTATTATTTTCTTTATATTATTAATTGTATGTAGCGATAAGATTTAATGTGTTAACAAGTTAGTAGGCTAAATATTTATATATATATATATATATATATATACATATACATCTTTTTTTTCTGTTAAAGCTTATACAACGATGCAAATTTCCAAGATATTATTACTGCAAACATAATATGTACTGTTTTTAAAAATTTAACAAAAACTGTAAAACTTATTGGATATTATCTGGAATAACTTACTAAAACTTTTTATACATTCCTCATTTTTGTCCAAAAAGTATGCACTAAATCAATATAATATTGCAAATATAATACTTACCCAATAAGCACACAAATTTCAAAAATTCAAGTTTTGGAAAATTTTGCTGGAATCCGATGTGAATTCAAATATAAAAATATTCAAGTAAAATAAATTTTACTTCATTTTTATTGGAGAACGCTATTGAAATAAAGTATATTAAAAGTTTAATTCAATGCCTGGCGCTTTATTCAAGACTTAAAATATATTTGATTTTAACTTGAATTCCAGCAAAAATGCTTATTGGGTAATCTTAACATATATATATATATATATATATATATATATATATATATGTATATTTAGGAATTGTTTCCTTTAGGATTTAGGCATGGTGTCATTTCAATCTATGTAGTTTTACCATCTTTTAATGGGGTGGTAAAACCCACTCGCTTATATTTTTCTCGAACAACGTCATTGCTCAAGCTGTTTTCAAAAAATAAAGTTGTCATCACTGTTAAATTCATTGTCTGTGTTCTTTTGAGTAAATATGATTGTAGTTGTTATTTGATTGAGAGTTTCTGTTGGTGAGATGAATGTTAATTTTTTTCTGATAGTCCCGTTGTTCAGTGTTTTATTCGTTGATTGTTGTTGTTTTTTTCTATTGGTTTGATATTGAATTTTCTGTTATGATATGAGTGTGTTGTTTTTCTATTGAGAGTCTTATTTGCAACGGCTGCTTTGTTTTGCTTGATGTTTCTGGTTGTATTTGCATGATCAATTTCAGCTTCTGTGTTTTTTATGGATTTTCTTTGAGTTGGTTTAAGTGTGTTTTCGTTATATATGGTTCAGGCATCTCTTGTTGTACATCTCCGTGTAATTTTTAAATAGTTTACCGATTTGTGTGTTCCAGAAAATAGATCAGTCAAGATCATATGAGGTATGATTTTCCAATTGATAATTTACGCAGTAATTACGGCAGCATGAAACATCAGGGGGTGTTAATCCACATTAATTGCATAGTTCGACATTACGACATCTTCTTCTAGTATGACCTAGTCGTTGGCAATTTAGGCATCTCATAAGATTAGGTATAAATTCTTTCACCGAAAATAATTCTCAACCAAGCTTTATCCTTTCTGGACGATGTAAAAGGTCAAAAGTGATAATAACAGCATCTGCTGCTAAAGTTTATCACGTTCTTTCCTTATTATTTTATGAATGTCGACAATTTTCTGTCTCTTGAGAGAATAATAATTCTTCCTGAAGGATGTCGATAATTCTTCTTGAAAAAAAATTCGGACCTGTATCGTGTTGAGTACCTTATGAAGAGTAATCTTAACTGGGATGCTGTCAATATATACTGCCTTTAGGAATTTTTCTGCCGTTTTTCTATCAGCCACTTTTATTAGCAAATCACCACTTTTCATTTCGTTGACTTCGATGCGATAAGGGGAAATAAGGTTTAGTACCCTTTCCACTTGGAGTACATTGTTTGAAGCCAATTCTTTAAATATGCCATTTCTTTCATTTGAAGATGTAGGAGGCAAGATAATAAAATCATCCGGGCGATCCCGGATCCGATATGTTTTTACCGATGGAGTCAAGCTCCTAAAATCGGTTATAATTCGGAGGATGACCCCGTTCAACAAGTCAAAATACCGCTTTTATCTATGCGTTTAAAAAATTAATTCAAACAAATAAAATATAAAAAAGAGTGTAAAACAGACGCGAGAGAAACACTTGTAAACTCGGCAATTGCCAGACAAAGACGGGCTAAATATGTATATGATTATTTTTTTTAACACAAAATTTAGAGGGTTTTTTCGACATTTTTGAAAATTGTTTTGTGATGTACTGCAGAAGATCTACAGCCCATATTATGTCGTTTTCAAGAGAAATTTCCTGAGATTCCAAAGAGATCAAAGTGTAGAACAAACGCAACATTTTAGCCATAATAAACAAATAAATATGAGTGTTAAATTTTACATTATAAACGAGTTTGTCGGCTGTTTATTTATAATTTAATTTATAAGTCTTTTAAATTAAAATTAAGGTGACATGTTTTAAAATCGTATATAATATATCTTATAATAGCTCGTTTACATCTACGAAAAAACCTGTTTTTTTTCTTTTCATTTAACTAGTTATTTTTTCTGGTTTTTAACTTCTTTTTTCGTACAAATAATTTAACTAGTTAAATGAAAAAAAACGACTATTTAATTGGTTTTTATCGTATACAACTCTGATTTATACATTTGGTTGGCAACTCTATGCATGAAAATTAAAAAAAGAAAATGTCAGAACGAAAAATTTATTTTAAAAGTCAAAATTATGAATGAAAAACGAAAAAAAATTTATATATATATATTTAGTGTTATATATATATATATATATATATATATATATTTAAAGTATTATCAAACTTTATGTAATTTTCAACCCATTAAGATTTAATAACTTTTTGCTTTACAGAGACATTTTTATAATAGTAACATTTTCTAACACACGGTAACACTACATAAAGAAGTCATAAAATAAAACAGTTTCCATCCCTGTTTTTATATCTATATAAACTGATATGGGAATCATCTAACTGATTAAAAAAACAAGTAAGAAATATATAGTCTGTCAAGCCCGACCATATGATAACCCACACCATTGTGCATGTCCATCAAAATTCGTGGAAGGGTCTAATATTAGACATGTGGACAATTGTGGACCGATACTTTTACTAAGTGTAAAATAAAATATACGAATGCAGAATATTACGTTAATACTAACATTTTTATGAATTTATGCACTTTAGGTGATTCCCGAAAGTGGGCTTATATGGGAGCTATGGAGCGAACCTCATAAAATTTGTCACCATGATTTCTACTTATATAAAACTTATTTGTGTCGAATATAAACCTGATATTAACATGTGTATGTGATTTATGATTTTCGAAAGAGGGTTTTATATGGGAGCTATGGTCAATTATGGACCGATCTTTATGAAATTTTGCACAAAGATTAATACTTATAGAAAACTTGCTTTGTATGGGGGCTAGGTGAAATAATGAACCGATTATAACCAATTTCAATAGGCTTCGTCCTTGTGCCATGAAAGTCCTACGTGCGAAATTTCATTGAATTATCAGCCAGCAAAGACGGACGGACATCGTTCGATCGACTCAAAAAGTGATTCTGAGTTCATTGGTATACTTTAAGGTGGATGTTGGATGATTTTTTCTGTGCGTTACAAACATCAGCACAAACGCATAATACTCCAACCACCTATGGTGGTGTGGGGTATAAAAAGCTTTTTAAAGGTTTTTTGGTTTATACAACTGGGTATATAGGTAGTAAATATATATATATATATATATATATATATATATATATATATAATTGTATATAAATATATAAAACAACAGTTACATGATAGCTGATGTTGATCTCATTTTACTACAGGAAGATAAATTTTTGTGTTTGCTATTATACACAAAACAATAAAATATTGTTAAAAAAAATCATATCACATCAGGGTATTGTTGACTTTTTTCCAGTTATTTTTCAACAGTATGTAGATAAATATGTAAAATATTTGTGAAAAAAAAAAGAAACTAGTAGATAAACAGGTTAAAATGTGTTGCAGGAATGTAAAACAAAAACTCAAGAGCGTAAGTAAATAATTGTATGCATATTACTTTAATAATGTACATTAAAGGGACTCACGAACAAAAGTTGCAAATGTACCCCTCTAGAAATAAAGATTAGTATGTTCTTATACGATTCTCAAAATATTACATCTGAATGTTTTAATTTTTAACACACCTCTAAAAATTCGAATTCCTTTAAACAGCATTGACTTCAAAATACAACACAGATATACTAACACTTGAAATAACCTTTAACAGCATAGGGATCAAATTTATACATTTAGTTCCCAAATGGTTAAAACAGCAATTTTTTCAAACAAATTGTTTGGAAGTATTTATTACATTTAAATATAACCGAATAAAATATAGACTTTGAAATTTAGATGCTACTTTACATGAATTCATAACTTTTTCGATAAATTTATGTTTCTAGTGACATTTATTTTCTTAACCAACCATTTATTTTCAATAAAAAATAACTTAACCTATTATGGATCGGTGACCCCAAAATATTACTTTTGCTATTAAAGGATTAAATGAATGCATATATCAGTAGCATTGAATTAGGCCTTTCCAGTGATGCTCTAAATTCTGAATTACGATGGAAAATGTCCGAAATATTCAGACTTTAATAAAATAGTAATAAAAAAAATCAGTAAATTTTACTAAAATCTTAATTTCATGAGAATGAAAACAAATTTCAAAACATTTTTTGCTCATTATGTATTAAACGTCATTTGTCTACTATATATTGTGAGTTTTTGACAAAAATTTAAAAATTGTGTATTTTTGGAGATCTTTTGAAAATGGTCCAGCTCACGTAAACGAAATAATTAAACCGAAATATTTTGGGGATTAGTTTAAAACATATGAATCTTTAATTTAAGGGGGAGATGGGGGGGTTACATTTGCAACATTTTTTGTCTCCATAGAAATCAATGCACTTTAATGTACATAGTAGTTGTAATAATTATGAGGTACCAGTATAATTTTAAAGTTTTCAAAAAATTAAACGAAAGAGATTTTTCAAAATAAGTAATAATATACTACAAATTATGAACATAAAACAATAGCTATTTATAATTAATATATAAATATAAATTAATTTATTAAAATCTTTTTAAATCTTATGTAAAATTAAATTTCTTTTAATTCATTTCGTATAATTCCTCTTAAATAACATTGACTTAAAGAAAACCGCAATAAAATGCAATTTTAGAGGTTTACAAATAATAAATTGTCCATGAATAGTTATTTGCTCTTACATACCTTTACAATACATTAAATAAATTACCTCATTTATTTATATGTAAATAAAATAAATACCTAATCAAATTAAAATATATAAATTAACTTTTACAAAGAACTTACAACATTTTTTCGATTAAAAAACATTCATTTTTAATCATGTATGTAGTATGCAGCTTTAAAAGGTACATACTTGATAATCGTATTAACATTAAAATGAAATTTTCCAAACTATTAAATATATTGGACGTTTGTATATTAAAGGTTTTTGTTGTTCTTTGTGGCATTACCAAGCGATAACGTGATTAATTACATTAGCAATTAAGAGCAAACTCAAATTAAAGCGTTAGATAGAATACTATGATTTAAAAACAACAACGTTTACACAAAAAAGCAAAGGCAAGAAAAATAAGCTTAAATATAAAATAAAGTAAAGTAAAATAAAATAAAATAAAATAAAATATCAGAAGTGTGTTTTTTAGAAATTGGTCTACATTTATTTTACAAATAAAAATAAATAAAAAAGTCTTTTAAATTAAATGAAAAAATAAGTAAAATAAAAATTAAAGATTTCTTAAGCTGATTTGGAAAAATATAAAAATACCTACTATAAATCTTTTTTTATTATTTATCATGATAAATTATTTTGCCAGTTTGCATGTCATGCCTTTGCAGAATTAACATTTTCTGTCATGACATCAAATCAAATTATTTTTTTATTTATAAAATAACAACTGCAAACTTTTTTGTTTTAGTTTATTTTCACAATTTATGAGAGATTTTTTACTGTAGATTTTTCTTTTATTTAATCACGAGCTGTGTTAAGTGTCAAAATGTTGATTTGAACTCATTATTTCTAACAAGTTTTTCTTTTTCTTTAAGTGTATGTGATATAGACACTTGTTATGACATAATAAAATGCCAACTTTTTTGCATTTTATTTGTATTTCATTGTAAAGTAAAATAAAAAAAAATATATAGAAAACTAATTACTATTGAAATTTGCTAATTTTAAATGAAAAATGATAAAAAATAAATACTTTTTTTTACTTTATTTATATAATATTTTTAGCCTTAAGAATATAAAAAAAAACAAACATTTGTATGCAAAAACAGTAACAACATCAACAAATTGGTCGAACGTTGGTGCGATGGGGAGTAAGAAAGAACCTGTTGTTGTTTTTGTTGACACACCTGTATTTAATAGTAAGTGGTGTATGAAAAAGAAAAACAAAGAATATTCTAAAAAATAAATAAATAAATATGTTTGTACAAATGTGTGTATAATTTTAAAACTCAGTCAAGCTTGAAAAACAATGTCAGTTATTATTATTTGATTGGATTTTTCTATTAAAAACTTTTTTCCTTAATCGAATGTGAGTTAGTAACTAATAAAAAAAAAAAAAAAAACATTCATGTATTTTGCGTGTAATTTTCAATTATTTAAAAAATATTTGTTGCACTTCACAGCTTTTTAATAATGGGAAACAATTCTAATTTTTTTTTATTTTATGCAAACAAACATTTTTTAAATTATTAACCTTAATGTTAATATTAAATATAGAATGAAAAATATTAAAAAAAAAAATAATAATAAACATTTTAAATTTCAATAATTAATAACATTTAGAATAAATTACACTCTGCTACAAGTTAACATTTTTATTTACACTCGAAATACGGCCCAATAAAGGTTATCTTCTTGAGGACATCAAATAACAATTTTCAAAAATTTCTAAACAACCAATAAATTTTTATATATAAAATAAACATTTTGATGGTAGTTGCAGTCCAAAAGATCTCGAAAATTCCTAAATTTCAAGTCAATTTTATAATTTCAAATAAACTTGGAAAGCAAAAAAAAACGTAGGTTTTTAATTATAAAAATTTATACATTTTTCTTTAAAACATATTTGTATACAAAATTTTAAATATTATTTTGTTTAGAAAAAAACTTAAAAAAAATATTTTCTGAACTATATCAAAAATTTTCAAATATTTTAAGATTTGAAGTTTGCAACAAATCAAACATTTGTTGAAAACTTTTGGGGGTAAAAATATATGGAAAGTTTTAGTAAATTATTCGCACTTATTACGAGTATTGTATTGCTGTATTACGAACATTGCCTTTAAAAATATTTTTTGGTGCCATGTAAAATTGTCGACAACGACAATTTTTGTAAAAGATTAAAAATTAAAAATATGACATAATTGTAATAGTTTTGTATAATTAATATATTGAAATTGGCTTTATTTTCATCTTCTGAAGATGAAGAAACTTATATAGTATGAGGGTTAAATTCTGAAAGGAATTTGTCTATACCCAATATCACAAAGTTTGCAGCAACAATGACAGAATTCGAAATATTTACAAAAAAAAAAAATTACTTTAAACAAAAGAATTTTTTTTTTACCTAAAATTTAATATTTCACTAAAACTTTGATTATTCACAAAAAATAAATTTTTAATTTAAACAAAATTTACCAAATTTCTGCTTTTTCTTTTTTGAGTATTAAAGAAAATTTAAATTATTTAAAAATAACTTTTTGTCTGTACATATAAAATTGTTTGCTGATGAAAAAATTATTACAATTTTGCAAAGCATTTATTTTTTATCCTTAATTATCAACTCTGGGAAAAATGATTTTCTTTAAAATGTAACAAAATTCACTTTTTAAATACATATTTTCACAAAAAAAAAAATCGTTCAATAAGAGATATATACAACAGTAAATGAAAGAGTAATATTTATTTATTTTCCCATATAAATAAATCAAAACTGGCTTTTCAAAAACCAACAACAAACAATTTTTTTCAATATAATAATACAAGTCAATTAAAAGATTTTTGTTAAACAAAAATAATCTGATTAACAGACAGTTTGGCAGCAAACGCACACACAGACACAAAAACACCTAAAAAGCCATCTTGTTTACATCAATATTTAATAAGAAAAACTCAGAAAGAAGGAAGAAAAAACAATAAAATTTAAACTTCAAACAAACACACACACAGAGAGTAAAGATGCAATAACAAGAAAGTCAAGTAAAACGAAAATTACGTGAGGGTCACTTAAGTTCACTATCACTTTCACTTGCAAAGCAACAAAATTAAATTAAAAACAAGAAATAGTTAACAAAAATTAAATATAGTGCACTACTGGCAAATCATAAGAAACAAATGGAAAAAGCAAAAATAAATAACAACCACAAAAACCTAAACAACAGCCATTGGCGGCAAATGACTTAATGATGATAATAATTTATTAAGAAAAAAAAAAAAAAAAAAAAAATACAACAAAACCAGATTTAAACGAAAACAAAAATTAAAAGCATGTGATTTTTGTTATTGTTGTTGGTTTTTTTTTTGTTAATAAGGCAAAAAAAAAAATCAACATAAACATGTAGTTAATAGTTTTTTAAAAACAAATAGAGAATGCAATAGTTCCCCAATTGGCAAATTGTTGTTAATTGTTAAATAAAAATAAATTGAACTTGAACTTGTTTTCACATTTATTTTACATTATAAAATGGAAAATATATTATAATAGTGAATTTTTTAGTTAAACATAATACTCTGTTACTAAATGGCAGTTTGTATTTGCTCACGAAAAATTATCTAAATAACAATTTTAAAAAATTCTGAAACACCTCCAAATTTTGAGATATTTTGAAAAAAAAAAAAAAACATTTTGAGACCAGTTCCTGTACTAAAGGTCTGTTAGCTTCTAAAGTTTAAGTCAATTTTGGATTTTTTAAACAATTTATAAAAGCAGAAAAACGTTGTTTTTTAAATTATTATTAAAATATTTTATTAATATTAATATTTAAAATGCTCTAAAAAGATGTTTTATGAGCATAAAAATGTCAAAAAATATGCACTTAACATTAAAAAGTATGCCTTTAAAATATTATTTTTTTAAAGTAATTTTTAAATTAAATATATTTATGACATTTTTTATTATTTTTTTTTTTGTTTTTTTGAATTTAACAACATTAAAAGCAAATACAACAATCGTATCAGGAAATTAAAATTTTGTATCAATTTATAAGACAAAAATTATTAGGGAGTCGAATCTAAAAAACCGTAGGTAGTAGTAAGAAAATTTCACTAAAGCCAAATAAAGAAAACATTCTATCGGGTGCAAAATAAACAAAATTATGCTTTTTAGTGTAATACATGCAAAAAGATGTCATTTAATTGCTAAAATATGCTTTAAAATAAACATTTTTCATGCAAATATAATAAAATGACAAATGTATTTCAGGAGTGTAAAACAAAAACTCAAGAGCGTAAGTAAATAATTGTATGCATATTACTTTAATAATCTACATTAAAGGGCCTCACTAATAAAAGTTGCAAATGTACCCCTCTAGAAATGAAGATTAGTATGTTCTTATACGATTCTCAAAATATTACATCTGAATGTTTTAATTTTTAACACACCTCTAAAAATTCGAATTCCTTTAAACAGCATTGACTTCAAAATACAACACAGATATACTAACACTTGAAATAACCTTTAACAGCATAGGGATCAAATTTATACATTTAGTTCCCAAATGGTTAAAACAGCAATTTTTGCAAACAAATTGTTTGGAAGTATTTATTACATTTAAATATAACCGAATAAAATATAGACTTTGAAATTTAAATGCTACTTTACATGAATTCATAGCTTTTTCGATAAATTTATGTTTCTAGCGACATTTATTTTCTTAACCAACGATTTATTTGCAATAAAAAATAACTTAATCTATTATAGATCGGTGACCCCAAAATATTACTTTTGCTACTAAAGGATTAAATGAATGCATATATCAGTAGCATTGACTTAGGCCTTTCCAGTGATGCTCTAAAATCTGAATTACGATGGAAAAAGTCCGAAATATTCAGACTTTAATAAAATAGTAATAAAAAAAAACAGGAAATTTTACTAAAATCTTAATTCCATGAGAATGAAAACAAAATTCAAAACAAATTTCAAAGCAAATATAATAAAATGACAAAGCTATGCCAAAATTCGTACAATTTTCTAAACCGAACTTACAGTTGATTCATTTGAAACCCGGGAAAAAATATGATATGGCATACTTTTGGTTGCCCTGGTGATGACATATTTTATATTTTTTAAATTTATTTCCTTTTTTTTCTAAATTAAAATTTTTATATAATTTAAATTTTTTTCCTTCGGAACTAAAAATCAGTTAAAAACTCAAAAAGTTATTAGACATTTCCAAAGAATTTAAAAAAAAAATATATATATATAAAATATATATATTTATCGTAAAATAAGAAAGTAGTTTATTTTATGTTTTACTTAGAGCATACTTTCTGCAAAGAAAGACAGTATGCAAAGAGAAAAAAAAAAAAAAAAAATATATGAAAAGTTCATTAATTTATTTACAACAAAAATGTCTTCAAAAAATTTTGCATCGTTGTATGTATATGTTTTTATAGATAAAATTACAATAAATTGCAGTTAAACTTGAAAAATTGTGGAATTTTCTGATTATTTTTTTAACTTCCATTTAACCCTGAAAGGTCACACTTATAAATAATATTACATTTCGTAGAAACCACCACGTCAATTTTAATATTGTAAATTCAGATTTAAAAATAGTGCGTTAACAAAAAAAAAAAAAAAAAAAAAAAAAAAAAAACGGCAACATTAAAAAATCCATCGTCGATTGGACGAAGTGTAACCTTGCAGGGTTAAAATTTGTCCTGGACATAATTAAATTTATATTTTCAACCACATAATTCTAATTCCTCAACTTCAAATAAAAAAACAACAAAACAAAAACAGAGTTAGGCATACATTAACAACGAAACCTAACCAAAAACATCTATTCTGTCGCGGATCATATTTATATTGTTTTCGTTATGGAGATTGTTAGTAGAGAAATGCCAGGGTAAATTTAGCATCATCTAAAGTAATTTGTTTTGACAAATTTGCAATTTACTAATGTGGAACTTTGCACATACCCTCCAAACAGGACAAGCGTATAAAATAATGGATTGGAAAACTACTTTAGCTAAAATTATTTTATTCTCGCGGCTTAGAAAAGATTTTCGCCCTATTAGCGGATATAACATATTTTTTGCTAAGTTCAATTTTTATATTTACCTTTGGATATGCAGGTGAAAAATTAATTTTCTATCAAAGGTAACTATTAAATATTTTACATTGCTACATCACTGCACAGCAGAGCCATTGATTCTCAATTGATTTGTGGCATAGAAATAAGAATTTCTTCTACGACTAAAGAAAACTGCTTGTGTTTTACTTTCGTTAATTTTTATTTTTCAGGTATGAAAATAATCAACAAGCTGGTCTAACGCAAGTTGTAAATTATAGAGTAATGGTCCCAAAACTGAGCCTTGGGGTACTCCTACCGGTATTTCATTAATATCGGAATGTTCATCATTTAGATTTACACAGAAAGATCTATTTTTTAAAAACGATTCAATAGTTCTTATAAGATAAAATGGAATATTGTATTGGATCATTTTATATAATAGACCATTATGCCAAACGGTATCGAAAGCTTTTTCGATATCAAGTCCATTCTCAAACCCTGTATTTATATGTTTGTATATACGTTTAATCTGGTGAACAGTACTGTGAAATGTTCTGAATCCAAAGTGTGTAAGTGGTAAAATATTATTTTGCTCAATAAACTTAGAAAGTCTTGCTTTAAGGACTTTTTCCAAGATTTTGCTTAGGCTACTTAGTAGACTAATTGGACGATAGATTTTTAGTGAATTCGGCAGTTTGTTTGGTTTTAAAATTGGCACTATTTTAGCCATTTTCCAGGCTTTGTTAAAATTTTTTAAATTGTTAAAATTTCACTAACGTCCGCATAGCCGTTTGGATTAAGGCTTATATGAAGTGAAGAGAAACATTGGTTTATTGTATCTACCAATGAGATATGTGAATGATTACTTAAGTTGCTTGAAACTAAATGATTTTGCAAAAAGGTTGTAGCCAGCTGGTTGGCTTTTTCTTCATCGGTATAAAATGTTGTCGAGTTTTCCCTAAGTGGTGGTATAAACATTTTCCTTTTCCTTAAGCATTTTGCTATATTCCAAAATAGTTTAGAAGCCTTATCTAAATTTTTTATCTTAGTATTCCACATTCTATTTCGAAGCTTAGAAATTTCACTACGTATTGTCCTATTGGTGGATCAACTTTACAGGATACAAAGATCCGCTTCCATTGGCATTGCAGGTGCATTACGTACTAGTCCATCAGAATCTTTGAACACTATATTGCACCTAACACCTATAGACCTATACATACTTGAATCATCAGTTAATAGTGCGATAAGATTATCTGCAACGAAAAGCTGAAGATCAAGAACGTATGGGCACGCGAGGATATTAAGTTTAATACCCCCGCAATTCAATCAATTTACCGACTATATGATTCTCCAGATGGACTTCGGAAATACTATTAAAGTCCTATTCCCCACCAGGAGTGAATGGAGAAGGGGTAATCTTCTTGAAAAATATGGAACTAGGATATACACTGACGGCTCAAAGATGAACTACGGTGTCGGCTCTGGTGTCTTCTCTAATGATCTTGAAATTAGACACTCATGTAGACTCCCTGACGAGGCAAGCGTATTCCAAGCGGTAATACTAGCGGTCAGGGAAGCGTGTAAACTAATTCGCGATAGAAATATTCAAGGGAATATTGGTTTATTTGTCGACAGTTAAGCTGCAATACTATCGCTCAAATCACCGAAAACTACCTCTATTCTAGTCAGACAGTGTAAAGAGGAACTGCTTGGACTAAGTCGACTGTATGACATTACTGTAGCCTGGGTTCCTGCGCATAGGGACTACTATGGTAATGAACAGGCAGACGAATTAGCCCGGGTAGGCTCTGCTACGAATGCCTCCTTATCGGTTTCTGTCGCAATGCCGTTAGGAACAGTCAAAAGCAGAATCCAAAAACACTTTCTAGAAAAGGAAAAAAATAGATGGCGAAATCTGGAAAAATGTAAAGTCGCGAAAGAAACGTGGCCTACCTACAACGAAAAACGCTCAATACAACTCTTTGGCTACAAACGCAAAGACATCTCTAGACTAATAGCATTGTTTACAGGTCACTGGACGATCGGAAAACATGCAAGCAGACTTGGTCTCCCTTACATTGAATATTGTCGTAGTTGTGGCAATTGCGGGAAGGAGGAGACAGTTTTTCATCTTCTATGTGAATGCCCAGCCTTGAACGCAAGCAGACATAAATTTCTGGGAGGGCACCAATTAGACAACCTCTGTGAGATATCTGACACTAGACTCAGTGACATCATTAAATATCTCAATGCTACAGGCTGGATCTAATTAATTTATGTTCTCATTGTTCTTCCCTACATTTCTATCTCATTACAGACTCAATACAACTCATTCACCTGGCGAGTAGTGTGGTTCCATCAAAACGGATTCTAACGAGTCTAATTGATTGCCCGTAAACCAACCAACCAACCGTCCTATTAAAACTTTCCATAATTTTGAGATCAGTTTTATTTCAATATCTAATCCACTGTCTAAAATAACTTCTATAGTTTAATAATTGCCTAATAAATTGCGATAAATTATTTCTATTAAAATCAATGTTTATAATCGCCGTTGCAGTGAACAAATACAATTTTAATAAAAATGAAATGCCTTTAAAAAATGTTCTAAATGTCAAAGATGTCAAATGTTGCTCGATTTGCTTTTTTCTTTTTACTTAAAATTTTATAGTTTATTTTTTTCTTTTTTCAATGACACACATTCTAATTACAACTCCATCCGTCCACTTTCAAGTATTTCTATGTATAGCATTCTAATCTCTTTTCTTTTACAATTTCCTTTTATTTATTTTTAACAATTTCAGTTTTTTTTTTCTTTTTTTTTTTTTTCTTCTTAATGTTCACTTAAAGTTAGACTTAAAGTGACACTTGATGTTAAAGAGTTTCAACCAGTCAACAAGTTATAGCCACAAAAGGTACAGAAAAAATACTTGATCTTTGATTGTTTGTAAAAGCAAATAATAATAGTTACTGTATATGAGAAAAATGATGTTGTTTGGCCAATGAAAATGAAACCAACATAAATTTGTAATTTATTTAAGAAGCTTTAAACCTCTGACCAACAAAATATAAATTGTTTAAAGAAAACTGCAGATAAATTACCATGTTTTACATTAAATCTGGCATATATTTCAACACAAAATGGACCAACAAAATAGTAATTTTGATTCGCTTGTTTTCTACTTAGAATTAACGAATAAAAACGCCTTTCAAAAGTCACATTCCTTAGCCATAAATATCCAGTTTTTATGTACATATATTTTTTGCTGTTGTTATTGTTTTTAACTCTTCTTAAACTAAACAAATCATTTACCAATAAACTGCATTTATATTTATACATATACGAGAGCTAGAATGAAAATCATTAGAAAATCAAATAATATAGTTCCTAATAATTATAATCTAGTGATATTTTTTGCATAAATTACAAAGTTCAAGCAAATGACTTCAATGTTATAGTTTTAGCAGCAATTTTAAGTAAAGTGAAATCATTTGCACTAAAAAAAATAATAAAAAATAAAAAAAGACTGCTTCCTTTTTAATAATATCAAATCGACTGAAAAAATTCAAGATATTTGAAAGAAGCACATCTATTATATTAAAGACCTTTAAAAACTGCCATCGCTCGATGTAATATTATAGATGTGCATGTATCTGCATTCAATCTATAATTTAATCTTGTAAGAACATACGAGTCCGTTTTGTTTACACTGCACATTCTGTTTTTTTTTTTTTTTTTGTTTCCAGATACTTGTACTCTTGATCGTACGTAAATAAATGTTACAAATGTCGATTGACTGGGAGTAAAAAAAAAGAGTAGAGTATATAATCATTTGCAGCATGATTTAACATTTAAAGACTTTTATGTTTGGCATTTAAGAGCAACACTTTTTTCATGTCATTCGTATGCAAAATTGTTTAAATGGGTTAGTGTTTAAATAATTTCTTGTCCATATAAAATATGAAGTGACCCATTAACCACACTTTCTTTTAAAGAGCTTTTTAAAAATAATAATAATAAATAAAAAAACTGCTTCCGATCGTATGAAAATTAAAAAAAAGAATGTAGATTATTTCGTTTTCAAGATAATAAGCAAAAACAGATAACGATCGGCTCTGCTCCTGAAGCAAGCGATCGCTCTTTTGGATGGCCTATGGGAAGGTGCTAGACTAAACGTGGTTTCCATTGAAAAGATTCCACGTCATCCTAGGGCTGTGGCCCGAGTACCTTACCTACCATCCAAATAGGAGGAGATTATGGAACTCATTCGTGTCGTAAACCTTGAGATCCCTACAGGCCACTAGAAGGTGACCAGAGTTTCCGATGGAGCATCCAGGAAGATTGTGATCGTTATGAACAAGGAGTCACTACCATTCCTTCGTGAGAAAAGTGGGAAGATCTATTATGGTTTTGAGTCAATCTTCCTACAGGTCTACCGAGGGGATGACAGAGGCAGTCCGGTTCAGATCGATAATGATCAAACTCCGGAAGTAATGTCTTGTGAGGAGACTACTAGTTCTCTTGCTCAAGAGGACACTCACTCAAACTCTGAGTTTGTGGGTGAATTTTTTGAGCAGTGGACGAAGTAGTTGAAGAGGACGCCCTCTTGGACTTTAACCAAGATGAAGTTAACGTCAAAATCATCCCAATCATCCCATCATCAAGATAACGCAAGCTTCGATACAAATACAAGGGGTGAGTCTTTATATGATTTTATTATTTGTAGTAGTTTAGATATTCTCAACATTGGTAAGGAACCAATCTTTGTAGTAACTAATAGAAGGGATATTCTCGATATTACTCTAGATAGTACTAGGCATTCTAATATGATTAGAGATTGGAATGTCTCCAATGACTGTTCATTCTCTGATCATTTGTACATTGACTTCAATTAGGAAGTTTGTTTATCTAGGGTTAAAACCTTTCAAAACAGAAGGAAGACAAACTGGACAGTACAACATGATATCCTGTCCTAACTCCTCCCAAATCCCCAACAGTTGCGATGATATTGAGTCCTGTATCAAGACGCTAACGGACGCTTTTGATACTACGACTTCTGTTGCATACAGACCCATAATTTGCAAGGGTAGGAGTAAACCTCACTGGTGCTTTCTTTTTCTTTCTGAAAATTTTCTATTTTTTTTTTTAAATTTACATTTACGTTCATACACTAAATTTTACTTCAGAAATTCTTTCCTTAATTGCCTTGATTTATGTTTATTTTGAAGTACGAAAATGAAAAACAAATCGAATTTTTAAGTACAGGTAAGTTTGTTACCTTTCATATTCCCTCTCGCTCTCTCTCTTACACGAAATCAGAATTTCAGGAAGAAAAATTGCCTTATGTGAACTCAGACTATGTATTGGAAAATAAGTTTCGATTTGAATATTGTACTTGAAAAGTAAAAAAAACTATTATATTTCAAAATAACTATGAAAATTATTTTTGCACTTGACGAATAATTAGACAAAAGAGTAATTAAGTCATATTCGAATTATTTTATTGCATTATGACATTGTAATGGAGTTCTCTGGGAAAATTGACTATTTTTTTTATAAACACAAAAAACATGATCATTTTTTAAATATATTTTTAAACAAATGTAACGTTTGTGTGTATTTTTTTTTTTTTTTTTTTTTTTTGATGACACATAATGCATATGATAATGATGATGCCTGAGAAAAATAGTAGGTCGATTAAAAAAATTTACAAGTGGGTAGTTCGGAAGATTAATGACAGTTAAAAGAGTGGGTTTATAAAAAATTATGTTGAACACAGGGAATTATAGCGGAGAATTTAAAACACATATTTAGTGGCTAAAAGGTTATAATAAACAAAATATTAATATGTAAATATTCCGGTGATTTGTATGGATTTTGTACAATAATAAAATCTTGTATAAATATTTGTCTTTAATTGTCTTGTTCAATTCTCTTTTTTTTCTCCTAAATAAAGGAAGTATGTATTTATATTTTAATTTTCCTTTTTTTAAATTTTAAATGCTACTAAATATGCGTATTAAATCCAAACTCTATTAAAAACATTTTTTTTAACTAACTCGTGAAAGTTTAATATATTTAACCACTATTATTATAACTTGGCCTTCTCCAACACTATACAGCCCGCCGGCGGTTACAATTTTATTTTGAAGAGTTTAAAAAGAGAAATACCTCGAAATAGAAAACTTATGCAACATTTAAAATAAATAAATAAAAAAATAAAGATCGCTTAAATAAGCCACAATTTATAATGTTCAAATAGATGTGAAAAAGCAAAAACACACTAACAGAAGAAAACGAAAATCTTTAAAAAAATAATTATCATTTGAAATTATTATTAAAAATTGTGTTGTTTTCTTTTAAATGTAACAAAATAAAAATTTATTTATTCATTTAAAATGATGAATATTTTTCACAGAGATTTGAAATTACAAAAAAAAAACTTTTGTTGTTTAGTTAGATTTATTATAAAAAAAAAAACACTTTGTTACAAGTGACATATTTTTTTTTTGTCTAACTGTTTTCTTTAAATCTTCTTCAGTGATTTATAATTATAGTTTGTAATTTAATAAAGTTAACATGTTTTGGTTTACCTTCATTTTATATTTTCTTTAGTTATTTATTGTTTTTTTTTTTTTTTTTGTTAAAAATAAATTTAGCAACAACATTTTTTGGATATTAAAATAGCATTTACCAATTTTAAATTACATAAATGTTTTATTGAACTTTTTAAATTTCAAAACACCCTTTAAATTTCGTAATATTCCGATAAATCAATAAGGTTAATTATCACTAAAGATCTCGTAGTTTCCTTAAATTGTTAGGGATTTAGATTTTCAAATTGATTTAGAATGCTGACAAATGTAGTTTCTTAACTTAGGACTGCGCACCAAAAAAATCTGTGCATACTTTAAGGCTTATAAATTTTATTATACGTAAAAAAATTATTACCGTTAATTTGTTTGTATTTGTTACTATTCCCACTAAATTTTTGCTAAATTTTGTAATAATAGTATAATTATTTTTTATTGAAATGCAAGTTTAGCAAAATTCATGCAAACGCATAAATTTATAATCAAAACACATGTCGACTATATAAAACAATTGCGAGGAGTACACGTGAATTGGGAAATTCAGTTTTTTTTTTTTTTTTGATACATAAAAATACAATGAGTTCATGATCACCGAAAGGAATCCTGATGCAGACTATAGAGTAATTAATTTTAAGAGAAAAATATCTACATCTGTGGATGGAATGTTACTCATTCTTTGAATTGCTTTTTATCTTTTATCAGTAAAATTAATAAAAAGCTGGACTGAAGACCCACGAAGTAAAAAAATTCCTAATTGAAACGCTAGAAAAAATGTGAAGGCAAAAGAGGGGAAGAAAATATAAAATCCGCCAGTACGTACTTTTTATCACCCTTTGGGCAGCATTCATATTTTTGAAAAAAAAAAAGAAAAAATAAAAATGTGAAGGCAAAGGTCAGGAAGAAAATTATTTCAACTTCGTTCATTCAATTTAAATTTCAACATAGAAAAAAGGAATGTCAAAAAAAAGGGAATGAAATAATATATATATATATATATCGGTTTGTGGAAAATATTAATCTTACGGTAATTAAAATGCAATAAATATGCGTTGAAAAATTATAAAAATATGTGTGCCAGTGAAAAAAATGTGTCGCGAGTGTAAAGGAAAGATTTATTTATTTTGTGTTGTTTTTTTTTTCTCCTTCTCTCTCACAAGTGTGTTGAATTCACACAGAACTTGTATGAGAGGAGAGAGAAATGTTGCCATAGGAAATTCAGCCAGTTTCTTTTCTTTGTATTCTTATAACAGCCTTTAATAAAATCGAAATTTCAAAGAATTTGAAGCGTTGCTTTCATTTTTATAAGCTGAAAAGTGTATGCACTAAATTTTTAGTACAATCATTATATTAAAATCATTTGTATATTCGTATATATTCGAAATAAATTGAACATTTTGAATTTAGTTTCCTTTTCTTTTTCACAAGTTTTGAGGTATTTTTTTAAAAATTTTTTTACCACATATTCGTATATGTTTTTAAATGCTTTTAAAAACTTGATTACAAATTCAAAAAGGTTATTAAACATTTATCAAAAAATTCCTAATATATTTTGTTTTATTTTATTTAAAGCATACTTTTTGGGGCAACAATTAAAAATGTATAAAAAATTTAAGTAAATTATTAGAGATAAAATTAAATAATAGTTTTTCCACAATTTGAAAAAAAGACTAATTTTGTTAGATTAACAAAAATTTCTTTAAAAATGATAGCATCGTTACATGTTTTTATAGAAAAATTTTCAATAAATTGCAATTAAACTTAAAAAATTTTGGAAAAATTTTATTTTTTAACCTTTTTTTTTTTGCATAATTTATTTTAAAAAATATTTAACTCACAAATAATTTATTTAATATGGTTAAAAAGCCTAATTATTGTAAATTAGATTTGCTAAATAAAAATGTAGCAAAAAATATCACAGTTAGAATAAATTAATACAAGAACCTATCCGAAAACACTGTTTTTAATCATGTCTATATTTAGATTGTGTTTTGAAAAAATTTTTTTAGACTGATTTATGAAGTCCTAATGAAGCTCTATTACAATACATGCACTAGGTCATATATTGAGAGATTTTTCTCTGTATTATTAAATTATATAATTATTTAATAAAATTAGTTGAAAATAGTGTTGAATTGTAAATGAATATTTAACGAAAAAATAAAATTATATGTACATATATGTTATTTTATATACATATTTTTTATATAAATATTTCTTCTTTTCCAATTAAATTGTCTAAATAAATTAAAATTTATACACTTAAATAACCCATATTTTTTTTTTTTTACAAATAACACAAATCTAAAAATATATAATTAGAAAAAAACCTTTCAATCATCAAAGTTTAATAACCTCGCAACTAGAAAATTATAAAAAATATCTACTATAAATAGTATTAGCACAATAAATTAACAATAAAAAAACAAAGCTTAATAAAATTAACAACAACAAAAAACCCAACACAAAAATTTACAATGAAAGTGTCTAACGAGGAAAATGTTAAACAATTGCAAGAGACTTAAAATATTGCATACAAAAATAGTTTTATCATTTTCTAACATCAAATATTTATCTTCTTATTCCCTCTATAATTTTGATGATCACATTCCCATGACGTCCCTATTATACACATGTTTTACCAAAAAGCCGCTGGCTATATGGTTGACATGTGTGTTACATACACTTTAAAGGAAAACAAGAAATTTCAATGGCAAATACGATGGTTTTGCTACGTTTTTAAAAGGAAACCTTAAGAAAACTATTATTTTTTTTTCCCATAACAGCCAACAGGTAGGAAGTTGTTACCTGTTGGACAATTATAAAATAAAAAAGACCCTTAAAATAAAAAGAGGGTGTATTTTGAAATTATTGATGTTTTCCTTAAAAAAAAAAAAAAAGTCAAGCAAGAAAAAGGTGCTAAAAGTCATATTTACTATAGATAGATATGAAATCATTAAAAAGATTTAATTTCAATTAAAGATAAAAATTCTTTAATTACTTTTATGTTGAAAGTATTTTAATCTTATTTAATATTTTAATTCCTTTAGCCTCTTATGAAAAGTTAAAAATATTCACTATTCACTAAATAGTAGTTAGAATGAAAAGAAAATGTTAATTATTAAAATTCTGGTTTGTTTATTTTTTGATATATGATCAAATAAATGAATTTCTAGTATTTCAGCTTCTTCATCTCTTGATTGTTTGCTAATTGCTAAGATCAAAAGTTAATTTCACTTGCGCTGTTGAATACTACACATGTGCATTTTTATTAAAAAAAAAAAAAAAAAAAAAACAAATAAATAATTTGAATGTTTCTTTTTTTTGTGTAAATCTAGGTTACAAATCCCAGTTTTCTTTTTAGCAAATTGTGGTATTAAAAGTTCTCTTCTTTTATTTGAAAGTTTAAATTAATTAAGATATTTATGATAAGATTTTGTTTGGAAATAAAAGCATTTGTTTTATTTATTTGTTATAATCTAAAATGATATTGGTTCAATTGAGGCAATTAAATATTTCTGAGATTATATTCTAAATATTGGCAAAATAAACTTTTTGTTTAGCTTCTTTTTATAGATAATAAAAGTTCTTAATTGAGTAAGAAACTGCGCACGAAAAATTTAGTGCATACAATGGGTCAATCTCTCTGAAATTAAAAGTAGATATTTATGTGAGAGAAAAAACACCTAATTCATGTAACAACAATATATATAACGCGTGATCCATTTCGAGGTTCCCTACTTTTCTAAAGAAAAAAAAAAAAAAAAAAAAAACAGAAAATTCAAATTTAATGGGGAATGTTTATTATCATTTTAAAGAACATTCTTTGGCATTTATTTTTTGAAGATTATGTCTATCAAATGTTGGCCGTTGCTAAGTCGCGATGGTCCATCCGTTGAGTCCAATTTTCGATGACTCGTTCGAGCATTTCGACTGGTAACTGGCGAATGACATGCGTGATGTTTTCCTCCAAGGCCTGAATCGAAGCGGGTTTATCCGCATAAACTTTAGACTTTACATATCCCCATAGGAAAAAGTCTAACGGTGTGATATCACACGATCTTGGTGGCCAATCAACCAGGTCAAAACGTGAAATTATGTGCTCACCGAAGTGTTCTCTCAATAAATCCATTGATTGATGCGATGTGTGGGAAGTGACGCCGTCTTGCTGAAACCAAATATCGCCGAGTTCACGAGCTTCAATTTCAGGCATCAAATAGTCGGTTATCATGGCACGATAACGGTCGCCGTTGCAGCGAACGGCGCCGAATCGACTCTCCACGGTCTTCGTGTACACTCTCAGCTACGCCCGCTATATTTTCTTCACAGCGTGCTGGACGTGGTCTATTCGGTCGAATATCATCCAATAATGAATGCTGGGGTCTCAAAATGGGTGATGGTGTTGCGAATAGTACGCTCAGTAGGCCGATTATGTTGACCATAAGTTGAGCGAAGTGCACGGAACACATTCCTCACAGAACGTCAATTTTCGTAATAAAGTTGAACGATTTGTAAACGTTGTTCAGGCGTAAGTCTTTCCATTAAGAAATGACAAACAATAGTAAACAAAAATAACATGACAGCATGACACGACTCGCACGTGATCTCTCAAACAAACAAACAAAAAAAAAAAAAAAAAAAAAAACGCTATTGAAAAAAAGTATCTCTATCACCCGTTACACATATATTTTGGTTTTATATTTTGAAAAAAATTAGTAATTTTTTTGAAAATTTAGCTCGAAGTTCCTCTCACATAAACTTCTAGTTATATTCTATGGCTGTTATATTCAAGTTTCAAATTAAAAAGAAAAATAAATTTTTTATATGTTTTTAATAAAATATTTAATATTTTCTGGAATACCATCGATCGAGCTTTATTGTGTTTTCTGTTACTTTTTTATTGTAATTCATTTTTAAGCTTTAAGTTTTAAATATTCTTTAAATATTTTTTACAATGATCTAACACATTTAAAATGGATAGGGTTCTTTCTGAACAGCTTAGTGGATTGGCCTCTTTTGGTACTTAGCAGCAACATTCAGTTCCTTTTCTTAATTAATAATGAGAAGAGAACAAACAAATTAGAATTCGTTGTGTTTTCTCATGATAGGATGGAATCTTTTCTGACAGCATGTATTTGCGTACATTTCTCTGTTAAAGGTGCCATTTTTTAAGAATGAAGTGATTTTTTTCTCCATCATGTACAAATGTCTTTTCAGACCAAAAGTTTATTCAACAATATCGATTTTTTACACTGATACATTTTCTATAACATCTGCGATATAGAATTCATGACCCTTTATGTATTCAAATTGTACACTGCGTGTCGACAATAAGATATTGTTACCGAATTGGTATCAACTTAACACCATATCAGTTTTGAATTATTTAACAACGTTATTCTATTTCGTGTGTTGTAAACGAACAGTGTCAAAAAGCCGACACCGTAAATTGTCAATGTGATCACATTCGTTGAGGAAATTTTTTGTAATTTATTTATACATTTTAGAATTAGAATTTAAATTCAGCATTAATTTTTATTTTTTTTTAGCATCCTCTTAGTTTTTGTATGTTGTAGAAAATATATTGAAATATATATTGGAAATAAAGTTGATTTCTTTTTAATTTTAATATAATTTTTCATTTTTTTGGGATAATTACCCTTAATTAGGTGTTGGAAAGTAAATGTAAAAAAAATTATTTATTCAATTTTGATTTTTATTCATTGTTACTTCTAATGCGGAAATATATATGTATGTCTACAGCAGCCGCTTTCATTGTGTTTTTATTGAGATAAACGAAATTGTTTGAAAAAAAAAAACTGTTAAAATTTAATTGGATTATGTAGATTTAAAATAATTTACCAATTATGATTGTTAAAATTACTTTCATTAAATTATAATTTAATAAAAGTAATTAAAAAAATATATATAAAATTGCGTGACATTTTCTTTTTAAACTTATGGCAAGATAAACATGTTTAGCGATAAATAAACTTTCGATAACAAATCGAACATTTGGTTAAATACGAGTAAGAAAATATGTTGATAATTATATTTTCTTTGAAAATAACAACACACAATACATAACAATTTAATGATTTTAAGTAATTTTAAATGGTATTATAAATATTTTAATTTTACAAAGTTTTTTTAATTTCTTTCTTATTTTAATATCATCATAGTTATTTTATTAATTTTTATTATCTCTAGTTGAATTTTATTTATTTATTTCTATTTATTTATTTTATTTTTTGCAACATCCACAAGTCTGCCAGTCATTCACTTTACTTCACATAAAATCACGATTTTGCACAAAATTTTTTCTTGCCGCAAACAAAACTAATGAATAATTTTCAAAGAATTTCTCATAAAAAGGCCAATTTAGTAAATGCCATTAATTTTTTCTTTTTTCGTTAACCAAACTTTAAAAAAAAAGCTTCCAAAATGAAGTAACACGAATAAGAGTAAATTAAGTTTAACAAAAATTTTACAATTTAAAATTTAATACACTTTTTTCGTTTTTGTTGGTTTTCAAGCAGAAAATTTAATTTACAAATACTTGTTTTATTTACTCTGCTTATTTTGATTTTTTTTGCACGAATATTTATTTGCTTAAATGATTATTAGCAAACGAGGGTTTTTTTTTTTTGCTGGTGAAGAGCTTTTAATAATTTTATTTAAGCCAAGAATATTTATTGTTATAATTTAATAATATTCTTTTAATATTTATTACTTATTTTTAAATATTTAATAATTTAATTTAACCAAAAAAAAAAAACAGTCGTTTTTCATTTTTACGTTTATTTTTTTTCTAATATTGAAAAATAACAAAAATACGTTCGTTACCGCAGTGTGTTTGAATTAAAACTAAATTTCAATGTTGTTAAAGTTAAACCAACAAGTGAAAAATTATATTAAAATGTGGTGGTTGGTTGTCAGTGTTGCCGTTTGGTTACATTTTTCGTAACTTTTCAACTTTTGATCCCTCCAATAAAATTAAGTACTATGTGTAAAAATTATATCATTGACATACATAGATTATGCAAATAATTACCAATATTTGGAACAAGTTTTTTGCAAATTTTTCAAAATTTAATATTGTTGTGCTATAACATCAACGAAATTTGAAATATATTCTTTTTTTGCTCTTGACAATTTTCTGATTTTCGAGGCAGATGAAATTATTTCGTTTTTCTGTAATACATTTTCGGTTTACAAAATTACATAAAAAGTAACTTTATTTATATTAAAGTATTATAATTTAAAATATAAAAAAAGTTTTTTTTCCATATTTTGAGAAAGACTCAGTGTAGAAAATTTAAATAATATGCTCTTGAATTGGTTAAAAACTAAATTTGTGCAAATGAAAAATTTCGTAAAATTTTTCGTCATATAAAAGATATCCAGATGAATTATCACACTTAAGAAAATAGTGTCTTTGTTATATAAATTAAAACATTACATTTGATTTTAACAATAATATTTTTAAACCATAGAAGTAGTTAACCTTTACAAGGCCCGATATTTTGGTCTGAAGGTGCACCACTGATTTATTAAAGGAATTTCCTAATTTAAAAAGTTTTATTCAAATTTTTACAGCATATTCTCCTCGTTAACAAAACATTAGGACTATATTATATTTTAAGTGCCGACGACTATTATCACTGTTCAACAATATAAGAAAAAGCAAAATTTAGTCAACAAAGCTTATAAAATCAGATCATTGTAACTGTTTTTAAATACCAAAAAATATAGATTTTCTAAACAAAATTTTGAAACAAATCAAGATTACCAGCACTGTTGAAATTAAAATATTTTTTTTAACGTTAATAAAGGTTTTTCTATGTAGGCGGCCTTCGGCCGGGCTCAAAATCTTTCTCCTCTATATATGTCGAACAAAGGTTTCGCTGAATAAATTTTTTTCTTAAATCAAACAATTTTTTAAGTAGCGGTCATATCAATAAAAATGCCATTATTCCACTTAAAGAATTATTGAATATGATCATGCTATATATCATTAGAAAAGTATTTCTACTTAACTCAATTTGCATGTGTATTAATAAGTATATTAAAAAAATGTATCAAAACTTTAAAGGCCCATAACTCGTAAACTAAGAGTAGTACTGAAACATTACCAAAATTATTTAAAAGTCAAGTGTGCTGGTAATTTTCATTTATACCCAAATTTTTGTATTAACTTCTCCCAAATTTTGAACAGAAAATAAGTACGTGTTGGCAATTTATTTTTTCAAATTCCAAAAATGTAACTTTTAAGGAAAATTTGTAACTTTTTTGACAAGAACCTGTAATTTTTTCTAAACTACTCCTGGCAACACTGTAGGTTATTTTTGTTTATCATACTATCACACTAAAATTTTAAAGAGTAATAGCAGTAAGTAAGAGAATTAAAATGCACGTTAAAAATGATGTTGGCAATTGAATACAAAATACATACTGACTGACATACATATAAACAAATCAACGAAACGAAGATAAATATAAAAAAATATATATAAAAAGGTTTTTTTGCAACGTTGACTTCTACTAGCATCTCTAACAAAAAAATAAATATCATTTACTATAATTTTAGTCTAGTGTACAATTACCAAGTAAGTACTTGTACAACCTGTTGTTGTTATTATTGTTGGTGTTTTACCTTTTTTGTTATTTGTGTTTTTATTTCTAGATGGCGAATAAGAAACTCGAGTAAAATGGTGGCTAAAAAGGTGTTTGTTGTTGATCGTTCGTTCAATGAATGAATGGTATTTTCTTAAGAGAGTGTTAGGGAAAAAAGAGCGTTACATTTTGTTTTGTTTATTTCTTTTTATTAAGAGCTGCAATTGTTGAGTATTGATTGATCAGTGCTTTTAAAACTGTTTAATTAAAAGTTGTTTTGAAATTTTGAAATATTTCTTACCAAGTCACGTTTTTATAAAATATGTATATACTAGACTAGTCAAACCTTAAAGGTCTTAAAAGAATAGTTTAGGATTATTTTAGTAATTAATAGAATGTACCTGGAAATAGAGAGAATAAGAAATATTAATTAAATATCTTTTTAAAAATATAAAAATAGTGCAATAAAAAATATTAAATTGAGTTATGGTATATAAAAAGTATAAATCTAATAAATATTTAAATGGACTGATTGTGTTATATGTGTGTGGTATTAAAAATAAAACTAATGCATGGACTTAATTAAATCTTAAAACATCAATAGAATCAAAATTAGGAGTTTATGATTTTTTCATTTATTATTTTTTATCGATTTTATGCAGATTATTTGGATTACAATAACCCACTCAGATATTAAATATATATATTTTTTTTCTTACTTCTATAAATTTAAACCGATCTTGAAGTGAGATTGTTTATTACTTCAGTAAATGCAAATCATAAGCAGGACTGCCAGAAGTGGCGATTTTTAATTGCTTTTGGCGACTGAATTTTCCGTGAATTTTTTTTTTTGGCGAATTGGTGAATTTTTTTTTTGGTGATTTATAAACAAGGTGGTGATTTGTTTGGCTAATATTTAAAATTTTATTAAATAGACATTTGTGGAGAAAAATTTTTAAATAATGAAATAAAAGTTTTCAGGAATAAAATAATTCTTTGAAACAATTTATAAGTTTAATAGGACTAATATTGTTATATAATGTTAGAATTATTATTTTAAAAAATATAATTAAGTTCAATAAATTTTAAAAGTTGTTGACCTAAAATGGAGCTATATGTTCAATTTAGCTTACACAGATCACATACAATTGTGTTAGCTCATAAGTATACATTAAATTTGAATAAGTATTTTTTTAAAACTTATGTCCGTATTCTCTATCTCGGTTTTTCGTTCCGTCTGTAGACGGAAAGCAATCACAAATGGTATTTTCTATCTCGAAATATTTTTTTTTTCATTTACTTTACATGGTTTAGGTCTATGATATACGTTGCTTTCAAATCCGATATTGATAATATTGAAAACAATACGAATTGAAAAAAAATTTTTGATAATTTTTTTTATAATTTAAAATTTTTTGAATATGAAAACACTGAGCAAAAAAAAAGTGACTATTAAAGAAAGCAAAATAAAATAAAAGCAATCCCAATATAAATATATAATTTAAATTTTTCATTATTACTCATTTTTCAAAAAAAAAAAAAAAAAAAAAAAAAAAAACAAAATAAAAATGTTTCATGAAATAAATATTTCCTCAGCGTTTTAAATTTTGTCCGTTGAAACGCATTCGGATGGGAGAAAATTTCTTCCGAAGATAGAGCTTTGCGAAATATATATTTTCAAAGTTTGCATTCAAGAATAACTTTCATACCCTAATTTGCTTTTGTGTTGATTTTAAGTTAGTTCAGAAGGTGTTATGCTGATGTTTGTAACGGCCAAAAAAGAGGATTACCAATCGACTCAGGATCATTTTCTAAGCCAGTTTAACCATGTTAGTCTTGCTGGCTGGCAGGTGTGCTGATGACCATATATATCTTAATAACAATTATTATTTCAGTATTATTATGATCGGTTCATTATTCCCCATACGCAATTAAGTTTCGAGCTCCTATACATATGTTCTAAATTAAAAACTATTTTAATAAAATTTAGCATAAATATATTTGTAATAAGCATAAATTAGTTTGTCAATTATTGCGAAGATCGGTACATGCCAAACTTCCGGCAAATACATTTTAAAGTGCATAAGTTCCATATAAATGTTAGTATAATTATAATATTCGGCGATAATAAGTTTATCGGACCATAACTGGCCACAGCTCTCTTATTAATGTTCTCCTGTTCTCCTGGAAAAAAGCAATATATAACTAACTCAATAAAGTTCGTTAATCATTATAACAATGGTACCGAAAATCTATATAAGAGACATGCATAATCCCCATGTAGTACAAAATATAATATTGAACATAGGGAGTTTTATATTTTATAGATTATTATGAAATTTAATTAGGAAAGTTAATCTAATTAAAGCTCCCAATCACATTAATCTCTATACAATTCTTAAAATAGTTTAGACATAAATCATTAAAAATAATGAGTGTTTTGACATTTCAATCGACTTATGTATATCGTCTTACAGAATAAGAAATTTTGAGCCAAATATCGTTATAAAGTCATTATCACAGACAAAAACCGAAGCAAGGTGAAAATGATATAAAGAAAGAATATGAAATTAAAAACTCAATAGCATTTTAATCGAAAAACGAAAAAAAATCAAGATACATAATCGGGGCATTAAACATTTTTTTAATAGTACTATTTTTATGAGTGTAATAAAAAAAACCGTTGTTTTCCCTATAAAAGTGTTTAAATGAAAATAAAAATAGCGCGCATGCGTGGCTTTTAGCATATATATATATATATATATATATATATATATATATATATATATATATATATTTTTTTTTTCAAAATAAACAATGAAAGGCGGCCTTTTTTTCTTTTTAACATATAAAAATAAAAAGTAAACCATACCAAATCAACGGTAGCTTATTTATGTAGCTAAAAATATGCATGTATTTTTATAGCTCTTTTTACGTAAACAATTTTTATTAAGAAAATAAATTAAAGCAACAAAAAGAAAAAAAATCTTCAAAAACATTTAAGAAGTTGTTTAACCAGCAGCTGATTTTGTTGACTTAAAGTCAAAAGTATCTGTTATTTTTAATTTTTATTATTTTTGCTTCTTTATTGTTTGTTAAGACCAAAAACTAACTTCTGCAATGAGTAATCAAGTATCTTCTGCTACAACCAACCAGTCTAACTAAATTGTAAAAATTTGGCATTTGCTCAGGAAAAAAAACTTTATAACGTGTTTTATGATTATTTTTTTTTTATTTTTTATTTTATTTTTGTTTATATTGAAAGTTTTAATAAACACTATCAAAAAGATGGGGGGTATATTGGTTTTGTCATTCCGTGTGTAACATGTCGAAAAAATCATTTAAGACTCAATAAAGTATATATATTCAGGATGCTGATAAGATTCTGAGTCGATCTACCTATGTCCATCCGTCTGTTGAAAGCAGACAGACCGATTCTGAATAACATTTAAATAGAATTTGTTAAATTCTGTTTTAATGTTATTCAGACTCGAGTCTATTAGAATTGTACAAAATTTTTATAAAATTTCACTTTTACTTTAATTTATATTATACATACATTTTGAATAAAAAATGCAAAATTTTGATTTAAATTTTTAAAATATTTTTTATAAAATATTGAACAAAACAATTTTTTATTATATTTAACAAATTTACTATAAACAATTTTGAAATTGTAAAAATTTATAGAAACTCTATAGTATTTATAAAATTTTAATAATTTTTCTATGAAACCCATTACAAGGTTACAAATTGTGAAAATGTTACTATAAAGTTTAGAATATTTTACAAAAAAAGTTGAAGTTTTCTAGAAAATGTTGCTATAACATTTTCTGAGTTTAATTATTTACTACGAGAGATTTATTATAAAGATTAAAATAGTATTAACAAATTTACATTCAAATTTATAAAATTTACTTAAAAAAAATTAGAAAAATTTGATTTAAAATGTGAAAAATTTTTGCTATAAAATTTCGTTACAAAATTTAGATATTTTAAAATTTACCACAAAAAAATGCACTAAAAAATATACTATAATTTATTTTAAAATTTCGATAGTAATATTTTAAAAAATTACTTTAAAATTTAAAAAGTTCACTACAAAATATCGAGGATTATAAAATGTTTAAAAAAAAATATGAAATTTTGAAAGTTTTGAAAATTTTACTATAAAGAATTTAACATTTGATAAAATTTTTAAAATGTACTATAAAGTTTTTCCTAGAAAATTTTAAACACTTTTCTGTAAAATGAAAAAAAAATGACACAAAATTTGTTTGAACTTTCATATATTTTAAAAAATTGCTGTAAAATCTTGATTTACAATAAAATTTAAAAAATCTTTTTTTATAAAATTTTGTAATTTTTTCTATAAAATTATTAAAAATTTGGTAAACAATTTAAAAATATATGTAATATACAAATTTAAAATACATAAGATTCTAAAAAATTTACTATAAAGTTTTAACAACTTTATATAAAATATTTACACGCAGGGAAAAAACATGGTTACAGCATTATCACTACAACAATATTATGTTCTCATTTTTCGCTGTGATTATATGTTCTAATCATAATATGTTGCTCTTAGATTATGTTCACTACAACTATATTTTTTCTCTGCTTGTAGGGGGGCAAAATTTGGCTCAAATATTTATCTTATATAAGGTTTGTTTGGTATTGAAAATGGGCAAAATCAGTTAATAAACATAAAAGTTAAGGGCCAAATACTTGTAACACAGGGTGACCTTTGCAACTTCGGTTCATACTTTTCGGCTGATATTTCTTAAACAAAACCATGTACGACAACGAAATTTTGTACGAATAGTTCGAGGATCGATATAAAGTCGAAAACCTAAAATGGGCGTGATTCGCTTACCACTTATATAAGTGAAACATCCAAGGACCAATGTAAATACGGAAACAAAAAATAGGCTTGGTTTGCCCACTTTACCCAACCACATTTCATATGAGATGGAATTTCAAAAAGTTGCAGATGGTGGGGTATATAGATTCGGCTAAGCCGAATGCAATATTATCACTTGTTTTGTTAGTTTAATATTGATTTTTTAAGGTTCCATTCATAACATTTTTTCAGTTTTTTTGTTTTATTATTTATAAATTGCGTTAAAAAATAACATACATTTAATCTTATAGTTTAGAAGAAGTTTGTAGCAAAGTTGCCAGCAAATTTTTTATGCTGACTTTTTTTGAAAAAAAAAAAAAAAAAATAATAATAATAATTCTTTAGGTTTTTGCCTTAAAATGTTTGTTTGAGTTCGTTGACCGTTTTACCTAATTTTTATGATTCTTGTTTTCTTTATGAAACAAAAGAAAAAAAAAAAAACTTTATAAAAAAGGTTATCAATTTATAATACAAAATAAAATACTGATTTTTTTTCTTTTTTTATAAGTTTTCAAATTTAAGTATAGAAGTTGTGTTCAAAATTAATTGATTGGGAAAAATGTGTAAAAATTGTATCAAAAAACAAATTAAGGGATTGTTCTTAATAATTCTTTAGCGGCTTCTTACTACACCTTCTATTCAAATCTTTATTATACATATATACCTAGGTAGTAAATATTTATTTTTCTACATATTGCCCCTGGAATTTATAGCATTAAATTTGAACACTTAAATCTTCTATATTTGCAGAAAATAGAGAAAATTTTGCAAATGTTAATTACAAGAAATCATCATAATTTTCCATTAAAAATAAATTGTTTTCTATATTGCTAAGTAGATTTTAAAATACAATATTTGTTAATTTTTTTTTTTTTTTAATAATTTAATTTTAAATGCATAAATTCATTACATGCCATGTATTGAGGGTCTGTTTGTTCATTATACCATGTTTCTTTTTATTAAAAAAAAAGTTTTATTTAGTTAAAAAAAGCTCTTTTCTCATTTAACTGCCTGTTTTTATAACACGAGCGCAAAAACGACTCCTCTAACTTACATTTAAAACAAAAACAAATTTTGAAATTTTGTTTTTGTTTTAAATGTAAGTTAGACGAGTCGTTTTTGCGCTCGTGTTATAAAAACAGGCAGTAAGTTTCTCTTTATGTATTGGTAGTTTTAAGAGTTTCTCTATTTAATCTCTCGCCCTCTTTAGCAAGTAAGTTTAACAAGTGGTCAATTTTGCATTTTGCCTTTGTTTATATGTTTTTGTTGTTTTAGAAAATTACATTGCATTCAGGTGCAATTATATTTATATTTTTACATTTTTTTTTTATTTTTTGTAACGCTTCAAAGATTTTCTTTTTGTTTTTGCATGTATTAAACACATACAAACATATTCGAGGCTTCCTTCCTTTAAAGTTGTGCATGGGGTATGTACATGAAGAATTCTTTTGCTTCCATCAATAATAATAATAAAAAAAACAACAACAACAAAGTTTGTTTTACATTGAAAAATTATTTATTTTAAGCTTGAAGTTTTGATGAAGCTATTTACAAAAATACGTTACACTGAAGAAACGGAATATTTTAAGTTAAGGTTTATTTATTTTAAATTACACAGGGCAACAGTAAATTTTCATAGGCTTAATCATGTAGTTTTGAGCCTATAAACTTCTTTTTTGGAACTGACTCTATTTCTCTATATAAATTGTTATTTAAAGAATTAATGAGGTTTCCCCATATATTGCAACTTATCTCAAGAACGTATTGTCTGATTTACTTCAATACAACACCAATAAATTCTGATTAAAATTATCTTCAAATCATACCCTACATCATCGTTTAATATGTTCAATAGCTTTGCATATATTAAAAAATTGTGTAAAAAAAATCTTACAAAATTTAATAAATTTTGTTTTTTTTTTTTAAATCCTTAAAAATCAAAAAAACATAAAAAATTCAGATATTTTTCGTTAAAATATTTTCATTAAAATCGTTACAAAGATGTTAACTTTATTCTCAATTAAATGAAGATATCAAAATTATTTAAAAATAATACAAAAAATAACAAAATAACAGAGGGCGACAAAATGAAAACTTTTTTTCTACTACATGTGAGCTCCCCCCTTTCAATTTAGATACACATGGTTATGGAGCTCTATATCTATAAATTAGAATTTTTGGATTGATTCTACATATCGATTGTTTGATTTAGATCTATAAAATGGCAAAAAGTTGTAATTTAAATTACCTTCATGTCATGCCTACATAAATTTTTAATCTGTTCAATATTTTTGGAGATATTAAAAAAATTTTGTCGGAAAAAAACACAAATTTTTAATAAATTTAAAAATGTTTGGTTTTTAAAAAAATTTCCCCAAAAATCTAACACTATTAAAAATATCAATTTTTATCTTTTATCATAAAACTGTATACGTTACAATTAAAACGAGCCCTATTTTATTCAAATCAAAAGTGTGTATTTTATTTATTTACATTTAAAAATTATAAAAAAAAATAAAATAAAATTATTAACAAAAACAAATAGGAGTTAGGAAAAACAATTTTTTTTAATGAGATACTATAAAGTAGACATTTATGTATCGATTTAAGAAAATAAAATTAGCTAAGAAATTCCGTGTCGCAGAATCCGTGTTGCCCTGTGTAATTAAGCTTATAATAGGAAAATATGGCAGCACATTTTTAATATTGATATTTAGCGTTTATTTGTTTTTTTTTTTTTTTTTTGTAAAGAATTTTCTGAAGAATTTTCTAAAGAATTTTATAAGTCTCAATAAAATCAAGAAATATTTTATAATAGACTTTTGATAAAAATTAAAAATATAATAAAATTTTTTTATTTAAATTTAAATTATTTTCCTTTGTTGAAAGTTATGTTTGTGTAGTATTTTTGATTAATATCAAAGTTTTGATTAAAAGAAACGTTTTTTTTGTACATCAAATAATTAATTTAATTTTGCATCTCAATCTTTTAATTAAAATATAAATAAATTTTCACATTATTTTGCATTACAATGCTATTTTTTTTTTCTTTTTGGAATTTCATCTCTTACGTACTTTAGGATAATTAAATTCATTACATACTACATACACTCACTTTAACTAAATCACAAATATTCCCAAACACCTCAACTTCACTCAATTTTCTTCAACGTAAACTGAAAATGCATGTAAACATATAATTTAACTAAACTAGAGTTCAGGTAAACTGCTGGTACAAAAAAATCATAATACTCGTAATATGTACATATAAGATTGTAAGCTACTTTTAATATTTAGTTAAGTCTGTGGTAATTTTAACTTTAGTTAACAATCATGTACAAGAAACATATGTATATAGAGAGTGATTTAAAAGAAGTGTTTTTTTTTTTTTCAATACAAGTATATATTTTTAAAAACTGTCACAGTATAACAACTGTCATTATAAATAAATTGTAATTTTTAAAACTTAAACTTAAGTTAAACTTGAACTTATTTCAAATTCCCGCCTTTAACACCTCTTATTGCATAGCCCTTTTGTGACATTCCTTTAAACAATAATTTAGTTCAAATATTTTTTTTTTTTTTTTATTTGTATTTTTATGAAGAAAGTCAATACACAAAATGTGAATGTAATAAATTGTTTTAACAACGTGGGAAGTGTATAGGAATAATAAAACTAAATCAAAACAATTAATTTTAATATTTTATGTGTAAACAACGTTTTTCCATAAGCATTTTAGCTTATGGAAAATCATATTTAGTTGTTTTTTTTTCAAGTTTTCACAAAATTTATGAAATATGCATAGAAAATAATTTTATACAATTTGAAATAAATGTGTATGAATGGGGTGTGGTTTTAAAAAGTCCTAAAAAAAATCATGTAAATATTTTACATATGAATTTTTGCATAGAAAGAAATATAATTGTTCATTTTACCCAACCCTAACACATTTTTAAAGTGATTTTTTATTTATAAATTTAATTTTTGTAAAATATTCATTGTTAGAGGAATTATTGAAAAGTTTAAAGTACAAAATAAAATTTTAAATCATTTTAATATACAAATTGGTAAAGCAGGGCAACACTGATTTTGTGGCAAGGAAATTTCTCACTCAATTTAGAGCATTAGAGAGTAAACACGGTGTTCTATAAATCACTTTTTTGAATTGACTCTAGTTCTCGAGATAAACCTTTATTTATATAGAAAAATAATGATGTTGCTCTACATATTGCAACATAAACTGTTTAAAAGTTTCAATAGTTAAAAGAATTGTGTCGAAAAAAATGGCTTTAAAAAAATCTTAAAAAATCGAAATAGACCACATTACCATTTTTCTTCTTTGTCATAAAGCTGGATATGTAACAAATAAAACGAGCATATATTTTAATAATCTCAACTCATAAACACTTTTTCAAAACTTGTAAGGAAAACAAAAAAAAAAAAAAAATGATATAAAAAAGATTTTTTATGTGCATAAAAAAGCTCCTAAAATTGGAAAATATGCTCTCAAAATTAAACAAATTAGGGTGCCATACTCGACTGTACACAATCTTTTATATCCTTTACCACCTTACCGATAAGTAATAAAATTTACCCCTTAAAGTATGCTTTCATATTTTCACATTTATACTTACAAAAATTATCCATATTTTTTCCAAACTACAAAATGTAAACACAAAATTTAATTATCATATATAGCAACAACAATAAAAACATATGTTTGTATGTAGTTACATGCTTATACAAAAAACAACAACACTGAGACGTTGCAATGCTTCTATTTTCAATTAAAAAACGTCCAAGCATACATAAAATTAATTTCAATAGACAGACGGGCAGATAGACATATATTTATATATTTTTTGGGGTCTTAGATGAATATTGTAGAAATTACAAATGGAATGACAAACTTATATATACCCTTTACACCTGTGGTGTAGCGTATAAAAATATGCTCTTAAAATATTATTTTAATTTTAATTATCTCCTACTTATTCATGGTTAAAGCAACTAGATTTTTATTTGCAATTACTAATATACATGTCCTTTTGCACTTAATATTTGAAGCTAAAATACATTTGTATCAGGAAATTACAAAGTTTCTATAAATTTACAAGAACGAATCGGATTTGAAAGAAAATTCCACTAATGGCAAATTACGCTAAAAATTCTATTGGATGCAAAATAAACAACATTTTTCTTCTAGATGTAAAATATGCAAAATTTTACTCTTTGCTAAAATATGCTCTAAAATAAATATTTTCTATAAAAATATGACGAAATATGCAGCTTATGCAAAAATATGCTGTTACAAATCGATGCTAAAATACTGAAAATTTTCTGAAACGGATAAAAAACTAATAGCTTGGTTCATTTGAAGACCAGGAAAAAATATGATTTTACATACATTTGCTTGCCCTGGTTATCAGTGACATTAAACTTAAAATTTTATTAATTTTTCAAAAATGTTTTATAAACTTTAAATCTTTTTTTTAACAAAACATATTTATCATATTATTTATTAATATATATATGTTTTTTTATTAAATCTCTTCATTAAAAATGTGGAAAAGTTCAATGTTAAATTTTGTTTTATTTTTCGGGGTTAACTAAGTTTAACAGCCACTTTAACATAAATTAAGAAGATATTTAACACTAATATATAAAATGAATTAAATTAAAAATATTACAACATATTTGTTTACATTAAAAAATTAAACAAAAAATAAGTGGTTCCAACAAAAATATATAAGTTAATTTCAAAAAATAACCGACTTAAAAACTTGGCAAAAATTATGGTTCAGTGATTTTTTCGAACAAAGTAAACAGACATTTAAAATAAGAAAATTTAACAAATGTATAAAAAAATTGCATTAACCCTTTTTAAAAGCAAAAAAAAAGTAAACTATTAAATAAACTAAACTTGGCCTTGACGGGTAGAAAACCAAATATATATATATAAAAAATAACAAAGTTAAGAAAATAATAATAAAAAAAAAAAATTACTCAAAAGTGGTAAAATAATAAGTTAGTAAAATACAAAAGTATTTGTTTTGACGTATTAATGATAAAATTACTCAAGATATTTTTTTTTTACAAAATTTGGCTCCTAAAATTGGAAAATATGCTCTAAAAATTAAACAAATTAGGACGCCATACTCGATTGTGCACATTCTTTTATACCCTTTACCACCTTACCGATAAATAATAAAATTTACCCCTTAAAGTATGCTTTCATATTTTCACATTTATACTTACAAAAATTATCCATATTTTTTCCAAACGAAACCTATTAAAATTGGTTATGATCTATTCATTATTTCACCTAGACCCCATACAAATGTCCTCCCGGAATAAGGGTCTAACGATCATAAATGCTTTAAATATAGCAATATTTTAATGAAATTCGATGTAAGGATGTTTTGTATAAGTATCAATCTTTATGCCAAATTTCATGAAAATCGGTCTATAATTGACCATAGCTCCCATATAAAACCATCTTTCGAAAATCACTTTAACGTTTTTAATCACATACACATGTTAATATCAGGTTTATATTCGACACAAATCAGTTTTATATAAGCAGAAATCACAGTGACAAATTTTGTGAGGATCGCTTTATAATTTACCATCGCTCCCATATAAACCCACTTCCCGGAATCACCCTAAAGTGCACAAATTCATATAAATCTTAATATTAACGTGATATTCTGTATTTGTATATTTTATTTTACACTTAGTAAAAGTATCGATTCACAAATGTCCACATGTCGAATATAAGACCCCTCCACGAATTTTGAGGGACATAAGCAATGGTGTGGAGTATCATATGGTCGGGCTTGATTGACTATATGAGTAAGCTAGTTTTTTCTTTATCTTTCCAAGCACATAACAGATATATAAAAGTCTTTAAAATCGGACTTGATTTGTATAAATTACGATTTTTTGAAACTTTTTACATACTCGAAATAGTCACCCTGTAAAATATTTCGTATTATCACAGGGTAACTACAAGATGATTTTTCTGAAAGCTTAAAGTCGTTCTCTACAACTCTTCCATACATTTCAGTACGATCAGACCAGTAGTTTAGGAGATACAGATTTATTACAAAAGATTTTGCATTTGGCCCACAGTTCGGTGAACAGTACGTAATGTAAAATTTTAAAATTGTAAAATTTTAAAAATACAATCTTATAAAACTTATAAAAAATTTGATAACAAATTATTAAGTTATAAAATCAAAACATTTTTATTCTTATTTGTAGTAGCTAAATTGACTGCAAAAAATTACGCGCACAATGGCTCAGATTCGTTTTTCATTTTATAATTTCTTTTCTCCAATTTTAATTTCATTAAAATCGATTCAGCCAAGACTAAAGTTGAACTTTTAATTTCTGGCGTTTTGAATAAGCTTTACTTATAAAAAAGTATAAGTAGATAAAAAAAAAAAACATTTTAGTAATACCCTAGATAATTTTGTGAACAATGTTCCTCTTCTTTTAATAATTTTCTGTGTCGGCACAGGCTTAAAATATGCAATTTTTAATATTTAGTAAAAGCATTCCAGCAAAAACTTTTTGGTTCTCGATAATATCAACTACTTTGTAAAGTAGTTCCCTGATAATGAGGTATCATTATTATTTGCTTATAAATATGTACTCATTATTATAATAGCACAGTCATATTGCAATCACGTGGATTTTTTTTACAAAATGGCTAAAAAATATTTTATAATAAAAAAATGTTTGTTACTTATGAAATTAAGCGCGAAATGGTGTACTGAGTAAGACCTTAGTCATTATAAGCGAATGGTTAATTTGTGCCTAAGTTCAAATCTCACTAATGGCAAAATATTTATACCCTACACCATCATAGGTGGTCGGGGTATTATGCGTTTTTGCTGATGTTTGTAACGCATAGAAAAAGTTATCCAACACCCACTTTAAAATATACCAATCGACTCAGAATCACTTTTTAAATCGATCTAACGATGTCTGTCAATCTGGACGGCTGGCTGGACGGTTGGCTGGACGACTGGCTGGATGGTTGGCTGGATGGCTGGCTAGACGACTGCATAAAATACAGGTCGCAATTTTAAAGATAATTCAATGAAATTTGGCAATGAAATTGGTTGTGATCGGTTCATTATTTTACCTAGCCCCCATACCTTAAAAATAAAAATATTTTAATGAAATTCGGTGCAAATTCGGTATCTGCTCTATGTATCAGCTCGTAACACCAACGATTTCAAACATTATACAAACATGATTTTAAAGTGCTTGTTTCAAATGATATTCAATATGTTTACTTGTTTAAATTAACATTAAACTTAAAAAAATTATAGATAAAAGTTTTCCATAAATTAGGTAATTTCTTTTAAACAAAAATGAATTTTTTAAAAAAGGTAAAAAAAAAAACATAAAAATCAAACATTAAATGAAGTGCATCATATTATCATAAATTTTGCTTAATTGCTTATTTAAATTTCGAAATCTAAATTGCTTTAACTGATTTATTTTTAATATTTTGATTGATATTATTTTTTCTATCTATGTATTTTACATTTGACCTCTATATGCTTGAGTTCAGCAAAATTTCTATTAAACAAATCAATTATTTACACAATTATGACAAATATTCAATCAGACATACAGACATTCATTCTGGTATCTTTTATATTTTCTTAAAACGACGGAAACATCATTCAAATTTTAAACAATACCAAAACCTTAAGACACTTTAAAAGACCATTCAAGTTTTTCTGTGTAATTATTATTATTGTAGATTTATAGTCGTTAAAAAAAAAAAAAAAATGTTTTAAGTGTATTTATTATATTTGTATTTGTAATATTATACACCAAAAGAAAACTGAGTATTTTATAAACAATAGTGATGTTTTGTTTAATAAATAAAATTTTATGCTGTACTAAACGTTTTAGCTTCATTTATCATTTTTTATTTGATTTCTTTGTTATACTGAATTTAAAGATCTATTACATCAAAAAATAAAAAATAAGAAAAATAAACAAACAATTTGTTGTTTAATTTTAACATTAAATGTGGGAAAAAATTAAACAAATATTTAAGTGTAATGCTTAAATATTTTGAGGCTAAAGTTTTAATTTTTTTAAAAAAATAGATATAACAATCATATGTATTAATAAAAACATAAATATATTTAACCTATATTATCGAGGGTCTATATTCAAAACCCTCTCGTATTTTCTTGAAATTTTTTCAAATTTCAAAGTAAAATTCCATTTTTACCCATTTTATCGATTTTTTTTAATTCCTCTATTTTACACAATTAATTAATTACCCAGCAAAAACTTTTTGGTTCTCGGTAATGGCAACTACTTATTAAAGTAGTTTCTTGGTAATGAGGCGTCATAAAAAAATGTCTGAAAACATATATTTGTACTAAAAAAGTTTTTGTCACTTAAAAAATTACGTTCGAGATGGTGTACTGAGTAAGACATTAGTCAATAAAAACGAATGGTTAATTTGTGTCCAAGTTCGAATCTCACTAACGGCATTTTTTTTTTTTATTTTCGTTTAGGTACATATTTTTGAGTACCCCTAGAGTCTAAAAATAACTACATGAATTTATGGACAACTCGAACAAAAATAACTATTTATTTAGGCAAAAAATAAGTAGCTTATTTTTGTTTCCAATTATACCTCTTAGCTTACCAGGAAAATTTAAATCGGTTGAATATTTTTGCAGATATACTACAATAAGCATTCACTTTATATGGCGGCTACTACTCCCTGTAAACCTACCCTACTTATTTTCACTACAATTGTGTAAATTGACAAGAATATTATTCCTTAAAAATCTCGAGACTTTCTTATATGGGGGTTAATACTTCCCTATTCGCCCTACTTTCGTCTCAGTTATGAATCTTAATAAGGAAATTATTACTACACAATTTTAAAACTTTTGCTCTAATAGTTCTTCATTTAAGCGATAAGTAATTTTTACTTTGCCTGAAAGCTACCACTACCCTCTGTACCTACCCCTCCCCCTATTTTCATCTCAATTGTTGAGGTTGATGAGAAAGTTATTACTACAAAATTGTAAGACTTTTGTTGTAATAATTCTTTAGATTATTATTTTATTCATACCATTTCCCCTGTTTCAATCCCAAAATAAAATAGACTATTTGAATTATGTTGCTTTTCAATTTAATATTAGAAAATTTGTCTAATACTCCAAAACTAAGCGAAATAAAGTTTTTTTTTGCTCGATATGAAAGTAAATTAGGTTCTAATGTCAGTTAGTTTATAATTTTCTATTTAAAATTTCTAACAAAACATATTAAACATATACATATTAATTATTAATATATTTTTCCATTATTTTGTACCTAAATATAACTCATATTTCTATAGAATTTGTAATTACAGGAAATAATATTACACAAAACCATTTACAGTGCTGGTCAAAATAATAGCAAGTTATATTTCTATTTGTAGATATTTTCTCACAAAATTATGGTTCAGTGATTTTTTCGAACAAAGTAAAAAGATGAACAAAGTAAAAAGATGAAAATTTTACAAATGTATTAAAAAAATATCATTAACCCTTAAAAAAAAGTTTAAACAATTAAATAAATTAAACTTGGCCTTGATGGGTAGAAAACCAAATATATATATATATATATATATATATATATATATATATATATATATATATATATATATATATATATATATATATATATATATATATATATAAATAACAAAGTTAAGAAAAAAAAAAGGAAATTATAAAATTTGTATTTGATATAATGCAGTCAAGATAATAGCACGACACACTATGGGGTAATAGGGGTCGAAAATGGCGCTTAATTAACAGAAAGTTGATATCAATATTTTAATGTTTACATTTTGCTTTTATATTGATCAATAAGTAAAAAATATTATTTTTAAAATTTTAAGATTTTTTTTGAGAGAATTCTGATGTCCGTACGTCGGTTTGTTAATTTTTGCAATTTTCGAATTCAAAATCGTTTATTTTTGAACTCTAAAAGATATTTACTAAACATTTTCTTTATTTGTTCTTTAACTAAATGCAAAAAAATTATAATAAAATCGGCCGAAAATTTTTGGTTCTTGCAAAATTTAGATAGTTGAAATTTCAAATGCATATAACTCGATAAATATATGAGATAAATATTACATTTAAGCATGTTTTCCAAAGGTCTTATCAAGAGGTAAGGCGATATAAAAATCTTTGAAATCGGGTAAGGAACAAAAATTTGGTTAGAGGTTAAAAATTGTCTATGTCAAAGGCACCCCCCATAGCTTTCAAGCTTAAAGTTTTACTCTCCTCTGCTACGACCATGTGATATTTTATGTAAATACAACCAGCCGATTAGAAGTTACAGATTTATTTCCAGAAATGTTCGATTCTTCCCCACTGTGTAATGTTTGATAAAACAATAAAGAAAAATTTCTGCATATAAAAATAAACCCAGACTGTGTTGCAGTTGTGACACGCAGTTTATATTTTCTGTCTTACAGTTTTTTTTTTTTTTTTTTTTTTTTTTTTTTAATACGGAATAGCTATATAAAAGGGTACAATAATGCAAATTAAATGTTGTAATAAATAAATCAGGATATTTTAAACTGCTGAACCGACTGAATGGTTTTTGTTTTAAGAAACTTTTTATTAAAAAAAGTACACTTAAAATGTAAGAATTGTGTTTTTTTCCCAATATCTAAAAAAATTTTAACTTTAACAGTTCAGTAAAAAAAAAAGAAAATGCATCCTAGACCAATGATTTTTATTGCTATTGATATATAATTTTGTCTATTTCTATTCGGTACCCATTTTTGTTACGAAAAGTTAATTTTCAAAATTCAATTAATCGCCGCATTTTACCCCAATGTGCGTCATTAGAAGTTATAAAACAAAATTTTATATTTGAGTTTCTTTTCTAGTAAAATCATTTAAAATGACAATCTGTAACAATTTATACCATATTTACTACAAAAAGGAATCATTTTCATATTTATTGGATAATAATATTAATCAATTTCATTATTTTTCTTGGTAATTTTAAAGATTGGTGCTATCTTTTTGACTGCCTATTTCGATAGCATTCCAAATATTTTCATTTATTATTTTACTTATTGTTAATTTAACGCATAAGCTAATTATTTTCATAAAAATGTTCAGAAATAAATCTAACAACAGCTTTTGTATAAAACTTTTTTAAAATAAAATAAAATATATTATATGGTGCTATTTTATTGACCGCAGCTGTATATGTAAACTTGTGTGTTATTTCCATTATTTATTACATAAATAAGAATGTAATAAATAGGTATATAAACAAATATTTATTGATATAACACATAATTTTAATAAAATGTTTTAACCACACATGCTAACCGTAGATGAATAAGTAGATATTTATGTGAGAGAGAAAAACCTGATCCAATGGTCAAAAACCTAATTCATGCACAACAAAATACATGTAATCACATATATTTTGTTTTTGTGTTTTGAAAAATATGAGTAATTTTTTTGAAAATTTAGTTCGAATAGTAAGTATTCTACGATACTAACTACCACATACAATGTGATCGATTAGTAAACATAAACACTTTTTCTAGGCTTTAAAAGTTTTTGAAAAAAGTTATTATTTAATTCAATTTTTGTATTTTCAATGAAATTAATTTAAAAAAATAGAACATATTTTTTTAAATTTTAATTTTAAATTTTTATAATATTAAAAAAAAATTACAATAAATGTAAATAATAAAAGCACAAGCATTTTAGGCTATACGAAATTTTTATTTAAAACATTTTCAAAGAACGCTGATTTAATTGTTACAGTTGCCCACACTACTATTTGCTAATAAGATCCACCAAATCCACCATGAATTTTCTACACCATGGTATTAAATTCAACACTAAAAGTGTTTGTATTTGCTAAGTGCTGAGTGTCTAAACTAAGGAGACTTTAAGATTAAGTAAATGTATTCTCTACATAGTGTAGACTTTAGAGTCAGTGTTGCCGTTTTCGTTATTTTTTTTAACTAAAATTGGTTATTTTATTTTCCACGTGGAGAAGATTGATGGCTTTTTTCCATTTTGGTTATTTTTTTGTTAAAAATTTTATTATTAGTTTTAAAAATGTTATTTACTCTATTAAACTTGCCAACAATTAAAAACAATAAAGAGAGTGTGCTAAAAATTCAACACACATTTAAAAATTAAAGGTTCCTATAACTTCTCATTCCAACTTTAACTGACAAATGAAGAAAACATTTTAAATCAATAGAAAATATAAAGATTTTCTAATATTTAATCAAAAAATTAAATGGATTGGGAAATTTTTGTGAAAAAGTTCCAACGATGTAACTAGCAACTTAAATACTCGTAATTTCAAAATAAGTTACTATTAAAAAAGAAATGTATATTCGGTTAAGACCGACTATAAGACATACTTAAGAGAGAGCATTATATGAGTGCTATGGTTAATCTTATTTGATCGAAATTTTATTAACAAACGAACATTTATGTAGGATTTAAGTATTAGAGGACACTATATAGAAGCTACAATTAATTTTAAGGCAATCCTTTTGAAATTGAATGCCATATTATATGTAGGTATAAACACATTTTTTTTATAGAATATTTTAGGATTAAAAATGTTTTATTTGTGCTAAATTCACTATAAATACGCTTACGTGTATTTAAGATATTTGAGCTTAAAAATATTACTTCGAAAGAACATTTAATTGGGGACTAGGTGAAATATTGAACCAAATTCTACCAGCTAAGGAGATTTTGAGCCGATTGGTATATTTTAGTCGGCTGCCTAATATCGTGCTGTAGCGCATAAAACATGTACATTGTTTAATTATTAAAACTGTGCAAGACAACATAATTAAATAATAGAAATTTAAAAAAGTGCACCACATTATTTTACAAATAACTGCAATTAAAGTGTCTTATTAATCCCAATGTATTTTCAATTGGACCACAATTTCGTACAAAATTTTTAAATTAACTTATTTGAATTTACTATATATATGAGTGCTTTGGTACATGAACGATTGATACTGAATATTTTCGCAATTAAATATCTTTTTCTTTAAATCTCAAGATTTTGGAATTCATATCGCCTAATGCGCATTCTTTTTCTGTGAACACATAATTGCAAAAGGAAACCTTATTTTCTATTACTGCTCGATCCAGCTGTTTTACAATTCTAAATTTATTACAATCTGATATGCTTTCGACATCATACCATAAGGAGGTGAGAATAATTAAGTTCTTATTATTAAACCTTGTATCCCGACCTCCTACAAAATTGGATCAGGGACTACATTTTGATAAACATTGTTCTAAACACTCAAATTTTAAATATTTTTTTCTCCTAAAGACTAACTAAAGTTTATGATTAGTAGGCAAATTATTTAAAACCTGCAACACTGGCTGCAGCATTTGAAGGAAGCGAAGTTTTATTATCCCACAAATGGACAAGGCAGTTTAATAAATAAGGTAATAATGTAGACCGGTAATGACGTGCATATTATCGAGTAACGTTTTTGTGTTGAACAAAATTTTATTCATCACACTTGATAAACTCACCACGCCTTACATTTATTCACCACTACACCAAAAATTCTACACATATGAAATTTTTTTTATTTATTATTTTTTGTAAGAAAATGTATAAAAAAAATATTTTTATTTAAAAAAGGATTATAGTTCGTAAAAAAATTGGAAGAAATAAACTCTCTCGCTATTTTCAAATAAAACACAAACAAACAAAAAACACCCACCAAATAGAAAGTAGCGCAGGCAGACGCAAGTTTGAAAAAATCTTATTTTTTTCACTTCATATGATTTTTTTTAATGAATTAAAAAAGAAATGATGATTGTTGAAAAAAAGTCAGCGGCGCGCTGTTTTTTTTTTTTTGTCGAACGAATAAAGCCGGACACAGTCCATTTTTATTTCCAATTACAGTTAGTTACAAAGAAAAAAAATAGGGTCAAGTGTATTTATATTATATTTTTTGAATTTTCAATGAAATGTTTAGTGTAACATTGTGAATACATTGAATTATATATAAATAAACCTAAAAAAATAATATCTTTTATTATCCCAGTAACATGACAAAAAATAGGGTAAACAGTAAATTCGTCAAATTTTGTTTTAATTTTTTGTAACTTCCTTTTTTTTAAATTTCGATAATGATATTAACAATTAAAACTGTAAAAAGTAAGAATCAAAGATGATCTTTAATTCCGAGAACTATTTGTATCAAAACGTATCTACAGTTAAGGACTTTAAAAATGTGGGGAAAATCGAAGGTCTCAACAAAGTACCGAAAGCGATCATTACAGTTAAATAATTTCATTTTCGATTAAATTTAAACAGATTTTTTTTTTAGTGCAAAAGAAAATCAATAAAAACTTTATCAACTCGGGAACTTTTAGTTCTTCTAAGTTCGATCAAACTTTACTAGGAACATAAAATATCTTCTGGGAATATAAGAAGACAATTGAAAGAAACATTATTTTCTTGAAAGATCATTCTAGAGTTCCGTGATGCCATTATGCCTAATTTTACAGGGGGTATAAAATGTTTCCAATTATGTATTTTTTGGGCCCCTATAGTTTTGCGATAAAAATTTACTCATATAGAAATGGTTCTGTATTTCTTGATATTTCGTAATTTTTATACTTTTGGGTACATGAGGATACTATTTGACACTTTTCCTGGTCTGAATTATAAGACCGGGACTTCCGGGATGGCATTTTGAATAAATAATATTTCCACCAATTATCTTCTCATATTCTTAGAAGAAAATGTTCCTAACGAATTTTGAATCGACTTAATGACACAAAAAGATCGCCGGCTTGATAAAATTTTTAGATGACTTTTTTAGCCCTGAAGTACTTCTTCAGCCCTGAATTTTTTCAAATTGCTTCTAAATACTGTCTATTAATTGAAAATAAAATTATCTAACTATATCGATCAATTTCTGTACTTGGAGGTATTTGCTTGGACCTTAGTTTATAGGTCCTTTTTAATACGAATAGTTCTCGGAATTAAAAATCCGTATTCTTTTCAAGTCTTAAATTGTTATTTATATCATTATCCAGATTTAAAAAAAAAGTAAAATTTCGGAAAAATTGTGCAAAATATTTTAAAGAATTTTGACGAATTTTAAAGCTGATCCTATTTTTTTGTCCGCACTGAAAAAGAACTATTTGCGCGATAATGTTAAAGGATATTGTTTTTATACACATTATAATCCCAATGAATTTTCGCAATGATTTAGCGCTAAAAGTTTTATTATTTTGCATAAAATTTTGTCGAAAACTCAAGAAATGTACAATAAATAAATATAGTTGAACCTATTTTTTTTGTCCGTAAAACTGCCCAGCAAAAAAGAAAAAAAAAAGAACTGAAAAAGAGCTGAAAAAGTCATGATTTATTTTAAAATTGTGTTGTGAAATTTATTTAACTCATGTTTGTCACTGGTAGGATGTTCTTCTTTTATGCTTCTTGTTCATTGTTTTTGAAGTACTTATCTTAAAACTATATTTATAATTTTCTTTAATAAAAATATAATTTAAGCTTTGATAATAGATCATAAAATACTTTTCAATTTGTGAAATTTTTATTTTCTTAGAAATTATTAACTTTTTTTCCTGCTAAAAATACAATTATTTACACCATTTTGGAAAATATGCACTTAGTTCTACTTTTGAAGTGATGAAAAAGTTCTTTTTTGGAAGTATTTGCTCATATATATATGCTGGGTGTAGTATATTGGAAAAAGGGCTCCGAAAAATTCAAACTTCTAGAGGCCATAAAACCGTAATTTGAACTAACTTTTTTATTACTTTAATTCGATAGGTAGAATAACAATTTTAATTAAAAAAAAACATAAAACAACAACAAATAAAATTTAATTTATTTGTTGTTTTCAATATAAAATTTCCAAACGAACCTTAGACTGCTTAAAAACATTTTTTTATATAGTTCTTCTTTTTCGTAATTATTTTCAAGAAAATATTTTTATATCAAATTATTAAATTCATTCCTCGAAATTATGTTTTTATCGAGAAATTTATAAAATTTAACTACTTTTTAAAACAAAAACCCCGTGAATAAAAAAAAGAACCTAAATATTACTGTTTAATAAATTCCATTTTAATAAGGCTGACATGCAAGCATAAAAATATTCTTCAAGTTTTTTTTTCTGTTTAATATCAAAAACGTAATAACAATCAATAATAATGAAATTTATAAGTTTTTTTTTCCTCAAAAAGGCCTCCTCAAAATGTTAACTAGCATTAAAAAAAATTAATTTAAAATTTAAATTTGTTGTTTTTACTCATTAAGATGATGATGATAATCCAAAAAAGAATTTTTTAGAAAGCAACAACAACCAATTAATTATTTAAAGGCGCTTTATTTTCATCTTAAAAGCAACCAACATTAGAACATTAGATAGAAACGTATGTATGTATACCTTATATTGTATGTTTTTATAAAAAAACATAATAATAATAATAAAAATCTAATAATTCATGAATCTAGATTAAAAATATAGAAAATGATTTAATCATCTGTATAGAAATTAATTTTTAATCAAAATGTAATCTATTTTGTTTTTCCATTTCTTTTTTTTTCTACAGATTTTCAACACATGAAAGAAAAATTCTTTTCTTAAAACTCTTACTACTCGAATTACAAAAGCGAAGACATTCATGAAAACACAGCACACTCAGCCATCGACATATAAATATGTATAAATTTATGAGATCTTTTGAAAAGCAGTAGCAGCAACATCATCATCATTGTCATCCCCATCTTCATTATTATTATTATCGAAAGGATTGTTCTACAATCATTATGTGTGTGTATGTTATCAGTGTTGCCAGTGAATATTTTTAAAAATACCCATTCTAAAAATTAAATGGAAATAAATCTGCAGTTTCTGAACGGCAGGTTCGATTTCAATGAAATTTCACATAGTGATAGTACAAGTGTAGTCAAGTTTAAGTTTCGAGCATGAACCATATAGAATTGATTCTGGTCGAGATCTACAAAAAAAAAAAAAAAAAAAAAAAAAACACCGTCGTAAGCATAGGTTATATCTCTTGTAGTTTACGAGATATTAGGCTTTAAAGATTAAAATTTTTACTCTTAAACGTTCCTTGGTGAAGTTTTTTCCCTATAGCTGGTCTAAACTCCACCCGATTTTTTAATAACTTTTGTTTCACTAATAACAAAAAACAAAATTGTGTGCAGAAAAGTTTTTGAAAATATCTTTATATATATATATGCAAATGAATTTGTTAAACTTTTGAAAAAAAGTCTAGTTTTCTCGTGTTTTTGCCAAAAAAGTAGGCACATTATTTTTCAGTTTATATGCAAATTCTTTTAAGCAACATATTATTAATTAGTGGTTATTATTACTATTTTTTTATAAAATGTAACTCTTAATAAGAAATAGTGTGAAGGAAAAAAATCGAAAAAGAAAAATTTTATTCCTGCGAAGACCAGGGTCTCTCGAACTAAACATATTTTTTTCATAAATTTTCATTTTCCCCATAATTTATCAAATTGCAAAGCTAGAATCAGAAAATTTTATTTATTTTTTATATGATCTGATTGGACACCTCGGGTATACAATTTTTTAAAAACAATCCTGATTACTTATATATGAACCCATATATATAATAAAATGAAATATGTTTTCTTTTCATTCCGATATATATATATATATATATATATATATATATATATATATATATATATATATATATATATATATATATATATATATGATTTAAAATTTGATCCATTATTTTCTTTCGTATTTCTTTTCTTATACATTAGCGATTAGCTGACCAAATTGAGAGTAACCGAACAACTAAAACGCGTGAACTGCAGTACATGCTGAAATAAATTTGACGATTTTTAAACCGCACATGAAAGGACAATGTAAAAAAATAACTTTAGTTCCGGATTAAGCGTTAAAAAGTCTATACATTTATAAAAATAATTAAAAATGAATAGACAAAATTTCGATTCAATCAATCAATTCAACAAATTTTTCGTATTATAAAAATTTTTATATATATTTGAAGATAAGACAAAATTTCCTAAACAACGATAGATATATAATATGTATTTCTTATCTGTCCGATGGATCTAACTAAAATATATGAATATATGAATAATATATCTCTATGCTGAAAAAAAAGAAAATATTATAAATATTGGTGTCTATTCTTGAAAACGCGTCGAAGAACTGAAATTTTCATTAAAACAAAAACAAAGTTTAAAGAATTGTTTTTGTTTATCATATATTTTTAAAATGTAATAAACGTGAGAACTTTAACGCGTTTCTCTCTCTTTTAAAAACGGTAAATTCCATTTTAGAAATGTACGGTAAACAAAAACAATTTTTTAAACTTTGTTTTCAAGAATAAACATCATTATTAAAATATTTCTTGTTACGGCATTATCAGGAACGGCATTACCAATCATATAAAAGTTAAGCAAAATTAACCAAATTAATTGAAATTCTTTAATTATACATGTCAAAATAATGATATATAGACGTGTTATACACCAAGTTTAGGTAATTTTATCTTCTTTTTAAACATATGTAATATATATTTTTATAATACGGAAATCTGTTGAATAGTTTTTGCAAAAAATTCCGAAGAAGTATTAATTCCCAAAAAAAATTGTTTATTTTAGTTTTTTTGCTAAACATTCCCAACCGATATCGGGGAGCAAAAAATTCTATTACCAAAAAAATTAAGAACACATTAGATAATATAAAATATATTAACATTTTCTGATTCCAACTTTGCGATTTGAGAAATTAAGTAGAAAATTTGAAATTTGTTGAAAAAATAAGTCAAATTTAGGAAACCCTGGTTCTCGCAGGAATCAATTTTTTAAAAATTTTTTATTAATTTATTAATTTTGTATTAAGTTATCTTCCATAAATACTATATATGATACTTAAAAAAATTTGCATACAATTGAAAAAGAATGTGGATATTCCGTAAAGATATTTTCCATTTTCCAAAATTCTTTCTGCTTAAGATTTCGTTATTTGTTGTTAATAAAATGAACTTTATTTTAAAAAATCGGAAAGAATTTAGACCAGCTATAGGGAAAAAACTTCACCAAGATACATCCAAAAGTAAAAAAATGTTAATATCTCGTAAACTAAAAGAGATATCTATATTTATAACTTTTTTTTGTAGATCTCGACTAGCAGAGTCCTTATATAAAAATCTTTGAAATCGGTTCAGATATAAGGAATCAGGATCGCTTTAAATATGTGTCATACCCTGAGTGTTCAAATTTGGGACCATATAAACCCTTCCCCGGTAGGACTACATGATCAAATTTCATTCAAATCGGACCAGCCGTTCGGAAATTACAGATTTATTTTCACTTCATTTTTGGAATGGGACACTGTGCTAATTTGCTAATTTAGCGACAACACTGATGTGTATGTTGTTGTTTGGTTGGTAAGTTAGACTTAATGAACTGTGGCAAATGTCTCAAAGGGAATTCCATCTAGAAACTATCAAACATACAAATGTACAAAAATATATTTTATTTATACATATGGGCAGATAGATAGATAGTAGAAACCAAAAGAAGCCTCAACAGCAGGAGAATGCTTGCTTAAATAAAAAATAAAAGAATTTTAGGCAGAGTTTCACAAACTTTTAGGATTATTTTGTAATTTATGTCATTTTAATTAATTAAGTATTTTACAAAATAATAAAAAACATATAACTGAGACTCTAAAACATGGTTTTAAAAGCATATTGATGATCAAATCTCATTCATACACAATGTTTTTCATTAAAAGAAATTGTAACATGTGCCCAACAACGAAACAATTCATAGACAAAATGAAATTAACATGAATACAAGTACGCCACCATAAAAAAAATTAAATCTGAGCAGAAAATTTTAATATGGGCTAGTATTGTGTCCACACTAGCAAATTTTTAACAAGACAAATGTTAAAATTCTATTAGAATGAAAACTTGTCTAGTGTAGACAGAATTTATTATTGCTATTTTATTTTAGCAAAGAAGTGGCTGACAAGTTTAGCTTGGTAAAAGACTTGGGCTCAGTGTTGCCGATTTCTATGTAATTATCCAAAAATGGGACAATTTAAAATTTCTTGGATAATTTTTGGATAATAAAATCTCTGGGTAATTTCAACGGAACTTCAGTTCACAAATTAGTAAATTAACTTATAATAAAATGTTTGTGTAAAATCGAAATACTCCAATATAGAGATTTTATACTATGCCAATGGAAACTGAATATTAAAAAAAGTAAGGGCTCATCAAATGTCATGGTTATCTAATAGAAGCATGCAAAACAGAAGCAAATATATAAATTGTATAACTTCTGATTTCCATATGCGTAAAAATTTGTAAAAAGTCAAATTAGTTATGTTATCTACAAAATTTTAATGTGGTTATATCGATTCCTATATTCTAACATATTCTAAATCAAATAAATGAATTTTGAGATAAAAGAGCCTATAAAGTTTTTAAGGTTAAGTCTGGTTAGAAAACAAAATTTACATTCACAATTTGTTATTTTTAAATTTTTATCATGATAAAAAATTTGTCCAGTATAAACAGAATTATGGGTATTATTTTAAAACGTTAAGATAAAATTGTCATGCTCTAGTTTTGACAACTTTTGCTTGGTAAAAGTCGTCATTTTAATTGTAGCTGGTACTTTTTATATGGTTATTTTATAGTTATTCTCCTAAATAGTTGATTCGAAAAAATTGTCAGTAATCTTGACAAAATTTTGACGTTTGTGTTGATAAAAGTCGTTTAGTAAGGACGGACGGTCAGTAAACAAAAGAATGAAAAAACAATTATCATAATTACGGCAAATTAAGCCAAGTACACCCTTTTAAAACCTATAGGGAATCTCTATTAGGTTTTCTTTTTTATTATAAATGTGAGTTGATGCATCTGTATGAAAGAGTCTGTGTTAGTTTGTTGCAGTGTTACCATTTTAGCACTTTCAGTATGAGATTTAGCATTTGAAAAGTTTAAAATGCATTGAAGAATTTTTAAAATAATTCTTTATAGTATTTTCAATTCAATAATTTTTGATATTTTTAAAGAATTCCTTGATAAATTTGACTGTATTAACTGTCAGTCTAAGTATTAAAATTAATTCTAAAGAAAAACTGCTTAGAAGTTATCATTTGAACTTAATTTTACAAGAAAAAAGGGAAACTGAAATATGAATTTTCTTTACAAAACGATTTACAATTATTGTTTGCTGCTGTAGAACAATTCAGCATAAATCTTTGAACGAATTAGCACTTTTCCAATTACATCTTCTGGTAACACTGGTTTGTTAAGAATGAAAAGACCGCCAGCTAAAATTTATGGTTACTATAGGTTAGTTACACTACATACTAAAATGGTAAGAATGGAAAAAAAGAGGGAATGAGGCGATTCACTATTGTTGTGGTCAACTGAAGAATGGACATTTTTCTTAGTCTTTTCTTTTTTATAAGAAAAATATTTTTTTTTATTTTTTATAGCCTTTTTTATCATCCTCATCATCATCATCATCATCATCATCATCGTTTGGGTATAGCGTTTTTTTTTTTTGAATTTTCCTAAACATATGCTGCCACTGCTGTTGGCTCTTCTTTATTTTGTTGTTTTTTTAATTTGAGTTTCTTTTTCTTTAGTTCTCTTGCCTTATATACAATATTTTCTGTTTCTAAAATGGCTTTTTGGTTGGATGGATCGATGATAGTGGTGATGATATTGGTGGTGGTTGTTGTTGGTTGCTTGGAACACGTTCACATTGTGATGCAGTTTTAAAGAAAGAATGCAAGTTTGTTTTAAACAGGTTCCTCTGCATCGTGAAGCAGAAAAAATAACACAAACAACATAACAAAATTATAGAAAACCTTGAAAAATACTACAAAAACAACAAACAGAAAAAGCAACAAAAATAACAACAAAAACGCCATTAATAACAGAAAAAGAAATGAAAAATAATAAAGCCAATAATAATAAATAAAATAAACATAAAAGAAAAAAAATATTAAAACAAAGTATAAAAACAAACGACTAACTTATTGGTAGCTTGAAACAATAACAAAAAAAAAAAAAAAAAAAACAAAAATTTAAATGGGAGGGAAGGTATACCCATATAAGGGGTCACAAAAATACATGGTTTAAAAAACATTCCTATAATAAAAAAATATAATAAAATTATAAAAGCAAAAGGTAAACTAAAATATACCTTAATCTTAGTCAAGACCAGAGGTTTAGAGTTGTTGTCATTAAAAGACTCTACACATGTTTTAAGCTATACTTCCCTCTATTTTCTCCGTCCTCCCCTTTAACACTAAAAACAAAACTTTTAATATTCTTAAAGAAATAAAATTGTTATATTCAAAACATTAATATTCAGAGCATAATTTTCAAAATGGTCATAGTTCAAACACATCTATCTATGACTTACATTTTTTCATTTTAAGCATTACAAATTCCAAAATGTTGTTGTATATCTATTTGAAATGAAATAAAATAAAATGTAAAAATGATTACGAAAAGGTCATTTTAATAATAAAAAAAAATTGAAAAATATTTATGTAGATAAGACCTAAAATGAAAGACTATACAAAATATTTAAGAAAACAAGTGGTTCTTTATTTTCTTCCAATTTAATTTCCTACATAATTTAGGTGTTTCTCAGTAAAAAGATGACTAGAGGAATTTTTTTGTTGTTTCTTTTGTGAAAAATAAAGTAGTTTTTCAAGAGCAGAGATACCGGCAACAGGTGCATTAACTTATTGTTAACTTTTTTGTTTAGTTTCTAGTTTTTTTTTTATATTTCTCTAATTTGTTTTACACAAAAAAAAAGATAATTGTCAAAAAACAAAATATATTTAATAATAATATGTAATAAATTATCATAGTCCAAAGTTTTGAAATAAACAAAGTCATTATTGTTATTATTATGTAAATAAATATTTTAATAATTCCATTTAATTCTATTCGACTTGCTCGTTTTTCTTATTTATGTTGTACTTTATTCTACGAATTCATAGCAAAATTTACATATTTCATAACCTCTAATGATTTATATATATATATATATATATATATATATTTATATATACAAATACCTTATTCTTTATATAAATAAAAGTTACATTTTTGAAATTAAAATGCAATTATAAATACTAAAATTATGTTAAATATCAGTTTTATATAAATGGTTTATTAAATTCCTTTTTATCTTCTTTTTAGTATATATATCTTTTTTGAATTTACCATATAATTAATATTTTCAACACTTTACTACTCTTTTAATCATCACTGTGTGTTTTATGCAAGCAAATGCAACTCTGCATTTTGTTTTCAAAGTGAAATTTAACCAGTTCATTGTACAACAAAAATCTTACTTTTTTCTACAAGAACAATTAACTGAAGGAATTATTATCATTTAATTGAAATTGTTTAGGAAATATTTTTTTTCTTGTATATATTTTCCAATTGTTTAATTCACAGCTTTTGTTTATATATATATATATATATACATTGTAGCTGCCACACATTTCTGTTAAAAATTATTTTAATTAATTTTTAATTTGCAAATGAATGTTAAAATATTTGTCGCAATGTTAAATACAGTTCTTAAAAAAAAATCTTAACCCTCTAATGGTCGGAACAAAATTTTATAAAATCATTTGACAGATTTTATTAGTGTAAAATTTTTGGAGGATTTAAGGTCCTAGATATATTAAATACTAAACCATATATTTAAAATACAAAAAAGTTAAGAAATACATAATTTCTTAATTTTTCCTTAAAAAGATTAAAAAATTCCCTGAGATAACTTTGTCCGTTAGAGGGTTGAATTTTTAGAATATGAGTTCATCTAAATACTAAATTTATAATTAAATTACTTGAAAATATTTCTTTCATACTTTAAATTGCAATATTCCTTTTCATTCACTAAAAGTACGTGTACCTTAAAGGTAAGGGACTAACGTTTTCCTTCTGTTGAAATTAATTTTGTGAAGAAGGTCTATAGTAACTTTGGTCCATATGCAGCTGAATTTATTAGCAAAAAATTGTTTTTAATGTCTCCAAAAATGTCTCAATATATCTTCAGTTCGAAATTTAAAAAAACACTATTCCGGGAATATATACGTGAAAAACATGAGTTATCATAACATAGGCTTTGTTTTATACCGGAATCATATTTTGTACCAAATTTCATTAGATATCTTAAAAATTTCACTTTGTTTAAGCTATATTTGTTCACAAGGTTTTCATCCATCCAGATAGATGGACGGACATCGTAAAATCGAATTAGAAAATAATTCTGTATTGAACGGTATACATACTTTAAGGTGGAAGTCAGAAATTTTTTTCTGTGGATTACAGATAATACACCTACTTATGGTGGTATCTAAAAAAATAATATTTTAAAAAATACAATTTAAAAAAAATCGTACCAAAATGACAATTTGTAAAGAAGTTTAGTAGATATTTTCAAAATTGCGCTTTGTTTGCCTTGCCTTAATAGGTATTCCTTCAGTTGTCCAGACGGATGGACAGACATCGTAAAATTTTTAAAACAAAAATTACCAGTCTCTAAAAGTGTAAAATTTTGCCAAAAATTATTACTTTTAAAATAGATTTGCTGCAATTTTTTTATAAAAAGTTTAATTTTAATAATTGGCAATTAAAAAAAAATTAAGTTATTATTTTTTTTTTCAAAACAAAATTAAGTTTCTAAAAAAAATAAGATTTTTCCAAAAATTACTTACTTCCAAAATAGAATTGGAATTTCTTATAAAAAGTTAAATTTATATTATTTTTTTTAAAGCCTATTTAAAAAGAAGACAGACACACACTAAGGTAAAAGTTATATAAGATTTGAAACAGTTGAATTTATCATTCTAACTTACGGTTTAAAAGATCTTGAAATTGCCAATATATAGAGAAAATAATTCAGTTTCAGACTAATTTTTTAAAAAATTTAAATTTTTCGATGTTCCTTTTTGAAATTAAAAACCTAAAGGAGGAAATACAATTAATTAAAAATAACTTTAAAATTCTCACACTCAACCATGTTATTCTTTACTATTCTTCGATTTTTTTATTATTATTATTATTTTAAATTGTTTTAATTATTTTAAATAACCTTATTTTATTTCGCCTCAAAATGTATTTATTTATTAGATTTGCTCTTAAACGTATATTCAGCACATTTATTTCGTATTTTTTTTCTAATTTTGTTTTTCTATTTATATTTTTTGCCATACCAAACAGCAGTCTTGTCTGTGTGTATGGCTTCAAAATTTAAGCGGTAGTTAAATGTTTGTAACAAAATGCAATCTAACAACAATAAACATGAGCATGCAGGCGCAATTTAAACTCGCAAAATGTGCAAAAGAATGTTGAATAGTTTCTTCAATAGATTCTTTAAAAAAATATACACAAAATAAAAAATAAAAAGAACTGAATTAAATGTGAAAACAGATCGCCTGAGTGGCAGCAAGTTGAGAGCTAAATTTAAAAAAGAAAAATAGAGACCGACTAATAAAGTGACTAAAAGTGCTTTAGTTTTCATTTATTAACTAATCATAATTTTAAACAGCTTTAAGTACTTGTTATAAGTTTTTTATTTTATTTTTGAACTTAATTCAAATAAAATATTTAAAGATTTCGCTAAATTATTCATGACTAGGGCAACAAAAAAATCTAAAAATGTGTTTTATGCGCATAAATAATGCTCTTAAAATGAGAAAATATGCCTTTAAAAATAAAAAATATGCTCTTAAGATATTATATTTTCTGATTAAATATTCATGCTAAAAATAACTTGATTTTTATTAACAATTCCTAAAAAAAAAAATTTCTTTTTGCATTATAAATTTATAATATGAAAATTACTAGGGAAACGGATCTGAAAAACATATGTAACACTAAAAAGAAAATTTTACTAATGGCAAATTATGTACAAAATTCTATTGGGTTCAATATTTGGAACATTTTTCTTTTTAGTGTAATATGTGCAAAATTATGTTCTTAAGTATAAAATATGCAAAATATATATTAAAATAACATCTAAAATAAGGATTTTGTATGAAAATATAACAAAATATGCTGTTAAGACCAAAATAAATAAAAATATGCTGTTAAGACCAAAATATGCAAAAATATTCTCTAACAAATCGATGCAAAAATTCTTGAATTAGTCTGAAACGGATAAATAACTAACAGTTTGGTTCATTTAAAACCCAGATAAAAATATGATTTTCAATATTTTTAGTTGCCCTGTTCATGACCGTTACAGACCAGATACAAAAACAACTCTGAGTGTAATCAATAGCTAATAAATATCCTAAATAAAGTTTCTAAAATTGAAAGCCTTCAATTTTGTTCAAATAAATACTTTTTTAAAAGTTTAAAAATCCCTTTATATAATGAAAAATAATACCTGTTATTTAATGTAGGGTATAGTTTTTTTCTCAATTCAGCATAAAAATAAATTCAAATGTTACGATTGTCATAGATAAATTTACAGCAAAATAAAAAAAGTTTTAGCAGCATAAAATTCTTCTTTAAGAACAGCAAAAGAGGCAGGAGAATAGCTTTAAAAAAAAAATAAACGAAAAGATGTCAACAACAATGCTGAAACACCAAAAGAATCTACATAAAAACAACCAACAACAAAATATGAGCTTTAAAGATTCTTTTTTTTTCAATTTTCGAATGTCTTTCATTCTTAACCGTCAATTGCCAGTTAAAAACGAGATTTTTTTTTTTTTTTGTATTTTGATTCTTTGAAAAAATAAAAAAGTTTAAAAAAAACTATTTGGCTTGGAATGTTACGAAAGTGAATTGTATATTGTGGCCGCTTTTTTTCTTCTTCTTTTGTTATGGCCTGACAGCCAGCATATTTTATGAAACTAGCGATTGATTTGGCTTTTAATTCAATTAGAAATTTTTTAGATAAAGAAAATCAACATAAATTTAAACAAGTTATAAGCTAAATAGAAGGAATTTAGCAAAGATATGCCAAAAAAGATATAAATAAATAATAAAAATTTATGTATAAATTTCTAAAAATATAAATGTGTGTGTGTGTGTGGTGTGAGTATTTATTTCTAAGTAAGTACTTAACACCTACAGCACGTTTTTATAGTTATTTGTAGCATTACATTTATTGTTGGCCAAAATTTATAATAATATCTATAATAAGTGAACAGGGTTGGAGAATTAATAATACTGGTGCAATTTAAACAAATTATATAAATAAAATACCTAAGGATTTGAATACAGAATTTAATAATGCTTATAATATTGTTGAAGAGCTAAATATGTTTTAAAATCTTTTGAAAAAAAATGAATTTTCCATCTCTGTTACAGGCCCACTTTTCATTTGTGATTTTCGTTATAATTTTTACTCTATATAAAATTTTCTTTTCTTTTTTTATAACTTTTCTTAAGTACTACATACAAGATGTAATCAAGTATTAGCGTGTTTTTAGCTGCAGTTGCATTTATTTTTTTATTATTTTTCCTCTTTTATTTTTCATAAGATTTCAATGTAAAAGTCAATGTTCGCTATAGACTTTTTTGTTTTATTGCTTTATATTTTACTTTTTTTAACTTTATATTGTGAAAAAGAAAAAATATTTTTGGTGACTTTTTATTAAAAAAAATTGTAACAAGATCCACACAGCAGTTATTTAATTCTTGGAATTCTTTTTTTATGATTTTTCTACATTTAGTATGAAAAATACGTATAAAAATATTTCAAATTTATGGTTGTAAGCAAAAAAAAAAAAAAAAAATTAAAATATAAATGGTGATATTTTAATGATACACTCAGTAAGAAATAAGGAAACTAATCGATTTTTCGAATGTATGCTTTTTAAAATATATATGGGAAGAAGAGGAACTATTCGCCATAGGAGCACATTTGTCATTTTTAGGATTTAAGAAATATATTGTGTAGGTTATAAACTTGATAATAAGGTAAAAGAATTGACAATAGCTGTTTTTATAAATTTATTAAAAATTAGCAAAAAAAAACTACGGAAAAAGTAATGATTTTATTGTCATTTTAAGGAAGTACTTAGTGTTAAAAAAGGACTAAAGAATTTCTTTTTTCGAAACAATGTTTATAAATTTTTTTTTTAGATTTCTTAAACAATAATAAAAATACTTTTAAATTTATAAAACTATAATTTTCTTTGAAATTATTAACCTTTTTTTCTGCTCAAATACATTTATTTTCAATTTTTATTAACTACGAAATAAGTGCAAAATATGCACTTAGTTCTATTTTTGAAGTGTTCATTTTTTTTTTTTTTTTTTTTTTTGTAAAAGTGTAAAAAAATATCATTTTTGCATAAGACTACCTCTTGGAAATCATAAACAAAACAAGTTTGGTCGGACTCATCTAATATTCCAAACAATTACAAGGAACTATAAGCGTTACAAACAGTTACAAGGAACTTACTAATTCTCTAGAAATATTCCAAACAATTACAAGGAACATACAATTTGTCACTGTACATAAAGATTTCTTAGTGTTCATAGAAAATGAAAAATCATTAACTGATTTTCACAATGAACCGATTTTTTATCTATATAAATTATTCTGCTAAATTTTTATTTACTTTACATAAATTACAAAAAATTATATTATTTTTTAATTGTTCTATTAATTTCAGTATTAAAATAATATAAATAAAGTAAGAAAGATATACTATTTCCCTGTGATACCCTACACCATTCTGTATATAATGTATTCAATATTTCTATAGAACATACAAATTCATTATATTATGTTGCTACTAATATTTATATGGGATTTATGCACTTTAGGATGATTCCCAGCAGTGGGCCTTATATGGGAGCTATGGTCAATTGTATACCGATTTTCATGAAATTTGGCACAAAGATTTTTACTTACATAAATTTTATTCATTAAAATATAGCAATATTTAAGACATTTATGATCGTTCAGCTCTAATTCCGGGAGGATTAATTTCAATAGAGTTCGTCCTTGGCTATACAAGGCCTATGTACTAAATTTCATTAAATTATCTCCAAATTTGCGACCTGTAGTTTTATTACCAGGTTTATATGAACAAACGGTCAGACCGACATCGTTAATTCTCAGACTCAGCTAGTGATTTCAAGCCGATCGGAATTTAGGGTAGCCTTGACATATTTTTTCAATTTAAAAAATTATTAGAATAGCAACAGAGATACAACAGAGGAATAAAAGCATTTATAGAAACTACCTGTTTCTCGAAATGCGAACGAATGTTTCGTTGGACTAAATGTATTAAAAACAATGAATTAAATTTGAAAATGATTTGTTATTTTCAATACATTTACTCGAACGAAGCTTTTGTTCGCATTTAGAGAAACAGACAGTTGATTTAAATCTAACATATCTAAGTCTTTACGAAAAAAAAAAAAATAAATATTGTTTAGGGTAATGAAAAGATAGGATTTTAAAGAAAAAGTCTCTCATGGTCCCCCCTACTTTGCTATATTTAAAAAAATCTAAAAATACTTAAATTAACTTAAGTATACTTAAGGTTATTGCCACAGAAATATCCCAGCAAAAACTTTGATTTCCTGGTAAGCTAGCAGGTATAATTGGAAACAAAAATAAACTACTTATTTTTTGATTGAATAACCAGTTACTTTTGTTCGACTTGTCCACAAATTCATGTAGTTATTTTTTGACTCTAGGAGTACTCAAAAATATGTACCTAAACGAAAACAAAAATAAAAAAAAAGAAACAAACAAATTTTGCCGTCAGTGAGACTCGAACTTGGACACACACTAAAAATCGTTTTTACTGACTAACGTCTTACTCAGTACACCATCTCGCACATAGCATCCTAAGCGACAAAAACTCTTTTTAGTTTAAAATATCTTCTTAGACATTTTGTTATAAAAAACTAACAGCTTCAGAATGGGGTTGAACCAACAACCTTCTGGTTGTTAATCCGGCGCTCTAGCCAACTCATCCATGTGATTGCAGTATTACTGTGCTTTATACTATTGAGTGCTTATTAATGTAATACAGAGTAGGCAAATAATAATGTCGCCTCATTACCAAGAAACTACTTTAATAAGTAGTTGTTATTACCGAAAACAAAAAAGTTTTTGCTGGGATGCTGTACATTTGTTTAAATGCTAGTATTTCGCAATATTTATCCCCTGTATTCACAAACAACTTTTTAATGTAAAATGCTTTTTAAAACAAATTTTTCATACAAATTTTGCCTCTAAAATGTACTTTAAATTTAAAATTGGTGTGTGAATACAGGGATAAGTAAGTATTACTAAATATTTTAATTTATATTTATTTATAACCTCTTTTATTTTTTTTTTTTATTTATTTCTTATCTGTTACATAAATTTCTTTCGAAAGAAAAATCTATTCAATATTAAGTTGTAAGTTTAAAGTAACAAAGAAATAGCTACTCTCATTAAAATGACAATAGGAATTAACTATAATTTGTGTAATTTAATTTATTTTTAATTTGTTAAATTAACAAAATTTGTTTAAAAATCCATTTAAATTAATGAAAAAAAGTCTTTCAACAAAAAGTTTTTGGGCAAAATGTTTTCAAACATAAAATGTATTTTAAAGATAACCTTAAATTTGTATTGCAATGGTTTCATGACGTTTTTTTTACAAAATGATTAATAATATTGTTTTGAAAAGAGGAATAATATATAAAAAAAGCATACTGCAAAATCATATGCGTATGATTGCATGTTTTTTAATTTAATAAGATAAAAAATGGTGGTAAATGTAGACATTAAGGAGATACTACTTTCTTTATGCTAAGAAATATGCTTTTAGAGCAAAATAAGTTTTTTTTTAGCTAAATATGCTTTCTAAGAAAAAAATGCTCTTAAAACTATTACAATTTAAGAGTAAAAAAGAGTATCATGGAAAACATTGAAAATATTTTGAAAATACTTTAACTTATTTATTATAAATTAAATATATTTATTATAATATCAAAAAAAATCTCCCTAAAAGTTTCAGGATTTCCCTTTAAATTTTTTGTACTATTTGTTGTCATATTTTTTGTTGTAGCAAATCTGAATAGAAATTAATACTTTCAAGCGATGACCAAAAGTAGTGCTCATAAACACATCCATTAAAAACAGCGTTGATATGCTTATGAATATGGCTTTTTTTATTATTTACAAGATAATAAAATAAAAGATGAAGAAACAGCATATAAGTATATATTTAAAACATACAATGAAGTTATTACAAAAAAGTAAAAGCAAAATTCTGTTAAATATATCTCCTATAAAAACAAATACAAAAAATATAAATATATGATAAGAAATATACCAAATGCGTGTTAAATTTTTAAATGATCAACGATTAACCTAAAACTCATAACAAGCAAAAGAAAATAAAAGGGCGAAAAGTATTAAACTAAAATATGTTGGCCTAAATAAACCTAAAAAAATAATATTGAATGCCACTAAAGATAAGATAGGGAGTGCAACATGTTGCAATGTTTCAAATAACAGAAAAACCAAAACATTTCAAATTCTATATTAAGGCTGCATAATCACAATAGTGTTTTTTTATTAACATAGGGACAGGTAGATATAAAATACATAAAAACAAAATTAAAGGAAAAAAGATAAGATAATAAATCAAAATATTAGAAAAAAATAGAAAAAAATTGGTTCATAGATTTATGACAATTAGAAAGACAAAAAAAAAAAAAAAACAGGTTGAGGGTAACATAATATAATAAATAATACAAATACTTATCGTTAGTAATATAAACCATAAAGTTATCAGTAATTTACCTGTAAAGACAGAAAAGAAAGAGGGTAAACATAAATTATTAATATTGAAAAAGTCAATGATTTTAAATAAAATGTAATTGATACATTTAAAAAAGAAACCATAATGAAATGTTATCATAAATAATTTAAAAATAACGCCCCTAAAATAAATTGATTTAATTGTATAAAAAATGTAAAATCTTTTTTACATAAACAACAATTCACGTAACATTTTAAATGACAAATACACTTAAGCGTTACAAATGCTATAAATTCACTTAAGAAATTAAAACCAAACAAGGTTTTAATTTTTACAAATAAATAATATATATATATATATATATATATATATATATATATATATATATATATATATATATGTGTGTGTGTATGTACGAAAGAAGTTAATAAAAACAAACAATGAAAAAATAAAATAAAATATCAGCTAGGAAAATGTCATGATGACAATGATGATGATGACTGCAAACGCAAGAACTAAATTTAAACACAATAAAAATTTTTGCAACACACATACATACACACGCACACACACGCACCAAAAAGCTGTTAAAAATCATAATAAACAAAACAAACATTTAAAGCTGCCAGATGTTTTTGAAAGAACATTTACTGTATTTTGTTAAAAAATAAGTTTATTTGTTGGTTTTTATTTAAAATAAATGAATTTTGCTTCCTGGAAAATTAAAAAGAAGTTTTTAAGATTCTGGTGACAATAGTCAATTTTTTTTTTTTTGCATTAACTCTAGTTTTCCAGATAAACCATTCTATATAAAATTAATGAGGTTTGGTTTGGTTGCACAAACTTTCTTCAAGTTATACGAGTACCTATATCATTTTTAATATGCTTAAGAGTTTCGGACATATTCAAAAAATTGTGTCGAAAATAATAAAATTTCTTACAGAACTTAAACATTTTCGTTAAAAATTTAAAATGTCCTAAAATTTTCCTCTTTCTACTTTCAAGATCTGAAATGGTTCCATGTGTTATCGGCAAATATTCAAAATTAAAAAATCCAAAAGTGCTTGAAAATAACAAATTTTTTCCTTTCTTTTGATTCCTGTAATCGCGGATTTTAGCATATGTGTCCAATTCCTCTAATGTAAACTACAAACACTTGGGTATGTATTTTTGTCATTGAAAATTTTATTTTACAACTTTTTAGTTATTAACATCATTTATTATTATTTTTTTTTTTTGTGGTTAGAAGTGAAAAATAAATTAAATTAAAAAAATATATATCAAAACTCTATTTACAAGCTTTCAGCTCTATGTTCTAAAGAGAGGTTTAAACAGATTCATAGTTGCGATTATGTTCAATAATATAATACTTACCGAATCGTCTTTAACTTATATTTTATATATGTATATCTGTGTAGGCTACATATGTAGAATTTATAAAATAAAAAGAAAATCTACGCATACTTTGTTGATTAAAATTTGTTTAATGAAATGTTAAAAAATTACTATGATTGCGATTATCTTCGGTGTGATCAAAAATATTGTATCACTTTTAATTTTTGTTTTAAACAAATTGATGTGGTATATATATATGTGGTAATTACTTAAATGTTGTTGAAAATAGAATTTTGACCATTTTTTATAACCTTTTATCTTAAACCTCCATAACACTAACACCGTTCACTTAAAGTCATTCACACAAACAGATTTGTGTTTCATTAATGCCAGTTAATATTGGTACTAAATAGCGAATTAGCGCTGGTGTGCCATTAAAAGAAAAAATTAAAATTTTTTTTGAACCACAAAAGTACTATTTTGAAGAAATGTCCATATATCCTAAACCAGGAATTCCCACAGAATTTTTCTCTATGGATCTTCTCAGAAAAATTTTCTTTTGCCGCGAATTCTTTAATAGAAAACAAAACAAAAAGGTTGCGAAGAAATTAAACTGTAACTGGAAAACATTTCGAGAATAATTGCAGTGTTAAAGGACACTAAGGTAGCTGCTAAAACCCCAGAAAAAAAGGATTGTTTCCTTTAAACGTTGTCAGGCACAGGAAACACTCACAAAGCAACTATCTAATATAACTGACACTCTCATCTCACTTATCTAGCTTTACACTAGCACTCTTAATCCTTACTCAACAGAAAACGTAAATATAACGAAACAACTGACATGTTTTGCTTTTGTTAGTTATCTATCAATTTGTTTCATACAATTTCGAGAATTTTGGCACCAAATTCTTAAAGCATATTTTTGAATATTTTAGTCCTAATAGCATATTTTTGCATATTTTCGGCTCAGCAGCATATTTTCACAGAAAAACTTTATTTAAGAACATATTTTTAACTCTTTCAATGGTATTTTTTCATATTTTGTACTTAAGATTTTACATAATTAAATTATAAGTCATAATTTTTCATATTTTTCCATAGAATTTTTTACACTTTTCTTAGAGCATATTTTTGGTTTTCGGCCTGGCTTATGAGAGTTACTAATAAATATAAACAGTGTTGCGGACTTTTTACTTAAATACACCACATTTTGCGTAAAAAATACCTATAAAAAGTAAATTAATTAGACAGTATTTTTTGTGCAAATTTTCTTCACTAAAATTTAAAAAAGTTAAATTTATTGTTATAAAAACGTAATTATATATTGTATAAAAATCGCTAGATTTACTTATTTTAAGTCTTCAAGATTTACTGGAAATATGTCTAATTGGCATCACTGATGTTTATGTATACAAAAGAACAACAACAAAGTACTAGCTACATTTACGTTTTTTAAGTAACTTTCAACGTACGTTCCGTTTACATTTACGTTAAAGTAACAAGACCTTTACGCATCGAGCATTCTTTTTAACCAACTAACTAAAGCAATTTTTTTGGAACCCTTGTTCTAAACTATTACAAAATTTCATAGACACTCTCTACGAGCTTCTGAGCGTCAAAGTTGAGATATCATATAAATATGTAGGGCTGTTTATAAATTGATTGAATTTCAGCATGTAAAAATATCAAATCTGGTAACTTTGCACATAATTGAAGGTAATACACTTAAACCATCATACAAACACACTGTTCTTTTATATGTTGTGTATTCCTCCCCCACGCTTCACTTCTCTTTTAATAAAATAATAAGAGAAAAATAAAATAAAATTTACAACAATGTCAGTTGTATTTTTTTGAAATGAAGCCAACAAAGCGTCAAATAACGTATAAAATATATGAAAATCGTACAATAACCTTCGTTACGTATGAATGTGTCCTTAAGGGGCCAGTTCAAGAATAGTAAGTTAAATTTCACAAACCAAAAATAAAAATATATAGAAGAATCATCCAGAATCTAAAAGAACTGTCAATTGGTTAACATTTTAACTTAAAACTGAGCCTAATCTTTCTTTTGGTTAAATATCTTAAAGAACTGTCAATTGGTTAACATTTTAACTTAAAACTGAGCCTAATCTTTCTTTTGGTTAAATATCTTCTTAAGCTTTTTAAATGCATTTGAAACAACAATTGTTTTTGTTGTCTTCTTTAACATTATAAAATTGTATACAAAAAAGAGACACAACGAATTGTCAGCGATTTGTGGTAAAATGTAAATGAAGTGTAAAAAATTATAAGACCAAAAATTGAAAAATATGTAATAAATACATAAAGTAAGCGTTTGTGATTGTGATATGTTATTGAAGGTGGGTGAGTTTATTGACTTGTAATTGTTTTTGGTCTGGCATTAAATTTTTGTATTGGTTTTTAATTATTAAATAATACATGTAAATCTTTAAGGAAGTTAAATTATAATTCCCTACGAAGAAAAAAGTATACAATTACATTTAAGCCAATTTTCAAATAAATCAAACTAAAAGACATTGAATGTGAAAAGTATACGTTTCAGGAATTTAATGAAACTTAATACCTGGCACATATTTGAAAGCCAATTGTCCAATAACTCATATTAAAAGAAAAAGAATTTTAAAAATTCTTGAATTCGAAATGATGATGCAGTAAACCATTTAAAAACTCCCTCCCCTAAAATTTTATGCTATTAAATATTTTTGTGTGTTAAATTGTATGAGTGAAAAATGTAGAAATTATTAAAAACAACAATCTGGCATCCCAACAGTGTTCTCAATATTGGTAACATAGTGACTACATTAGAGATTTTTTTTTATCAAGATAAACGTCAAACTTAACGCGAATTTGTGGAAGGTGGCAACAGTTGCACAAAAACAACAATATGGCGTATTCATTATTGTTTTTTATATATGCAGTTTGACAACTGTAACAACCAAAATAATAATCAACTGTTTAACTAAGGTTACCTTGTATATATTCGCACTGATTTTGACGTTTGTTTTGATATAAATTTGCCTAATGTAGACACTAGGTTAGCAATGTCGTTTTAATATTCAATTGACTACTAAACAAAATATAAGCATTAAAACACTGATTTAAAAAGCAAAAATATAAACTAGAATGAGAGTAAATAATTTCTAAGGTTTCTCATTTAAAACAAATACCATTTTCTGCACATTATACTACAAATTGGGAAGAACATTTGAAAAAACTACATATTTTTCAGCCAAATGCTAAATGAAAAAATAATAAAGTAGTAACTGCTATTTAATAGATACCCACATGTTCTCTAGTTAGTAATTGACCCTAAGACCTCGAAGAAAATGAGAAATAAAAATAACAATTTAAAAATACATGCTCGTAACTAATTAGAAAACTATGCAAGTTTTGAAACGAAATGGAAAAAAGCAACCAACAATTGGTGTTATATATGCTCTAAAAAATACAAAATAGGATTTAACTAAAAAAATTATGAATCAAGTTAAAAATGCAATTAATGGCAGCATTAAAAAAATAGCAGTAACTGGTAGCGAGTTGGTTATGTTAAATGAAATTAAACGAAAAATATTAGTCAATTATTAAAGAAAAGGAAATAAAGCAAGATAAATAAATTATTAAATATTAAAAGTAATGGAACTAGTTTTAAAATAAAAACAAAAAATATATATAAAAAAAAGAAATTTCACCAAATAGAAATTATTTATTTAAAATTTAACAAAAATTCACATAAAGTTTAAATAAATGTTTTTTATTATTAGAAAAAAAGAAAACAATAATAAAACTGTTAAACTATTATAAACTTTCTTATTATATATAAACTTTAAGTGACAATAATAAATTTTATTATTTTTATTTAAAAGTTTTACTTTAAATGTTATTAAAACATTTCTTTGTATATTTTTTCTTTTTTTCTTTTGACACTTATGTAATTGTAGAAGCTTTTTGTAACCGGAAATCTCTATTACTGTCAACATTTCTATTTTGGTTTCAAATTTAATTTGACATAAATAGTAATAATTCTAAATCAGTTTAACAAGCATGCGGGAAGTGTGACTGACAATTATTTGAAAGACAAAAAGATTTGTTTCATCATTATTTATTTAATATACATTTTCTTCTTATTTAATAAATACGTGTATATACAAAAGAAGTTGAAAACGGTGAATGGTTGTAGTATATATACGACCTGTTTATTTAAAATATTATATTCCTTTTCTAAAGTGTTTATAAAGACGAGTAAGTACTTGTACTTTTGTGGTGGAGTTTTTAAAAGAATTACAAAAGAATTATTATTTTTTATAAAGAATACTCCTCAACTTAAGTCTTTTGTTTAAATTATACTATATAGAGGAGATAAATGAATAGATTTAGTAAATAATACAATGATGAGACCAACTTTTAATAAAAAAAAAATTAATTTTACTGTGACTGGATTAATGAGACCAACTTTACAAAAAAATAATTTTACTCAGTGGCTGGATTAATATTTTATTACAGATTTTTTATGCTTTATATTAATGTAACACAGGCAATTTATACCGGAAATGCAAATCGTTTATCTCTGCTCAACGATTTCGGAAATAAAAGGTGATTCAAGTAGAGATATTTTTTTCAATAGCCTTTTTTGACAGATCACGTGTGAGTCGTGTAATGCTGTTATGTTATTTTTGTTTAGTATTGTTTGGCATTTCATAATGGAAAGACTTACTTACGCCTGAACAACGTTTACATATCGTTCAACTTTATTACGAAAATTCACGAACATAATCGGCCTACTGAGCCTACTATTCGCAACACTATCATCCATTTTGAGACTCAGCATTCATTATTGGATAATATTCAACCGAATTGACCACGTCCAGCAGAGAGTTGATTCGGCGCCGTTCGCAGCAACTCGGACTGACGTATGGAACGACTTGGCGCATTTTACGTCGAAATCTTAAATTAAATGGGCTCTTGAAAAGTTCCAAGAAGATCCGACGTTTTCGAGACAAATTTTGTTCAGCGATGAGGCCCATTTCTGGTTCAATGGGTATGTAAACAAACAAAATTACCGCATTTGGGACGAAGAGCAACCTGAAGAGATTGAAGAACTACCATTTCATCCAGAAAAAACAACGGTTTGGTGTGGTTTGTGGGCTGGTGGAATCATCGGTCCATATTTCTTTAAAAATGATGCCGGTGTGAACGTAAACGTCAATGGCGACCGATATCGTGCCATGATAACTGACTATTTAATGCCTGAAATTGAAGCTCGTGATCTCGGCGACATTTGGTTTCAGCAAGACGACGCCACTTCCAACACATCGCATCAATCAATGGATTTATTGAGAGAACACTTCGGTGGGCACATAATTTTATGTTTTGGGAAGGTCGATTGGCCACCAAGATCGTGTGATATCACACCGTTAGACTTTTTCCTGTGGGGGATATGTAAAGTCTACAATTTGTGCGGACAAACCAACTTCGATTCAGGCCTTGGAGGAAAAGATCACGCTTGTCATTCACCAGTTACCAGTCGAAATGCTCGAACGAGTCATCAAAAATTGGACTCAAAGGATGGATCATCTGCAGCGTAGTAACGGCCAACATTTGATAGACACAATCTTCAAAAAATAAATGCCAAAGAATGTTCTTTCAAATGCTAATAAACATTCCCCATTAAATTTAAATTTTCTGTGTTTTTTCTTTAAAAAAGTAGGGAAATGGATCACCCTTTATAAAAAAGGAAAATGAAAAAAAATCTTACAAAATTTATATATATATATATATATATATATATTATATATATATATATATATAATATATATATATATATATATTATATATATATATATATATATATATATATATATATAATATATATAAAAATTGTAAATGACCAAAAATTTTACTTTTTCTTATTTAGCACATTAAAATCGATGAATAAATTACGACTTTGTTCATAACTAAGCGAAAGTAACTCATATAAAAAGTTCAATTGGTGTTAAAAAAAATGTTAATAAATCATACATATTAGTAAAATACGGCTCATTAAAATATAAAACATTTTTTTATATAACATTTTTCAAACAAAAACAAAAAAAAAATCTTTCAACATTTAATTTTTTATTTTTAATTCTAAAATGACCAAAAATTTACATTACTATCGGTGTATAAGTATTTTATTCACAATTAAATGAAGATATTTCATTTAAAAATTATGCAAGAAAGAAGTTATTTTTTATATAAAAATATCGTTTTTTTATATTTTATTATTATTATTTTTTTTTTTAATGAGATATTGCCCCTTAAATGGAAATAAACTCAACATTAGTTTATCGATTTTAACATTTATATGCTCGACTGACTACATTTACAGTAATTGGATTTTTAAACTGGAATTAGAAAAATGTCCAAAGCAACAATGTCCGATATTTTCAGTAGATTTCCAAAAATCAGTACTGAACAGTTAACAGTTTACAAAAAATTTCATGCAATTCTCCCACCCAGACCACACTTTTTAAAAAGATCACCTCCTGTCACCATATAGAATGTTGGAAAATTCATGCTTTTTATAATTATTTTTAGTTTTTATCTGCAATTATTTCGAAATGATTGGACCGATTAACACAAAACTTTACATATGCGTAACAAAGGAATATACTAGTTAAGGCTTTGAACACCCCTCTCAGAAGTATAGTTATGGTGTCTTAAAGTTAGAAACCTCTGTTTTTAAAGCCTTTTCAATATACCCTGGTTTGAATTTTTAAAATATCAAATGAAATTTTCGAACAATTATTTTTAAACTTTTATCATTTCCGGCTTCGATTTGGGAAATATTAATTTTTTTTTCAATATCTTTGGCCGAAAGTGTCTTTACTATTTTCTTTTCCTTATTTAATGGAAAGTTTATAAAGAAACAAATAATAATTTTATACTTTTATGAAAAGTATCCTTTTCATAAGTGAAAAATAAAATTTTCTTATCGAGAATGCCCTGTTTATACCAACCATTCCAAATTTGAACCATTTTACATAAAAATTTTGAATTCATCGTAATTGTTCTGAAATTTGAAAGCTGCGATCGACAAAAAGAAGAATTCTAATATATTATAAGTCTATTATTGTGGATTTATTTTCAAGCCTAGGACTAATATAACTTTAGGCGAATAGATAAGAAATATCTCTAATTATGGGATTTCTACTTCTTTATTTATTTATTTACCCATTTCTAAGTTTCTTGCACACTTTATTATTACTAACAACTGAGTCCATATTATCTGAACATAACATTAATGTGGAATTAAAAATATATAAATAATAAACTAAAATACAATATGCGTCGTTCGATTTTGAGACCCCTGAAGGGATCATTAGAACCGCTTTCAAATTTTACATTCAAATATATATATATATATATATATATATATATATATATATATATATATATATATATATATATATTTATTTATTTATTTATTTATCTATTTATTTCTAGTCAACCCACAGTATACGTAATTTAAACTTCTGAGCATATAAAGGTTAATGAAATATAGCTCGTTTTATATACATATTTAGAGATATGATAAAGAAGAAAATTTGTAATTAATCGTTTTCTATTTTTTACTATTTTATGAAAAAAAAAAAACAAATTTTAAATTTAAAAATTTTAATTTTAATTTTTTTTTTTAATTTTTTTCGACACAACTTTTTAATAGGAAAAATTGCGATTTAAAATCCGCAACGGTTGTGGTCACATTAACAATTAACGTTGTCGGCTTTTTGATATCTTTCGTTTACAACCTTTGAACATATGGAATAGAAAACGTATTGTTTGTTGATATTTCGGCACTAAATTCGTTTGAATTTATTACCAATGTGATATCAATTTATTCATTCATTGTAAACTCAGTTTACAATTTGAACACATACACACACATGATACACTATTGATACTAAATGGTGTCATTTTGTACACATATGTGGTAGATATTTCTTTGTGTGTACCGAGCAAATTAAAATATGCGCCTTTTATAACTTGGAAATAATTGTATTTAGAGTATTTTGGCATTTTAAAAATCTTAATTAGACAATTCTTTTTCGAAATAGGTTGCTATATGTAGTGCAAGCTCATTTATTTTCTATATAACGATTTATTTAGAGAATTAGTGCCAATAAAAATATTAAATAATAAATAGGCTTAGAAAAAAAACTTTTCTTGTCGCCCTTTGTGTTATTAGTGTTGAAAATTAAAATAAATATTAAAGAAAAGTGAAAAAATTCTTCGATACTTAAATATTTAAAATAATCAATTCTTTCATTAAATGTTTTACTTAAAATGGTTGCCTCTAGAAACATTAAATAGTTTTCTAAGAATATTTTTTAAGCATTTTTAAGGAATCTATTAAGCCTTGGTGGATTAAATTAAAAATCTTAGCAAAATGCTAACCCTTTCCTTTAAAACGTTTACGCTAATAGTTGGTCTCATCAATATCATGTTTGACATGCTCAAATTTCATCGCACACACACCCTTCTTCCGTTTTACAAATTCAAAGAATCACACAAATGAACTAACTTATAATAAAAAAAAAAAAAATGAATACAAATATTCTATAAAATACAAATAACACAATATGAAACTTGGAGTGATAAAAGGATTTATTTTATTAAGTATTCTTTAAAGGTAGAAATTATAATTCCAATGAAATCTAAAGAAAAAAATATATAAAACGTTTTTGTATGCAGCCTTTTTTCAATACACGTAATAAAAATACTCGTAATAAAAAAAATAATATAATTCAAACGTTTGTGGCATAATAAAATTTGTATAAGATATAAGTGACAGTGATTATGAAGAAATTGTTTAATTATATATATTTATACATGTACAATAAACTTGGTTTATTTTTAAATAATCTTAAGTACAGGATTTTGCTAACAAAAGTTTTCTAAGAACAAATAAAATTATGTATTTGAATTTTAAATTACCTGGGTAATAGAATTCATTTAAAATAGAGCATTTTAAAAGTAAATACCAAATAGCGTTTATGCATACAAATATAAAAATATTATTTAATTTCACATTCAAACTTCAATTTGTATTATAACAATTTCCGTTGAAATTTTCAAACAACTTTATAATTCATTAATGGAATTTATTTATATTTTTTTTAATAATTTTGAACTTTAGTACCTGTTGATTTGTAGATTTTAAATTGCTTTAGCTACCTGTCTTCTTTCTTAGTCATTATTTCATCATTTATGTTTATGATATTTGTGTTTTTGTTAAAATAATAAAAATAATTTTCTTGACTGTGTGTCAGACATCTATCTCTACATAAGGATTGACTGTAATTATTATTTTATGAGATTATAAGTTGTTTTGTTTTGTATTTTTTTCTGAGTTTATAGCTGACTACCCCTTATACGTAGAGTATGTTGAATAAATATTTATTTTTTATAAAAACGAGTGTGTAATATAAATAGAATTTTGTATATCAATAAATAAATATTGTTTAAGTAAACAGGAAATTCTTCATATTATTTATTAAAAAAAAAAATTCCTTAAAAAAAAAAACAATTCAATGATTCTCTTAAAATAGTTAACAAAAGATTTAATGAACGTGATCCAAGTGGAGGTAATTTGAATTAATTCTAAATAATAATTTAAAAAAAAAATTCAGAAAATAAAAAAAAAAATAAAGAAATATTAAAATTTTTGTTTTAGTATTAATTTTGAAAGCGAATTTTATAATAATATGAAAATAATTAAAATGCAAAATTTTGCTTTAATTTCTTTAAATATTTTGATCACCAAGTTTGTTGCTTAAGTCTTTTGTTTTCCATACAAAAACTTTAAATCGAGGTAAATTTCACTTTTATTGCAATTTATAAAACTTAATAAGTCTTTATTATCTAAAATATGCTTTACAAAATTAATTCTTTTATTTAAGCTATCATTAAATTTTAAAATAAATCTCAAACTATTTTTTTTTTTTTCTTTAGAGAATAAATTTTTTTTTTAATAAATTTAAGGTATTTTTTTTTAATAAATTTAGTAAAGCTTCTTTAACATTTTTATTTATATTTGTATTTTTTGCGAACACACCTCAAAACCCCTTAAAAAATAAAAAAAAGAAAACAAAGAATTAAAAATCAATAAATTACTGGAAAAAATTGCTGATGATACTTTCAAAAAAGGAAAGAAGATACAACAAATATGTTGTCTGCATAATGAGCAAAAACAAAGAGAAAAAAAATCTACAAAAACATACAATTATAAACAGCCGACTCATACAATATTAGGCGGCTACTGTTGATTGAATTCTGCTGAAATACAAGAAAATAAAACTTAAAAAAAAATCAAATAACTAACAAATCATGCCAATTTATAGGAAAAATAGCAAAGAAAAAAATATTACAGAAAAAAAAAATAGAAAGAAAGACGAAATATACACACATGCCACAATACTCTAATGAACAATACGTAAAAGGCGTTGATTTGAATATTTAAATCGAATTTAAAGAGCAACAAAACCAAAATAGGAAATAGTTTATGATTGTAGTAATTAAATTACAAAGGCTATATTTTGTAAAATGAAATGGATTCGGAAACTAACCATAATTTAAAATGAATTTTAAAAATTATTATCTTTATAGTATATAAATCACAATTAAACTAAAAAGAAACTTTGAATGTCATAAATGACAAAATGCGAAAATTGTAATTGGAGTAATTTCTACATTTCATTATAAATATTATATTTAAGGGCTGTATGTTGAAAGAAGTTAGTCATTTGAAATGATAACAAAAATTTACTACGGACTAATTTTTAAAATGTAATTTAAATATTTTATAAAAATAAAATTTTAGAAAAAAATGTATACATATCTTGGCCTAGTTAAAAAATCTCTTGAATTTGTTTTTATATATGAATCATTATTTTACCTTAAAATTATGTCGCAAGTGCTATAAAATTTTTGGCTGCTTTATGTTAATTTTAGGCTTGGTTTTGAATAAAAAAAGAAGCTATTAAAAACATTATCTTTATTAAAAGTTAAGCCTAAGTTTTATAAAGCAAACAAACAAACAAACGTTGTAAAATAAACTGCAATTGCCAAATTAACACAAACTAAATAAACTTTTAAGAGAAATTGAAGAAAATTTATAAATGAAAACTAAAATTATAAGTGAAAAAGGTAACAATTAAAATAAATTGCTAAATTATAAAAATAAAATACAGAAATTTATGTAATAAAAATTAAATGGATAAAAAAACTTTTGCTTTAAAAAAAAATATTTTTTTTTAGTTTCTAAAATATTTGATATTTTCTAAAAATTTTTTGAAGTTTACTATTTTCAGAACATTTTTTGGTATTTTTTTAATTTACTAATTTTTGAGCAGTTTTTAAACTACTGTTTAATTTTTAGTGAATTTCCAAAATTTTAGGTTTTTATAAATGTGCTGAAATTTATTATTTTATGTAAAATTTTTCAAAATTTTGCTACTTTAAGCAAAATTTTCAAAATTCTGCTGTTTTTAGTGCAATTTGTTTTTTTAATGTAAAATTTGTTGTCTATTTTTAAAATTGTTTTCTTAAATTCTATTATTTTCATGAGTTTTCGAAATTTTGCAAAATTTTAGTAAATTTAATAAATATTTCTAAATTTTACTATTTTTGCAAACGTTTTACTATTTTTCATATAATTTTCGAAATTGAACCTTTATATAAATATATAAAATCCTTAAACTTTTATTATTTTTAGTTATAGTAATATTTTCAAAATTCTGACATTTTTTTTATAAATTTAAAAAAAAATGTATATTTAAAGTTAACTTTTGGAAATTCCACTATTTTTATAAATTTAACAAAATCCTGCTATTTTTGGTAAATATTTCAAAATTTTACTATTTCATTTTTAAATTCTGCTACTGCTGGTAAAATTTTCGAAATTATTGTTATTTTTTTAGTAGTTTTAAAATTCTACTATTTTTACTAAATATTTCAAAATTCTATTTTTCTTACTAAATATTTCAAAATTCTATTTTTTTTTAAATAAATTTTTCAAAATTTTAATATTTTTAGTATATTTTTTGAAGCAGAATTTCTTTTTTGTAAATTTTTCGAAATACTGCTGTTTTTAGTAAATAGTCCGATATTTTTTAATAAAATTTTTTAAATTCTTTTATTTTTATTTAAGTTTTTGAAATTTTGCTACTTTTAAAGGTTTTTATGAATTTTTAGTACTTTTCAAAATTTTACTATTTTCAGCAAATATTTCCAAATTCTGCTATTTTTTATAATTTTTCTTTTTTCCGAAATTCTACTATTTATTTAAAAATGTAAAATTATTTAAATTTTTATTAAATTTTTTTTTTTTTTGTTTAAAAATATTGCCAAAAATTAATCTTTAAATTCTATTATTATCATTAAATGTTTAGTACATTTTTCTATTTTTGTACTTCGTAACTGTTAAAAAAAAAAAAATACACTTTTCCTTAATTTTTAATATTTTCCTTATTTTTAATATTTTATATTTAAAATAATGCATGTTACGATAATTTATTTATTTTTTTTTTTTTAAGAAAATAATATTTTTTGATTATTTTTGTTTTTAACATTTATTTTATTAATTTTCAAAATTTATATTTATAAAATTTATAAATAATATATTTCAATTGTTGAAAAACGCACATATGTATTTAGGTATTTGTGTCAAAAATTAACAATTTATAGTACATTTTTCGATAATGTACTATTTATAAAAAGGTTCCTATAATTCCTATGTATTTGTTTATTAAATATCGTTTAATATCTCAAAATTGTGCTATAAAGTTTGTTGTCAAAGTCTTTTGTTTTCTTTGTAATTTTCCTCCAAAAATTTAAAACAAACATTTCAGTTTTTATCATTTTATTTTTCTAAGGAAAGTAACCTATTGAACTAATAAAAAAAAAATAAAAGTATTACAAGATTTCACATAACGTGTTAGCTACTAATTATAAAAGCTAAACAAAGACTTAATTAATTTGAAAAAAAAACATACTTAGAAATAAAACCCAACACCCTATTTACCAACTAAAAAGCAAGAAAAAAAAACAAGAAAAAAATGTGACATGCCATTGTCTAATTGGTGGCATAAAAGCAGTCTTTAAACACTATTACAGGAAAAATTGAAAAAATGCATTTTTTGTCTGAACTTTCTGATATAATTAAAATGCTACAACACTCGTAGAAACATGACACAATAGTCAGTATAACACTGCGTGCCTTAAATGGTGGCGGCTCACAAATGAAATAAAAAACAAAAACAACAAAACAATAAATGCTTTTTGGAGGCGAGTGTTAATGAGTGTGAGTGTTAAGAATGTGTGTCTGTCTGCCTCTTGTTTCATTTGTTATTGTTCAAATATGCAGTAATATAAAAGCAGGCTGCATGTCTACAAATTAGTCAGTTTAAGCCATTTGCATTTTTATAATAGTTTAAACCAATTGTTATTGTTGTTATTATTGCTATTCTAAACACGTAATTGAACTTGAAGGCATGATTACACGCATTTTATGTTTTCAACACACACAAACCAAACTAACCACAAAAGAGGGCAGAAATTATAAAAAAAGAAACCCCAAAAATATAAAAAAACAGGACGTCATATTAAAGATTATGTGAAACCATAATTTTTAGACAATTAATGTGAAATAACTGCAGGGAATCCAAGCAAAAACTTTAGAAAATCATCAATAATGAAAAAACAGCCACGACAAAATAAATCAACCTAAAAGACAGTCACACATAAATACACACTTACAGAAACGCTGCCCAACCCAATCTTAAAAATATTTCGAAAAATAAAACCAAAAAATTTACAATTTATTTAACCCATATCTTTGCAAGAATATTAAGAAATGAAAATTTATCAAAAAACAAAAAGTGAAACTGTGATTCTTTGGTTTTAAAAACAAACAATTTTGTAAAAAAACCTTTTTCAAATCTTTTTATGGTTTTTAGTCACTATAAGAAAATTAAAAATTTTTTTAATATTTTTAATTATATTTTTCAATATATATTTCATTTTAATTCGTAAAGGTTAGCATCACTGCTGTTAACCAAAATATTTTAATTTAATTTTCCAGCAACGACCTTTAACAACCTTAAGAATCTGAATTTAAACATAAACAAAACAATTTTTTTTTTTGTAACATAAATAACAAGATAAAACAAAAACAAATCAAAATTTTTTAATCAATAAGAAAATAACAACTAAAAATTGCTATAATTTTAACATAAGAATGCAAAAATAAAAACAACAACTAAAAACAAGTTGTTAACTTCTGTTAAGTTTAAAAACAACAACAACAATGAAAACTAAAATAAAACAATATTAAAGAATAGAGAGAAATAGAGTGTAAAACCATAGTTTTATTGTAAAATTATCAATAAATCTTGTAGTTCTGTAGACAGACTTAAATAAATGAAACTGAAAAAAAAAAACATTAAAAAATAATAAATAAAAAATAAATAAAAAAACGAAATAAAACGATTACTAAATATGAATCATTCTGAGTAAATGATAGAGAACGAGAATATGGAGACTGAATAAATGCAAAAAAAAAAAGTAACAGGGATGTAAAATGTTATTAATGATTTCATTTTTTTGATGCATTTTAATTTACAATTTATAGAAATTATTTTAAATTTATTCATAATTTATAATTTCGATGACATTTTTCCATAATTTAATTAAAAACTAGTTTCATTAAGGAGTAAGCACAAAAATTAGTGCTTATAAAAATTGAACTAATGAGTGAATCTTTTTGAAACTTATTTTTTAACTGATATAATCAATTTATAAAATTTAAAGAAAACTTAATTTTTTATAAGTATTTCATATTTTTTGAAATGCCTTCCATACCAGATTTTATTGTGTTCAGTACTACATTTTTATTGGAATTATTCCAATATTTTAAACTCTATTTTTAGTTTTGTTGAGATTTTAATGTTCTTCAAATGTTTTTTACTAAGGATCAATACCTTTCATATTAATATGATCTCTTTGGTGCCCATTAACCAAATTAGTTAGGTGTCAGGTCATATAAATATTGATAGCTTCTATTTTTTAATGATACAAAGAAATCTTTTGTGAGCATTGTTACCGCAAACATTTACATTTAAAAGTTTTTGATGGTTTCTGGAAAAATTTTTATTTTTACAGTAACCATATTATGGTGTAGCAGCCATATAATCGTTGCCACAATGTATTTTAAAACTTTTACATTTTTTTTTTTAATTTTTTAATTTTCAATGTACTGAAATTTTAAAATAATCCACTGAAATCTGAAGCTAATTTCACTAAAAAAACATATTATTTTCATAAATATATTTTTTTAATTTTGATTTCCCCATCCCTGTTTGATAGTTAAAAAGTACCAAGAAAAGATGCCAATTAAATAAAGAACACCTGGTAGATGTAGAAAATTGGTGAGAAAGGTGAATATTAAAAACAAAATTATTTAATTCGATATTATTTTTAAATCAATTTTAAAAATAGAGTTTTAAAGAAATTTTGAAAAAATAGAAAGTTTCTTTAACACAAAAAAAAAATCATTCAAATATTTACTTGAGGATGTGGGAGGACTTAGTTAAAATTTATTTAGAATATTTTTTTTAATTAAAATTTGCCTAGTTTTATAACGATGTACTTACAAAATTTTTAACAGTTTTATTATTATTATTTTTTGTACATACCTGCAAAGAAAATAAAAGAAATTATTAATAAAATTCTAGCAAAAAATTTATTAAAATACAAACAGTACAGATAAAGTTAAAAGTTAACTAGAGAATACAAAACGTCAATTTTTACTAAAAGAAACAACTCTGAGTTTAGTAACAGTGCTATCAATTAGCTGTTTTAAATTTAGCACTTAAAACACTGGAACATTTACTCACGTTTTTATAAAATATTAAATATTTGTATTACTAGAGAATACAAAATGTCAATTTTTACTAAAAAAAAACAACTCTGAGTTCAGTGAGTAACAGTGCTATCAATTAGCTGTTTTAAATTTAGCACTTAAAACACTGGAACATTTACTCACGTTTTTATAAATGTTAAATATTTTTGTTACAAATTAACATTTATTTTATGCTAACAATAATTTCACTCAAACATAATAACAATTAGTTTTGTAATTATGTTGTAAAAAATTTAGCTCGGGGCTTTTGGCTCCAAACATAATAAATAGTTCATACAATGTTTGGAATGACTCAATATTTATTTCAGCATAAATATTTTTTTGTAGCCATATATTTCTTTAACAATTTATTTTCTTTTGATTAATGACATTTTTTACTTATTCGTAAATTATTTGCAATCTAAACATTTCCGCTTAGGAAAACAATAAAGGAAAAAAATTTAAACCTACACTTTTTCTGGCTGCATGCAGCAATTGCCACGGCAGCTATAATATTAAGACTGACCATAAATGGTTATTTTTCAAAGTAAATCTATTTAAAAGTAATTGTTATAATTAATTAATTTAAAACGATACAAAGCAATAATAATTCAACTGAAACTATTGCTTAAAAGTAAATTTGTAGAAACTTGAAAGCAACGTAAATAAAAGTGTGGGAGGTTAAAATGATCAAGCAATTTAATTAAAAGAAGAATAAGGGATATATTTGTGTTACAACAATTAGGGGCAATTAATAAATATATTCTTACAATTATTTATATTAAACTAGAAATTAAGTTATGCTAACTTTGTTAGTAATTTACTTTATTTGCGAAATGAATACATTTTTTATACAGTTAGTTGTTAAAATAAAAGAGCAATAAACTAAAAATTTAAGAAAATATGCTTAAGTAAAAAAAAAACAAAAATTTATTCAGTTTAAATATTTTATGGCAAAAACGTGTTCAATTAAATAAACAATATCCTTAAGAGTAAATAATATTAAAAAACGGTTCTTATATGACTTTAATATAAAAACTCGTTTAATTTGACGTTATGAGTGCGACAATACAACTAGACTTGTAATAATTAAAAACGTGCTACTTGCAAGCGACCACATTAAATAAAAAAATATATATGCCCTTTTTTTAAAAATCGAAAACATGTTGACTGTTACGGTTAACTTAACTTTTTTGTTAATACTTTTTTTTACCAACAAATAACAACTAATTTAAGCAATAAACTTAAATAATTTGTCACACAACAACAAAACGCGAGTTTAAATGAACAACAGCTTATGGTATTAGGGAAAAATGTTTCTTTTATGACGTTTCCATTATGTTAACTGTTTTTTTTTTTTTTTTTTTTTTTTAGCAGGCCACTTCATCATATATATTGTAAGGCCTGCAGATGGTCGTCAAAAATAAAAACTACAAAAGCTTTTGAAATCAATGAAAGAATGAAATGAAATGGTTTGTAAAGTACAGGAAAAAATTGAAAACAAAACATGAATTAAAACACGTTTGTGTTAAATAAAAAAATATTAAAAGATAATTGAAATTAGTGCAGTTGTGTAAGTCCCAGCGAAAATGTTGAAAACGTAGAACATAGAGGATTTATGGTTTGACACACATGGTAATTATGTTGTTTTTACTCTATCGCTACCTGCTTCAGCAACATTTATTTAAGCCAACAATTAAATATTGCTGTATTGCAAAAACAATTTTGATGCGAGTGATTTTTTTTTATTAGCAAACACAACAAAGTTAAGAAAATTATGAATATTCATTATTTCAGTGTTTAAAAAAAAGATACACTCACAGGAAAGGGTTAGTAAAATGCGATAGGAATTAAGAAGTGCGCACGAAAAAACTGATGCACACTTTAAGATGTATTAGGTTAACTTGTTTACATTTGTCATTATCTCAGCAACTGTGTGATAAATTTTGTTGTAATAGCATAATTATTTTTTCTTAAAATTAAAATTGAGCAAAACTTATGCAAACGCATACAAAATATATAAAATATCTCCTCATCTAGTAACCAGTGTTGCCAGATGAGGAGATTTGTCTCAAAATTGGAGATTTAAACTTTTCTTTGGGGACAGGTTTTCGTGAGAAGGGATTCGGAGTGGAGACATGAGGAAAAAATCTCTGGCAACACTGCTAGCTAGGATTTTATTCATTTCTCTTTTAATTTACTTCTGCTGGACTGACAAAATTTCTCTGAGTGTATGTAAAATAAACCAATAATAGTTTTGTTTGCCTCACTATTAAAAAAATTGCTAAGCAACCTAAATTTGTAAGGAAAATATAAAGAATAATCCATAAAATATTGAGTGCAATCGAAAAAAAAATCAAAATCTAAGGGACTTGCATTTTCTAGATAAAAAAAAAAAAAAAAAACAATAAAGAACACACCTTGAGAAAAAACTTCCCTATTTGATTTTACCCACTAAATTACTAAACAAATGATTATATTTAAAGAAATAGCATGTCATTGAGAAGTGTTAACTTTTTAAGGGTTATTTTTATTTCCAGATGTATATAAAATAAATATTTTCGGTTCATGGAAAAATATAAAGAGTTCCAGATCACCGTAAGGAAATCTGTTAATAAAAAGTGGATTCTAAGACTATAGTACCATAGGCAAAATAATAAGAAATTAAAGAAAAAAATCTCTACATGTCTGCTTAAAAAGCGTATCATTAAGTAAACTGCTCTGAATAGTTTATCACAAAATTTTAAGAAAACTAGCCTGAAGATCAACAAAGTAAAAAGTTTCTGATAGGATTGCTAGAAAAAATGTGAAGGCAAAAGAGAAAATTATGAATGCAGTCTAATGGTTGATAAAACTTATTGCCTCGCGGACTTTTTACAAATTTTTTATAGGAAATTCTATGTCGCAGATGTTATAGAAATTGTAGGAGATAAATATCGTATAAAAAAATCAATACAGAATAATACAGAAAATATACTTGAATGAATGCGTTTGGAAAAAATTTCATTTTATCATTAGAAAACACAAGCTATCAATATTCTTCTAGCCTGATAACTCTTCTTGTCACTGCAGCAAAAAAGAAGCAATTAATTGGCATCAAACTAATTTTGCTAATATGCACCAAAGGGTGCCCAAACTGTTCAGAACTCTTCATTTGAAAAGTGTTGGCCCTTAGTAAAAAAAAAAAAAAAAACATTTAACGAACTCTAATGTCTAAGATAAACTAAAAATAGAGTTTAAAAAAGGTGGACTCATTCGAACAAAAAAGTAGTCCAGAGTACAATAAAAGTTCTTATGAAGTTATTCCAGAAAGTATTAAATACTTTATTAAAAATTAATAATTTTATTAACAATTAAATAAAAAGCTATATTAAATTTAAAACTTGAATATAATATTTTCTAATAAAAACAAAATTTCAAGAAGATTCACCCATAAGTTTCATTTTAATAAGCAGAATTGTATGCACTAAATTTTTCCTTAATAGTCAAACGGAATAAAAAAGCAGCTTCTTGATTTTGAGAGGAACGAATTAAAAGTCAACAGTCTTATTTGTATTGAGCAATTATATTTATATTGAACCAGTGTTGCCAGATGAGGAGATTTGTTTCCAAATTGGAGATTTAAACTTTCCCTTGGGGACAGGTTTTCATGAGGAGGGATTCGGAGTGGATACATGAGAAAAAAATCTCTGGCAACACTGCTTGCTAGGATTTTATTCATTTCTGTTTTAATTTACTTCTGCTGGACTGACAAAATTTCTCTGAGTGTATGTAAAATAAACCAATAATAGTTTTGTTTGCCTCACTATTAAATTTGTAAAGAAAATATAAAGAATAATCTATAAAATATTGAGTGCGATCGAAAAAAAAAATCAACTTGCATTTTCTAGATAAAAACAATAAAGAACACACCTTGAGAAAAAAAAAACTTCCCTATTTAATTTTACCCACTAAATTACTAAACAAATGATTATATTTAAAGAAATAGCATGTCACTGAGTGGTGTTAACTTTTTAAGGGTTATTTTTATTTCCACTAACACACATTAATAGCAGTGAAAATATGAAAATATACATTGATAAAATGTAATTTCATTACTATGACAACTTTGTAAATAAAATTATGCATTGTAGGGTGCATTTAACTATTTTATGCTTCAATGCAGAGAACACATATTTAAAAATACATATATGTATGTATATGGAATGATTTATTAAAAAAGTATGGTCAATTTTGTTTTATTCAAAAAAAAAAAAAGTATTTCTTAAACGCGGGGGGTTTTAACCAAGCCTTTATTTAAACAACAGTTTTTGTCACATAAATGCAATATTTATTTATGAATAATTTAAATGCTAAAAATTCTTTTATCACAAAAGGGTGTAATATTTGTGGGTGAATTTAAAAATATATGACAAAGAAAAATTATTGATGTTTTTCCAACTGTTCAAAGATGATTTAATTCTTAATAAATATAATTGATATAAGCGGCTAATTATAAAATGTTTACCATGAAACTTTTATTTTTATAAACAAAGTTTTTTTTTTTTTAAAGAATAAAATTCATAAAGAGAAACCAATAAAACCTCATAATATTATTAACCTCATTAACCATAATAACTATTTTAAGAATAGAATAGTATTTTCTATTACTAAATACATATATTATTAATTCAAAAGGCATTTCAAATGAACTTTTATTTTTTATTTATATATTTCCCCAGCAAAAAAAGTCATTGTTTATTTTTTTTAACTATTGGAGTGTCATGACAACCAAAGTTACCCAAACAAAAGTATAGTATTGCAAAAAACATTTAAATAAAATAATTTGTTTTCCTCCGAGAAAAGACATTATTTTGTTATTGCATGGCAATTTAAGTTAAAAAAGAAAAAAAAAAATAAAAATAACATGCGTCATGTTTTATTTGTTTGTATTATAGCATAGTGGTAAACTCAAAGAAAAATGTTAGTAAAAACTAAATATATTAAAAAATATTTTACAGTAATTAGATCTATAGGGCATAGAACTTATGTTTATTGTCATTTCTAAAGCTTGCCTAATATCACTATGTGACAAAATGGAAAAAAAATTGGATATACTTTTGAAATGACCTTTTGGTCCGTAGGTCTAGTTGTCTAGATAATTTTGTAATTTTTAGATTTTTCGATATCCCTCAAAATCTGAAGTTATCGGTAAGAAATGATTTGGCGGAATAAAAAATGATTAAAAATTAATTTTTCTTTTACCAATTTAGAATTCTTTTTTTACGATAGAAAAGAAATGAAGCTTTCTTAATATATATATGCATTTTGTCAATTTTATTTCAAATTTATAAAATTTCCACAGCATTTTTTCTATTATTTTATATAAAACCCTATCTTTTTGTAAATTTGTTTAAAATTTTTATTATATAATGAACAAATTAAGCCCATTTTCGTTAACATGGAGAACTTATTAGCAAAGATATATACATATATACATTTTTTTTAATAAAAACCTTAGCCATTTATACAGCAATAGATTTTAAAATAATTTTAGAACCATTTTATTATTATCATCATCATTATTATTATTATTATTATTATTATTATTATTATTTTGTTCAAAAAAATATTTCATATGAAAAAGGTAAACAAAATTGAGCTTCTTCAGTTCTTATTTGAATTAAACAAGTGAGGGCTTGTACTACTCGTTAAGCATTGCAGATTTAAGATAAATTTAACAAAAATAGGGTTTTCATATAAAATAATAGAAAAAAATATCGCTATATTTGATAAAAATTAAAAAATAATAATAAATTTTTTTTACAAGATTTCAGCAAAAGTTCATATAATGTAAAAATAAAAATGTGTATACATTTGGAAAGCTTGATTTTTCTTCTATCTAGAACTATAAAAAAGTAAAAAGTTGGTAAATTTTTTTTTTAATTTTTTATTTCTTCAAGTCGTAAAAAATGATCGATAACTTCAGATTTTGAGAGTGTATCGAAAATTTTAATGGGATCATTTCAAAAGTATATTTTCACTGTCACACTGTGTATTTAATCAAAATTGCGAGACTAATTACTACAGAAAAAAGTATTTGAGATTGTTTGAACTTGCAAACAATTATTAGACAATTGTTGTTAAATATTTGCCTAGTCTGACCATACTTTTTTGGTTTCCCTGTAATTTAATAAGATTTGTTACTTATTTCTACTATTTATATTATATAAAACCAAAATTAAAAATGAAAATATATTTTATATTAAAAATATTTAATACTTATTGAAATATTTATTTAAAACCAAATGTTAAAGAATCAAATTTCCAAAAATATATTTTCTTCAATTTTTGTGCTAGAAAATTTAAATAAAAAATATTATCATGTTGCAGGTATTCCTAGCTTTCATATTGGGATGATATAAACTTTTTAAATATTTTAAAAGTTTTACCATCCTTTGAAACTTTGAAATCCATTTGAGAGGAAATTTGACTTGATAAAGAAAAACTGAGTGCGCAATTTTACTATGTGAAAATATGTGAAAATGGCTACTGTCAGGTGATATACTTTTAATCTGTTTAGTTTTATTCTTCAAAATATAACTGGCGATACAACCCGAAATGAACCATTTTTTATGAGTGTATTTAAGCTCTGTGAGAGATAAAGTTTATAAAAAAAAACAATAACAAGCAACACCTAAATATGGAAAACTCGCTAAATAAATACGAAACAAAGCATGCGTTTTGCTCTTAAAGTATGAGTAATTCCTTGGTTTTTATTGTCACTTGAATCATATTAAAGCTACTGATTCATCAGGACAGATATGCAACAACAACAACAAAATAAATAAGTATTAATTCTATTGTTTAAAGAGTAAAAAAAAACTCAAACAAATGTTTGGGAAACCTCAAAATTAGTTTTAGATTTAGATTAATAGAAATAAGTAAACAAAGATTTTCTATAATGACGACTGTCATTTAAATTAGTTGCTCCTATGTATTTTTCTTTATTTTTTGGTAAATTTGTAACAAACAGATAAACATGTTAGAAACCACATTTATAAAATACTATTGTCCTCAACATACAAACAACGTGATGTTGAGGACCATTCACATAAAGACAGACGGACGGTTTGACATGCACTCCAAATACACATTTGGAATACATATTACATATTTTGTTACTTCTTCGTCAGTAACAAAATAATTGTAGGTTTCCTTTTTACTATTGTTTTTTTTTTTTTTTTCTAAACAATTTGTGATTCAAACAAAGTATCTCAGATACTTTTCTTTTAGAATTTCAAGTTTTTTCTTTTCTGTGCACTAGTATAGTTTTAGATAGAAAATAAAAGAATATGGTTTTTGGTTTCTTTTGTTTCCTGTTTTAATGTTAATCATCTTATAAACAACACATTTTACATTTTTCTAGCACATGTCAAACATTATACAAATGTTGAATGCAAAACCATATTAATGAAGAAAAATATAGTACAATATACATACTACGTTTATACGCATCTCTTACTTGAAATTAAAAATATTCCAAAAAGGAAATTTTTCAGCATAAACGGTGAGTTAATATTTTATTTGTCAATTAGTAACTCACGAAAACAAATCGTGTTTAATAAAACTATTTGCAAATAAAGCGTACGGCGTTATCATTTCTTTTTGCGTTCATAGAATTTTTGACGATAATACATAGTTGTAGCAGTAATAATAAGTAGTAATAATTAAATATTTTAAGTAAAATACAACTTAATGTTTGTTCAAATTTAAATATTTTCAGTTTATTTCCAAAGCTGCTATTTTTTATTCCTTAACTGTAAGTATTTACTAAATGCATTTACTATTTTGTCAGAATCTATGTGGGTATGATTTGTTTGTTATTCTTGGTTTTGTATTACATTACATGAAATTAAATGTAAAAATTGTACAAGAACGTATGTATGAAATATCTTTTTTCTACAATTTGAAACCCATACAAAATGCTTTAGTAACAGATTCGTTTACAGATCTTACGCACGTTCTATGGACATGGTTTTTTAATATTCTTTTTTTTTTTTTTTTTTTTTTTTATTTTTGACATTTACTTACAAAAACCCAGCTAGTGTTGGAAATTTAAAAAAAAAAAAACCTTTTAACATTGACAGACGCATGAAGAATTATTATTCATTGTATTTATTGATGTGTGCTTCATTTTGTAATTGACAATAGAAAATAAAAGTCAATATTTAAATACTAATTAACAATAGAATGTGAAGAAAATAATGTTTGTGAGGGAACAAAGACTTATGTTTCTATTAAGAAAACTTCATTCAAAAAGGTGTTAATGTTTTGTTGGAATTTCTAAAGTAGAAAAAAAAAGGAAGAATTTTGTCGGCTTAAATTAAATCGAAGAATTTTTACAACTAACTGAATTAAACCAAAAAAAGAAAAAAAAACATTGAAGTATATCTGACCAAATTTGTTGAGCTTATTGAAATTTCTGACTTCCAAATTTGTTAATACTATTGGAATTTTCTATTTTTTAATACATCTAGAAAAAAAAAGTGGAGCATTGTTATGGCAAACATATCATGTTTAAACATTTTTTTATGGTCACGGAAATATTTTATTATTATTAAAGCAACCATATTGTAGTTGTTCTAATCAAATATTTCTTTCCGTTACCAAATAATTTTTGTGGCTTAATATAGAAAAGGCGTTCTCAAATTTTCAAATTAGTTATTGACACAAATAAGCTTATAAGATCTATAAAACGCATTGAAAGAAATTGTAAATTATGTAGTGCAGTTCTAAAACGATTATAAATTTAACAATTGCCATCATAGTTCACTTAATTTATTTAAAGTTATGATTAAAAGAAAACTTGCAGGAAAGTAAATTTCACTAAAATCGGGATACGCATTTTCTATATTAAGGCAATGATATGTTTGTCACAACCATTAAAATTTTTCCCTTCTATCTTATTTCTAGAATAAGATAGAAGGGTAAAAGGGAACCATATTAATGGTTGTGACAAACATGTTTACCATAAAAATAATTTGGTCGCGGAGACGAATATTTCATTACCACCATTATTCCAGTAATCATAAAAAAACATCTAAACATAATTTGTTTAAAAGCAATATTGAAAGAAATTTTTAGGTAAAACCATATTTCAACACATATAGAAAATTGCGAGACATCTTCATTTTATAAATCAGTTGTCAAAATAAGGTTATTTTTAGGCCGAACAATAACAATAATTTTCTTATCATAAACCAAATTTGCAAACCCATTTTTTTTTTTTTTTTTACTTTAAAAATTTCTGTTATTTGTACTGATTTAATTTTACATAAATTAAACATTTGAGTATAAATATTTACTGTAAATAATACATTGTAGCGCTGTTGTCATTTTTATTTGTATATAGTGTTCTATGTTACATTTAAATTAAAAATTAACATGCCTGTGGGGACTTGGATGTTAAACCAAGCCTAAATTTTTTTGTTAACAAAAACTTTAACATACCACAACAATTTTTTTCCAGATTTTTTGATGTTTTTTTTTTTTTTTTTTTTTTAACTGAAGAAACAAAGAAGTTTTATAAACTAAAACTTTACGTAAAATAATTATAATTTTTGTGCAAAGTAATTGCCACAATTTACGTGGGAAATCACAGAACTCACTTTGAAACTAAAGGTCAAGGTAAACGAAATGACATTTACATGAAGTACTCGCTCGTATGTACAAAGAGTATATATAATAAATATATAATAAACTATGTCCATTTAAATAATTTTATATAAAATTGCATATGCTTATTAAACACTTGACTTAATGCGTTTTAGTTTTATTTCATTTTACAATTATTTAATATACGCTTAGTTGCTTTAGTTAAAAAGGCTTAAATGGAATTAAAATATTATTAATATTTATATTTATATAAATTTTATTACTATTTATATAATTTAAATTATATAAATTTATATTAGATCTTTCTGCCTTAGCACATTATAAAACTATTCTCCATGCACATATACATACATAGTATACATATGTGTCCTGAATTTATCTTAGTAACTTCCGTTTACATTAAAATGACAAATATGATTTCGTTTTTGTATACTACAGAGTCATATTATTATTGTCGTAGTTTCCTTAAAGTCTCCAATAATAAATAACTTTCTTTGTCATTCATTCCTAAGAATTTTCAAGTACGAGTACAAGCACCCACATGTGGCATTGCCGTCTGTCTGTGTTTGTTTTTGTAAATATTTATTTTAACCTGTCTCCGAATGTCCCACATATTAATTGACTTAATTTTAAATGTATTTTTATTTTCTTTATTTTAAAAATAAAATTAAACAAAAAATACAATACATCTTTGTTAAAATTTTCTCACAACTACAAGCAGAACTAAATGTATTTATTGTCTGTTTAGTCAGTCATACTGAGCATGCGCAACTTGAGTAGCACAGTAACGAAAAAAAAAAAAAACTGATACATGAAATTTTAAACTTAAAACTTATGGATAGAGTTTTTTGTCTTTTTCATTCATAAACAAAATTATGGCAAATATGTTTTTTTTTTTTTTTTTTTTTTGTAAATACACTAGAGAAAAAATCATTTAGAAAATAATAATATTTATTAACCCTTTAACGGTTGGAGAAAAATTTTATACAATACATCAATTTACAGAATTCAATCTAATAATTAGTGTGGAATTTTTGGAGGATTTAAGGGTAGAAATTTAGTTTATTACGTCAACTATTAAACAAAATGATTATAATACGAAATGATATTAAAATATAAATGTTTCTTAATTTTTTTTCTCAAAAATAAAAAAATAAAAAAAAAATTCCCTAAGGCAGCCTCAGCTGTTAGAGGGTAAAGAATTCTAAAATTATATGGAGAGTAACTTGTGCAATAATTAGTGGAGAATGGCCTTACGTACTGAGAGGGAATCTCATTAATTTATTTAATGATCATGTTTCACAATATTCTCCAAAACACATTTGTTAAGTTCTAAAAATTATTTTGGTAATTTATCAACATAACCGACATTTATATCCGGATTTTAAAAACCTCAATTTATTATAGTTTAATCATATTTCAATTTAATATAAACTGAAAAGATTTTAATTGAAATGATTAAATTCTAATTTTAACTAAACTCAAGATTAAAGTCAAGTTTAAGTTCAACTCAATTGATTACAAAATGCATACAATTTAAATTTAAATTAAATATTATTATATTACTAAAAAACTTTTAAGAATTTAAGACTTCTTTTGCAAGATTTAACTACATATTTAAAACTAATTGTTCATAGTTTGAGTTAAGCACAACTTAAACTTAAACATTTATTTTGAACTTAAAGTCAAGCAGTTTCAATTTAAACTTTTTTTATTCATATTTTAAGTCAAATTTAGTTGACTGCAAAAAATGGACACAATTTAAATTAAATTATTAGATTACAAAAAAAAAACCTCAAATATTAATTATATTAAGTCTATATTTTTGCAGTTAAACTCGACTTAAACTCAAAAATGTATTTTAAATTTTAAGTCAAATAAAGTTTAAGTAAACAATACTTAAACTTCTTAGTTTAACAATATATTTTAAACTTTAACTACAAATAAGATAATGATGACAATTTAAAGTTTGTTATAAATAGTTTAAGTTAAACTCAATAGAACACATTAAAACATTTTAAATTAAGTTAAGAAAATATTATTTAAAATAATTATTAGTTAAAATTTCAGACTTCTTTGCAAGGTTTATCTCTATATTTATAAACAATTATTCATAGTTTAAGTTAGACTTATCTTAAATTAAAAATGTATTTTAAATTTAAAGTTAAACTTATATTTAAGTGAACATTGCTTAAACTCGAAGTTTAATAATATATTTAAAAGCTTAACTTAGCACAAAATTTATAGTTTGAGTTTATTAAAAATATTGATTGGCCAATTTAAGACTTCTTTTGCAAGATTTAACTTTATACATACTTAGAAAACTAATTATTCATACCTTAAGTTCAACTCAACTTAAATTCAGTAATTTATTTTAAACATAAATTTGGAATTTAAGCAAACAGTATTTAAATTGCAAGTTTAACAATAAGTTCATTTTTTTTTAATTTAAATTAATAAATTATTATTTAAAATAATCATTAAATAATTTAAGCTACAGTTAACTTTCATTTGCAGGATTTAATTATAAAAATGTTATAAAAGTTAATCGCCCTTTTTCTCTGTGTAACCAAACCATGTGTGTGAAAATTTTTTAAAAGACAACGAGCAGGAAATGTTATTTAAAATATTTTAAATTTTCAAAAAACAAAACCACATTTTAAGCTATTTTTTTTTAATAAAATATATAACAAAAAAGACAAAAAGATAAAATATTTAAAAATAAAAAAACAAATAGGTCCGTTCGTTCGAGTAACTACTAGTATAATACATATATCTGAGGGTTTGTAATGCATTAAAAAGTATGTCAAAATAATTTTTGTTTATTTACTTATTTTCTTTCTTTTCTTTTCATTATGATTATAAAATAATAATAATAATGTTACTAGTAAGTACTTACTTACTAAAGAAAGATAATCAGCTTTTTTTTTCTTTATAAACAAGTTTTAGTTTATAAACAAGTTGAATATAAATATATATATATATATATATATATATATATATATATATATAATATATAAAACAGGGAATTTCGAAATATTTTTGCCAAAATAAGACATACAAATAACAGTAAAAACACGTGTGTTCTTAATTTATATTTTTTCATTATAATCCATCTGTATTGTGATTGGCAATGGTCTTCTTTATTTTAATTTTTTTACAACAATTCAAATTACAATTTGGTACTAATGAAATATTAACAAATCGTTATAGATTGCCAACAATGAATTCTTAGTAAAAAATAGTATTATGCTAACGTTTTTTAACGGTTTATTTAGCTGTTATCAGAAACGTGGTAAAACCCTAATTGTTCTATTAAATGAAAAGTTGTTCAAGCCTTTTATTAAACTATGAATCATTTAAATGCTAAATAAAAGAGAAGTACAAATAGGGACAATAATAAATGGTTTTGCGTATGTGAAAATAACAGTATTGAAAACTGGTGGTAAAAAATACTTTTAGTACTGCAAGATTTATTTTTATTATAAGGCTAGAATTCGCTTAACTGTTTGAAAATGATTAAATTCCTTTTTAATTCTGTTTATTTTAATGTCAGCTTTAACGATTGCAATTAGATTTTGTATAGTTTATTTTAAAATGAGTGCAAATGCTTAGATTGCAATATTTTGTTGTTAAAAGAAAATGCTGACATTTTTGTTTCCCACGTTTAACTGGCAATTTATACTAGACCAAATAAATAAACTTGTATGTAAGTATTTACCATACAATTATACATATTTCTATTTAAACTGATTTAATTATAAACAAATTATGAGGCTATAGAAAAACTGATTTAATTATAAACAAATTATGAGGCTATAGAAAAGTAATCAATCGGTAATACATTGTAATATAATGTTGATAGGCATTTCAGTGATTTGTCAGCAGCTAGATCATTTATACAGCTTACTTTTAATATTAGTGTAAGTAGTTTTCTAGAATCTTTGTATTTGTCTTTTAAGATATCTACTACAAATTTCCAATTGACTATCATAGCAGATTATTTATTGTTCTTATTTTTAAATAGACTTTTTTCTCTCTCTCTCTCTCTCTCGCTAAATTGTGTTTTTCACATGTGACTTTATTTTTGTTGATGTAGTTAATGAAGTTGGTTATAAAAAAAACTCGACCAAAGCAACCAATTGTTATTCTATTAAAATTTTTGCTAAGTACAAAACGTCCATCACACAATTTGTATACGTTGTCAGATATTTCCGTTTATATTTTACAATTAAAAATTTATTTTGTAGGCGTTTATTTAGCTTTAGTTTATATAAGATAAAAATATAAAATTTGTTAAATTATTGTATATAATTTCATTAAACACACATTAAACACTTGTATTTAAATGTACATATATTTAAAGTGAATAATTTATCATTCTAAAGCAGAACTTTAAATTGTTTAGTTGTAAAAAGAATTAATAGAAATGTTGTAGTCAATTAACTGCAGTTTAAAAAAGTACTTTAACTATATTTAAAGTATAATTTGAGTTTTTTTTTTTCTAATTAGTTAACTTGGATTAAAATAAAGATCAACGTTTGACAACATTTTTAATTAATCAGTAGTTTAAGTCCTTAAATTAATATGGCTTAAAATCGTTTGACTTTGGTAGTTAAACATGAACTTCACAACCCAGCAAAAACTTTTTGGTTTTCGGTAGTAACAACTACTTATTAAAGTAGTTTCTTGGTAATGAGGTGTCATTATTATTTGCCTTCTTTGTATTAGTTTAAATAGTGTAATGGCACAGTAATACTGCAATCACGTGGATGAGTTGGCTAGAGCACCGGATTAACAACCAGAAGGTTGTTGGTTCAACCCCATTCTGAAGCTGTTAGTTTTTTAGAACAAAATGTCTAAAAAGATACTTTAAATTAAACAGAGTTTTTGTCGCCTAGGTTGCTATGTGCGAGATGGTGTACTTAATAAGACTTTAGTCAGTAAAAACGAATGGTTAGTGAGTGTCCAAGTTCGAGTCTCATTGACGGCAAAATTTTTTTTGTTTTTCTTTATTTTTATTTTCGTTTAGGTACATATTTTTGAATACCCCTAGAGTCAAAAAATACCTACATGAATTTGTGGACAAGTCGAACAAAAATAACTAGTTATTAAGGTAAAAAATAAGTAGTTTATTTTTGTTTCCAATTATACCTGCTAGCTTACCAGGAAAGCAAAATTTTTGCTGGGAAGTTTAAGTTCTTATTTAAATAATTGTCAAAAATTATATTTAATTCATAATCAAAATCATTTGTAATAATACTTCGTTTAAAATGCTAATGCTCGTCAGGTAGCAAATATTGCCAGATTTGTTTTTACACTTAGAGAAATGAAATGAAATGTTTAATCAGCATGACGTAATTTTCATTGAAATTTTTATTTTGTGAAGTAAAAAATCAATTTATTGCATACCTTGATGTAATTATTTTTAATATTTTATTTATCATTTTTTTTTTTATAGTTTTATTGAAATAATTATTTAAAACCAGTTAAATTCCATTATTTAACATTAAAAGTAGGTTGTTGTGTAGTTTTATTTTTATTTCTATTTAGAATTTTATTTTATTATTTCATTCAGGTGTTTCAACGATATTGTATGGAGGAGTGTCAAGTAAAACTACATTTATTGAATAATAAGTGTTTTTTCAAACTTGGTTATAAACAAATTACGTTTTTTTTTCTTTTTTTTATTTCCATTGATTTAAAAAAATTTTTTAAGAGATGATTTGATGATAAAAAATATTTTGCAGAAAACATTAGTATGATAGTAAATTTTTAAATATTTTATTTTGGCTTAATGTTATTAAAAAGAAATTTAATTTTCTATGTAGAAGAAAACTTATTGCCATTTTATATATATAATATAAATTTCAATTTCTTTATTTTGATGTTCAGAGCTGAACTTCCCTTAGTAAATATTATGAAAATATAGATTAAATTTTTGTAAAAGTTCTAACAAAATTTTATATAGTAATAATAAAATCAACATTTTGATACAACATTTTGGTAGGCACAACTGAAAAATTAAGTTATCATAAATAATTGGGAAAACATTTTAGTACAACAAACTATTAAGTTTTAACATTTTTTTATTTCAAATGGGCATAAATTTAAACTAGTTCTATTGGTAAAAAAATTTGGTAGCCTCAACGAATAAATTTTCTCTGTGAACTTAATTTTATTACCAAAATATTGGAGTAGATTTAAATTTTGATTATTATATTTTATTTTAATCGAGACACACATAATTTAAGAAAACAATTTTTATATTTTTAATCAAGTCTTAAATCCATCAATATTTTATTTTGGCATTTTATAAAGATAGAGTAAAAAAGAAAGAAAAAAAAATAAACGCTTTTTTGTAATAATCTACGTAATTTATAACAAACTACTTGTAAAAAATAATCCATAACAGATATAATTCACTATGACATATAATAATATTTTTTCCTGCTCAAAAGAAGAAGAAGAAAAAAAAAGAAACACCTAATTTTGATTGATCATCGTAATTTTCAAACTAAAACTGATCTTACATACAACAGTCAATAAAAGATGAGAACAGGGTGCGCCACACTTCATTTGAAAACAGACACACAACATATGACAAGAGAGATTTAAAAATCCCTAAGACTTAGAAAAACTTGAAAAATGTTATAAAACAAAAAAATAATGCTCTAATTTAAAGACCGTAATGATGATACACATAAAAACATAAGTAATCTTTGTGAGAATTTACAATGATTTTTCATAAATTTTTCATTTTATTTTTAAAAAAGATTTATTTTTATTATCAAACTCATATAGGGAGTGGAAGTTATTAGAGTTAGCTCAGGTTTTCAAGAACAAATTCTTTGTCAAGATTAAATGTGTGGGTTGTTTATAGAAATTTTGTTTGACTTATCACTTTGTTATCTAGTAATAACAATAATTCAGTTTGATTTTAAATTTTCAGTATTTAAAATTGTCAAATATTGAAAATACATAAATGTAAAAAAATGAGTATCTTTTTTTTATAAACATAAATACATACATACATACATATTTAAATATTTAATAAGTGTTTATTTTGTTTTCCCAAAGTAATAGAGTATATTTCATTTGTGATTAGAAATCTCAAATAATATTATTTTTTATTACTATCTATTTGTTTAATATCTTTTATAACAAATCAATCAAAATAAAAACTATGCAGTAAAGTACCTGCTAAAGACGTTGTCTTGGGTAAACATTTAAAAATTGAAATTTTCTTTTTCTTGCTTACATTTTAGATTTAACCTTTTACGTGTGATTAATTACTCTTGAACTATCTATCATCTTTGTAAAATAATGCTTGAATTCTTTGTTTTTAATTTTCTAGCCATAAAAGGTATTTCTTTTTTCATTCAAACTGCAACAAGTGTAAAGAAGGGTCTTTAAGAAATTTTTGGTTTTTATAAAAAAAACCATTAGAGTTACTTTTAAAACTTTGGAAAAGGTCATTTAAGTTCATTTTGATAGTGCTTGCTTATCGTTGTATTTTTTTTATATTCTTTCTTTTAGACTTTAATTAAAAATTTATGGGAATTTTTCAGTGTCATATCAAAATGTAATAAAAAAAAAAAAAATATTTGAAAAACTACATGAATTATGAGCGCAGCCTTATTATAATGTAGCTTTTTTCTTGTTATCATTGTTATCACTAAGTAAATAAATAAAATTGAAAAGAATTTCAATTAAAAATTAAAAGAACATTTAAAATGATTAAGTAATCAAAATATGTAAAGATTTAAAAAATTTTAAATGTATGAATTTTAAAAAGCTTTTAAAACAGTTTTTTCAATATTTCTTATGGTACGGAAAAAAGAAAACTTTTATTTTAAAATAAAATTGATATTAACAAAAACTAAATTTTACATTTTTTTTTTTTTTTTTTTTTTTGTGGTTAGAATGATAATCTTTAAACATCAATTTTTATTTCTCTTTTAGGCCGGAAATGAAGGAATATTAAATATGTATTAAATTTAAAGTTTTTTGAAAATTGTTTAATAAAAAACCTTTGCAGTTTATAAATATATTCTAAAAATAATATAATATTAAACAATTAATGCAATGTTTGCGCTATTTTTACGGAAAAGTTTATAAAATGTGTAATTTAGAAGTTATTATATCCATGACACTTCAACAATTGTTTAATATATTCCAAATATTATTGTTTTCGTTTTAAAGCTATAATTTTAATTTTTTAAATTTAAGTAATATTATTTTATTACTTAAAACCTATAAAAATTATTTATTTATTTTTTTTTTTTTTCGTTTGTTTTCTTCTAATTCTCCAAAATTTTTCTAATTTTGTTACTTTTTACAAAATTACCCCTAAGGCTAAATAAGATTAAGTAAAGGTAAATTATTGCATAACATAACAGCGGAAGCAGTTACTTAAACATAAATAATGTTATCTCTATTTAAGAGAATTAATATTTATCTTAGGCATTTTTAAGTGAATTTACATTATCATAATGTTGAAATTCTTAAAAATTTATCATAAAAAATATGTGTTGTTTAAATATTTATAAGTAAATAACAAGTAATAAGAATACAGAAATGTAAAAAGAAACTCTTTTGATAAGAATCTGTTTATATTTATTTTATTTATTAAGTTTTATTAAAAAAATATCATTTAAGAATTTAAAAATAAGGGACTATAAAAAAAATATAATTTTTATTGTAAAAAAATATTTGGGCTTTCATCCTTAATAACTCTTGTGGTGAAACTAAACAAATGTGTTACGGATCTAAACTCACTAGACTTGAAACTAATAGAGCGCAAAATTTTAGCACCATAAGTTTAATTTTATAAACATGATTGTTGTTCAAAGTTCAAAAAATTAGAAAAATGGTTAAAAATTACTTAACTTCTTCCCATTCTTCTACACTTTTTGTTCACACGTTTATATTGTTAGATCTCATTCGATCTTATATAAGCCAATCTAACTCTGTGGATAAATTCTATACCTTCTTTATTGTTGTACAGACTTTCAACAGTTACCAACAGGGTAGTAAAATTTAGATGACATAATTTTTTTAATTTTTTAAATTTTTTGGTTTTTTGGACGGGGTCTGTGCGCATCTCAACGGAATACAAATATTGAAAAAGAGATTGATACTTGTTGCGTATTTTGAGCCATATCTCATTGATATGCCCGAAATAGTCAACACAGTAGATAGTATCAAAGTTTGGAAAACAAGAGAGAAAATGTTTAAAAAAGTCAGTTTTTCGCGAGGCTCATTTATTTTAAGAAATATCATAGATTATTGCGAGAACTTATTTTTTTGTTATTTTACACAAAAAAATCGAAGGAGCATGAAAAATAAATTTAATAAAAAAAATGTAATGAACTTTTTGAAAATTACGCAAAAATTGAACTTTTTGCTTTTGAATTTTTACATAGCAAATTTCAATTTGTGCAAACTTGGATATATAGATATAAGGGCGGCGGTAAATATAATTAATCGATGATAGTGGAAAACGGTTGATTTTTGTCAAAACACATTTGCTAAGGCACATAGCATGGATATCACGAAATTGGAAAAATTAGGTGGTTCTTGTAGTTTAATGAAAATGTAGAGGCGCATCAAAAAATTTAGAAAGATAAAAATTTTATGGACCAAAAAAAGAAAAGGATCATAATATTAAATAGCATTTCTTTGTTATAAACTCTAATAAATTATATTTTCGTATAATATATGGAGAAATAACTTAGATTCGAATTCCATTTTTTTAAATTTTCTAGGAAACTCTAAAATATGCCACACCAATACCATCAAACATTGAAAATATTATAAATTTTATTTGAATAACTCGGTAGGTTTTGATATTGCGCGCCCCCTGCACGAAATGATTAACGCGAGCTGATTCTGCATGCATTCGAGTCACTTAATACTTATACAAATGGATATGAATGTGTCACAAAAGAACATTTTTGTTAAGAATCTAAAATCAAAAATTTTTGATAATGGCCCATAAAACTGTAAATTTAATAAATAGAATTATCATTTGGTAAATTTTTTTAATGTCAAACTTACTGTTAATATGCAACGCTACTGAATTTACATGTGATCACAGATATAAACTTATAAACAGGGTAACCAAAAATATGCTTTGAAAAATGTATTTTATGTGCATAAAAATTCTCTTAAAATCGGAAAATATGATTTTAAAATTTTAAATTATTTAAGCCCGGATTTACACTGTTCCCTTAGTGTATACTTGTGCAAACTTAGCTAAGAAGAATTTAAGTAAAAGCTCACACTTAAGGAATATTTCGTTTTACATTTTAAAATTTAAGTTGACGAAAAGATAAACAAAAAGCTTTGAGCTTTTATGTATTTACAATAGGGTGGTCCTAATTTCCAAAAAAAAAAAATCTTCAACTTTAAATTACAGTTATAATTTATTTATCCAAAAATGTTTTTCTTAATTATGTTAATTTTTTATTAAATATCTTTAAATTTGGATTACTCTAATTATACTTAGAAACATTAAAAATATCAAACTTACTTATTTGGTCAGAACATTTTTCGATACAATACTAATGTGGCATTAAAAATAAATGAAATAATAACAATTTTTAAGAATTTTAAATTATTTCGACGATATGAAGAAATCTGCACCTTATGGGTTGTAAAATTAAAAAGGTGTTGGTAGAAAATATATAACCACACAGAAAATATAAATTTAAAGTGTTATTTGAAAAATCTTTTTAAAATTTTAAATAGTTTTATTAGATTCTCAATTTTTATTTATTTTCGTTTATTTTCAACAAATATTTTTGAAGACGTCAGACAATTTTCATACTTGGGAAAATCTTAAGGTATAAGAAAATAATACTTAAGTTTTTAAATATAAAACAAAAAAGCAAAAATTAGACCAGCTATAAGTTTAATTTATAAACTTAAGAACAAGCTTAACACAAGAACTAATTTACTTATTTATAATGCATTGATACATAATCATCTCAATTACCTGCCCATTATATATGGTTACAAAAAAAAAAAGCAACGAGCTTAAGTCGTTACAAAGAGTTCAAAACAAAGCGCTAAAAACTGTCGTTAATCTCCCGAGAATGTATCCAGCGCTATCTCTTTATAAAAATATTGCTGAAACAGTAATGCCTGTACATGGATTGAATAAAATGCAACTTCTCATGCATGTCTTTAAATCTCTGCATAATATTGGTTTTCATACTATAAGTTTTTCTCGAAAGCAATAAAATTTTAATACAAGAAACAATACTAATCTTTGGATAGCAAGATTTAGGCTAGAAACAACAAAGCAACGTGTGGCACATATGGGTAGTTTGAAAGAATATCTTTTTTTAAGAAAAAGCTTAAAGAAAACTTGGAAATGCTTCTTTTGTAATATTTAATTGAATTTAAAAACAAACATTTTTTTTTTTTATTTTTAAACTTTTTTGTACATAACTTGTATAAAATTGTAAAAATGTCCAATGGACGCAGAGGCAGCACATTTTCTTGTATTTTTTTTTTTTTTTCTGTGAATAAATAAAAAAAAACAATTTTTAGAACTTAAGTACAATTAAGACCGGACCTTAGTATTCATGATAACTCGAGTCTTATTAATTTATAAGTTGCTTAAAATATTTTCTTGTTACACTTTAGTATATTTAAAGCAAATACATATTTACATTGTTACATCAGGAAATTACAAAATTGGATCTTGTAATCAGATTTAAAAAATAGTATAAAGAAAACGTCACTTACTAATGGAAAATTGTGTAATAAATATGCAACATTTTTTTTAATTGTAAAATATGTCAATTTATGATCTTAAGTATTAAATATGCAAAAATATGCCATTAAATTGCTAAAATATGCATCAAAATAAGGATTTTCTGTAAAAATATTACAAAATATGCTGCTTAACCCAAACTATACAGTTACGAACAAAAAAATAGGGTACAAGTATAATTACTTTAAAATGCTTGAGTTTTCGAAGAAGTTTTATGCAAAACAAAAGATATTTTAGTACCAAATAATTTCGAATACATTAAATTATAAAACTATAAAAAAAAAATTATCCTTTAACATTATTTCTATGACGGTACATGATCTCAAGCGCAAATTCTCTTTTTTCAGTGCGGACAAAAAAATAGGGTCAGAAGTAAATTCGTAAATTTATTTTAAAATTTTGTACATTTTTTCGAAAGTTTACTTATTTTAACGATAACGATATTAACAATTAAAAACTGTAAAAGGATAAGAATTATTGGACATCTTTAATTTCTAGCACTCTTTTTAACAAAAAGGATCCATAAAATAGGAACGTCAAAAATATGGGAAAAATCGAAGGTCAAACAAATTTTGTGTACAGGAGGAAAAAATCACCAACAAAATTTATCAAGTTGGGGAGCTCTAATGCCGATTCGATTCTAAATTCGCTAAAAACATAAATTTCTTCTAAGAATATGAGAAAGCAATTGGTAATATAAAGGGGTTGGTTACTACCATAGCAAATTGTCAGGTCGATATCTCAGCATCAGAGAGCTTAAGAAAGATCCTATAGAGAAATAATATTTCGTCCAATTATATTCTTAGATTCCCAGAAGGAAATTATGTTCTTAGTAGAATTTGAGCAGACTTAATATAATTAAAAGCTCCCGACATGATAAAATTGTTGGAAGATTTTCTGTTCCAGAGGAACTTCATTTACACTAAACGTTTCTAAATTGTCTTTAAATACTGCCTTTTAATTAAAACTAAAATTAACTATAAAAATCGGTAGAACTACTTAACATTTGTTTTGACCCTAGATTTTCCCCATATTTTTGACGATGTTATTCTGTAGATCGTTTTTGATAAAAATTATTCTCAGATTGTTATCTTTTTCAGTTTCTAATTGTTAACATCGTAATCAAGATTTAACAAAAGTAAAGGTTTCGAAAAAAACTTTACAAAATTATTTAAATTTTTTTACGAATTTAATGCTGACCCTATGTCCGCACTGAAAAAATTTACGTTTTGGCACATACATTATTTTTATATAGGCTTATATAACCCAGTGCATACGCATTGATTATTAAATAAAAATAATGTAATTAGAACTATGCTCTTAATTGGCAGAAAAATCATTTGCCGCAGAAAAAATATTTGCTATGGTAGTAAAAAAATATATGTATATATATTTTTTGGTTTTTGTCGCCCTGTTTAATATTTAATATGTATTTTTTATTTTTATACTGTATTTTATTAATTGATTAAAAAACTAATAATTTTCGAAAACAGGTATAAATCTAATCAGATTTGATTTATGTGATTAAAACAACAATAAAAAACCTTTTTATAATTGAATAAAAAAAGTAGACCCCAAGTATTTAAAGAAAATAATGTGGAACAAATTAAAATTGCCGAAACTGTTGATTATTTATTTATTTTTTTTTCTGTGGCTAAAAGAAGTTATATACAAATTTTTCTCCGCTCTCTGTTAATTTTCGAGTTATAGGTACTTCAAGTTATGATATAAGAATGCAATATTAATTTTTCTAAATATTAATTTTTAAATTACTATATTTTTGTTATTACTGGACTAAGGTTGTCATATAAGGATCATATGAAAACTAGAAATGTTCTCTAAATGATTTGATGTATACGAGAATATTGTTATATCAATATATTTCTGAAATACGAGTACAAAAAGAGTGAAAATAAAAAGTAATAAAATACCATATTGTCTCATCAATCGACCTCTCCAATGATATATTCATTAAAGGAGGAGGTAGAAAATTGTATTCCTATATAACAACTTCAAGTACCTATAACTCGAAAACTAACATAAGACGGAGAAAATTTTGTGTTTTATTTTATTAACTGAACAAAAGAACTTTTATATTATTGAAACGAAATCTTGAAAATTCGTAGTTCCGGTAATCTTGATTTATGCCAATAATTTAAATTAAAATAACATCTATGCATTTATTGATAAACTTTGACATTGCTTTCTTAATTTCTCAATATAAAAACAATTTTAAGAAATCCCACTTATATAAACCAATTTATCTGTCAGTTATTATTTATCTTTTCCTTTCCAAAATAATAATTAAAACTACAATAAACACTAAAAGTAAAAATAACTGATAAGAATTTTTTCCCTTACCTTTCCTGCTGCTTTTTTATAACGCCGCGTTGCTTCATTAATTAAATCCTTTACCAAGAGATTTCCATCACCACAAGGCACTAAAATACGTGTGTCACCAAAACAAACGGTGACTTTCATGTTGGCAAAACTCACGTTTTTCTTACTTTCTTTTTCAAAACAAGAATAATAAATACGAAGAAAAAATAATAAAGACACACAACAAAACTAAAAGCAAATACAATTTGCTACTAACAAGACCAAATGAACAAATCTAAGCAAATGAAAGAAAAAAATCACACTTGTTTTAATTTGCTTAGTTAGAGTTTACTTATTTATTGTTGTTGTTTTTTTCTTTGCCTGCTAAATAATAAAAAATCTTATTATTTATTTAAGTTTATTACTTCTTTTCACTTGATTCTTTTCTATGTTATTCGTTATCAATTTTCTTTTGAAATTGCATTCACACAATATTTATGGTGTATTGTAGGTTAGTGTTGAAGTTGTTGTTTTTGTTGGTAGTATTGTTGTTGTCATCGTTAGAAAAACAAAAAACGTAAAAAAGCAGCTGCATTGTTAAGAATTTTAATGTTCTTATTACTGTTGTTGTTGCAATTATATGCATTTGTATTTATACATTTTTCTTTCCATACAACACAGGGTTGTTATTACGAATTAGTAATAAACTAGTAAAGGGAGTTTGCGTATACGTGTTTATGTGTATGTTTGTTTACTAGCAGAGAGCGCAAGAGTTTTTGTTTTATAATTAAAGGACACTTGATTAAATAGGGAATTTTTGTTCACTTTATTACGATTACACTTGTTAGAAAGAGACCACAATATAAAGCAAATAAATAGAAAAGAATTATTTTTATTAACAAACAAAAATAAATACCAAATATTTAGTTAGTGATGATCCTCTAATAAAGATTAATTTTTATGGTTTTTTGTTATGGTTGTATGTATATATAAATTTATTTAATTTGTTATAGCTTTGTGTATAATTTTGTTTAATGATTCACTGCTTCTTCACAGAATTTTATTTAGAGAATGTCTGTTTAATACAAGTAAGGTTTTAATCACGCACTTTATTGACTTGAAAAACATTTTTTAAGTTTTAATAATTTTTACGTAATTGATTCAATTTTATTAATTTTTATCATTATATTTTTTCACCAACATAATAATAATGCTGTATTTTTTTATTACTCAAACACTAAAACTTGTTTCTTTTTATTTTTTGTTGTATTTTTTGCATTTTGTTTTAGCACTGTATTAAGTCGTTGGTGTTGTATGTAAATTCTTTTAGTTTTCGTTGTTAATTTTTCTTAAATATGCATAAATATCGTTGAATTATTACTATTTATAATCTTTTCAAAATTATTTCGTTAATATTTTTCACACAAATTTATAGAAATATTTGAGTTTTTATATTTTTATTAAAATACTACATTTTTAATAAAACACTAATAACGCGCGCTCTCCTCGTTAACGTCTTTACACGTTCATGTCAACAACTCGTTTGTCGTGTAACGTATTTTTTTCGAGTTTGTTTTGTTAGTTTTTCTTATTTTGCTTACCTGTACTCAGCAGGGATGGAAAATGACTTTATTCCTTTTGTACCAACCATACAAATAAAAGGTACTTTTTCGACCATGAGGGTACCAATTATATTAAATATATATATATTTGTATATATAAACATATTTTTATTGGACATAAATCAAGATTACCAGCACACTTGATTTTTAAATAATTTTGATAATGATTCAGTAGCATTTTTTATTCGTGATTACAGCAATGTACAAATTTTTGCCCGCTCGCTCTTAGCTTACGAGTTATGGGTACTTGAAGTTATAATATAAAAATGAAATTTTCTCCTTCCTCCTATAATGAATATGAACAGTATCATAGGAAAGGTCTTGAAAAGGCCTTTCGATTGATATATAAAATCATTAACCCATGGTGAGACCATATGATATTTTATTACTTTTTATTTTGACTTTTTTTACAAAAGTACCGTTATTTCCAAAATATATCGATATAATGGCACTCTCCTATACATTTCAAGCTTTCATATGATCCCCATGTCACACCCTAGCCCATTAAATAACAAAAATATAGCACTTTAAAAATTAATATTTAGAAAAATTAATCGATTTTTACTGGTAATATATTTGATAATATCATAATTTAAAAATGTATAATAAGTCATATTTCTTTATCATTTTTACAATTTTGTGAAAAATTAAAGAAAAAGGAAAAATTATTTAAAAAGAATACCGGTACTTACAAAAATTTTTTTATTTCCAAAAAAAGATTATTCAGCGAAGCTGGTGTTCGAGATATGTGGAGAAAAACCTTTATTAACATTAAAAATATATATTTTAATTCCAACTGTGCTGGTAACCTTGATTTTTTCCAAACATTTTTTAAAATTGTTTTAATTTTCTTATCTACAATTCAAATAAAAATGTAAATTAAATAAATAATATTTACTAAGTACTTTTTTATTTTTATATTTTTGTTATTTAATGGGCTAGGGGTGTAAAATGGGGATCATATGAAACCTTGAAATATTCTCTAAATGATTTGATGTATAGAAGAGTACCCTTATATCGATATATTTTTGAGATAAAAGTAAATCACGATCTCCTATTTTTCAAATTGGATAAATTGGGATTTTCTCTTGTTTTCTTTAAATGGATTTCTTCATATCTTAAAAATAGATACCAATGTGTATTATTTAGAGATTATACATCGAAAACCATTCCTGTTTTATCCGGTGTACAGCTAGGTAGTCATCTCGGCCCTTTGTTATTCCTAATATTTATAAATGATTTACTAGCTTGTATTAAGAATTCTAGAATATTAATGTATGCTCATGATGTAAAACTGTTCCATAGCTTTAACTCTTCCTATCAATGTTCCTTACTCCAATCAATCTTGATAATTTTTATGATTGGTGCGTGATCAATGTAATGGATTTAAGAAAGTATAAACACCTGATGTTCTATAGACGAAGTCCAGTATATTTTCTATTCCAGTGCAGTATATTCAATTCAATAGTTTTTATCTATATATTGATTTATATAGCTTTAAAAATAATATGTATGCTAGCCTATAAAATAAACAAAAATAAAAACAAGTGTGAAATAGGCAGAATTCCTACAATAATTCTCAAGCTCCTACAATAATTCTCAAGCTTAAGTCCAGTTTTCATCAGCGATACTTTAAATCAGAAATAGTAAATTTTTGAGTCTTTATTCCAATGCATCGTCTGGTATTCTATATTGAATACATATTATTTGAAAACAATTTACGAAAGGACAAGACTTGAATTAGTTTTTCCAAAAGTTATATTTTCGGAAGCAAATTTTTGAAGAAATTAAACATTTTGCTATTAAAGTTTATTTTCGATTTTAAAGTTTTGTACATTTTTTGAAGATTTTTTAAATTCTTGAGAGTACTATTTGCTGAAAAATATACAAAAATCATTGTTTAATATTTCAAAAATAGTTCGTTTATCTTGCTGTTTAAAAAAATAAAAATGAGCATATCTAAAAATGTACCATGCCATTTGCCATCCGTGGTACTCAGAGGTCGTTTCGAAAATTTTCAACGGCGGCGTGAGTTAATATTAAAATTGAAAATATAATTTTTAAAGTTTTAAAATTGAAGAATTTACAAAAGGTTTTACAATGAATTTACTTAAGACGTTACAAGCCAAGTTAAACTTAAAAATGTTCGCCGGCAGTTGCTTTTAAATTTAATCGCCGGTTCGAGATGTCCTTCTGAAAAGCTGTAATTTTCCTTTCGTGTTTTTTGTCACTTTCAGGGTTGCATTACCGGCACACCAGTATCTGGCAACTCAATTATAAAGTAATAATAAAGGAAACACCCTGTTGTTTTGTCGTAAACAAATAGGCAATTCTAAACTACACGTGAATAGAAATGTCAAATTAATATGTTTTTATTTCTCTATATATTTCCAAATTTATGAATTTTTTTAACAATACTTAATTTTTTAAAGAATTTATAATTAAAAATGTCTGTCAAGCTTAAAAAACATAAGAAAATTAAGGGTAATTTTAATAATACCCCAAAAACGTTAGATTCTTCCACAAGTTTTACAGAAACAGCTTTAAGTGATAAAGAGGAAGAAAATGCTGCTGAAAGTAATGATAACTCCAAAGCAGAAGAAATAGATGATGGTACCGGCTTGGCTCATGAAAGTTCTATGGAGAATAATGATGATGAAATGGATTTAAGCAGTTTACGTAAATCTGGTTTAGATAAACCTAAAAAGAAGCGCAAGAAAGGCATTATATATATTTCCAATATACCCAAACACATGAACGTCACCCGCATTAGAGAAATTTTAGGAGAGTATGGTAAAATTGGACGAGTGTATTTGCAGCCAGAAAAGTTGCCGGGAGGTAAGAAAAAAGATAAATTTGTTTAAAAAATATGGAATAAAAGCAAGATTATTATTAGCAAAAATATGATGAGAAATTAAAAAAACAATACAATAATACCAACTCCGTTTGTAACTTTGTTGCTATTTCTGAAATTAGATTTCTTTGAACGTCTCATTAAATATCAAAATTATTTCAATTACTTTTTTTAATTCTATGAATTATTCAAGTGTCCAAATTCAAATTTTCTACACAGAAAAACATATTTTCTAAAAAATTTCAATTAAATTATTAATCATGACTTTAAAATGATTTCAAATATTATTATAATAAAATAAATTACTCAAAATCAAAGTATTCTAAAAAATTAAATTCAAATATTAAATAGAAAAATCTAAAATCCAGTTTCAATTATCAATAATACATATTCAATTATTTTATTGATTGAAATTAAACCTAAAAAATTGTATATTCAATTATTCAAAATATCACTTATTTTTATTTATGTATATTCGATTAATTTATTAATTGATACTACAAGAAAAATAATAGAAAGCCGATAAATTGTTTTATTTTTAGTAAAAGTTATTATAAAATTTGAATTTTTTATCAATTGAATAATTAATACAATTAAAAAGGCCATTTGAATAGTTTTTATCAAATATAAATCGTGTATGTAAATATTATAATACATATGAATCAAATATAAATAAAAAATAAATGTTGATTTGAATTTGTTGATTTGAAATACGAAATACGATTTTAGATTTTTTGTGTAGAATTTGAATTTGTGTAATAAGTATATTACAAAACTTAGTTTTTGAGCAAATTATATAATTACACAGTAATTAAACGCATTTTGAATTCCTACAGAGAAAAAATATGGCCTATTAAACGATTTATTAAATATAAAAACTATTCCAATTACTTTATTGCTTAATCGTATCAATTATTTAATTTATCAATATTAAAATTTTCTGATATTTAATATAATTGAATATACAATTTCTTTCATAGGTTGAATTTAAATTAGTAAAATAATTGAATATGTATTATTCGTAAATAAAATTGGATTTTAGATTTCTATATAAAATTTGAATTTAATTTGTTAGTATACTTTGATTTCGAGTAATTTTTTTAATTATAAAAATATCTGGAATCATTTAGAATTTCTGATTAATAATTTAATTAAAATTAATTTTTTTTATAATTTTTTCTGTGTACGTCAATGCAGTATGCGCCGAAAAGTGAGTGAGCTTCAAAATCTTCTGAATCGTCTTAAATATTAAAAAAAGTACCAATTTTCAAAAACTCTCAGTTTCATTTATACAAAAGTTTACATTTCCAATCAAAAAAAATAATACTAAAATGTACCAATAAAAAAAATATACCAATTTAAAAAGAAAAATGTTCTAATTTTCAAAAATTATGATCTTAAAATAAAAAAAAAACAGATTTTCCAAAATTTCTAATAATATAAAGTTTTAAATTTTCAAAAAGTACTAATTTTCATTAAATATCGATTTAAAAAAAGTACTAAGTACATTTTACGTTAAAAAAGTGTCAATTAAAAAAATCGATTTTCATAATAAAAAAATTATTCAAAATATCACAATAAAAGTTATATAGATTATCAAAAAAGTTACGAAAAGTACGAATTTTAAATAAATGAAATACAAATTTTTGGAAAGTCTGTTAAAAATCTTTTGTCAGTACTTCTGTAAAAAAGATTATATTTTTAATAGAAAAAAATATCACTAATAAAAAATTATTTAATTTTAAACAAAAAAGGTTTACTAACAAGTTCTTTGATTTTTTTAAATAGCATTGATCAAAGACTAATTCCCGATGATGTTTTCTATTTAACGTTGACGTCAATTTAAATTAAACAAATTTAACTTAAAAAGTTTTAAAAATGATTCACTTCAAATGTGCTAAATTATTCGAATGTAACTAAAAGTAATAATATAATTAAATTGCAATGAAATTAATTTTTAGTTAATTATAAATCACAAAATAATACATTTATCAGTATAAAACAAAATTGTTAAACTTTAATTAAGGTATGATAACATTTCATTTAATAATAAACTTAAATTTAAATCCTTTGTAGAATATATACAACAAATTACTTAAATTTTAACAATATATATAGTAGTTCCCCTTTAATAAACATTTCACACCTAATTATCTTACGTTGTTAATAGCAACAATTAAATTTTCAACAATTTGCTTATATTTCTAGGTGATGATAAAAAGAAGAAAAAACGTAAACCCTTTGCCCGCCACTTTACCGAAGGTTGGGTTGAATTCGAATCAAAACGTGTAGCTAAACAAATTGTTCCCCTGCTAAATAATAAACAAATTTCCACACGTAAGAAATCACAATTCTACGACTATATCTGGAGCATGAAATATTTACCACGTTTTAAGTGGTGCCATCTAACCGAACGCATGAACTATGAACAGGCCGTTCACAAACAACGTCTCATGACAGAAGTCTCACAGGCACGCAAAGAAACTACATTCTTCCAAAATAATTTGGATAAGAGTGAATTTATTAAGAAAAAAGAAAAGAATAAGCAAAAAATGGAGGCAAAAAAGTTAAAAAAACAACAGGGAGGAGCGGAATAAATAAGGAAATATAAAAAACAAAACAAATGTAAATGTGAATATTAAATAAGTGAAACAATGCTTTTAAGTAAAAGTATATGTAATTATTTTTAACTGAAATATGCAATAAATTTTTTTACTCAATAAAATTCACACCAATATTAACATTCAAGACAAACAATTTCAAGAACAAGTTGTACTTGAACTGATGTCTGAGTTGAGCTCTATAAAACAAGATTTTTACAAAAGTATTTGTTTTTTAAGCTACGTTTAATTTAATGTAATAGTAAAAACTCAGTTGTTTGTATTTTTGTTTTTTCTATAAAGTCTTTGTAACTTTTTAAATACACTTATTTATTAACTAATACATTGAGATTTATTTTTATCTTTAACAAATAATACTTATTAAACCAGTTTATATTAAAAGAATTAAAAACGACATTTAAATACACTCTACATATAAACAAACTTAAAAAAAAACAAATAATAGAATATAGGTACAATTTTATAAACAATTTGGTAAAATATTAACAATTATATTAAATGTATATACAATTATAGACTTTTAAAACTAAAACTAACATATTTATATTTTGAATTCTTTAACGATTTCATTAATGCTTTCATAGGTACCAGTAATAATTACTAAAACGGCTATAATCAAAATGAATATATTTTTCAAATACACCCAGGTATTTAAACTTTTGGGCCTTTGAGCTCTTAGCGCGAAATCTACAAAAACAGGAAAAATAAAGGCCAAGGCGGTGGAACAGAATGCACCAATAAGCGAAATGAACAAATGTAATTTGGGCACCAACAAAGCAACACCAACTATGGGAGAAATAATTAAAATTAATTTTGATGTAAGGAATGTGTGAAAGTGTTTGTACTTACAGGTTAATAGAACCATGATAAATCTTAATATGACTTGTATGGTAATGGGATATTTTTGGGCATTTGTTGAACTTTGTTTCATAGGAACCCAAATAATTTTAATCATTATATAGAATTGAATGGGATAACCAAAGAAAACACCCAAAGCAGCAGCAATTTTGACAACTTGGGATAAACTGTAAGAAAATCAGATTTTATTAGATCAGATATTAAAAAAAAAATCACTCAGTATTTATTTATCTACAAACTAAATTTCCGATAGGTTTTTAATACACATCTGACAAGATTTCATATTTTTTTAATCAGATATAATATGTGATAGAATCACTCTTGTTCAAATCAGATGAAAACTTAGATAGTTTAAAACTAACTTTAATGACGGTCTTTTTTATTCATACTTACGTATTATTTGGATCTAAATTTAAGGTAATACTACCCTGGACATCTTCGCCCCATCTCAAATAACTGATAAAACCGGTTATAATGAAAATCGTGGTAATGCCCACCATGGTAACATTCAAAACACCAAAACGACTATTGAATTTTTTTGGTTTTTTCATGGCATTTCGTAAGGGTAAAATTAAGGCTATTCCCTCAAAGGAGAACAAAGCGGTACCAAAGAACAAAGCCATTTGGGGACCATTAGTAAATAAATGTCTTTCGGCTGGTGCAGGCATAGGACCATCGGTTAAAGCAATGCTGAGAGTGGCTACCATGCCAAAGATAAGAGCAAAACTTGCCAAAGCAGAAACGGGTGAAATGTATTTAAGATTTGTCAACAAAGAAGGCAGCATAGCTGGTAATAAACATAATAGCATGGTAAGATTGAAACTTATACTATAGCCATATGATTCTAGTATCTAAAGTTAAAAAACAACAAAAGAAATTCAAAATATTATTTTTTAAAATGATATGAATTTATCCACATCTTACCTGATATAAATTCTCTGTTATAAACACAAAGTAAATGGAACAGAAACCAAATTGTGTTACACACAAAAACGTTTCCACCATAACTCTCATTAGTTTACTCAAACGTCTAAACGGTTTGGGACCATATTCGAAACACTTTTCCACTGTATCGGGATAATCATAAAATGTAGCACCTTTGGTGCGTTCGACTGCAAATATGGAGCCAGCAATTAACATTTGTTCACAGTGAACACATATCACAGCTATAATGGGTAATAATATAGTGGCTCCCGCCAAGCCACCATTTTTAAAAGCATCACCCATGGCAAAAAGACCAGCACCTACACTGCCCTTAAATAAATGTATAGCAGTTTCCAATTGGCTAAAAAAAATTAATAATAAATATATTAAAACTGTTTTATTAAAGACTTGAAAAATAAATACCTGGTTCTATGGGTTTTTTTTGTAGAGGCTTCAACATCTTCGCTTTCATTTGCGGCCTCTTGAGCTTTAGTACTTTTTAATTCAAAAGAAATTTGTGTGGCTGGACTTTGTACTTCTTGTGGTAGACCCATTTATTAATGTTTTCTTAGGTACTTTTAAAGGTATCACAGTTATATTTTAAGTTATTATTATATGTAATTATTATTTTATTTTTGTTAAATATTAAAAACAATTGTATTTTATTTAGGTATTAAAATATTATTAAAAATTAGGACCAGCCTTTAAACATTTATGTCGACTAAAATGATATAGAGAAAGAGGAAGAAAATACATTAAATTAATAAGAAAGAATCCAATAGACGACTGATTTAATAACTGTTTACCGTTAACGGTATTTATATTTTTTCTAAATATTTTTGTATGTTTTACAAATTCCAGAGATTTTAAGGAATCTAATCTAATAAATAATTTAATAAAAACTAACATGTATTTACTTCATTAACCTATTGAAAATTTTATCGCTTGTTTTCTAAATGAATTATATCTTAAGTGCTTTTCTAAGCCCTATTTAAGAATTAAATCTTTTAAAGATCATTTGCTTTTACTTTATCTGTCATTTACTTTAACAAATAATTGATAATCATTTAAATGATTAAAACAATTGATAAAGTATGTAATTTGAATTTGATGGTCACAATCTTATCCAAGACGTCAGCACTAAAATCTTCACATGCAGTTGACTATTAATTGTTTCATACAATGCAATCAGTTGCAAAAAATCAGACTTATGGATTGCGTATACTTAGATAAGATAACATCAAGTAAACGAAAAGTTTAATTGAAAATAAAATGTGTGCACCCGTATAAAATAAAATAGGGCTAATATAAATTAATAGGAAAATTGTTTCTTAAATCTTAACTTCTATTTTATTGTTATACCAACTTTTAAATTGTTCAAACAGTGTCTAATTTAGACAAATATTTACTATAACTTGTATAAAGAAGTTGACAGAATTACGAACAACTATTTAGATAAATATTTATGATAACTAGGGCAACCAAAAATATCTAATATATTTTTTGCTGTTTCTTAAATAATCAAAATTGTTAGTAATTTATTATTTTTGGGCAATTTTTAAAATTTCGGTTTTTAAGTTTTTTGGGTTTAAAAGCATTTTTGTGTTATTTTAAATTGAAATTTTTCTTTTTTAAAACATACGAGTATATATTTAAACTTTATATTTTTGCATATTGGTATTTTCTTTTCACTGTGAAAAAAGTTTTTTAATTATTTAAGCAATTGCTATGTAATTTTTAACAATAAATATTTGAGCTCAATTTTAACTTTTTTAAGATCATATTTTTGGTTACCCTGATCATATTTCTAAGTAAAACGTCGGCAGATTTACAGACAATATTTTTTATCAATATCTACTACAGTGGAAAACATAAACCATATATGTACATAAATCTAAACAACAATCAATTTTCCGAGCATGAGACTTAATGTAAAACTACTGATCCGATCTGAACAAATATTGAAAGAATCAAAAATGTTAATTAATTTTTGCTTAAAATTTAAATGCAGTTCAAAGTTGATTACTTTGATTTATTAAAAAGTAAATACAACAGAGCGAAAGAATATTTTTGATTTTATTTCATTTTTATTTTATTATTTTAAATTTAGATAAATTTAGTTTTTTTTTTAAAAAAAAAAAAAAAAAAAAAACATGTTTTAGCTCTTTAAAAACAAAATAAAAATTATGATTTTTCTTTAAAACTTTTACACCGAAAAAAAAAAACAACATGATAAAAAGAGAATTTAAAATTTATATGCATTTTAGTAATATTTTCCTTTTATTGCTATTTTAAACAACTCAATTATATTTAATTTAAAAAACAAACAACACTTTTGATAAAATCTCTTACAGGAAATTAAATGGAATCAAATTTATACAAATTACTTGAGGAAATGTGATTTTGGGCTGATTTTGTAAAATTAAATGAACACAATCGCGATCACTTTTTTAAAGCAATTGTTAACAAATTAGCTTATCATCACAACAAAACTATTTCCACTGTATATTAATTCAATAAAGTAAAATTTATAGTATTTATAATATTTATAATTTATTTATAATGATTTTGTCTGCAACTAATTAAAAACACATCAATTAATATCCAAAAAGGGTCACAAAATTATATTTTTTTAAATAATTAATATTAATTAAAATCTTTACCATAAATTTAAATTAAACTATTTAAAACACAATAATAAAAATATTTTAACTTAAGATGTAAGTTAATTGAAAAGGATTTGAAACTAATTAATCTTGTTTTTTTTTTATTAAAAATGCATCACTTATTTTAATAAACGTTGTGAACACGTCAATGTTTTATTTAACACTAATTATACAAATTAAATTTTTTTCATTAAGTAAATAGTATTAAAGTCAGCGAAAGGCATTTTTTAAATTTTATCTCTTTGTATTGTTATTAGGTCACTTAACTTCGAGTACCTTTCAATATTATAAATATAAGATTATGGTAATTTATGTACCGTACGGAACAACATGGTAATAAGTAGTCGAATTTTGGCGGGATAAGAGAAAATATCTTTGAAAACATATACCATAAAGAGTTGAATTTAATATATTTAATGTGTAAGATTTGAGCTATACTAAGACCCCGGTTTGCGTCGTTAATGGTGAATTGCGATGCAAATTAAAACGAGGCAACTAGAATAACTATTTTCTAGGTGTTTACACTGTTTTCTTAATAATTGGTTCCAGAATAAAAACATTTTATCAGAAATTAAGTTAATTTATAATAAAAAGGAAATATTTTTTGTAAAATAGGTGAAATTAAAATACTTCTATAAATTTAATTTTGATTTTCAAACTTAACAATACATTTACACCTGGCATTAACAATTATGAAACTCCTTATATAACGACGCAAAACGAAATAATGAAACTTCAAACAGCAACTCAAAGCGGAACGACCCAAATCGAGGTCCGAGTGCATTATTAAAATTTTTAAAAGATCGTTGCTTAAAATTATTTATTTCCTACTATTTTTTTTTTTGATTATTGTATTCTAAAAATGTTATATTTTATTATTATACACAAATGTTGATTTAATGTAATTTATAAGAAAATTCACGTCAAATATCCAATAAAATTATTCTCTTCTAGATCTTTTGACATAAATGACTAAAGTACTTATCATTTTAAGAGATTTTCGGCCAGTCACGTACGTATCGGCAATTAGTAAAAACATCAATTACAAATTAAAGTTTTTTCATGATTATAATTGAAACAGAGCAAAGTAAACAGTTTATAATATATAATAAATAATAATACGAGTATATATCGTTCATTCCACGGGCGATTTATAAACGGAGGGTCATCAGTTTTTTTTTTTTTTTTATATTTGACACGCATATAATCCATTTATTCATGTAGTCTTTCTCATTATTATATTTTCCAATTTCAAAAAAATCATGAATTTATTCACAATTTTAATTTTTATAAAGTTATTAAAAAATCCGACTAAGTACGTAACATTAATTTTAATATTTCTTTACGATATGGACTTATTTTAATAATTTAAGGTGCTAATGAAAGCCAACTGAGAACACTTTAAACGATATAATGCAAAGGTAAAAAGTTTATCTAAAAATGCACTCGTAATGCAATTGCAGTTTTAGAATGCATTTTTTTCTACCCCTTTTATTTTAATTTTCTTTTAGTATGTTAAAAAGCAATATCCTTACTACAACATGTAATAATAATTGTTGTGGGACAAGGTGATCTACTATTTTTAATATTTTTTTTTTTTTAGGAAAAAGACCACCAGTTTTTTCATATAAAAATTTTATTGAAGAGGTATAAATTTTTCAAAAATGGTAATATCATTTTTAAATTATTGTATTTAAAGATATTACTGTGTTAACGATTTATTAATATTCTATATGTAACTTAAATTATTAAAATCCGTTTACAGCTTACTTTTCAAAAAAAAAAAAAAAAAATTAAAATCACGAATAAATTTGCGAGTTTTAAAAAATTCAAAGAAATAAAAACTGATATGTTTAAATGTCTGCATAGGGTATGCGCATACCTAATATTAACAAACGGTTTTCAAGATTTGATTAGATTTCTTAAGGACGCTTCTATCAATAAGCGATTAGACAAACGACAAGCGATTGACAAACATAAACATTAAGGTGACGTAGCACATTAACTTGAAACGCCGAAAAAGTCCCAAAAACACAACTGATTAGAAATGAAAATAAATCGTAAACATAAATTTTATAATTTACAATGAAAAATATCTTCAATATTCAGAAGAAGATAAATTAATAAAAAATTTAACAAAAAAATGTCTAGTAGTTAGTTGTTTGTTAAGTTTAATGCGTTTTAGAAACATAAATGCTTATTCGTGACTGGCCGAAAATTTGAAAAATTGCTAGGGATTTTAGTCATTCATATCAAAATATCTAGAAACAGAACTTTTTTTGTACTATTGAATGGTTTTGATATGGATTGATAAATTATACTATGAAGCTGATATCGACCCACAATCTTTATCTAACAATCACAAATGTGGGTTTCTTTCAATAACATTATTAAAATTTTCGTTAAAAGAAAATTAATTTCAAAATATATTAGAAACATGCTAACACTTGGAATCAGCGTTGCCGCAAAGAAAATGTTTTTCCTACCAAAATTTCTATGAAAACTAACAAATCCTACCAAAATGTACCAACGTATTTGGGAATTAACTAAAGGCAATTAACTAAAAGAAATTGTGAAAGTAAAAACTATATTTGAAAATTTTAAATATCTTTAATACTTAAATGCATGACTTTCTTATTTTGAAAAATTTTTAGTTATAAGTAAAGTTTAATGTTCACAATGTCATAAAAAATAACAAAACAATTTTTTAATTCAAAATTGTCCTTTATTTGTAAGGATAGTGGTTTGTTGCAATGCCTCATTTCTCGCATATTGTGCGGCTAAAACCGTGGTTTCCTTGATATTTGCATCGAATTTTCGCCTCCACATGCTCAGTCCTATTTGATCTCTACGAATATCTTGCGGTGGAATATGCTGTGCTGGTCCTTTTTTTTCTTTTTTTTTTTCTACTCGAAAATTCATTTGGTTTAGGATTTCTCAAAACATTTTGTTTTGCTTTGAAGCACTCTTTTGTAAGCCAACCATGCATTGATCATTGTGAGGTCAACCAGGTGGTAAAAAATCCATTTTCTGCTTTTCATTGAAATTTTATATCGTCCCATTAGGCTATCTAGCAGATCAACGCCGCCCATATGATGATTATATTGTTGAATTATGTAATGATATGTAAGGACATTTTACATCTATGGTTTTCTGTTGTTTCCTGTCGTATATTTTTATTAATGTCTCAGGATGAGTTCCAGCGAAGGAAGAGATTAGGGTCACAAATTTATTGTCTTTCCAAACAAGTGAAGTTATGTTAACTCCATCTATTGTTGTCATATATTCGTGACTAGAACCTCGCTCTTCTTTTTTAATTTTAGCTTCTGTGGGCAGTTTACAATTTGGAAGTGGAATGGCGGTATAAAAATTGTCATGGTACAGACGATAGTTTTGTTTCCGAGGTATAATACGGGACAAACGCAAAACTATATTCGATGTTGCGCCGAGATCTGGTTCACCATGTTGTTTTCAGATCCCGTGTAAATTTCGAAGTGGTAGGCAAACCCAGAAACTCCAGCTAAAACAAACAACTTAAACCCCCATTTGTGAGGTTTCATCGGCATGTTTTGTTCCATGTAATGCCTGACTTTTGTTAAGCACATTTGCTCATCAATAAAAAGTTCTTTTTCCAAGGGAATGCTTTTGAATTTTAATAGCAGATGATTTATAACTGGTCTTAACTTGTGTAATCCGTCATATCTACATTGATCTCTTAGCACAAAGGTTGAATTGTCATTAAAGTGCAAGCTTTGTCACAATTTTCCGAACTTGTTGACTGTCATTATGTTTTTGATTTGGGGAAATCCTAGACCATCACTCCAATACGACCTTACATTGGGCGCATGAACAAGTGACATGTAGAGAACAATTGCGATAAATTGTTTTACATTCGAATCACTGTATGTAGTTTGTTTTTACGGATTTTTTGAATAGTGTATAAATTTATTTGCTCGACAATATGTTTCATAAGGTCTTCGGAAAAAAAAATAATTAAAGAATTGATACGGCGTTTCCAAATTTAGTAATTCACCTTCAATTTCCTAATTTCCATGAAAATTTAACTGACCTTCATTTAATTTTAAATTTTTTTCTTCCAAATAATATTTTTTTTTTTTTATTTGACTTGGAGTTTGAAAAACATCAACTTGAGAAGATGTTGGAGGTGAAGACATTAGCACTGGTTCTACTTCACCTTCTTTACCAAAATCCTGCTAAAGGTTTGGTATAAAATCGGGGTCTTCCAAACTGTCATCATGAAAAACATTATCTTCATCTTCGCTTTCTTCACTGCTATATTCCAACAAATATTGCGTCAGCTCTTCCGCTGATTTAAAAGGCGTATTCATCGCGTATAACTTTACTTTCTTGGAAAGATGGAACTAATAAGAAAAAAAAAACCGTTACGAACAATGATACAATTTACTATGTTTAATCGCACAATGTAGCCAATCGACATCAAAGCTTTTCATAGAAATTCCGTATTGCTGAAGGATGAAGGGATGTAGTACCGCCCCCCCCCCCTATATGGCAGCGGGAACCTTTACTATATCATTGATGAAATGAAAATAGAACGGACAAGTCTATACAAAGAAAATACAAATTTTCTCATCTAAAGGACTATTACAGTGAAAGTCTTAAAAAAAAATTAAAAGTGATTTTAATATCAAATTTCGAATAGGCTGAATAGATCTGGGGGTAGTAGTATCACCCATATTTTATAAGTGTAAGACAATATTAAATTAAAAGAGGGTATATAGGAAAATGTATGGACCGATTTGACTGATTTAAAAAACCGAAATTCGAAAAAAAGTATTTGTGATAGAATTATGCACCAATGAGGCCCATAGCTTATATAGGAGCTGCAAAAAATGTTTTGGGCTATAACTCGGTTAATACTGGATCTATTTAGTTCATATTTTCAACAAAAAAATTCTTAAAAGATATCCAATTTTTCTGTGAAAGAACGAAGTCTCTAGCTTACATAGGTGCTTTAAAAAGCTGAAAAAACCAAATATGCCTTAGTTTATTGTTGTTGGTTGTTTTTCAGTACCCCTGAAAAACAACTATAAGGGAAGCTGACACTAAACAAATAAAAAAAAAACAGTTTAGCCAATAACTCGATTGTTTATGAACCGATTTGATTGATTCAAGAAAACGAAATTCAAGAAAAAGATCTATCTATATAAGAAAAAAGTCCGTAGCTTATTTAGGACTTGGATATCGATATCTCTGTAACTAATGGACCGATTGACTTAATTTCTTCACCAGAAAGATTCAAAAAAAATTTCCCTATTCAATCGACGGACGGACGGTCAGAGGAACATTGTCCTATCGACATCATTTCTTATAAGGATCTATATATAAATATAAACTTTTTTGCTGTGCGACGAAAATTGTGGAAATTACAAACGGAATGACAAACTTATATATGTAACCTTTACACCTGTGGAGAAAAGTATAATTGCAGATTGTGGCCAAATAACACCCTGCAAAATATGAGTACGTATTTTTCATAAATTTTAATTTTTCACCTTTTGAAAAAGTATAAATAAATAATTTCTTACAAAAAATGTTGAATTAACATTTTCATCTCTTACAAATTTTTAAAAATTAAATCTGTTTTTTAACAATATAGACCGCTGAACCAATTTTAATGAAACTTTAAAAATATATATGCATATATTAATTTTATGTTGGAAGGAACTATAGGATATAAATTAATTCCGTATTGCTGCAAATGGCGAAAATATCACTTTAAATTTTTCGTATTTTTTTGATAAAATAGGAAGCTTTAACAAAAAAAAAAAAAAAAAAATTCAATGCAAATATCAAGGAAACCACGGTTTTAGCCGCACAATATGCGAGAAATGTGGCATTGCAACAAACCACTATCCTTACAAATAAAGGACAATTTTGAATTAAAAAATTGTTTTGTTATTTTTTATGACATTGTGAACATTAAACTTTACTTATAACTAAAAATTTTTCAAAATAAGAAAGTCATGCATTTAAGTATTAAAGATATTTAAAATTTTCAAATATAGTTTTTACTTTCACAATTTCTTTTAGTTAATTGCCTTTAGTTAATTCCCAAATACGTTGGTACATTTTGGTAGGATTTGTTAGTTTTCATAGAAATTTTGGTAGGAAAAACATTTTCTTTGCGGCAACGCTGATTCCAAGTGTTAGCATGTTTCTAATATATTTTGAAATTAATTTTCTTTTAACGAAAATTTTAATAATGTTATTGAAAGAAACCCACATTTGTGATTGTTAGATAAAGATTGTGGGTCGATATCAGCTTCATAGTATAATTTATCAATCCATATCAAAACCATTCAATAGTACAAAAAAAGTTCTGTTTCTAGATATTTTGATATGAATGACTAAAATCCCTAGCAATTTTTCAAATTTTCGGCCAGTCACGAATAAGCATTTATGTTTCTAAAACGCATTAAACTTAACAAACAACTAACTACTAGACATTTTTTTGTTAAATTTTTTATTAATTTATCTTCTTCTGAATATTGAAGATATTTTTCATTGTAAATTATAAAATTTATGTTTACGATTTATTTTCATTTCTAATCAGTTGTGTTTTTGGGACTTTTTCGGCGTTTCAAGTTAATGTGCTACGTCACCTTAATGTTTATGTTTGTCAATCGCTTGTCGTTTGTCTAATCGCTTATTGATAGAAGTACATATTTGATATTTTTATTAACCTTAGAGATTCTTTTTTTTTTTTTTTTTTTCTTTGCATATTTTTGTTTTATGTATTATTTCTTCTGAGAAAAGTTTGAAGGGATAAAATATTCTACCAAAATATTTTTAATATAAAAATAAAACAAACCAACCAAACTACCAAACCTTCGAAGATTTTGTTCCATTCGAACCAAAGTGGCAACGCTGCTTGGAATATCCATTCAAATAATTGTTATATCTCTTTTTATTCGAGGAATATTACGATTTTATTATCGATTTTTGTCATATTTTCTTTATTTAAATATATCTGTAAGTTTATATATTCTGGACATTTTCAACATATATTGGATTTTAAGGTACCATTGGAAAGATCTATCCTGACTAATACTATTGAAGATGACAAGTAATTAACTTTTTAATAGGAAAAGATCCAATTTTATACATTTGGTTTCAAAAAGGTCAAATCAGCGAATTTTGCAAATAAGTTGTATGGAAGGATTTATTATAATTAAAAATCAATGAATGTAAGAAAAATATAATAAGCTACAGTCTAGCACGGTTATAACGAACACCGCACACTGGTCAAAAATTCATTTTGTTTTTGGCAGAAATTCCAAAATAATAATTTAAGAAATTGTAAAAATTGAATGAATTTTATAAATGATAACAGGCCAAGTACTTAATCAAGAAATTATATTAAAAAATATAATGTGACAACGTTAACAGTTTGACAAAGCATTAATTTTGGTAATTTAATATTATTTTTAATATTTCTATTAAAGTGGAGCTAGAATTACAAAAGCGGTATCGCGGATTAGAAAACTCTTTAACAATGTTGTATAATGTAAAATGCAGCCTAAGAGATTTATTTTAAAAATATTGTTTTCAATTTTATATAAGTCGTGTATTTGTCATTATTTTTGAGTTTTGTGGTCATATATTTATCAAGTTATGATTGGGCATGAATTTGCACGAATATAAAAACGTGAAAGTGTTCGCCAAAGTGACCATTTTATGTAACAAATCAGATAGCGCCAGCATTTTTCGGTAAACTCTTGCAATCATCAATTCTCTTTCAATTAAATTTTGCTAAACTCGAACGGAAATTTCTTGGTTTTCACAAACAAGCACTAATTAATACAAATATAAAACTTACAAAATAATTAAAATAAAACAAACAAGAAAATATCATATTTAAAAATATATCTGCTATAGTAAAATTATGTATTATAGACATTTTTAGGAAAAACACTTAAAATTAGTTTTAATAAATATTATTGTTAATTTTAGATAAAATGACTTTGATACAACCTCAAAAGGACACTAAAAATGCTTTTTGAATTTTAGCTAGAAAAAGTGGATTTTTGACTAGTGTGCATCGGTTATAATGAACTGTGGCTATAGCGAACACTTCTTCGGTCCCAGTGATTTTACCTACATTTTCTATACAAATAAGTACGTTTATAACGAACACGGTTATGGCGAACTTTTTTTTTTAAAACGAACAAATTTTTATGACCCCAAGAAGAATATTTCATACAAAAAACTACGTTTATAACACACAAATACTAATTTTAGATAAATAAAATTGCACATTTCAAAATGTTTCAAAAATATAAAAACTAACAGAAATGTCTTTTATTTATTTTCATTTAAATTACTGGACAAATAGGAATAATTTGTATTAATTTCAATTTAAATTATCCTATTTTTTCTTAAACCTTATTTTATTACAAATAAATTGCATCTTGCTTCGATATTATATTTAAATTTTTATACAATTTAGGAGGAAGCTTTAAACAGAGAATGACTTTGTTAAGCTCCACTCTTCTCTATTAAAAAGTATAATTTAGTAATCAGCTATGAAAGTTATCAACAAAGAGTAATTTAGAATTCAATAATATTAATAGTTCTAGTCATTGTAGCAATTTACCGTTAATGCATTTTATAAAAACGTGGTTATAAACATTTGTTTTGATTGATTTATGCACTTGATAGTAACTTTCAAAAAATAAGCGTATGTTAATTTCTTAAAAAAAAAAACTTTCACATTAAATTATAGAATCATCAGCGATGACAATTTACTCTTCCGGCTCAAGTTTTGTGACTAATCAGAACACTAGTATCATTGGCATGCCAAGTGAATTTAGTGAATTAAATTTGCCAAGTTATCGTGATGTTTTAAAGTAATATTTTTTCTTAAGAGATTGCGAAAAATAAACATCAAAAAAACAACACTCATATGCAAGATTTTCTCCAATAATTGCAAACAAAATAATTAAAATTTGGGAAAAAATTAATATTGCACTAATCAGTTGCAAAAAAAAAAAAAAAAAAAAAAACAATGACATGCTCTCTCAAAGCATTCATTATTGACCAATTCCTACATATATATATATATATATATATATATATATATATATATATATATATATATATATATATATATATGCTAACTAACCCGGCAAACTTTGTTTTGCCATATAACTTATTTCTAGTTAATATTTTGGTTTTTAATTAAAAAATAACGAATATATTGTAAGTGTGTGGAGATAGGTGGGCGTGCTTTTACCCTTTTTGCTTCATTTTACGCCCTAAATGTTAAAATTTATAGCCTTTAGTTCCTTCCAGACTTGAAACTATCATCGGATAATTAATTAAGAAGATATGGTTAGGGGGAGCTTTTACCCGTTTTGCCCTATTTTACGCCTTAAATGTTGAAATTTCCAAAAAAATATCTTTAAGTTCCTTTCACATGTTACAGTGTCTGCATGCCAAAACCGTTTGATTAGTTAAGAAGATATAGGGAGGGAGAACTTTTACCCCTCGTGCAATATTTCCCGTCCTAAATAAACAAAATTATATGCTATAGTTCCTTCCAGATGTTACACTATTTGCCTGTCAAAATTCAATAAAATCGGTTTATTATTTAAGATGATATAGGTATGGGGAGTTTTTACCCCTTGTGGCCTATTTTACGCCCTCTAGCGATATGAAATATACTTTACGATATATTCTAATACTTAACATATACACATAAAAAATTTCATATATATATTCTTTGTGAATAGGCGTATAGCAAAACCGTAATCTACAATAAATTCTAAGAAAACTTGCCTAAGAAACTATGGGTCTAAAAAAAAAATTGAATCTTGGAAATTGGGGAAAATCGTTTAATTTTGTCAACGGTGTTTTGACATAAATGCTGCTATCTGGAGAAATACTCAAGATACAGATCTCAGTTAGGTTTCAAATAATAGCCACCTTCAAAATGACATTCCACATTTTTTTTTTTTTTAAAGAAAGGCCAAACCTTAAGTTTTGGAAAGCTATATCTCAAAAAGTGCTATTTTAGAAATTTTGCAAAAAACGTATGTTAATACAAGTTTCCTCTACTACTTAAGTTTAAATTTTCAGAATAGAGAGTTGATTGAATCCTGATATATTAATGAAAACATAGTGGCAGGTAAAAAAACGGTATATTTTCGCGGTGTTTGGGTTCCACTTTCTAAAGTCACTGCCATAACATCACGATTTTTTGCAATAACTCGTCGTGAGACTCGGTGTTCGCGTGGGATGCTTGCAGTAAATGGAGTTTCAAATAATATTTTGTCATTGTCTAAGTTGACTAAATCCACATAATATGTGCAATTGAGATTAATGGGATGATTTTATAAGACCTGATTTCAGTTAAGTCATACAATTGTTCACGACATTTTAATTAAGTCATACAATTGTTCGAAAATCATCGTTAATAATATATTTTCCGGTTGGGCGAAAAATGTATTTTTTTGTATCGTTTTGTTTACAATTTCTCGAAGCGCACTGCCATGTACTACTGAATTATAAAGTTTTACATTAAAATACATCAGTACATAAACTTTCATAATAAAGTTAGCCAATATTTTTAAATTTGTTGTTGTCTTCTGGACACTAACCTTCCGATACAGCTTTGGCTATTCGAAAGAGATATAGAACGTCAGTAGAAAGATTTTTTTTTCATCTTTAGCGTTCAAAGGTGGAGGCATAATTCCCAATAAAATCGAATCAAAATCGAAATGTTTGTTTTACTTTTAAGGGACTTACGTTAAACGTTAATAAAATTAATGCAAGCTTACCGGACAATGTTTACAGGTCTGAATTAATTTCGTCAAAGCTCCACTAGCAGTACGTGGTCCACTTGTAGTAGATTTTTCTAAAGCATTGAACAAATGGCGAAGCGGGAGTTCGTTAAAAAGCAACAAACAAACAAACCAATGTAATGGTTTATTCAACAAAACTTCAAACTTTCGAAGAATTTAATTTTCAATTCCAGTACTGGAACCAACAAACTCCTATCAAGCTGGTAAGCAATATTTCTTTTTCCTTGAAGAACTCACATAATTGTAGCTGTTTAGTATTGTAATTTTTTTGATCAAAAGTTAATTAATTTTGTGATTTGGTAGAAAACCATATTTTTGAGTTTTTTTTTTTTTAATGGTCTAGTTCACGGAATTGAAATAATAGATCCGAAATATTTAGGGAATTAGTTTATAATATATCAATTTTTAATTTTAGGAGGGTACATTCGCAGCATTTTTTGTATCCATAAAAATCGATGCACTTTAATACATATATGTGTCTATATTGAAGCAAAATCCACATAAATACCAACTGCAAAATTTGTGAAGATTTGTCCATAATAGATAACAATTTCCATATATTGCCTATCTAGAAATCAAATCTGATCTACTGTAAGGAACTCTGTAATGCATATATTATTTTAACAGAAGTCAATCTTATTTTTTTTTTATATATTATAATTGGTCAACCTCTTCAAAAATCAGAAAGTTCAATATTATACTGATAAGATAGTATTACAAAGAGAAAAAAGCACTCTTAAAGTACATCCTCAGTTACTGAATGCAAAAAAAAAAAAAAAAAAAAAAAATTGGTAAATTAAGTGTTTATTGAAAGATTTCAATTGGTCTGGCAAGCAATCGACAGTTTTTACTAACTTTGGAAATTTTCAATAATAAAAGTTATTATTTATATAAAATATAAAGAAAATATTAAAAGTGTTAGATAGACGAGGAGACAAAATATTTGTTTGTAGTCATTATGTGGTGTCTATACTGTATTAATTTTTATCAAGAAGTGAAGTGGTCTAGTAAAAGTAATGAGTGTAAGTTTAACTCAAAATTAATCTTTTTTAAAATAACAATAAAAGAACAAATTAATAATAAAATAAATAAGAAATGAATGAATACAATAAACAAGAATACATGAAATAGCGGTAAACTATGTAAATGACAATTAGTAACATAAGCAACAGTTGTGAAATCTATGCCTATATAAATAATTGATTATTTAGGGATGACAAACGTCATTGTGCGAATCTCTATAAGGTACGAATCTCTACAAGGTAACCTCAGATAAACAGCTAGTTACTATTATTGGTTACGTAGTGTCTATACTAAACAAATTTTTATCAAGACAAAATCATTGCGAATCTATACAAGGTAATCTCAGTTAAATAGCTTATTATTATTTTGATTGTTACAGCTGTCAAACTGCATATTAAAAAAAAAAAAAAAACATTAATGAATTCGTCTTATTATTGTTTATCAGCAACTGTTGCCACCTTCTATAAATTCATATTAATTCTGACGTTTGTCTTGATTAAAAATTTTCTAATATAGACACTATGTTAAAAAAAGTTAAATAAAAAATTGTGCCTACATATTTCCGTAAAAACAAAATATAATATTCAGTTACTAAAAATAATGCAGTTTAGTTTTGTTAAGAATTTGACTTCAAATTGATATGAGTGCGGCAAATTGACACAGACATTCATCTTGACATCTAAATAAAATCAGATAAATCAGTAATTTTTAGAATTTGTTCCTAAATGTTTGAATGATTTGAAAATAGGTACATACTTACAAAACCTTAAAATTTTTAATTTTGTGATTTGTACACAATTTTAAATATTTGTAAAACTCCCTAAAACATGGACAGGATACCATATTTTGTATTTCTTTCATAACGGCATATAATACTCATGAAAATATGTTCCAAAAACTACGTAATACAGTTTCCCGGATTATAAACACAGAAAAAACTGGTAGCAAAAGTGAAAAGTGGATTTTTCCACTGCAGGACTGCAGACAAAATAATACGAATTTTGAGAGAAAATCACTACATCCCTAAAAGAAAAAATGACTGCATTTATTAAACTGCTCTGAATATTTTACCATAAATGTTGGCTTGTAGACCCAGAAAGTACAAAAAGTTCCTGATAGGAATGCTAGAAAAAATGTGGAAGCAATACAGAGAACAGGAATAATTGCAATGAATCTTAATTTAAATTTGTGATAATAAGTGATATCACACAAACTTTATTAATATGTAGAAAAGGAAGCCAATTAACTAAATTGTGCAGAACTCTGTCCATTTTGTTATAAAAAACTAACAGCTTCAGAATGGGGTTGAACCAACAACCATCTGGTTGTTAATCCGGCGCTCTAGCCAACTCATCCACGTGATTGCAGTATTACTGCGCTATTATACTATTGAGTACTTATTAATATAATATAGAGTAGGCAAATAATAATGACGCCTCATTACCAAGAAACTACTTTAATAAGTAGTTGTTATTACCGAAAACCAAAAAGTTTTTGCTGGGCTTTTACTGAAAGTGTTCCAGAAAAGATTAAATTTTGTGCAAAAAAAATAAAAGTAAATGTTTCTTTTAAATTTAAATATTGAAGTTTAAATTTAAAAGAAACATTTACTTCTGTGTCAACAAGGAAAAATATATAACTTGAGATATACATAAAATAGCGTTTTAAAATTTTGAATTGAATTCTTCCACTTCTATGATGTGTTAATTTATTGTAAAATTATTTTAATAGATATTTACATTTAAAATTCAAATTTCCTTTAGTGTTGTATGGAAATTAAAAATTATAAACTGCTCTCCTGAAAAGTTGTTGCCACAGATATCAATCTTCAATAGAAACAAAATCTCAGATAGATTCATACATTGGTTTAATTTTTATAAACAGAATTATATGCGCTAATTTTTTCGTGCTCGAAATTATTTGACGATCAAATCTATTAGGTGCCATTGAGGTGTTGAGGTGTTATACATATTGTCTATACATTATTATCCCCATAATTTGTATTTTGCTGCAGTTAAAACTGCTTAAATTGTATTCTCTTTTTTCAACAATTTGTCACATGTTCATTAGTGACTTATTGAAGTAAAATTATTTATTATTTGTCACGAAATTTGTTTAATATTAAACGTGCCTTTAAACTCATTAAGGCACATTGTTTATTTTTACATTTTTTGAATATTATGAAGTCGAAAAAAATGAAAAAATAACGTAATATAATTTAGATTCACTATATAAAAAAAAAAAAAAATAAATTAAAAATTTTTAGGTAAACTAAAATTATTATGATTCTTTATATTCAGTAATTTGTCACCAAAATTTATTTATTATTTACTTTAATAGTCTGATTATTAACAGTCTGGTTTTTAACAGTGATAAAACAACGTTTTAATTTGTTTTTAGTCAAATAAAATTTTTTGTTTTGGGCAATAACATAATTGTTTACAATTAAAACTTTTCTAGTTGGAAAATAAATATAACATTGAAATTACCCAATAAACCTTAGATCGATATGATAGCGAAAATGACATCATCTTAGGTGCAGAATATAATATCATTCTGTTTCCAATGAAATAAAAAATATAAACATTTGGAAACAACTTTAAAATAAAAATATTAAAATTAAAAAATATTCAACAAACAAGCACAAGCTGAGAAAAAAAAAATATAAATAATTTTTTAAGTAACAGATTTTGAACGGTGCAAACAATCTCTTTAGGTACGTAGTTGCAAAAAATATGTTCTTTAGAAACAACTAACATTTTTTCTTATTTCAGCAGACTATGTTTCTTTCAAAAAATTAATTTTTGCAATATTTTGGTATTGAATAGAATTCAAAACAAAATTTGGTCTTTGACGATTTTACTATCGTTACTTTTGAAAATTGCGATACCAAAAACGATATCATAATTTCATGGAAAAACGATATTATAAGGAAATGTACACTTTAGTCCGTAAAAACTATCGTTTTCGATTCGAAAACGACTACCACTAGTGATAATTTTTATCGCCTATATGATATCGTTTCGATATCGTTATGATATAGTTTGGTTTTTTGGGTTAAGTTAAATTGTTGGCAAATAGTTTAAAACTGTTATGTTTTTTGTTTATAACAAAATATAATAGAAAAAAAAAGTAATAATAATAATAATCTCATACTTAGTTTATACATAGTTCTTATTTATGATTAAAGTTATGTGTAAATAAGAAACTCACTGTTTACACGCAGATAGCAGATTGTAAATAAAAATATTAATCTGCTCTACTATATAACGCTTTTGCAAATAAAAACATAATTTTTTTATTATAATTTATTAACTCATGAAAACAATGTCTGATTAACGAAACTATTTATAAATAAGGTCTAAAATGTTGGAATTTTCTTAATATTATTTTTTTTTTTTCAAAAATGTGACAAATATTGTGGAAAAAAGAAAAATTAAAAAAAGGAAATTATTTATAAAAGAAAAAATCGAGTATGTGATGCAAATCAATTTCGAAAACGAAACGAACTGAAATCGAAAAAATTTATGATGTATTTATTTTTTCGTTTTTTTTTTACTGATGAAAATTACAGCAAACTCATTTTTTATCAGATTTTATTATAAAATTTTAAGTGTTTTTTCTTAAAAACGATCGAAATTCATCACAACTTTTCAAACCGTTTGATTTGAAAACGATCGATTTCCTTCACATACCCGAATAGTTTTCTTATTTACAATATACTGTCTGCGTATAAATTGTAAGTTCAGTATTTACAAATAACTTTATTTGTAAATAAGATGTGTGTCAGAGTTGTAAATGAATTAATTCGCGAGTCATTCATGTACTGAATTAGCAAATTTTGAATTAATTCTTTTCACACCAAAAAATGAATTGAATTAAATTTGAGTCAATTTAAATGAATTTGGTAAAAATGAATTGCAATTCATTTCCAATTCAAATGAATTTGTCAAAGTGAATTCATTTCTTTTTTCTAATTCATTTGAATGAATTCAAAATCAATTAAATTCAAACGAATTGGAAATGAATTGCAATTCATTTTAACAAATTCATTTGAATTGGAAACGAATTGCAATTCATTTTATAGATTCATTTGAATTGAAAACGAATTGCAACTCATTCTACAAATTCATTTGAATTGGAAATGAATTAAAATTCATTTCTGCCGAATTGTTTGAATTGATTCAAATTTCATTCAATTCTTTTTTGTTGTGAAAAGAATTAATTCAATATTTAGCTAATTCGTAACGAATTAAAATCAAACAAGAATGATTTTATTTATTTTTTTTTCATTCTTCTTTTCCACAAAATTGTTCAATATTTCTTAGATTTTGAATCACATTTATATATATATATATATATATATATATATATATATATATATATATACATATATATGAATGAATGAATATATATATATATATATATATATATATATATATATATATATACATATCATTTAATATTGGGGTATTACGCGTTTGTACTGATGTTTGTAACGCATAGAAAAAGTTATCCAACACCCACCTTAAAGTATACCAATCAACTCAGAATCACTTTTTAAATCGATTTAAATATATCTGTCCGTCCGTCTGTCTGGCTGGACGTCTGGCTGTCCATGTAAACCTTGTGCACAAAGTACAGCTCGCAATTTTAAAGATAATTCAATGAAATTTAGCACGTGAGACTTTCATGATACAAGAACGAAACCTATTGAAATTGGTTATGATCGATCCATTATTTCACTTAGAGCCCATCCAATTGTCCTCCCAGAATAGAGTTTAAACACTCGGAAATGCCTCAAAAATAAGAATATTTTAATGAAATTCGGTGCAAGAAGATCTGTACAAGTATCAATCTTTGTACCAAATTTTATTGGTTCACAATTGGTCATAGCTCCCATATAAACCCCTTCTACGAAAATCACTTTAACGTGCATAAATCCCATACGAATGTTAGTATCAAGTTAATATTCAACACAAATAAGTTTTATGTAAGTAGAAACAACACTGCTAAATTTTATGATGGGTTCATAATTTAACATAGTTCCCATATAAACCCACTTCCAGGAATCCCCTAAAGTGCATAAAATCATATGGATATTAGTATTAACGCATTATTCTGTATTTGTATATTTTATTTTACATTTAGTAAAATTGGTCACAGGTGTGATATAATTCCCCTTCCCGAATGATCGTACACATAGTCGGTCCTGACCTACTATAGCTTATATGTTTTATTTTTCACATTTGTACTTTAATACAATAATAATTTAATCGATAATAATTAATTTTCTCATATCACTCTTTTAATCAGTTAATGTTAGGATTATCATTTCTTGTGTCAAATTCTAAATGTCAAAAATGACAAAGAAATGTGCTCTAAAAAAGTGTTCTATACGCAAAAAAAATGCTCCCAAAATCGGAAAATATGCCCTTAAAATTAAAATATTTGTGCTCTTAAAACATTGTTAACTTAAAATAAGTAATAATTTATTTTTGCACTTAAAAACGTTGAAAGCTAATACATTGTTAGGAATAACAAAATTTCTATCAATTAATAAGATGAAAATTATTGGGGAATGGAATTTGAAAAACGTATGTGTGTGACAGTAAAAATAAATTTTCACTAATAGCAAATTATGTAAAAAAATCTATAGGGCGCCCAATATGCAAAATTTTTATCTTAAGTGTAAAATATGTAAATTTATGCTCTTTAGTGTAATATATGCAAAATTTAAATTCCTCTAAATTAGGGGTTTTCTATAAATATATGAAAAATTATACTGTTAAACCCAAAATATGCAAAAATATGCTGTTATGACTAAAATATATAAAAATATGCTATAATAAATCGATGCCAAAATATTTAAAATTGTCTGAAACGGATAAATAACTAACAGTTTGATTTATTTGAAGCCCAAGAAAAAATATGGTTTTGCATATTTTTGGTTGCCCTGGCTATTATTCTCAGTAACTATGTGCTATAGTTTCTTGTAATAGCGTATTTAGTTTTTCTTAAAATTAAAATTTAATAAAATTCGTTCAAACATATAATTCAAATTTATTATCGAAACACATCTCGAACGTATAAAAACAATTGGTAAAAATGTAGGTGAGTCGGAAAATACAGTTTCTTGAGTCATAAAAAATACAAAGAGTTCACGATCACCGAAAAGAATCCTGATAACCAAAAATAAGTTGATTTCTGTAAAAGAAAATCTATACATCTCTGGGTGGAATGTGACTAATTTTTTAAATGTGACCTGAAGACCCACGAAGTAAAAAAAAGTTCTTAATAGGAATAGGGATTGTGCCTTAAGGGTGATAAAAAGTACGTTTACAACATCCTGGTTATCATGAATTCCATATCAAAGATGTAATGGAAAATGTATCAGATATATGTCGTGTAAAGAAGTGGCAAGACATTTGTACATGTGTGGAAAAATGCACTTCATTTAACAAATGACACATTTACGCAAATGAGTGCCGTCATTAATGAATTCATTATTCATTAGAAAACAACGAATTTTTAAATTTCTAGCCTAATCTCTCTTCTCATTATTAACACTAAAAAATAACTGATTGGTATCAAACAAATGGTGCTGCTATGTACCAAAAGAGGCCAATTTCCCAAAAATGTTCAAAATTCTGTCCATTTTAAAAGTATTGGGTAATATTAAAGAAATATTTGAAAATACTTAAAGTTGACTTAAAAATAAAATAGAGTATAAGCAACCGAAACACAATAAAGCTCTGGGGGGAATTCCAGAAAATATTAAATATTAAAAAAAAAAAAACGAATAAAAAAACAATTTTTCTTTTAAATTTTGAAGTTGAATATAACAGTCTTTAACATAGTCAAAATTTTAAAGAGTTTGACTCTTTGATTTCTTTTTTATAAGCTTAATTATATGCACAAAATTTTTCGAGCGCGGTCTTATTAACTAATTCTGATAAAAACATTTAATTTACTTCCCAGCAAAAACTTTTTGATTTTCGGTAATAACAACTACTTATTAAAGTAGTTTCTTGGTAATGAGGCGTCATTATTATTTGCCTACTCTGTATTACATTAATAAGTACTCAATAGTATAATAGCACAGTAATGCTGCAATCACGTGGATGAGTTGGCTAGAGCAGCGGATTAACAACCAGAAGGTTGTTGGTTCAACCCCATTCTGAAGCTTTTAGTTTTTTATAACAAAATGTCTAAAAAGATATTTTAAACTAAATAAAGTTTTTGTCGCTTAGGATGCTATGTGCGAGATGGTGTAATGAGTAAGACGTTAGTCAGTAAAAACGAATGGTTAGTGTGTGTCCAAGTTCGAGTCTCACTGACGGCAAAGTTTTTTTTGTTTTTTTTTTTATTTTTGTTTTCGTTTAGGTAAATATTTTTGAGTACCCCTAGAATCAAAAAATAACTACATGAATTTGTGGACAAGTCGAACAAAAATAACTAGTTACTCAGGCAAAAAATAAGTAGTTTATTTTTGTTTCCAATTATACCTGCTAGCTTACCAGGAAAGCATAGTTTTTGCTGGGTTAGTAAAGGTTTTCAAAGAACTATTTTTGGAAAGCTTCATTCTCAATCGTTTTGAAATCACATATAATAGATCTATTACACTTGCCTTTGTTGGTTGAACTTACTATGGTACAATACAGAATATAAGGTTGAAAATCGTAATATAAATAAATACTTAAACTATACAATGTTTTTTTTTTTATCTAAAATATTTCACGGATTAATCACACACAACATTTCTCGTTTCTTTTTTTAATTGTTTATGGAAAATTAATTTAATTAAATTACATTTACTTGCAATTAGTTCAAGTAATCAAAATTTTTGTTTAGAGTTTTATATAAATTTAAATTATTATTTTTTTTATAATTGCATTTAAATTAAATCAATGCAAATCTAAACACACAAAATGTAAAATGGAAAATTGAGATTATTTTATTATTGTAAATTATTCACTATAATTATACAACAAATTATAATACATTGAATTGAAAAGAAATTATAATATATATATATTTTTAATTTTTTAAGCACCTTTTTATTATTATTATTATTTTTTGTTTGTTTTAATTAAATTTGTTGTTTAAAGTTTGTTTTAATTAAAACTTGTTGTTTTTCCGCTTTTCATGACAACGTACCGATCACTTCGAGAACTAAAGACAGACTCAGAGTTAAGAAAAATGTTGGCTTACAACAATAAGAACAAAACGATACACTAACAAACGGACTACTCTAAACTCATTTCAAATCCAATATTTATATACAAACACACACATACGTGTAATAAAAATACCTTAATAAATTTACACTAAAGGTGGGTTATTAAGAGAAATTTGTAAATAATAAATATGGTTGGACTGAAATAGATCTCTTTATAAATCAATATTTTGGAAAAGAACAAACTGCAAATCACACATAAAAACGCATTTCATTTTAATTTATTTATAGCATAAATTTCCTAAAAAAATTCAAGAAAAAAACAAATCAATTTTGTTTTTAATTATTACTAAATAAAACATTACAAAAGCGGAAATACAATATTAATCGTAAAATATTTGTTCTACCTTCAACTTGATGTATGTATGTATATATGTATGTACGAACTTCTATGTTGACCATATTTAGATCGCAACTTGTTGGACAGCGATTTCAATTCCATGTTCGCGGTCAATTGCCTTTTGCGCAGGCGCTTTAAAGCGAGCACATACAAATTAATTGTAATAACTTAATGTATAATTAATATTTAAACATCGTACATTTTAATATTAGGCGTTATTAAAGTTAAATCTCAAAAAAAAAGCTATGTTAAGCTTTTATAAACTGATCATTTATCATTTGCTTGTGCGTATATTTCATTTAAATAATTTTTAATATTTTCACATTTTTATATTTATTTATTCCATGAAAAAGTGTAATAAAACTTTAGCTATAAGTTCAAGTTAAAATTAATAATATATTTTCAATTTTCATTTGTAAGTACTAAGGAGAATTATATATTTTATTAAAAATTAGCCACAAGGTATGACAGTGAAAATGTACTTTTGAAATGACCTAGTGTACGTTGTAGACCACATTGAGTAGATAATTATGTCATTCTTAAAACTTTCGATGCACTCTCAAAACGATTTTTTATTTAACGGAATAAAAAAAAAATGTTTAAAATTATTTTTTTTTATCAATTTAAACTTTTTTTAACGGTTTTAAATAGAAGCATAAAAAAGAGATACGAGCATAAAAATTCGGGAAGGCGACTTATATTACACCTGTATAATGTGATGTAAAATAAAATATACAATAATTCATTGATACTAACATCTAGATGATTTTATGATTTAATGCGATTCCTGAAAGTGGGCTTATAAGGGAGCTATGGTATATTATGGACCGATTCTCATAAAATTTGGCAATGAATGTTGTTTCTTTCTACTGACATAAAACTTATTTGTGTCGAATATTAACTTGATACTAAAATTCGTATGGGATTTATGCATGTTAAAGTGATTTTCGGAAGAGGGGTTTATATGGGAGCTATGATCAATCATGGACCGATCTTCATAATATTTGGCACAAAGATTGACACTATAAGGCATTTATGATCGTTCCGGGAGTACAATTGTATGGGGGCTAAGTGAAATAATGGAGCAATCGTAATTCAATAGGCTTCGTCCTTGTGTCATGAAAGTCCCACGTGCCAAATTTCATTGAATTATCTTTGATTTCCCAGCAAACAATTTGCTTTCCTGGTAAGCTAGCAGGTATAATTGGAAACAAAAATAAACTACTTATTTTTTGCCTGAATAACTATTATTTTTGTTCGACTTGTCCACAAATTCATGTAGTTATTTTTTGACTATAGGGGTACTCAAAAATATGTTGCTGGGTATTTCAGCAAAAGTTTGTGTAATGTAAGAATAATGCATATATATATATATATATATATATATATATATATATATATATATATATATATATATATATATATATATATATATATATATTTAGAAAGCTTGATTTATCTTCTATTTAAAATTGTAAAAAAAATCAAAATTGGTAATCAAATTAATTTTAAAAAATATTTTATTCCGTCAAGTTGTAAAAAATCGTTTTTTATTATCGATAATTTCAGTTTTTGAAGACAAAATTATCTACTCAACTAGACCTACATCCCACACTAAGCCATTTCAAAAGTATATTCCACACTTTTTCCCTTTCTCATAATCATAAAATTTTTTAAAATTGTTTGCTAATTTTAAATTAAAAAATCGAAACAAACTCGGCTAATATTTTTGATTTTAAAAAAGCTTTTTTATAACAGCCCGTCTAGACGTAACATAATATGTAAGTTTTTGTATCAGAGAGTGTCAAATTCGCTCTCTGAGAGAATTATTTCACGTGTCGATTCAAATATTAGTATTATAAGATGTATTATGAGACTGTTGTGATGAGATTTCTCTACACAACCATCTTATAAGATGAACTGTCAAAAAATACGCATATGCGAAAGTTTGTTTTTGTATGTACATGTGTATTTTGGAAATTACTAAAAAAACAATGTTTTTTGTAAAATTGTTTCTTTTTAGGGTTTGTTTTAGATGTTAAAAAACATTTTTATAAAAATTGTGTTAAAAAAGTGCGAAATGCTTAAATAAAAAGGATATGTTTACTCTGTGACTGATTGAAAATAATGATTTGTTATAGAATTTATTAGAATACGTGTACCCCTTATTTAAGATTTAACATAATATTAACAAAATGATTACTCTCCTCTGCCGACGTTATCTCACATATTATATCACCGTTAATCTCAGTTGTAGACCTGGGGTAAAGCCTTAACAATTATTTTTTAAACAATCGTGGTAGATAACTTTGTCACCCTGTGCTTCACTTTTTATATACGTAATACATATTTAATATAAGTACTTAATTAAGAAGCTTTGACTTTCCTCCTTGCTATTAAGTAATTTATTTTCTGTGCCGCTTGCTGTGCAGAATCGAATTCGTTTTAATGAGCTAAAATTTTTTATAAATAAATAACTGAAACAATTCAATTTATCATTTTTTTACAAAATATTTTCACAGATTTATTACCGACTGCATGCAATTAACAATTACATATTTCAAAGTTTCTATGATGTTACATAATTAGTTTGCAATATATTTTATTTATAGTTGTTTTAATTCTATTAAATTAATCCTAGTAATTATAAAAATCATCATTTCAAATGTAACTCCAACAAAAAAACTATAAAATAAAAGCATTATTTTATTAAATAATATTTTCAATAATATTTTTTTTTTTTTTAAATTTATTACATTGTTTATGCATGTTTAAAAAAATAAATATATTAAATTGTTTTCTACATTTCTTAGTAAAGCCGTATAATATATAAATCCTAATAAGTCATTCACATTTAAAAATTAATTGTGATTATCAAGTAAAAATTATGTTTATTTGCCTAAAAGGTGTTCACAAACTTAACTGATTTTAAAGACATTTTGAATTAAAATTTTAAGAAATATTCATCCAAATCTGGTCTTTTGTTATGGAAAGAGGTATTTATTATTAAAGAAATTAACAGATTTATATAAAAATATAATAAGTAGAATTTTACATTCAAAACTATCGAGAAATATAAATAGATAGAGACGAGACATTTTTAATCTACTTTTTTGTTGCATGATTTATATTTTAGACAACCGGCTAAGAATTTCGACATTTACTTTCGTCTCTGTGTTATCATATTTTATAAAACTATTAAGTTTTATAAAATACTTAGTGACACTTGCTTTGTTTCATTTTCTTTTAAAATTTTCAGCAATTTATATATGTAATAATATTATTTAAGTAAATTTGGAAAATTTATAAGAAATCAAAATACTTAAAATATCGAGTACATTTTGAAAACAATGTGTATGTGAATAGCATAAAATGATAACAATAATAATAATTATAATAATAATAAAGACAGTAAAGTATTTTTTCCCAAGTAAACAAATTTGCATAGAGAAAGACCTCAGCTACAGACTTAAAAAATGAAGGGTCAACAATTTTATTTTATTTTTCTTTTAATTTTACTTTCTATTAAAAAAAATTATATATTTTTAGGAACTTCTGGCGTAAATAAGGACTGCACACGAAAAAATTAGCGTACACATTAAGGCTTGCAACTTTTATTATACGTGAAAAAATGTAGACTGTTAACTTATTTATATTGGATATTATTCTTCATAACTACGCGATTAATTTTGTGGTAATAGCGTAATTAATTTTTCTTAAAATGAAAACTGAACAAAATTCACGCAAAAGCATAATAAAAACTTATAATTAAAACATATGTCGACATATAGAACAATTACTAGGAATGCAAGTGAGTGGTGAAACACAGTTCCTTGAGTCACAAAAAAGAATACAAGAAGTTCACGATTACCTTAAGAAACCCAGATAACTGAAGAAAAAATGGAATGTGACTCATTCATTAAATTGCTCAATATCTTTTATAAGAAGAATAAAAAAAAGTAGCCTGAAGGCCTAAAAAGTAAAAAAGTTCCTAATAAAAAACGCTAGAAAAAATGTGAAGGCCAAGGAGAGGACAAAAATTATTAAGGACGAAAAAACTTTGACTTGTTGTCAAAGTTTTTACAACATCCTGGTTAGGAATTCTATATCATAGATGTTATGGGAAATGTAGAAGATAAATATCATGTTAAAAAAAATCAAAATTGTCGAACAAATTTTTGAACTGACAAGAAAAAAAAGCGCTTTATTCATAACAAATGACATTTTTAACTGAGAAATGTATGCAAATAAGTGTCCTCGGGAAAGATTCCTTTCACAAGGACTTCTAATTTTTCTGGCCCGATTTTCATCTCCTCATTAAAACAAAAAAGTAGCTGCTACGTACCAAGGGAGGCCAATCCATTACAGTCCAAAACTCAGCTCATTTGAAAAGTATTGCGTTATAGTAAAAAAATATTTAAAGAACACTTAGAAAGACGTGGACACGTTGCAACACAAAAGTATCCAAAAACATAAAAAAAACATATGTTCAGGATATTCCAGAAAATATTAAATATTTTATTAAAAACGAATAAAAAAAAATAATTGTTCTTTCGAATTTAAAACTAGAATAGAAAGGTCTTTAAAAAAAAAAAAAAGAAAGATTAACCCATTGGTTTTATTTTGAAAGGCTAAATTGTTTGTACTCATTTTTTCGTGCGCAAACCTTTTGATTTTTGGCACATTAAAATCCATTTGTATAAATATAGTAACTGGAATGCATGTAGAATCAGTTCGCCTTAATCATTTCGTGCAGGGGGCGCGAAAGTTATAGTGATTTTAAGTTGAACATATAAACATTTTTACAAACTAGAAGTTTATGTGTAATTCTGGTAAAAATTAGAAAATTAGAACCTCCTGAGTTATTTAAATAAAATTTGTGATATTTTCAGTGTTTAATGATATTAGTGTGGCATATTTTAGGATTTCCTAGTAAAATTAAAAAAAAATTTCATTATACTAAAATCACGATTTTTAAAAATGCGAATCGAATCTAAGTTATTTCTCCACATTTTATACGAAAATATATTTTATTAGAGTTTATTACAAAATTTATTAATATTGTAATCCTTTTTTAACCCAAGAGAATTTTTTTTTTTTTTTTTTTTTTTTGATCATAAAATTTTTATCTTTCACAATTTTTTGATGCGCTTTCGCATAATTACAAGTTAAATCTTTATGATGAAGAATTTATCCACAAAGTCCGATATAGTTTATATAAGATCATATGAGATCAAAAGTATAAACTCGCGAACAAAAAGTGTAGAAGAATGAGAAAAAGTTAAGTAATTTTTAGCCCTTTTTCTAAGTTTCTAAATTTTGAACAACAATCATGATTATAAAATGAAGCCTAAGGTGCTAAAATTTTGCACTCTATTATTTTCAAGCCTTCTGAGTTTAGATCTGTAACTCGTTTATTTAAAATAGTATTAGCACAAAACTTATTAAAGTCAGTTAAAAAAAATTTGATAATTACCCATATAGATTTTCTCAACTGATAACATCTCTCATGGTAATTTTCAGTTATAATTTTCATCTTATTGTTAATTAAATCGAGTAAGTATTAATGTGAACATTAAAATTTTGTATCATAATAGTCCATGGATTATCATGATAAAATACATAAATAAAATAGAAAAGTTAATACGATTGTACTTTTTTTGATACTACTTAGTATTGAAAAGTACCGCAGTACTCCCGCGAGTAATTTGATACTCTCTACAATTCGATTAAAAAAGATTAAAGGAAAGTTAATTTTCGAATAGAAACCAAAAAAAAAAAAGTTTTTTTTATCTAATTATTTTATAAAGACTAAATGCTTGAGTTCTAGTTCTAGAAATATTACATATACAGTTAAGACAATTCATACAGTTTATGGGACAAATAAAGTAAATTATAAAAACATTTGTCAAATACGTCGATGGTTTAATTTTACTTGGAATCAATCTAAAATAATCACTTCTACAAATTTCAAGTTACTGTGTTCTGAAATCAAAGTTCAGTGAAAATGTTCATAATTGTAAAGAAATTATAAAATATATTATGTTTTAACAAAGTATTCGCTTTAAAGGAATTGATTTTTGAAGATTCTTTCTCTTTAATTTTATTACAAGAAAAGGGCATTTGAATTTTTTTTTTTTTTCATACTAAAATATATTTTCATTTTTCAACCCTGGACATATTAAAACTGCTTACTCAGTATATCTCCATTACGTCAAATTTCATCTCAAATGAACTTCGATAGACAATTAAAAAAATAAAAATAAATTAAAAATATTTACAAAAATTGTAAGAAATTCCTGCAATACTATAAGATTTGTTTATTGATATGATGTACTCGTAGCACAAACAATTAAAGGATGAAAAAAAATTAATAATTTCTATTGCATATTTAATTGTTTTATAAAATTCTTCCGTAACTAACTTAAAAAAATTTTCTGCTTTGAATTTCTAGAATAAAAAAAAATTAATAATTATTTGTTTATAGCTAATAAATAACATAATTCAATTATAGTTCAATAGAATAATGTCTGGACAAAATTTACACAAATTATTTGTCATCGTAGGTCAGTAATATGAAATGAAATCTCTTTTGAAATTATTAAACTCGTACAATTCCTATTCGTTTGTATTTTAGTAAATTAAAGAAAGAAATAATTGATTCATTTTAATTGAAAGTGATGATGCCTCCTAAACAAATTGAATATTAAAAAAAAAAAAAAAAAAAAAATATATTCTTTTGATATTTTATTTTTAATTGAAACTACTTGAAAATATTGTGATGTTTATTGTACTAATAAGTAATTTTAATTGACTTTTTTCGTTTTTTTTTTTCTTAAGTAATTAAATGGTTTTGAACCGTTTAATAAAAAATCAATAATACATAGGTAAAATATGTATTTGATTTAAAGCTATTTACTAAATATTTGAGGTAATTACAATTTACAATTTAAACTTCGTTTAACTTATAAAACTAAACAATAACGATAATTTTTTATTAAAACTACTTAAATTAAATGAAAAAAGAAAACTAAGTAAATCTTATGAATCTAAGTTGAGAACATTTTCTTCTTCACCAAAATGTTTAACAATTTCTGATAAACTTTCATAGGTGCCGGTTGAGAAACCCATTAAAGCTAATATTAAGATAAACACATTCTTAGAGTACATGAAGAGACGTAATGGTCTGCTGACAATATCACGTCTAACAATTATTTCAATAATGGGCGGGAAGACTAAAGCCAAGGCTGTGGAGCATAGTGAACCAATAAGAGAGATGAACAGGCCAAGGGCGGGCACCAATTCAGCAATTCCCACTAAAAAGAAATGACAGATAATTGATTGGTAAACATTATTTTTTAATTTTAAGACATTTTTAAATCACTTACATGTCACCGCCACTAAAACAGTGCGGAATGTTAAATTTCCGGTAAAAGGATGTGTGTAACATTTGAATAATTGTATCACGGAAGGCAACATGATTTGTATGGCAATGTGGAATTGTAAAGGATAACCAAACAACACACCCATGGACACCATAATCTTAACTATTTGTGCGCCACTATCAAGATGATAATAAATAAAAAAAATCAAAATCAGAATTAATATTGCAATAGTTACTAATTTGACGGCTATATAAACTTACATAGTATCACCCAGATTCAAAGTTAAACTACCGGCCACATTTTCGCCCCATTTCATATAGCCCACAAAACCAGCAGCCATAAACATTAAAGTCACCTGTAATTTAAACACACAAATTTATTAAAATTTAATTTAAATAGATATTTTCATTACGACTTACGAAAAACATGCCCACATTTAAAACTCCCAAAGGACGATCGAAATGATTGGGATTTTCCATGGCATTTTTCAAAGGTAACACCAAGGCGATACCTTCAAAAGCAAAAATGGCCGTACCAAAGTATAAAGCCAACTGCATGGGATCGGTGTATAAATTGCGTTGTGCTACATCCGGTAATCCATCTTTCAAGCCATAATACATGGTTATACTTAGACCACATATCATGCATATGTTCGCTATAAATGAGACAGGAGTCAACCATTTTAGATTGGTAATCATGGAACTCAGCCAGATGGGTATAAATGATATCAGCATAACAAAATGTACATCAATGTTAATGTTATAGGCCATTAAAATCTTTAAAATTGTACAAAAAAATATTCTCAATTACATTTGACGATTAGTCCGAGTTGTTCTCTTCTTCAAAACCCACCTGCTTAATATTTGTACTGATGAAAACAAAATAAATACAACAGAAACCCAATTGTGTTACAACTATAAATACATTTACCAATGTCTTCATACCCTTCGACCAACTCTGTATTCTCTCCGGCCCCGTTTCGAAACACTGTTCTACAGTTTCTGCAAAATCCGGATATTTTTCGGTATTTTTAAGATTTTTCATTTTAACCGAACAATTAATCAACATATGCTGACAGTGTATGCTGATCAAGGCAATGACGACCGTCAGTATGGGTGCGACGACGAGACCGCCATGTTTAAAGGCGAAACCCATGGCAAAGAGACCAGGTCCAATGTTGCCCTTAAAGAGATGTATAATAGACTGAAAATAACTGTAGATGATGTGGATGGATATAGATTTATATATATTTTATTTACATGGAGAGTTGTAGAAATAGAACTTTTGCAAATAATTACCTGGTGGGTATTTCCTTTTTGATGTGATCATCAATATTGGGAGTTTCCGTTAAACCAACATCATTGGGTAGGGGTTTCTTTTTCTGAAAATGAAGAAGAGTATCAAATATTAGATAAGAGTTACATTTTATTTGAAATTTAAGTCATATTCCAAAATTTCGTCCTTAACTTTTATTAAAAAGTATTGGGTCATATAAAAAGTATCCGAGATTTTTTGTCACCAGATGTTGTTGATGTCCATATATCGGATAAGACTAATTCGATTGTGTAAAAAAAACATTTGTTTTAGAGGCGACATTTCAGGTTATATTTTTGGTGAAGACTGCTCTTTAATTCTTCGCTCGTGTAAAAAGTTATATTGATTTGAAAATGAGTGAAAAATATGAAAAAATAAATAAATAAAGGTCGCAGGATTTTTTTTCTCGATTCCGTTCAGGAAATTTCAATGTCAAAGATGCACATCGCTCTGGTCGTCCAGTCAGCGAAGCAAGATTGGCACGCAAACTAGCGGGATATAGAGGAGGCACTAAACATCAGCCACATGATAGTTCGGAATCATTTGGAAAAGGCTGGCCACTCAAAGAATCTCGATGTTTGCGTGTCGCATTAATTATCGCAAAGAAATTTGATTTACCGAATTACCATCAGTGAAACGCTGTTGAAACGCAACGAAATCGGACAATTTTTGAAATTAGGTTTCATTATGAGAGTATTAATCGAAAACAAATTATTGTCAGCGGCCGGCGTCCCTCCACAAATGACTTCAAAGGCAAACAAGGTTTGGTGAAATTGGAAGGGAATTATCCATTATGAGCCGCTACAACCTGCCGACAACGATGGAATTATGAAGCTACCCGAAAAATGACTTGATGTCATATGTGGATAACAATTGATTTTTTCAATTCATTTCAAATTTCCTCTACCAATATTTATCTGTATTTCCAACTTCCCGGACTTTTTCTGTTCCCGGGGAAATAAATTATAAATTTCGTGGCTTCCGGGAATTCCCGGGAATTTTCGTAAAAGCTAACCGAGCTAAAACTAAATATTAAATCTTAATACTGCGTTGTGATGAAAAGCAACTTTGGAGAAGTGCTTTAAACAAAATTTCGCTTAAAATATTCTGCATATTTTAGCAACGAATTAAAATCTTATAGTTATTTGAAAAAATATATATTCAAAAGTTTAATATATGTCTGTTAGTGCATAGCTTTTAAGGAATTGATGTTTCAATTTCACTTTAACTTGAATTTAGTTTCCAAAGTAGGGCCGAAAGTATAGAGATTATCGTATTTTAAGTAAATTTTGTAAATTTAAGTAAATTTCGATAAATCTTGAACATAAAGAGAACTTTTAAAGTTTTGCACAAATCTTTTAAATTCGAAATAGTTTTTAAAAATATTCGGGAATTATTTCCCAAATAGGAACCTACTTAGCTCTTTAATACAAATATACAAAAAATTACTTTAAATGTTTTAGAAACTTTCTATATCATATTTTTACTCTTTTCTTCTTTCCTAAACCCACTGTGCTTTAAATTTAAACACTTTTATTAAACAATAAAAGAAATTTTTTTTTAATTACTTTTAATTCATTGACGTTTTCATTTTTCACTAATGAACTTTGTCGTTTTGAAAAGTTGATGCAATTATTGAGAAATGAAAAAATCTTGCCACTTTGCAATTTAAATGAACCACTGTAAATAAAATATGTTTTTTTATTATTTTACAACACGATCACAAATAATAAATCAAATTTATTTATGCATGAAAAAATTAAAGCAAAAAATAAATATATACATATTCTTTCTTTTTTTTTTTTTTTTTTTGTTACAAAATAATAATTTTTTTACATTTTACTGTTTAAATAGAATGTACAAACAAATTAAACACTTGACAAATGGAAAAAAATGTGTCTGAAATTTAATTGGACTGAGCAAATGACACGTTAAACCATAGTAAAATATAGTCACGCGTGTTGAAAAAAAAATAATAAATATTTTGGGACAACAATAACGAGAACAACAAATAAAATAGAAAAATACACATATTTAAATAATTTATTGGACATAAATAGATTTTTAAATAAAATAATAAAATTCTTAAAAATTGCTTTTTAAAAGTTATCTTATCACGTTTTATTTATTAATAAAAATCATAAAAAAAAATCAGTAAAAAAAAGTAACAAGTCGATACTTTGTGATAAAAGAAAAAAATTACGGATTTTTTTTTCCTCATTTATACCCCTGCTTTGTGAGAAATGTCAATGATCTTTAATTGCACTTTTTGATAAAATATTAAAATCTTTTTATATAAATTGATTCACACGCCGACACACTTTATGAATTAAAAGCCAAAAATAAATTTAAAAAATATCGTTAGCATTGTCGTGTAAAAAGAAATCAAGTCCATTTAAGATAAAAAAAAATGCCATTAAAAATAAAGTACATAAAATTTTATTTATTAATACATATTTTGCATTTGCTAAACTTTTCCATTTACTGGAGGGTTTAATAAATCGTTATAATTATAATTTATTGTCATAAGGAAGAATGCAAAATAGAAATTATGAAATGGTATTGAAATCAAATGAAAATGGTACTTTTTGTCTATTAAAAGTACTAAATTGTCTGAATATTGTATAACACATGAACAAAAATTAAATTTTGTTTTGGATTGCAGCTGTGATAAATAAGGACTGCGCATGAAAAAATTAGTGCTCAAAGGCTTGTAACTTTTATTATATGTGAACCAAATTTGTACCGTTAACTTGATTACATTTATTATTATTCTCTGTAACTACTATTTTTCTAAAAAAAATGAAAATTGAACAAAATTAATGCAATTATATTTTTTTTGAGTCACAAAAAAAAAAAACAAGGAGTTCACATCCACCGAAAGAAACTCTGATAACTTAACAAAAAGTTAATTTACAGACTTAAGGAATAAAAATAAAATAATACGTATTTTAAAAGAAAATCTCTACATCTCTGAATGGAAAGCGACTCATTTATTAAATTGCTCACTATCATTTATCAGAAAAGTTTAAAATGGTAGCCTGTAGAGCCACAAAGAAGACCCTAATAGGAACGACAGAAAAAATGTGGAGGCAAATGAGTGGGCGAAAATTATTGAGATTAACTTACTTCAAAAATATTAATGCGTCTAAAGAGCAATACAGAATACATACTGTTGAACTATTTACATCATCTTGGTCAGGAATTGCATGTTACACATATTATGGAAAATGTAGCAGATAATATCGTTAAAAAAATCAAAATTGTGGAACAAATTTTTAGTCTGGCTAGCCATTTGCACGTGCTTGGAAAGAAGAATTTTATTCATAACAAATGGAACTTTTAACAGAGAAATATACGCAAATGAGTGCTCTCGTAAAAGATTCTTTTCTATCACTAGAAAGGACAACGAATTTTAATTTTTCTAGCCTGACTTCGCATCTAAAAAAAGAAACTGAGAGCTATAAAGCAAACGGTTCTACTATGTACCACTAAACTGTCCAAAACTCAATTCATTTGAAATGTATTGGGTTATAGTAAAAAATATTTAAAAAATACTTAAAGATGAGTAAAAAATAAAGTATAGTTTAAAAAGAATGAACCCATTCTAACAAAAAGTAACCGAATACACAATAAAGCGTTTATTCAGGGTATTACAGAAAATATTAAATATTTTATTAAAAACGAATAAAAAATTAATTTTTCTTTTAAATTTAAAACCAAAAAAAAAAAAAAAAGAAAAGATTAACCAATTGGTTTAACTTTCATAAGATGAATTGTATGCACTTTTTCGGGTATAGTCCTTATATGAAAGATAACATACCTTGATACATATATCTAAAATCAAACTTAGAAGAATATTTAAAAAAGTTTATCTTATTTGAATTTCGAAGTCGCGATGGTAGATTATCCAGTAACAGCAAATTTATTAAAAGTTGTTAAAAATTATGAAAAAAGTTTTTTTAATTTGCAAAATATTAAATATGTTGTGGGTGAACTGTCGCATTTTCATGTTCATAGAGTACAGTATAATACAGAATTTTCCATCACTGGTTATAAGTGTTATAGCGATCAACAAAGATTTCTTTGTACAGCTTATAAAGAGAGAAAAAAACATAATACGCACGGTTCACACTATGATTTTTAAGACGTCTTTTTATTTTAATTCTCTTTTGAAGTTGCTTGATTTTTTGATTTTTTGTTTCATGATTTTTTTTTATATTTTCTCTTTTTCCTTACATAGTGTCTACATTAGAGATTTTTTTTATCAAGACAAACGTCAAACTTAACGCGAATTTATGGAAGGTGGCAACAGTTGCACAAAAACAACAATATGGCGTATTTATTATTGTTTTGCCTAATGTCGACACTAGGTTATATTCAGGATTGATTTTTCTTGCTTGTAGCAATACACACGGTTCACACTATGATTTTTAAGACGTCTTTTTGTTTTAATTCTCTTTTGAAGTTGCTTGATTTTTTGTTTCATAATTTTTTTATATTTTCTCTTTTTCCTTATACTCAGGGTTGATTTTTTTTTGCTTGTAGCAGTACACACGGTTCACACTATGATTTTTAAGACGTCTTTTTTATTTTAATTGTTTTTTGAAGTTGCTACCAAAAACCATTTGATTTTTTGTTTCATGATTTTTTTATATTTTCTCTTTTTCTTTATACTCAGGGTTGATTTTTCTTGCTTGTAGCAATACTACCAGTTCAAAATATGAATAAAACATAATGAGAAAAATACAAATGAGTGTGAAGAGAAATAACAAAAAAAAAAAAAATCATAGAAACAGAAAACGGGATTTTTTTTCTCAATCCCTCTTTAAACTCTACCCCGCTCGCTTCAAACCAAAAAAAGCATGATTTAAAATCATGATTTTAAATCATCGTGTGAACATAGTATTACTGTTAATGCACTTTCAAAAACAAATTCTTATAAATGTACACTAATATAATATTTATACAGTGTCAAGCAATTCAACACAAATAAAACAAGTAAGAACTATATAGTCGGCTTAGCCCGACCATGATATCCTACCCTAATTACTGGAAGTGTGCCTTATATGGGAACTAGGGTAAGTTATGGACTGGTTTGGAGCTGTGATTTCTACTTATATAAAATCTCTTTATGTCAAATATTAACTTGATGCTAATATTTCTATGGTGTTTATGTAGCAGCTATGGTTAATTATGAAACCATCTTCATGAAATTTGGCACATAGATTTATAGTGATCATAAAACCCCTATTCCGGGAGAACATTTTTGAATGAGTGCTATGTGAAATATTGCACCGATCATAGCCAATTTCAATAGGCTTCGTCCTTGTATAAAAACAATTATTCGTGTCAACATTCATATCTTTAAAATTGCAACCTGTACTTTGTGCATAAAGTTTGCATAGACATAAAGCTATTCGGACGGACTTGCATCTTTAAATCAACTCAGAAATTAATTCTGAATGCTTTACAAACATCAGCACAAACGCATAATGCCCCAACCACCTATGGTGTAATACAATTTTAATATGTTGTTGGAATATGTTGTTGTTGTTTGTTGTAAACCCAGCAAAATAATCTTAAACCTTACCTTACTACTTCTATGATGAATTCTAGCAAGCTTAAAAGGTTTTTTTCAAGACATACAGATCCCTTACTTTATTTTTAAAATCTCCGAACAATTTACTATCTAAATAAGAATTTTTGATTGCTATACATATCACTCACTGTATATCTGTGTATTTACATATATCATCTCTTTTTTTGTGTTGATAAAGTAATTGAGTCATTTTGAAAAATAGAAAAAATATAACTAATAATTATTTGTTGTTTATGAAATGTATAAACAAATTATTAAAATAATACCAGTTAAATTAATAGAAAATCGTGATATTTTTGTAATTTGTTTAAATAAATTAGCATATTATTAAAATAAAACTAAATCACACTTTTGTAAAAAAAAAAAAAATACAACGGAAAAACCTTTAGGTCAATTCATTTCAATCATTTAAAATTGCGCAGTTTTTTTTAATTTGAAGGAAAACAAAAAATCTTTATTTTTTAATTTTATTGTATTCAAATAGAATGCAATTTTTTAAATCATATCTTTAAATAACATAATTGCTTAAATTGAGTTTTTGTACAATATGAATTTAGGAATTCTGAGAATTAAAAATTTTAATTTTAAGTTATTCTTGTGTACGTAAGTTGATTATGAAATTATGTTTTTATTGTGGGTTTTTTAAAAGCTTTTTAATATTTCCCATTTGCATAAATTCGTGCAGATGTTATGAAATTAATTTAATTGGAAAATTTTTATTATCTGTTAAATACCCTACTAAAAGATTAAAAAATTTGTCTTTTGCTTTGTATTTCTGATATAAAATTTTTTGTTAAAAATGTATTAACTATTGAATTAATGCCAATTGATAGTTTAAGGTTCTTAATGCAACTATAAATTACTCTTGTTTTTAAATTTTTTTTAGTACTTACATGCCTATAGAACATATTTTTTTTTTTTTGAAATCAACTTGTCATTTTAAGTTATAAAAATGTCGTATATTGCTCATAACAAATCTTTTTTAAAGAAATAATTATAAATCCTTGTCTGTTCTATGGAATTTGACATCAAACCTATTAATATATGAAGGGAACATTAAGAGGGGGTTTTCTGATATCAAACGTTTATTTATAAATACTTTTTATACTAAATGGTGATTTGACAGCTGTAATTTATTTATCATTATTTTTTAAACATATACTTATAAATATAAATAAAAAATACTTTTAGATAAAATAAAAAATAAATCTATCCTTAATAAATAATATCTATTAACCCAAAAAAAGAATCATAAATATATTTTTTTCTTTTTTAATTTGAAACATGTTATATATTAAAAAAAAAAATCTGGCAACAGGAAAATATCTGGCCAAGGTTAAAAAAATATACTTTATTTTAAACGTAGATAGACATATATATGTGTGTGTAGATACTTTTTGTACATATTAATGATGTCCAACTGAAATACGCATTTTCCCCATGACGCTCTAATAATGACTGACCTCCGCCGCCAGAGATAGGATATATTTATTTTGTTATAAGATATATTTAAAAAAGTAATAATACAATGACAAAGAAAAAAAATAATAAAATGCTTTACTTCCGTTGCAAATACTTTCTAATAATATTTGATTTAGTGACCTTAAGAAAATACCATTCCCTTAATGCACATATATTGATTAATACATACGAGTACATATAATTTTTAAACAATTCAATAAAGTTTAAATATTGTTTTTAAAAACAATATAATATGCTTTAGTAGTCAAATAACTTGATTATAAACCAGTTAAGTCCATGGAATTTTTTTTTTTTTTTTTATAATCAGCTGACATGTAAATATCGTATCTGCAATACTTGCTAATAGGCCTTTGGCGGAAGGTGTCCATTGATTTGGAATATTGTTTTAAGGTATCTGTTTAAGTAGATTTTTAGAGCATATTTAACACTTTTAGAGCATATTTTGACATTTTGAGGATAATTTTTTTCAAATTTGATTTTATAAAAAAATAAGAAATTCAAAAATATTTTGTTTTTAAATTTAACTTTAATGGATATCATCTAAATTCATTTAATATCGCTGAGTAGTTTGACTTGTATCAACAAGTCCTAAAGATTTGAAAGTGGATTAGTTGATCTTATTAAGCCATTTTTAATTGATTTTTATTAATTCTATTTTTGAAATGTAATATATAAAGAAAGTATTAGGCTTTAAGCTTGTCCGAATAGCGTCAGTTAATGTTGTAAAAAAAATTAATTTTATTTTCTTTTTTAATGAAAAGTATATACAAATGTAAATTTAATTTAGAAGATCAATAACGTTTTTTTGTAATATAACAAAAAAAGGGAATAAAATTACGACATAGTTGATAAATTTTAGTTTTGCCTTATTTTATAACATTAAAATATTAATGAAACACTTTGTTTTGCAAAAACAAAACATAATTTTTGTTAAAAAATTACATTTTTTTGTTGTTTTTTAAGTGCATATTTTAGCGGTTTTAGAGCATATTTTTCATCTCTTAATGCATATTTAATGACCACTTTTTTTAGAGAATATTTGTGGTTTCCTAGCTTATCAGCTACATCATCTTGTTCACCACAGGTATAAAGGGTATATATAAGTTTGGCATTACGTTTGTAATTTCTACAATATTTATCTAATACCACAAAAAGTATATACTTTTTGGATCCTTATTGATAGGGAAGTTGATATAACGATGTCCGTCTGTTTGTTGAAATCAACTTTCAGAAAACCCCTGTTATCGGATATGTTTTATACATCAAAATATAGCTCCATTAATGTTCTCGACTTTTCTAAACTCTTATATAAAATAGCCACTTTGTTTTTGCACAGAAAATTCGGAATTTTTTTTTTAATATTTTTGCGGAGAAATGAACAAAATTGGTTCCTTAGTAACTCATATATCGGTCAAAACGCATTCTATGACTTTGTGAAGCTTCTATATATGCTTAAAAATTCGTTTTTGTACAAATCTGTTGTAAATATTTTTCCAATTAACCATATCGGTCTATAAACAACCGAGTTATAGGCAAAATTTTTTGTACAAGCAAGCAGTTCCAGCAGGTAATTATTTTAGTGCTTCATCTCAGCAGGAATTTGTGAATGACTCTACACCTCTTCGAAAAATATTGAAACGCATTCCATTTTGAGTTCTATGAAAATTCCTGAAAGAAAGCCATGGGTTCCTTTAAAAAAAAATTCGGTACTAATTCTTGTTTCCCTTTCATTTGATGCGATGTAGAAAGTGTATCTCTCGCTTACTATTTTTCTCATTGCAAACTGGAATATTTTTAATTGCAAGACTTGCAAAGCTCAAAATAATTTAGTTTTATTTTAAGTGTCGTTAATGTAGGTAGTCCGCGTGTATTTTTTTAATTACTTTCAGGCTCTTTTGTAATAGCATTGCACATAAGAGAGCATTTATGTAAGAGTCCTTGCTTTTCGTTTCTTTTTTAAGGGAGAAGCCGAGGTCTTGCCTCCAATTACACGCCATGTAAAAAAGTGGAATGTGAGTGACGTGCCTTGTGGATCCTAAATAAAGCATTTTAGAATGTCACTTAAGCCCATCTTTTTCCGGCTGGAGTAGTTGCTGATTGTAAATACATACCTACAATCATTATTTTATGTATGTTTGGACGCTTTTAGTTAGAAATAGAAAGCATTGCAATGACTCGGTGTTGTTGTTTTTTGTATAAGCATGTATCTACATACAAACATATGTGTATAAATTTAGTTGTCATTAGAAACTATCAGTATTGTTGTTTTTTTAAGGAAGCAATGCTTGCTATGTAAGATAGTTTAATTTTGTGTTTACATTTTGTAGTTTGGAAAAAAATGTGGATTATTTTTGTAAGTATAAATGTGAAAATATGAAAGCACACTTTAAGGCGTAGATTTTATTATTTGTCGTTAAGGTGGTGAAGGGTATAAAAGATTCGACACAGCCGAAGACATCACTCTAATTTGTTTTTAATAGATACTGGTATTTATCGTTTTTAATAATTGGTATCTTTTTGGCGCCATACTGAACTAAATTTCTTAGTTAATTTAAATACACCTGATGGTGAAGTTCTAAGCCTATAAATCACTTTTTAGACTCTATACCAGCATAGGTGAGAATGGTATTAAGCGTTTGTGCTGGTGTTTGCAACACCCAAAAATATTGATCAAAGACTCACATTAATGTAAACTAATCGGTTTAGAATCACTTTATGAGTCGATTTAACGATGACCGACCGTCCGTCTGTCCGTCCGTCCATGTGAAATTAAAAAATTTTTGTTTTCCAAAAAGTCGTAAAAATATAAAACGAAAAAATAAAATAATTGTTCCCTTTTTATCGTAAAGCTGCTTATGTTATAAATAAAATTACCCATATTTAAAAATCGACTTTATTAAACTTTTTGTTGTGAATTATTTAAATTGAGATACCTTTGCTTAATTAACTTTTACTTAATTTACTTAATTTAGAACAAAGTTCGATATTTATGTATTGATTTTAATGAAATATAGCAATTTTTAATGGTTTTCAATTTTTTATGATTTTTTTTTAATATTTAAATTTTGTTTAAAAAAGAATTTGATATTTTATTTCCTTCGACATAATTTTTTTAATTTAAGATTAAAAAATGATAAAGGTATGACTTGGAGATAATTTAAATTGAAATTTTTCGGTGTTTTATCAAATCAAATCAGACAATTCATTGTCGAGATAAGTTGCAATACCACCTCAATAATTATCTACATAACGGTTTGTATCCAGAAGCAGAGTCTATTAAAAAGTGATTTATAGACTTAGAACTTTGTAATCACATGTATCGAAACTGACCGAGAAATCCGGTACCGCAGAATCAGTGTTGCTCTGTGTTATTTATCGATAAAGAATGGCGCCAACATTTTAATTTCCTACCTTTATTTCGTTCTCTATTAGCAAAGTCTACGTAGAAATGATGACGTTTTAGTTTTTATACAAAAATTTTTAAATATGTATGCAAAATTTTAAACAATAAATACATTTTATAATTTATAATCGCTAAAATATAAAATTCAAAAATATCGGAAAAAAAAAATTGAAAATAAATTCCTCTACGTTAACAAAAGTATAAGGAAATTTTAATGTTATTTATCCGCACCGGAAGTTTTAATATAAAAGTAAACAAGTTTCTTGGAATTAATCAATTATATTTTATTATTCATAATTTTATTTAGCAAAAAACAAACCTAATATTTAAAAATTAAAATTATAACAATGAAATTTGCTTTTTAAATTTAATTTAAATGTAATGTATAAATTTAAATTACAAATTGTTTTATATTTAAAATTTAATTGTAATAAACATTCAAGTGAAAGAATATTTTTATATAAAAAATTTAAAGATTTTGAAATTGTTTAAAACTTTAATTGTTATTGACTGCTCGATTTTAAGCACAAATAATAGGAAACTTATTTTTACTATTTTTTAAATAAATCAAGAACATTTATATTCAAATACTTTTGAATGAAATTCCTAAAAGCAAAAAAAAAAAAATAAATAAAAAAATAACCACTAACAAATGAAATGAAAGAAATAAGTAAAATAACAAAATTTTAGCATTGACAATGAAAATAAAAACAAACAAAAAATAAATAAACAAAAATATTCATCCACAAAATAAAATCGTAAAAAAAAACAAATAAAACTTATATAAAAACATTTAATAAAACTAATGCAAAAACCTATAAATAAATCACAAACTACTAGGTCATTAAATAATACATACTTTTAAAATTAAATAAAATAATTTTAATTTTAATAAATTTGTTTAATTTTGAATTTTCACAAAATACAAAAAAATAATTGTTATTGAAACAAAACAAAGTGTTAATAAATTAAAATTTTTAAAATCATTCAAGCTTAAATGATATCTAATTATGTATAATTGCAAGAATTTTATTATTTTGGCTTAAACAATACAAAAAGGCCAATTACCTTTAAATTAGCTGAGAATAAAAGTAAATAAATATATATTTTTGTTTATATTTATAAACAGTATAACAATTAAAAATTTTTTGTTATACATAAGCGGTTGAAACGATTTTTATACCCTCTAAACATGACAATTTAATACAGCTGCCAAATTAATTTTCACTATGATGACGCCAACGGGAATGGAAAATTTTATGAAAAAAAAAAATAAAAAATAAAAAAAAAAAGTTATGAAAAAGAAAAAACAACAAAAACCTCTTCTTTTGCTTGTTGAAAAACAATAAATTTTTATGGAAGATTTTTTTGTTTTTGCCAATTCTGTTAATTTAAATTTGTCACGACCACTATTTAAATGCCAAGTGTTTCTTTAAAATCGAATTTTGAATGGTTAATCAAAGATTCAGTTAATATTGGTAAAAAAAAAACTAAAAGACTACGTCTAGAAGCTGTAAGTAAATCAACCTACGTTAACTTATTTAGTGTATAGTAAATATAAGAAATAAAAGTTATATAAGAAAATTCGCAATCTATACTAAGGAAAACCTCAAGAGAAAAAAGTTTTTATATAAATCTCACTTACTCCATATAGAACGTTTATACATACGCAGCTCTTACTCGCAATTAAAAATATTGCGATATGAAAATTTTGCCGTATAAATTAATTATTTTATTAATATTTTATTTGCAAGTTAGTAACTCACAAAAACTAATCTTGATTAATGAGACCATGGTACAATAATTTATAAATTATTATGCATTGCCACTTTCTTTTACGTTCATAGACTTTTCGATAATAATAGTTGTACTTTTCCCATCCGACATGACAAATAAGGAAATATATTTATTTATGAAATTTGCGTATAAACAGTGAGTTATTTATTTGCAAGGTATTTTTATTTGCAATAATCGTGCGTATAAACGTAATAATAATAGTTGCAATATTATTAAATACGTGTTCATAAACAGTATTTTTATCAGTTTGAGTCTATTGAAATAAAATTTTTGTAGCTGAATTAAAGTGTCATAGCGTTATAGGCCTTCTTGCGTACATCATAAATCAATTCTAAAAATTTCCAATACACCCTCAAATTTTGTTGTTTTTTTTTTTTTTTTTTTTTTTTTGGTAGATTGCCGTATAAATAAATCCCTAATTCTGTTATTGTTTTGTTTATTTTTTCTTTTAAAACTTTTTTGGTAAGTAGACGAATTATGATCTTCAATCGTCTACATTTTAATGTTTTGGTCAATTTTTTAATCAATATTAAAATAAAATTGTTTTATTTGGAATAACTTACACAAAGTCGTTTGTGGATGGTCGACGGTCCTTGATCATGATTTTTTTTTTTGCTTAATATTCTCATAATGAACTCATTATTCATTGCAAGTAATGATCCGCTTAAAAAATAGTTCGATTTCATTGCAATTTAGCAACGTTTCTTTCACTGATGGTAAATCGGTTAATCAAATTTCTTTGCGATAATTCATGTGGCACCCAAACACCGGGCTTCTTTTAGTGGCCAGCCTTTTTCAAATGATTTCAAACTGTCATGTGGTTGATGTTTAGTGCCTCCGCACTGACAGCTTGTGTGCTGATCTTGCTCTATCAGTTGCAAAATTTCAAACACTAATCCAGTGACTGACCGACCAGGGGCGCATCCTTGGCATCGAAATTTCGTTTTTATTTTTTTATTTTTTGTAGTGAAAAGCATCGCATAACTTGGGTTATTTTTTTCAGATATATCACTCATTTTCAAATCAATATAATTTTTTTACACGAGCAACGAATTAAAGAACTATCTTTACCAAAAACGCAGGAGGCAGGGCTGTCAGATGTGGTGCTTTTTCTACAAAGGTGGCGCTTTTTAATTGCTTTTGGCGACTAAATTTTATAAAATAGATATTTGTGGAGAAATATGATTACGTATTCTTACTAGCAATCGACTATTTTCAGTATTTACTCATCTAATTTATAAATTCAACTTCACCTTAGATTGAGAAATGTCAGCATCTCGGTCGAAAAATCAACAATGCAAAAAGAAGTCAAGACAGTGGAAACGCTTTCAGGTAAACTGATATACATATATATATATATATATATATATATATATATATATATATATATATATATATATATATATATATATATATATATTTATATTTATATTTATATTTATATTTATATAAATATATATATTATAATGTCAGCATCTCGGTCGAAAAATCAACAATGCAAAAAGAAGTCAAGACAGTGGAAACGCTTTCAGGTAAACTGATATACATATATATATATATATATATATATATATATATATAGATATATATATATTTATATATATATTTGTATGAAGGAATATTCTTATTTTTTTTTTAATTTTAATTTTTAGTAAAAGTTAAAATTTTTATAATATCAGAGGTAGACAAAAATTGAAAGCGTAGCTATTTTTCAAAAATGAATTTCAAAATTGCATTCGCATTATGAATGCATTTTTAAGAGATAATAGTATTTTTAAATAACTGCGTTTAGAGAGGACATATTCATCTTCTATATGTAATTTAAATCATTAAAATACGTTTACATCTTATAGAAATATTGGTGTTTAAAGCTACATACTTTTTCGATTTTTTTACTTTTCAAAAATTAAAATCGTGAATAAATTCGCGAATTTTACAAAATTCAAATAAAAATGAAGATATTAAAATCACTCCATAGGGTATGCATATGCCGAATATTAACAAAATCCGAAAACCTAAGCGATATTTTTGAGCGTTCTTTCATGGAATGAACGATATTTTAATAATAACTGTTATAAAAAAACGTTATAAAAGATTTTAAAATAGTTCAAAAGCTATGTCCTTCTGTCTTCTAAATAAATTTGAAAATGAAAAATTGACTTAAAATTTAGGGAGCTACTAAATCTTTAGTGCAGCGAATCATCACTAATGCATAGTAAATAATGTGTTTTATTAACTGACAAAATCTTGTGTTCAAGTTTTTTTATATTTCGCACAGCATCGCGATAAAAGCATTTTGTCCAAATTACATAATCCATTGTGGATTCCTTGCAACAAATGTATTATTTTATTTGTGTGTCGGCTATCGTGTAGTTAACATCGTAAAGTTATCTAGAAAAGTGATTAAATATGACTATAACATTATTTTCATTCAAAATTTGTAAAAAATAGATTTTTTGAGTTATTACGTTGTTGCAGCAAATGAGCTATATATACTTATAAAAATGTTTCTTTTTTTACCTGATTCATGTATCTACAAAGTAAATGATGAATAAGAAAGTCAGTTAAAGAATTACACAGCCTGAGTTTTTATCTTTTGGTTGTAGATTGTCAGTGTACATTACAGACAAATTTATTAAATTAGAAGTTCTTTTTTTTTGTGTGTGTAATTAAAGGAAGTTTAACTAGGATAAAAATTGTCTGATAAATCGACCTAACAAGATTTAAAAATTTATTTTAATAATATTGTTAATTTTGAAAGCTAAATAGTTCTTTTTGTTTTAATACATATACATTATCTTTATTTTTAATAAATTAAATTGCCAACTGTAATTAATTGATCTATATTTTTCAACGTCTGACTAATAAGTTTGCGTTTTATAAAAATTATTCTTTTATTATAGGGTATTTATTTATCTAAAGAAAGCCATATGAAAGAAATGAAATAATAATTGACAAATTTATAACAAACTATGTACAAAAAAGAATCAATAGAAAAGAATAATAATAATAATAATAATAATAATAATGAACTTGAAAAATTATAATATCTTAAGATATAAAATCAATATCTATGTAGATTTTATATAGTCTTTCTACCAAAGTAGAAAAAATAATAAAACACAACAAAAGATAAAGTTCAAACGCAAAAGCACGACTAAATAATTTAAATCACTTGTACTAAGCGCTTAAAATAATTAACATTTGGTATAGCGTTTTCTCGACTGTTGATCATAATAATATCATAATTGGACGAGCCAAGAAAGAGTTTTAATTAGAATTGTCGAAATATTCCATTCTGACGCCAGTATATGTATTCACATGATTTAAACGTAAATAAGATTTGAACTTTATCTAAGTATTTGACACTTTGTTTGACAGCTGCTTGATATCAAAAATAAACAAAAGTTTCAAAAACAAAAGTGTAAATATATAATAAAAAAAATTGGTTTGCTTTTTTATCAGTTTAAAGCATTTTATAAAAATAACAAGGTAGCGCCACTCTGTCTGTCATTTTGTCGAAATGATATACTTCTGACGTTTAATCTCAAATCAGACTACCGCGCAAATTGAAAATATCCGAGTTTTTGTTTACTTTTTTATGTTCATGTACATTGAGAAAATTATTAAAAATTATCAAAATTATATATACGATCTTGATAAATTTTCTTACTTTTAGTAGAGCTTTTTGTTAAGCAACTTTTAATTTATGAGATATAAATATTCAAAGTTTCGTCATATAAGCAATTATATATCTCCTATTTGTAAACCGATCGGAATAAGATGTATATCATTTGAGAGTGCTTTCAAATATCTATTAAATTATATTCGAAACAAACCAATTTATTGATACGTTAAATTCGCAATATCTAATACTTAGTTATTATTATTTTTTTTAGTTTGTTCATAAGAGTACTATTTTCCCGGAAATATAACGATATAAAGATAATGTTAAAGTTATCATATTTTATAGAGAAAGTTTCATGCAATCATTTAATGCAAATAGTATATTTTTAAACTATTGAATAAAAAAGATATTTTTAGTTGTAAATTGTTTATTAAATGGATATTTTTAAATATTCAACAATTGCTGTAACACTAGGTACTTCAGCAAAAACGCAGATGTGCGTTTTTTCAACTCCAAACATAATAAAAAATATTCCTAAAATAGTTTTCCCTTTTTGTGGCAAAGTTTTTTTCATATATCTATGTAATCAAGAGGCTTCACAAATGCCATTTAAACCATTAAAAAAAGTCGGATTTCCGCCATTTATGAACCGATCTTGCTAAATTTTAATAGCAAAATTCTCGAAAGTATTTCCGATCGTTTGATATATTACATATGACAGTTATCGGTGGGCTTCATAAACGCGATTTCAACCGAAAGACGGACGGATGGACGGACATCGTTCTATCGACATCATTTCTTATAAGGATCCAAAAAATATAAAATTTTTTGCTCTCCGACGAAAATTGTGGAAGTTACAAATGGAATGATATACTTATATATACCCTTTACAACTGTGGTGAAGGGTATAACAAATTTGATAACTTTAAAATGTTCTTGTTTTTTGTTTAAACCATGATATAAATATAAGGATATAGTTTCACTTCGCTTTTTTTACTTTTAAGGCAATTATTTGATATTTATTCTTTTATAAATAAAAAAGCTTTGCCACAAAAATGGACTATTATAGTGAAAGTCTTAAAAAAATTAAAATTTTTTAAGACTTTCACATTAATAGTCATTTAGATAAGAAAAATTATATATTCTTTGTACGGGGGCTACCTCTGCCCCGGACCTATCCGTCCTATTTTAATAGGATAGTATAAAGGTTCTCACGAAATTTGAGAACACTGTAATAGTTCCTTAGATATGCCATAATGAATATTTGCTTTATATGGGGAGTACTATACCCCCTGTAATCGACCTATTTTAAACTAAACGGTTCATCCTTTTGAGAGTTTTAAAAAAGTGGGCGTAAATATGAGCGAGGAATCCAAGCAATACCGAACATATCCTATGACATTCTACAGTGTAAACACTTTCTGTGCGTCACATTTCATATAAATAGCTTTATTAAAAACGTGTAAAATTGAAATAATAATAATAAGGATATATATAAGGATTTATAAAATCAAATTATTTAAAGTTTTTCGTGTTTACATAGACATGGTATAGGAAAATATACTCGTATTTATAATTACATTCAATACAGTGTATTTCATTTTCATATAACACATTTCAACACAGGTGAAGGGTATATAAGATTCGGCACAGACGAATATAGCACCCTAACTTGTTTTTTTATTACATTTTTTCTTTATTTCTCGTAGATTCATTTTAAGTTTCTATCGAAAACAAACAACAAACAACAGTACAATTTATACTCTACGAGAACTGTTTGGATATTTACACCGTTAAATATTGTAAATTGTAGAATTTTAAAGTTAATAAGATATTATTAATTAAGTTGAAATATTACAAGGCTAACGGGTTGTTAAGTTTGGAATAGAAATGATCAATTGCAAAAATTTAAAATACAATTTTATTCATTAATAAATTATATAATCATTTACTTTAATTAAAATCCTATTTAAAGAATAATAAACTTAATTTTTAGTTTTCTAAATATGTTGTACCAAAATTAATTTAATAAAATATAGTTGTATCTTGATCTTTGCTGAAATAAAATTTATATACAAGAGCAATGCTTTTTTTATTTTGTTCTCATTATTTATTTTCTTTTAAACATTTAAACAAACCAGTAAAACCCGTAATAAAAATATGTATGTACATATATACAAATATATATATTTAATTTTACGTACATTTTAGATAAGAAAAAATTATTTTTTTTTTTTTTTTTACAAGTGCTAAAAATCGAGTCATTTTATAAACAAATACTATAAAGACCCGTCATAAAATTGGTAATAATTTTTTAAGAGAAGATTAAATGAAACAAACAGTAGTAAATGCAAAAATACATGGCTAATAATTTTTTTAAGAGAAGATTAACTTAAATAACTATTTAAATAAAGCGGCAAAAATTGCAAATAACTTTTTTAAGAGAAGATTAACATAATAATTAACTTTTATAAAGCGTTGCAAATAAATTCACAATAAATTAGAAATGAAATAAATGGAATGCAAAAAACAAAACCTTTAAACTAAATAGGAAGTGATAGCAGATCATGAAAGCTTTTAGCTAAGAAATAATTAGAGTTATTATTTTTTTTTTTTTTTTAATTTAGTGCTAGGAAGATTGGATAGACAAAGGTTTTCAAATTAAAAAAAAAAAAAAATTAATAATAATAATAAAAACAGCTAAGTCTTTATAACAGTTATATTAATGTACTGGCATGAAAAACAATGCTAATCAGTAAGACTACAGGCTTTGCTAAAATGCTTTACGGAATGATAAAACTTTTATAGAACCTCATCATGATCACTTGTGGTGGTGAATAAAAAAAAAATATATAAGTGCCAACAAATATAAGCACCAGGATTGAGCATTTGGGTACTTTTTTTAGTAATAATAGTACATACTTCTGCATTCTGCATTAAAAAATGCCAAAGAAATTAAATCAGAATGCGAAAGAACCAAATTTTGTAATCAGATCAATAGTTTTGGAGATACAATATTAAGAGAAATGTATAGAAAAAATATAAATGTACAGAAAAAAAAATCGTATAAATATTAAAAAAAAAACTGCTATAAAAATTCGGTAATCCGGACAGCATTTTCTAACTCAATACATACTCTATAATCCGGATTGATTATATTTCTTTAATCCGGATTGAATATAAAACGTAATTATTTATTTAAAATTTTAGAATAGTTTGAATATTACAATTAGAATTGTGATATAAGAGTTGATTGCAGTTGAACTCCTTCATTTCAGTTAAGTATTGTTCAAAAATTTTCTTCAGTAAAATGAGTACAAAAAGTTGCTGTTTTCTTTATAAATTATAAACTGTTGAAAAACTACCAATATGAAATTTTATTAAGTGGAAAATTCGGACTTGATGATTTAACTATATTATTAAATAAATAATATATTTCAATACTTCTTTTCAAAAAAGGGCCAGAAAAAGACCTCGATAATCCGAATAATTTGATAATCCGTATTGGGGTTTACAATGAATTCACCTCATTATAAAGTTTATACTGTACTCTATAAATATACACATAATCAAAAAAACACTAAATTTTAAGTAAATTTCAAATTTTCTAATCGATTTTGAAAGTTTAGAAAGAAAAAATCAACTAAAGAATAATAGAATTTTACATGAATTTATATATGAACCTACTTAAAACAGATTTTTTTGAACATAACTCAAAATTTTTAGGGTTATTGGAAATTTTAAAACTGATTTATGATGTTCTCAAGAAGGCCTGTAACCAGGTTTGCCAGATAATTTTGAAAAATATAGGCGCAGCAAGTGCAAATTTGAAGAAAAATTCAAAACAAGTATTATTTCCTAAACAAACATTTTGTTAAATCAGCAAAGTTATTTGACTTTTAATGATTTTAACTTCCTAAATAATGATTCAGAATCTTGTGTTTCTGTTTCGTTTAAAATATTTATAAAGCAGTATGATTGCGGATTAATAATTTTTAAATAATTTCATTTCTTTTAAAAGATTTAGTTAAAATATGAAAAAAAAAATTGTGAAATTATTTATTAAAATTTCGAAATTAACTCTTTAGTATCCCAATTAATCTTTATAGAAATTTCAAAATAATGGTGTGTTCACAAATTCGAAAGCTTTCATTAAAATAAAATCAAAAAATTTAGGGAAAAATCCATTGAAGAAAATTAATTGCATACATTTTAAAGATTTTAGATTTAATTCTATTTGATTTAAATTTCTCTGCAAAATTTATTTTCATAAAACAAACAAAAGCAATAAAATTATTGCATTTATAAGTCTTGTCAAAAAATTGACAATTTGAAATTGGCATATCGCCGATTGCTATTTTGTCACTTTTCAAGTAATTGTTGTCTGTAGGAGAGTGTAATCAATACCTAATTGTGAATAGAGTCGAGTTTAATGAAATATTGCTTATATCTTAATTCTGAATTAAGAAATACTTTTTTTCATTCGCTAATACCATTCCCAAAAACATAATTCCATAGGCTTTTGTTTGAATAGAATTAATTCATTATTCAATTAATTCATAAAGAATTCATTCAAATTTTCTTAATTCAAATCTCCAATTTAAATGAAAATATTTTTCGTTCATTTAATTTTTAATATTTTGTTTTTTAATATTTCACAAAATGAATTAAAAAAAATATTTTTTAAAGCTAATTTGTAATAGATTTGAATTGAAGAAAATTTGAATTATTCAATATATTTTTAAAGCTTGAATTGTATAATTTATGCCAGTTCGTAAATGCATCACTGTGCTGCATATTATGCGCAGTACGTTCATAAATGCAAACGGTGTTTATGTTACAATAGTCGAATATTCGAAAATGCAACATCAAAACATGTTATGCGCAAATATACTCAAAATACTACGTATAAAAATTATTGATAAATTACATTAACTACAATTTAAGGAATTTGCAGCATTTGTAACAGTTGATTTGCATCAGCAATGCAAACTAGTCATATGATGCTGTGCAGTGATCCATTTACGAATATTCTTTAAGGAATTAATTCTTTATCGAATTAATTCAATTCCTATGAAGTCAAAGAAATTAAGTCTATGAATTAAATTATTATGAATGCTTTAAAAGAATAGCTAGTATGATAAATTTAATTCTATTTTTAATTAATTAAATTAAGGAGTTAACCCTTTTGAACCTTTGAATAAGAACACTGAACTCGCTAACTAACTTTAAACCGTAAATATTTCCAATACTATTTATGCGATTGCAAAGATTAAGATATCAATTGAAAGCTATTAAGTGGGCATTTATTTAAACAATAAAGTTTTTTATAAAAGTTCCATTAACGCATTTTTTTAATAGTTTATCATTTCTAGCCTATAAAAAAATTAGGACATTTTTTTTTAACTCTGTGGAATGTCCAAATCGGCTTCGCTAACATAATTGTTTCTTTAAAAAAAAATGAATAAAAAGAATGAGTTTCTTTGGGAACTTTTTAAAAGTCTATATTTTCCAAACTATTCAATTGCACTCCAAAATTTTTATATCAATATTTTTACCGTTAAAAGTACTATCAACGATGAAAAAATTAAGCCTTTTTCTAAATATCTCGGATTAAATAAATAATAAATATCTCGAGTTAAAAAAATATGTGTATTTATATATGTAGGTATATCTTGGAGGTAATTCAAATTATAATTTTTTAGTATTTTTTTAAACCAAGTCAGACAAATTATTCTCGAAATATGTTCCAATACGTGGCGCAACATTATTATTTTTTATATGTGAAACTGTTTACCTCGAGTCTATTCAAAAAAAGTGATTTAAAGGCTTATAACATCACTCCTTTTATTTTTACAGCCGCTGATATTTATTTTATATTTATGTTCTAAATAGTACTAAGGTATAAATAAATTTGTGGTTAAGTATTAAAATCATTAGAATTGATATATTATGTTGTAAACTTCAGTATTTTGTATACAACTTAAAATTTGATGTAATACGAAACCAACATCAAATACTTGTTTGTCCCAACTAATTATTTTATCCCCGCCATATGATTTTATCTCAACACACTTGTATACACATTCACACACGTATAAAAACAATCTAATAAATTTCTTATAGACACCCCACTGTGTAAAGTTAGCGAATATTTTGTTTTTTTTTTTTTGCCAACGTTGTTGTTTGTGATTTTTTATATGCAACAAGTGTTTTTTGTTGTTGCTGTTGGTGTTGCGCATAGTTTGTTTGCTGTCGTTGTTGCTTTTGTTGTATTTTATGCGTATGCATACATTAGTATGTACATGTTGTATGTATGTATGTATGTATATACATATGCAGTAGGCAGTATTTATAGATGTGGGAATTTTCCACTCAATATTGTAATTCAAACAATTTGGTAGCACCACACAATTCAAAATGTTTGGTTTTCAAAAAAAAAAAAAGAAAATTAAAATTAAAAAAAGACAAAGATAAATGTAAAAAACCAAAATTAAAAAATAAGAATAAATGTTTATAAATATTATTAATACGTAAAATTAGTAGGTCAATCAATGAACACTTGAAACACAAGAAAACCCGTTAAAATTAAATTCGTATTAACTAAGTGTTTATAAAACATCATCAATAATAATATAAATAAAACAAGTATTAATATTTAATAAAAAAAATATAACACACACCTCTGCAATTTGAGCCATTTTGTTGAAATATTTTGCAATAATTTTTAAAATTTTATATAATATTTTTTCTTTAAATTAAAATTCTTCCAAAAATATATGTACTTTATACAAAATTTTACGTATCTTTACGCCTATGCATTTGTATTACTATTGGCGTAATATTGTTTTTTATTTAAAATAAACACTTTCTATTTTAAACACAATTTTAGTTTTTATTTTTTAGATATTTTTTATCTTAATTTCATTAAAATATTCTTTTTTATTTTGCAATTTTTTTTTGCTGTCGTTGTGTTAATCGTTTAAAGAAATCTTCAAGACTGATTGTCTCATGAAATGTAGACGCTAAAGTAAGTAAATAAATATACAGTATGAGAATAAATGTATTTCTGGCTAGCTCAGTGTTGCCAGTGAAGAATTTTAAAAATACCTACGGCTGATGAAAATAATCCAAATTTCCCTACGTGCTTAAAAAATCTTCCCCACCTCACACCTATCCTTACACATTTTAATTACTAAAATTAAAGAAAAAAAAAAAAAAAACTAACGGCTTGTCCCACGATGTTGAACGAAAAACAAAATGTATGAAAAACAATAACAGAATTTTAAATTTATTTGTTGTTTTCCATATAAACAGGTCGTAAAAGTATAGAACATTGAAACTGGGTTTAAGAAACTTAGCGATAATTTCTAAAATTAAAATATATAGTATATCATCATCGAAGAAAACAATTTCTTAATTGCTATTACTAATTTTATTCTTACAGAACCATCCATTTAAGAATGTTTGTTATGTATTCGAAAAAAAAACTTAATTTTTTATATTTAGCATATATATTCGATTGCGACTATTTAAAAAATATAATTTTAAAAAATCTTCTCGCTTGTAAAAATCACAAAAACATCGGAATGCTTAGCCAAAAATGAATTAAATACATTGGCGATTTTTCATGTGAAATATAAACCAAATTAGTATGGGATTTTTTGGGCGATTTTTCTTTGGGTCATATTGCTGGCAGCCGTTTTATTTATATTTTTATTACAATATCTTTTTTAATAAAAAATTTTAGCTTTTTTCTGACCTTATATTTTGATCAATTTAGCTTTCTTTTACCTTTTGTTACTTTAAGTTTAACTATATCTTCTGATATGCATTTCTTTATACGTTATGTTCATATTGGCTCAATGCCAATAAAATATCTGACGATCTAAACAAATAATTAAGAATTTTCCTACCGTTAACGGGGTCAGCTCCTATATTGGGTTTTTGTATATAATCAAAATATTTTGTTTGTTAAATTTCTTCAGTTTTTTTCTTTTTTTTAATTTTCATTTCCTAATTAACCATATGAAAATAATAAAGATTTGATTTCCTTTATTGATATTGATATAAAAAATCTGTCCGATTTCCCCTACGATGCTCATTTAGCGACAAAAAACTTATATGTAGGGATTTTTCCCTACATCTGACAACAGCTGCCCATGGATTCTGGCAAGTATACTTTGTTAGATGTGAAATAATATTTGCATATACCTTTTTACTTGCAAAAAATAAATATAATTTGTTGTTGGGCCCTTTTGAATTTCTTTGATAGTCAGTAAAAATATGTGATGTTTTGTATTTTAATCCAATGTACTACTATCAATTGAAAAAAAACAGTTTTTTTTTTTGGTTGTTTGGCCCTTTTGCATTTTAGGTGACTAGTAAGGTGGCTTGAGAGGTTTTAAAGTTATGTTTAAATCTAGCATTTGCCACTGCACCAGCGCATTTGCCACTGCACCAGCGCATTTACCACTGCACCAGCACATTTGCCACAGCAATTGTTCATTGAAGCGCCTGATTGTAGCAATATTATAGGCTGCTTTTTCGGAGGCATTAATAAGACTTCTTGGCTCTCGTCACTCATTATTGTTAACTTTTAAAATTTTGTTTAAAAAAGACCTCGTCGATTTTCAGATAATTTAGAAAGAGTTTAAATACATATGTACGAAGGTATGTATATATGTATGTAAGTATGTATGTATATCGAGCACAACATACACAAACAGATTTTGATGACTGTTACGAATTAGTTTCTTTACCGTCTACATTAGGACGCAATAGTTAGAGTTCATTGATAACTGATGGAGTGAGAAATAAAAATTTCTTTTTATTTTATTTAATTTTGATTGCTGTTTTTTTTCACATAAAGTATTATTTTTTTGCCACATTTTATGTTCTTTATAATTGATTTAGAAAAACAGATACTTTTTGTAAATATTATTTTTTATCTTTTGTTTTCACCTCAAATTTCAACCATGTTTTAACGTATCCATGTGTGTTTCATATATTTTTCTTTCATTTATTATTTAATTTTTTTAATTGACAGTACGTATTAAAATGTGTGGTTCACGTTTATTGTAATGTGTCAGATTTTGTTACAATCAATTTTATAAATTGGCGACTTTATTCGCCAATTGCCCCTTTTCCAACCACATGGGACACTTTTATGCCCCTTTTTAAAATGGAACTAAATCGCGACTTTTTAAGACTATGTGCCAAATGACGAGAAACTAAGTTGTTTTAAATATCTCGATCCATTATTAATTCTAACGAAGAAATTATTTATTTTGAGATTGTTTCACAATATAATGATGTAAAAAATACTCGGAAGAAATTATAAATGAATTGAAACTGTTAAAAACTAAAGCCAATGATAAAGTTTATGAACAAATAGTTGTTCATAAACTGAATCTTATTGTACCGGATTGGGAAAATTAAAAATAGATTTGATTAATACTTATTTCTGCTTTGTATCATTGCAGTGCCTCGAGAACGACTTCTCTAATGAAAAATAAATTGTCCAACAGACTTAAGGTCAATACTTGTGAAACTATGCTTTCAGTACTAAATTTGTTAGACGATGATTTGTAAGACTGGAGTTTTCCCTTGAAATACAATATTTTTTGTTTTTATCAAATAAAAACATTTTAAGGAGTTTTTAGGCATTGAAGACAGTTAGCCCCTCTTTTCAAAATATCCCCTTTTTGGCGACTTTATTTTTCGAAATGCCCTTTTTTGGGCACCTTTTAAAAATTCTCAACGGTAACGCAGGTTACAATAATTTTACTGATTACAATGACACAGTAAAACATTTTTGTTATCTCCTTTCCGTCTTCTTCTACAGGATCAGTTAAGTTTCAATAGCTATCCATGATAGCATAATTGGTAGCTGATGAAAGTGAGCCCTTGGCCTCTGAGTAACAAGATACTATTGAAATTTACACTCAACAAAAAGGGTAAATTTCCACTTTTAATAATCTGTCGGGTATAGCCAAATAAAAATTATAAATTTAAGTAACAGGTAAGAATTGCATACATATGTATATGCCTCTTTCTAACTTAATTTTTTCTTCAGTTCCGGTATTTATTCTTAAAATAAACTCTTGCTTTCCAAATTCTATATACTATATATTTTCTAAAAGTAACCCGAATTTGTTTATGTTAATTTTTATTTATACATATTTTCCTGAAACTTTTGTTTTCTAACAGAACTGTATTTTCTGATTCTACTTATTCTACTCACTGACGCTGCAGCGACATTATTGGTATTTATGATACTTGCCTCCATACTAGTGACTGGTAAATCGATTTCGATTATGGTTGAATATCGATTCTCTTTGTAAAAAAAAAAACGATTATTTTGTAGTCGATTCTTACCAGCCAACTTTATACTGAAATCGACTTTTAAGCTTCGATTAATCGAAAAATCAATCCTGCACAGTGAAGTACCTTTTTTGTATAAATAATTGCGATCTGCGGAAGTAGGTCGATAATAAATATCGATTCTTTTTATTATCTTTTGATGTTCTTCAGTCATACGACTATTGTATTCAATGCATTACACCCTTAAAATGTTTGCTTCAAAGAGATCATACAATATATACATATTTAAACGTGTAAAGGTCCTTTAAGACTTAATCTAATTTAATTTTAAATAATTTTTTACTAATTTTATTAATATTACAAATGGTTGATCGAAAAATCGATTATTAACTTTCCCTACCATTCACTACTCCATACATGCTCCATATCTGCTTTAACATGTAAATCAAATGTATATGGAGGTTAGTCCAAAGTCTAACGTTTTAATTGTTCATACACGACTAGTAAGCTCCAGTATTAGCTCGTATATATATATATATATAGATATATATATATATATATATTTTTTTTTTTTGGTCATACGATAGTACAAATTTTAAACTATTAAAAAAAATTTAAAACGTTTAATTAACCTCTAGTTCTTACATTATGTGAAAGTATTAAAAACCATTCATTCTCTAGCTTCCTTTTATTTATGTTCCAAAGTTAAGATTAATTTTGAAACATTTATTTATACAAAAATAATAATGTTACCTTTTAAATCTTGCTTTATTTACAACTGAGTATCTTACTTTAAATCTTATTTGGATCATCATTTCTTAATTAATGTTCTCTGTCACTATTGGCCCTCCCAGGCAAAAGTTTGATATATAATTTTTGTTCATCAAAGTAGGCAAAAACACACAATAAAATATTTGCCTTTAAGTCAATAATCGCGTGTAGAGAGAAATGAACCAATTAGACAGCTAGAAAGAATAGTTTTTTTTATTAAAATTTTGTGATTGTTTTTAAGAAAACTTACCATAAGTTTCCGGATTAGTACAGGGAATATTCAGCAAAGTATTTTTGCTATCAAATTTAAGGCCATTGCGGATTTATTGCAAAATTTCTGAGGAATTTCTGGCAAATTGGGAAATTAACTTAGAAAATCAAATAAATATTTTCCAAAATAAAATAAATATAAAGAATAAATGGGTAACTTTTTCTGCAACTCCTTGCTTTAACAACTTTTTTTCTTTTTCCCGTCATAATTTTATCTATAGTTATTTCAGATTCTTTAAGTTTTTCATCTTTTAAATTTTCCACCAATAGGCGGAAATCCTCAAATAACCTCAATATAATTTAAAGACATCAGCAAATGCCCTTTTTTCGATACAAACTGTTCTACCCTGCTCCAACAATAGTTCCAAGAGTCAACTCCACGGGCATGGCTGAAATTTAACTATTAAAAGTTTCCAGTGAATAATTCATTTTTTTCCGTTCCACAGCATACTGCATTCATTAGCCGACCTGCCTATGTGGTGTTGCATTCTTAGAGTCATGTAATCTATTTCAAATAGATTTTTAATAAAGTAAATTCAAATAATTGAATTGTTTAATGTTATTACTTACCTCCACTTCAAAAAATAGACAGTTCCATTTAATAATGTTAAAATAATTTTATTTTATTGTGTGACGCATTTTTATGGACAATTTGTCGAAATTTTCAGTGAATTGTTTACCATTTTTTTAATGAATCAGTTTTTGCCAGAATATTATTTTCCGGTTTTACTTATTCTGCTAGCTGTCACAGCAGCAAAATTATTAGTATTTGTGATACTAACCAAAAATTAGGTTCGCGATCATCATAAAACAAACAAACCAATGCTTTTCTTATGAGCGTCATGTTGGTTCGCTGCGAACCAAAAACCTGTAAAAACCGCACGAACCTGTTTATGGAGAAATACATTAGTTTGTGTGCCGTTGGTTGCGACGAACCAATTTGGTTTGTCGGAAAACCATATCTCCATACTTGAGTGCAGTGCAACATCATCTGTCAGTTGTACCACATCTCATAGCCGTGAGGGGCAAATTCTTGCCGGGGGAAATTCATGAGACGGCAGCTCTACTAAAAATGTCGCCGACGTTATAAGGATATTTATAAAAAAGTTCTACAAAAAATTAATATTAAAGTTTTAAATTTCAAGAATGTAATGATTTTACTAAAGATTTTATATTGAATTTACTAGAAGTTTGACCAAAATCGGCGGCTACATTTAAGTCCATATTAAGTCAAAATTTTTACGCCCACTGCCGCATTCAAAAATAATCGGCGGCTCGGCTCAGCCACCTGTAATTCCAAGTAGTTTGTTTATTTAATGCAAGAGTAATTGAAAAAAATAATCGAGCAAGTTATGGGTATTAAGAGAGCATTAATAAGAGCATATTTTAATTGCATAAATAGGATTTAAAAGAACAATTATTCTTGAGAATTTACATTACGGTTGGCAAACATGGTACAATTGTACTTTATATGGTACTTTTTTATATAAGTTGGTACCGTTTTATATCATTGCAATTTGATATGATCACATTTATTTTTTATTTAAGCAGCAAGATAAACGAACTATTTTTGAAATATTAAACAATGGTTTTGAGGCTGAACTCAAAATGAAAAGTTAAAATATATTTAATTAGTACTTAAAAATCTTCATAAGTTAATCTTAATATTTTATAAATACATTAATTTGTGAATGCAATTAGATTACAAATAAAATACTTGTATTTCTACAAAGATAAACTTTTTTTCTGAACAAGCATATTTTAGACAATTGTGATGTATTACAAAAATAATTCAGAAAATAATGAAATGGTGAAATAATATTGACAGGAATTTAAAAAAATACCAAAGAAGGGTACAAACATTTTTTTTGTTTTAAAATCGAAGATAAACTTTAATAACAAACTGCTTAAATGGCTTCATAAATTTGCTTCCGAAAATATAATTTTGAGAAAAACTAATTCAATTACTCCCTTTTTGTAATTTTTTTTTCCAAATAATAAATATCCAATATAGAATACTAGACGATTGGAATAAAGACTCAAAAATTTATTATTTCTGATCTTAACTATAGTTGATGACAAATGGACTTATTGACCTTTTAAAAATATCTCGAGAGTTATTGTAATAATTTTGTCTATTTCGATTTTTTTTAGCGAAAGCTTTCTACCAAAGCATTATAATTATAACAAAAGAAGAAAATTTTCTCTATCGTATCGAGTTTAATTCACTCACTTTGAACTCAACAAATTTGTTGTCGCAATTTTAAAATTACATATAATATTTGACTTGAATTATTCGAAAAACCGAGAAAACTTTTAACTTGCTCGATTTATTCGAATAATATTTGCATTAAAATTTTATTAATTTTTAATTTTCTTTTTTTGTTTACATTTATTTTTAGTAAATATAAAATTAATATTAACACATAAAAATATCATTCTAATTTTTTTAGAATAGCCAGTCCTGCAAATTATTTAAAACAGAACGATTTTATGCGATTTTATATAAAAGCTTTTTGAAAAACGAATCGTTATTTCAAAGCCAAAAACATCACGATTAGAGTTGTTTAATTATTTAACACAAAAAAAAAGAAATACTAAATTTCCATACAAAGAAAAAAATTTTATTATTTTTCGAATATAGAAATTTGTTGGAGTAAGAAGAAGAAAAAACTTCTGAATGAAATTTATATTCGTTCATAAATTTTTTTTGTTTAAAAATTTTATATAATATATATGTAATAAAACAATATTCACAAAATTGGAACCCTCACGATAGAAAAAGTACATTTTATTTGTATGGTTGGTACAAAATAAAATAAGCTATTTTCCATCCCTGATTTGCATAAAAGCCGGTTGTTTAATGAAATGTTTATAATAGACAATTTTTTATCAAGACAAACGTCAAAATTAACGCAAATTTATGGAAGGTGACAACAGCTACTCTAAAAGAACAATAAGACGAATTCAATTATGTTTTTTATATATGCAGTTTGACAGCTGTAACAATCATAAAAAATAATCAGCTGTTTACCTTGTGTACATTTACACAAAGTAAACAGCTGACGTTGTCTTTATAAAAATTTGTCTAATATAGACACTATGTAAAGGTCAGTAGGAAATTTGTCGCACTCAGTATTATGTTAAAAATTTATAATTTTAAGTAAACAGTGGGACCGAAAAAATCGTAACATATATTTTTTCCTTTAACTTTTTATATTTATATATTTAATCTTTTAATAAAAACATTAATTGTTGTCAATAATATTATAATAAAATAAAAACTAGAAATTGCTATGTTTTAAGGGAAATTTCAGTGTCGATCGATCGCAATAAACGCAAAGAAAAATAAGGAAATAAATGTACCTATTAAAAAAAACTATCAATATTTATCTAAGAAAAAACATTATTAAATGTCAAAATAATAATGGATGATATATAGTATTAGGGTGATCGATTGTTCGACTTTTTGGAAAAAACCGGTTTTCGAATAATTCGAATAGTTGGAATTTAGAAAACCGGTTAACCAGTTTTTTCAGAAGTAAATATTTTATCAAAAGACTATATTTCTCTAAAAAAAACTCAACAAATTTTATAATCACTGTTGCCAGATTTGATGATTTGTGTTTCTAAAAATGGCCTGTTGACGATTAAATGTTTTTGTCCTAAATTTAAGGATTTTTCCAAAAGGAGATTCAGAACTAAATTAATTTTTTATATATTTTTCTTTAAAAGTTAAATTGTTAATATTTTTGTTGTTTAAATTGTTAATATTTTTGTACCAACAAAAATATTAACAATTTAAACAAAAATCTTCTTTTTTTAATGTAAATGGTTTATTTATAGGAAAGATTTACAGGTAATAATATAATATTATATTCAATTCAATTATGTATGCTTTTATTATGAAATGGCGAATAAACACTTTACATAAGGCTAAAACCCTTTTGCAGTTTGCAGGGCATTAGAAAAACTTAAATAATTCAAATATTCAAAGACATTTTTAATTAATTCGTCCAAAACTGAGACAAGGTAATTAATTTATTTGTTAATTGAAAGTCATACAAAATGTCTTAATAAATACTACATTACTTTCATCATAGGCCGACAATACAAATTAATGTAATTTTTATTAATTTTTTTCAATTTAAATTTAAATTTTTCATGAAGGAAAAATATAGAAAAATTTTCATTAATATATAAAAAACCTAATTTTTGATGTTGACGATTTTTGACGATTTTTTGGCAAATTTATAATATGTATTCAAGTTAAAACTTATTAAATATAATTATTAGACCGGTCCAATTTGCAAAAACATTAAAAATATGAACTCTACATGGCTACCCGTGTTTCATTCGACAAATGAAATTAATATTAATTCAGACAAATCCAACAATATTTAGAGGTCGCTAAATTTGACTATTTTTTCAAGTCAACATGGATTTGAAAAAAATATTTCTTTTTAATTTTTCTTTATATATAAAATTTATAATTGTTTTTTAATTTAAAAACCGAACCTAAATATTCCAATTTTTGGTATAAACATTTGTTTTGATGAATGCAACATGGCCGGCCCTGTGAAGCCCTAATAATATGTACAGATACTTGGCTTAATACAGAAACATCGTGACACAATTTTTTCGAAATCGACCCATTTCAAATACTCGTACTAATTTAAAAAATAAAGTAAATTATTATTACGAATATTGAATTAATAGAAACCCTAAACTATTTAAATTGTTTGTAAGAATGTTATAATAATAATAATAATAATAATAATAATAATAATAATAATAATAATAATAATAATAATAGTAATAGTAATAGTAATAATAACTAATTCCATTGATATGCGAATTTCATTCAAGATAATTATTAATTTAATATTTGTTTAAAACATAACATGAAATTAACTTTATGAACATTAATCAGTTAACAAATTTTTCATAACTTTCCATTCAAATATCAGTATTTAGTACATATCGTCGGTGCGCCGACGAAAAGTCCTATACGTTTTTTACTACTTTTCAGAAGAACAAAAAACTGTTCTATTTTGTCAATTCGCAATCTTTTTTATTTTTTGTTTATTGTATTTTCTGAAAGATTTATGCTTTAAACAAAAAAAAAAAAAAATTGATATACGTGTCCGTGACTTTTCGAACTTCCCTCGTAATTATATGAAATGCAACATTATTCCCATCAAGTACCACCTGTTAATAGACTACTGTCAAGTTTTGAGCAAGTGTCGTCATTTCGTTTCTGCTGTTCAAAACATACAACCTCGTGTATTTTTCTAAAAATGGAAAAAAGTGAATTTCGAGTGCTCATTAAACATTATTTTTTGCGAAAAAAAAAACCGTCAATCAAACCATGGAAAAGTTCGATTTCAATGCACCATCGATTTCAATGATAAAAAAGTGGTTTACTGACTTTCGTTGTGGTCGCACAAGTACAAATGACGCTGAACGTTCTGGACGGCCAATTGAGGTCAGTGCAGCCGAAAATGTAGAAAAAATCCACGATATGGAGTTGGCCGACCGAAGAGTAAAAGTGTGTGAGATTAGTTGATGCCATATCCATTTCATGTGGCAGTGTGATTTCGATTTTAAATGATCAGCTGGGTTTAAGAAAGTTGTCTGCAAGATGGGTGCAGCGTTTGCTCTCAATTGACCATAAACGTAAACGTGTGACAAATTCAAAGGATTGTTTGGAGTTGTTTAAACGCAATCCGAATGAGTTTTTGCGGCGTTTTGTAACTGTTGATGAAACATGGATCCATTACTGTACTCCGGAGACCAAGCTGCAGTATAAACAATGGGTTAATCCGGGTGAACCTGCTCCGAAGAAGGCCAAGGTAAGTTTGTCGGCCAATAAGGTGATGGCAACAGTTTTTTGGGATGCACGCGGGATAATCCACATCGATTATCTTCAAAAGGGAAAAACAATAAACGGCGAATATTATGCCAACTTATTAGACCGATTTAATGAGGATTTAAAAAGAAAACGACCCCATATGGACAAGAAAAAAGTTATTTTTCACGAAATTAGTACCTCATTCGCCATATTCTCCGGATTTAGCCCTTAGTGACTATTTCCTATTTCCAAACCTAAAGAAATGACTCGGTGGAAAGAAATTCAGCTCCAACGATGAAATTAGTGACCAAACAAATGCCTATTTTAAGGATCTCGAAAAATTCTATTTTTTACGCAAAATAAATGACGACACTTGCTCAAAATTTGACAGTAGTCTATTAAAAGGTGGTACTTGATGGGAATAGTGTTGCATTTCATATAACCATTAGGGAAGTTCGAAAAGTCACGGACTTATTGATCCTCCCTCGTACTATGGCGTTCGCGAATGAAAAAAGAAATTAAAAGAAATATACAGATAGGATTTTTTGCATAAGAAACTTTTAATTTAATTTTCAATATACTTTTTTTAAAGTCTTCACATAGGACTTAAAAAAACAAAAAGAGTTTCTTTTTCTCATGGAAATATACACAAAGCACTTTTTGTAACTTAAAAACCCGTTGAGATAATGGAAATGCTTTGGTGGGTGAACTTATGACGATATGTTTTTTGAAATAGAATGTCATTTTTAAAACCGGTTTGTTGTGCTTAAAAACCGGCTTATTCGACATTCGAAAAAATAATATATTGAAGAAACCGACCAAAAAAGGTTTTAAAACCGTTTGGAAAACTATGTCAGTTTCCTAGACAGTTTATATACTAGACTGTACCAAAATTTACCGAGTTTTGAGTTTTGACCGTAACTCCCCATAGAATCGTGCATTGGGTTGTAAAAAATCTAAATATTAGTGAAATTGAATATCGTTAACCAATAAAATATTGTTACGTTTTTACCTTTTAAAAACGGTCGTTTATTTCCTTTAAATAAACTTGTACTTTGATTGCAAAAATAACAGCAGTTTAGTAGTTTAAAAATTGTAACGACTCTTTATTTTATTTAAAAATGTACAACAATACAGTTTATAAGTCACTTTGTGTTTTAATACACACACACACTTAAATTACACGCTTTATACAGCACACTTTAATAATGTACAAGGTTATACAGCCAAGGCAGTTAATATGTCTTTACTTAACGACGCTTCCCAATAGACTGACTCAATGGTGTTCTCACGGCCAATTTATATACACCGTATTACCTACTAGATGTTTCTTGAAAGCTCTATTTCTTTCTACAATGTTCTTAACGGACAAACTAGAGCTTTTGATGTTAATGTTAGCAGCTTAAACATTTAGTGTTGCCATACTTAAGAACAATGGTGAAAGCTTTTTATTCAATGTTGTACGTTAATAATTCTTACAGCTATGTTAACTGCTGTTAACATAAACGGAAATGTCTGGAAGCATTGAGAAAGATTTAAACCGGCCGTTAAAACCGTTATATTTGAATTCAAGTACAATTTCGTAACAATATGTTTTATTGGTAAATTTAAATATTGTTAAATATTTGCTTTATAACAATATGTTAAAAAATCGTAATCTACATATAATTATCTATCAAACAAGACATAAAAAGAAAATGTCAGTTAGAAAATTTTAAGTTTACTATGAATTCCCCTGACCCTGTTTTAGATCACTTGTGTAAGGAGCGCATAAACAAACTTTTAATTTTTGAAGGTAATATTATTTTTTTTTCAACTGATATTCAGATTAAACAGAATTATTACTGAATATGATAAAACACATCTCAAAAACTACATCCTAAAGTTTTTAGGAAAATTAGACAAGGATAACCTTTAAACGAAGGCCGAAGGTAAAATCTGAAATATTTCAAAGTTTTAATGAAGACATAACGAAAATTTATTTTTATCTAGATTTCGGTAAAATTTGATGGGAATATAACTGAAAGACCTTCGTTGATATTAGCAGTAAAAAAAACTAAATTTAACCCTCAACTGAGCATGAGTTCAGAATTTTTTTTAAATTGTTTATTTCTTAAATATTTTTATTCTTGAATATTTGGAAAATAAATTTTATTAATTAACATCATAGACAAATAAAACGATAATTACCTCATTCTGATAAATTAAGTCTTTTAAAACTATCAAAATTCCTCACAAAAATCATTGCATCAAAATCCAAATAAAAGAGAATAATTTGTCGTAATATTTTCCTTAAAAATTTTAAATATTTCAAATTTTGACTTTTGAAATGAAATGATTGAAAACGTATTTTTCAGTAATTATGGTTTAAATTTAATTAAAAATAGCATTTTATTTAAACATTTTACAAAAAAATTAAAAATTTTTTATAAACTCCTTACGCAAGTGGTCTGAAATTTTTTAACCGACTTTTTCCTTTTATGTCTTATTTGCTATATTAAGATTTTTTAATATGTTATTCCCATATAAACGCACCATACAAACTAGGTCCGATGGTTCACGGGTTAACGATATCCGATTTCACTAATATTTCACACAATATCTTTTTACAACCCAATAAAAGATTTTCTTTTTCACTTATCTATTTTTAAAAATATTAAACTATATTTTATGCTTCATTACAGCTTATTATAAATTATCTTCTAATAGCAGAAAAAAAATAAAAATAAAATAAAAAGATAACAGAAACCCTTAAATATTTTTATTTGTGATCATAATTATATATATATATATATATATATATATATATATATACAAAAAGTTTAATTTTTTCTTATTATTAATAAAACAATTCTTATTAAAAGAATTGATTTGAATAAGAATTGTTTTATTAATAAAAAAATTAAACTTTTTGTTTATAAACTGATAATAAAAATTATATATTCCTGTTTTCTAATTCTTAAAATTAATCCATTTCAGACAATTTTAAGAATTTTGTCATCAATTTGTTACTACATATTTTGGCCCTAACAACATATTTTGTCATATTTTTATAGAAAATCCTTATTTGGTAGCATATTTTAGTAATTTAAATCACATGTTTTTACATATTTTATACTTAAGAGCATAATTTTGCATATATTACACTAAAGAGACTAATTTTGCATATATTGCACCCAATAGAATTTTTTACACAATTTCCCATTAGTGAAATTTTCTTTTTACTGTTACATACGTTTTTCAAATCCGATTCCCTAATGATTTTTATTTTGTACATTTATAGAAATTTTGTAATTTGAATAAATTAGAATATTTTTAAGTGCGAAAAGAAAATATTTTTTTTATTTCTAATAAAAGTCTTGTTATTTTTACCATGAATAGTAGATAATTTAAAATTTAGCAAGGAAAATTTATATTTTAAAAGCACATTCTTAACACTTTAAGGGCATATTTTCCGATCTTTAGAGCATTTTTTTTAAGCGCATAAAATACTTTTTAGAGAATATTTTTGATTGCCCTGATTATAACAAAGAAATATAAAGAAGTATAACCTTAATAATATTATTTGCGAGGGTGATAAAACAATGTACATTATAATTGTACCCTACACTGCCATAGGTGGTTGGGGTATTATGCGTTTTTGCTGATGTTTGTAACACATAAAAAAAGTTATCCAACACCCACTTTAAAGAATATCAATCGACTCAGAATTATTTTTTAGATCGATCTAATGCAAAAAAAAAATCGATTTTCTAAAAAATTTCACCAAAATTTTTCTTAAAAACCCGTTTAGCAAAAAAAAAAAAAAAAAAATAATAATAATAATAATAACAATAACAATAAAATAAAAATATTTAACATTTTTCAAAAAATGCAAAAATGATAATATATTTAATACACTTGAAAACAACATTACATATTTATTCACAAAGTGTATTATTTTTTCATAAATGTTATTTTTATTCATATAATACTTTAACAAATAACACAATAATGAAGTTGTGAATTAACTAATTGTGTTAGTTTTGTTAAAAGATACGAGTAATAAAAAAGTTTCAAATTTGTGAAATTTGAATTTTCTTAGAAGTTGTTAACTAATTAACAATTATTAATAATTTCCAAAAAAGTACAAATCACGCACTTAGTAGAACCAACACTAAAGTATTGAAAATGTTCTTTTTTGGAATCACTTCTCTTTTTTTCAGTGATTTATATGATAGTGTTAAAATTGATCTTCAGTTTCCTACTAGCGCACATTGGGGTAGAAATGTCAAAAATTCAGGGAAGGGTTATAGGGCTTTATCTATAATTTTGTTGTAGTAATTATCTCATAAGCACATTCAAAAAATACCTTTTTAATTTATAAATTTTTTTGTTAGCCCAAACCACTGACTGTTCGTTCCCCAAAAACCAATATTTAAGCTAATATGTAAGTCACCGTTTTTAAAATAATTTAATGAAATTTTATATATGATCTTTTATTGGGTCAGTAATATAGCATATTAAAATTAGGCCCCCATATAAAAATTTTTGCCGGAAATAGGTTAAACACTTATAAAAGTCTTAAATATGTCTATATTTACGTAAAATTCGTAACAGCAAAGTTTTGTTTAACCAAATCTCATACCACAAAATCTCATGAGGATTGGCCTATAATTGACGATAGCTCTCATATAAGACCCGCTCCCGAAAATCACTTTTAGGAGCCTAATTCCTATATAAATGTCCACACAAAGATGTAATTTAGTACAAATAAATTTTATTTATATATAAATCTTACACTCAAATTTCACAAGAATCGGTCCATAATTGGTAATAGCTTTCATATAACGACCTGTCATGTCAACTTTAATTCAGAAATATTTTTGCGCATTAAAGTGACTTAATAAGCAGATCTTGCCCGACTGTAATATTCTTACTCATTATCAATATAATTCTATATTAAATCAACCTTAATTTTAAATATATAATACTTCAATTTTATTTTGTTTTTGTTCGGAAAACAACTATATTTCTTTAGAATTCTTTAGAAAATATTTTTTTCTTCCAATTTTTTTTTTTTTGTTTTTTATGTTCATACTATTTATATACTATTTTTTTTTATTTTCACCCAAGTTCGTCTAAAAACTTTCTGAATTTCTATATGAAAATAAAAAAAAATCCGGTTTTTTGAGCGATTTAAAAAGAAATATATTAAAAATATTTCCACAACAACAATCTTAACAAAGAATATGTAAATATGTTTCTAAAAACTTACGATTAACAACTCAATTGTAAAAAAGTACTTTTTATGAAATTAAATGCAAAAACATAAAATTGAAAAATCTAAATTTCCAGTTTTTACCACTGTGATTTAAAATTGCAAAAAAAAAATGTGAACTTAACAGCGGAGAGTGAAAAAAAAAATTATTTTTTTTAACAGATAATGATGCATCATTTTATCTATTTTTACTTAGAATAAATTATTTTCCCAAAATATAAATTTTCAGTAAATCGTTAATAAATTTTTTCTCAATTTCACACCTCTGTGCAGCGACTAAAAATCACCGGAGTAGTAAATTTTATTCAAAAGTTATATCGAATTCGCAATTTTGAGCGTGTTATGAAAAATAAATAAATAAATAAACAAATAGATAGATAAAAAAAAAACTCGCAAAAATTTCGGTCTATACGAAGCTATCATTTTAGTAATGGGTGATTCAAGTAGAGATACTTTTTTCAATAGCCTTTTTTTGACAGATCACGTGTGAGTCGTGTCATGCTGCCATGTTATTTTTGTTTAGTATTGTTTGGCATTTCATAATGGAAAGACTTACGCCTGAACAACGTTTACAAATCATTCAACTTTATTACGAAAATTCACGTTCTGTGAGGAATATGTTTCGTGCACTTCGCTCAAATCATGGTCAACATAATCGGCCTACTGAGCGTTCTATTCGCAACACCATCACCCATTTTGAGACGCAGCATTCATTATTGGATAATATTCGACCGAATAGACCACGTCAAGCACGCTGTGAAGAAAATGTAGCGGCCGTAGCTGAGAGTGTACACGAAAACCGTGGAGAGTCGATTCGGCGCCGTTCGCAGCTACTCGGACTGACGTATGGGACGACTTGGCGCATTTTACGTCGAGATCTTAAATTGAAAGCGTACAAAATATAGCTTGTGTAACAACTGAAGCCGCTCGACCTTCCCAAGCGACATCGCTTCGCTCTATGGGCTCTTGAAAAGTTTCAAGAAGATCCGACGTTTTCGAGGCAAATTTTGTTCAGTGGGTATGTAAACAAACCAAATTTCCGCATTTGCGACGAAGAGCAACCTGAAGAGATTTAAGAACTCCCACTTCATCCAGAAAAAACAACGGTTTGATGTGGTTTGTGGGCCGGTGGAATCATCGGTCTATATTTCTTTAAAAATGATGTCAATAACGTAACCGTCAATGACGACCGTTATCGTGCCATTATAACCGACTATTTGATGCCTGAAATTGAAGCTCGTGATCTCGGCGACATTTTTGGTTTCAGCAAGACGGCGCCACTTCCCACACATCGCATCAATCAATGGATTTATTGAGAGAACACTTCGGTGAGCACATAATTTCACGTTTTGGGCTGGTCGATTGGCCACCAAGATCGTGTGATATCACACCGTTAGACTTTTTCCTGCGGGAATATGTAAAGTTTATGCAGACAAACCCGCTTCGATTCAGGTCTTGGAGGAAAACATCCCGCGCGTCATTCGCCAGTTACCATTCGAAATACTCGAACGAGTCATCGAAAATTGGACTCAACGGATGGACCACCTGCGACGTAGCAACGGCCAACATTTGATTTTTTATGGGTAAAATATTGAGAAGCTGCTTTGTAGTATTTATGGTCAATACACTTAAAACTAACTAAGAACAAAATCCCATGTGAAAAAAAAAATTTTTAATATTTTTTCCATAACAATCTTAAAATTACTAATTTTTTGACCTTGAGATTTTCAAGGCTGGTACGGAACTGAAGATGAATTTTAAAAAATCTTGAAATATTTTTCCATATTCAGGTTATCAATGTGCATCGTTTAAGGGATCTTCCTACATCGAAAGCGCAAAAAAACATTTCTTCGAGATAATAAAGTATATATGTATGTGAGAGATCTTAATATACATAAATACATACATACATACATACATACATACACACAAACATATCTCTAAACAATAACTTTTGACAAATTTATATTTTTTTTATTTTTTTTTTGTGCTTTCATGAACTTTTTTTCTAAATACAGAAAAAAGTTTGTGCATAAATATAAGAATTTATTTTTATTGATTTTAGTTCATAATATTTAAGAATAATATATTAAATATGAACAATTTTTTACATTTTTTGAAATGAATCAAAAGTCAAGAAGACTTAAATAAATTGTTTAAATTTTCATTTATATTTTCAATTTATAAATGTATGTTTGAAATTTTCTTTACAGAATTTTTGGTTTTTAATGATTTTTAGGCACTTGTTGGGGGCAAAAGAACACAGCATATGCGTTTTTTATTACAATGATACATTTGCTATAGAATGGCAGCAAATTTAAGCAAATTTCTAATTCTTACTTTTCAACAGCTTTTTATTGGAAAATTGCCATTTAAAGGGATTTATTATTAATATTTTCATGCAAAAGTATTTTTATTTAGAATTTGAATCAAATCTTATAAAACTAAATTATAATTTTAGCATTATTTTTGCAAAATTCGAAAAATTATCATTAAGTACAATTTAATAATGTCTATGAACAAAATTTTATTTTTTATGAAAAAAGTTTGGGAAAAAAGTCATGTTCGATTCATAATATTTATGAAAAAAATTTTCAAATATGTATATATTTTTTCTCTGTGAAACTAATCTTGTTTTCGAAATTTGAAATTTATTAAATTTCTTTAAAAAATTGTATTTTCATTGCAATCATCTAAGTATAACATTTTAATTACTTTAGCGTTACACAATTCAAATTAAACGATAACAATAATTAAGACTTTCTTAGTTTCTGAGAAAAACTTCAAGATACAGACAAAATACTAAACTAAAACCAACAAAAGGTTAAAGTTTATTAAACATATTCAACTATAAATGTCATATAATAATGTACAGAAAAAAATGTAATATAAACTAAATGAAAAAGATATATTAACTTTAAAATAAAAATTCATTCCTATATATATTTATATATATGTTACATTTCTGCATATTTTCATAAAGAAAGTAATAAATATATAATTATCAGATGCTTTTATTATTTCTTTGGGTATGGATATGAATGTTAACAGATAATTAACATTATGCATTAATCAAAAAGTTTAACGATCTCAAGTATTATTTAAACAAACTACTTACAACAAAAACACTAAAGTAAATGAAATTATGGCTTAAAACAATTATAGGCATCAACAAACCGTTAAAACGATGATGTAGATTTCTAGAAAAGAAAAACAAAAAAAAAAAAAAAAAAAAAAGATGCAGAAACAAGTTTTAACTTCAGTTAGCCACTTTTATTTTCATTGGTACCACTTCTACAAACTCATCTCTACCAAACAATCTTGTTTACATGCAATTTAATTGCAACAATATCAGCTGCCAATTTAAGTATTTGAGAAGACCCAAGATTTTAAAGACATTGTAAAAAATGCTTTTAAATATAGATAATGTAATGAAAAATAAAACAACAAAAAATCATATACATATGTGTAAATAGGTCAGCAAAATTCTAGGTATTCTTGTTAAAATGTAATAAGGCAGACAAAATAGTAAAAAAGAAGAAAATTGATTTTGTAAAAGAATATTTCACATTTATTAATTAAAAAATATTTTCATTGAAAATTAATTGCAAGCCCTATATTCGACCGATATTTTTTATTCCATCTCCTTAGGAGCTTTTTTTTATATATAAAATTAATATTTCTGAATTCATTTCATTCAGAACTTTTAAATAAGATTTTTTTTTTTTAAATTTTCAATATGACATCATAAGATAGATTAGCATTTAACCTAAAATTATAAAAGTTTAATAAAACTTTCAAGAATAAGTAGTGTTTCTTATTTATGTACATAAATACATACATACATACATACATATATTTTATTAGACACTCTTGTATAAATATTGTTTAAATCATATTAATTTCTCTTTTATATATAAACATATGATCCTGCATATAATAAATACGAGGGAAGATTTTTTCAAAATTTTACTAATACAGGATTCAGACATAAAAACTTACTAGGAAAAACTTAATAGGTATTTACACAAATAATTTTTAAAATCAAGTTATTTTTTTAATTTTTTTAATATTACAACAAAAGTTCAATATATTTAGAGATTCTCTTTAGATGTTTTTAATATGAAATTTTTAACAAAACATGTCAAATTATTGCTATCTTCCAAAGAATAAAAAAAAAAAAATAATAATAAAATGAAACTATAAATCATAAAATTTTAGTACTTTTAACGGAATTTGTTAATAAACGACGGAAGATTTTTGCGACCTACCCTCATTTTTAATTATACATAATTTCAAAACAATTTAGAATTTTTCTAACTCACTAGTTGGTATGACCATTGGCCCCATCAGAGTTTAAACAAGTAAAGAGATTTTAATAACAACTCATGGTAATAAAATAAACTAAATAGTAAGGGATATTTGATTAAGTGCACTACCATCATATGTATGTATTTTGTTAAAAAGTGTAGTAAATTGAAAAAAATTTTTTTATATTCTTTTATCTTTCGAAGTAGGTAAAAAAACGAAAATGTTTCAAGTGCTAAATAAAAATTTTATTTTTTAAGTTAATTGCAGAAGTAGAAGTTTTAATATTTTTTCTAAAAATAAATGGTGAAAAATATTCAAATTAAAAAAAGTACAAATAAAATCCCACTAAAGATACAATAATATTTGCAAGTTTTGCTAAACCTATGAATACTTTCAATTGAATCCATTGAGTTTGAAATAAGGACTGCGCACGAAAAATTTTGTGCATACAATTCCGGGTCAATCTCTTTGAATTTTTATTGTGGCTGTTTTCAAATTTAAAAGAAAACTTATTTTTTATTCGTTTTTAATAAAATATTTAATATTTTCTTGAATATCCTCCATAACAGCTTTATTGTGGTTTTGGTTATTTTTTTGTTGGAATAGGTCGAGGAATTATTTGATACCACTCATTTATTATTTTTGTTGTTATAATGAGAATAGAGATGTATTATTTTGTGGTTCTTGTCTTGGCAAATCAGGAAAATCGTGACCATCTTGGTTAAAATAGGAAAAGATCTTCTGTTGGTGTAAGTATTCTTGACGACTTGAGCACTTTGGCTCATCAGCTCTATGGTTACCGTTTTTTAAGTTCTTCTTTATGCAGTTGTAGTACTTATAAATTATACTACCAACGCTATTTATTACCTTTGTTGAGTGAACAGTGATTTACGTCGTAGGCTGAACACATTAGATAGGGTTACAATTTTTAGCATCTTGTCCATACATAGCATATTTGGAGCATTGTGTGGGACCTTTGAGGTTTTCTTCAATGCACAGAAATATTACAAAATACCTTATTTTATAAACTCTCTTTTTAAAACATGTTGACGATCAAACTCTATAAGATTGAGAGTGTCATCTACACTGAATCTATTCGTTGCTAGTTTCTTAATGCTTACCGGGTTTATATTGAGCGAGCTAACAAATTCTTCGCCAATTGCTTTTGCGTCCAGTCCTTTAACTCATGCGTATAATACCGGAATTTTTTGTCTTTGAGAATATTCAAAGCTTCATTATACAGCGATAACGAGCTTGATACAATTTTCGTATCAATGGACATTCGTCTATGAGTATATTTATCACCAATTAATCCGATCACAGTTGAAAAACTGTGCGTAGAGACCAAATGTTTCATCTTCCTCTTCAGATAGAAGCTGAAACCTTTCGGCACTAGTTCTGGGATCGTCTAAAGATTTTGGCACCTTGAATTTAGGGATATTGAACCAATGCTTTCTTCTATTTTGAGCAAACATTTCCAAACAAAAGAAAGTTAAAGCAAATTTAAATAGTTTTTTACAATTTTTAATTTCTAACAAAAATTAATATTTTATCTTGAGGCAGAAATGCCACGTGAAATGTTCTTATTTATTTTATTAATGTTTTATAAAATTTTCTTAATTTTTCACTTCAAAATTTAAACATAAAAAGAATATTTATTCAAATAAATCATCATTAAAGCAAGTGCTTTTAATACATTCACCGGTACTCTGCAAGTATATGCCACAATAAAAACGAGTAATATGTGGAAAGGAAGCTGTAAAGACTGTGAAAATCAACATGATGACTTTGGCAAATGACTACAAAATCAGTCAGTCCAACACTGGATGTATTAAAGTGAACAACGCTTACAAAATATTTAAACCAAAACTTAACTATTAAATTCAAAACTTACAAAAATAAAAACAAAAATATTGTAATAATAAATATAATAGGTATATGGCTAACAAATATACCAAGAGATTAAAAGATTTTATGTTTTAATAAAAATATTTTAAATACAAAAAAAAAAATAATAATAATAAAAAAAATAAAAAGAAATCTTAATTAAAAAAAAAAAATAATAAAACAGAAAAAATGGGATGAGAAAAAAGTAAAAGTTTTCAAACAAATTTTTGAAATAGTGACTGTAACTTAAGAAATGTTTGTTTTATTTTCCAGATATATGATTAGATTATTAACAATTTGTAATGCTTCGATAAATATCGAAATTTGTCGTTTATTCGTGACGTGCAATTGTGATATGTGTATAATTCATATGTTTTGTGACATTTTGTCACTGAACCATTAAATTTTTTCCTCCATGAACTAAAGAATTGCGGTGGTTTTCTTTATATCAACTTGAAAACCAACAATTTACAAAACTCTTGTAAAATTTCACTTGAATTTTTCAAAATCACTTGACGAGAACAAGTTGAACTACACAGTTGATTGTGAGCGAAAGAAACGATTTGCAGAAATTTAACTTCTAGAAAATATTAAATAGATAAGAAAACAAAAAAAGGATTAAAAAGAAAAGCAAACAAAATTATTAGAAAAAGAAAGTAATTTAAAGGAAATTGTAAAAAAATTATTAAAATAAAAAATCCAAACTCAAGTGTGAATGTGTGAAAATGTGTTGGTTTTTTATTGTTATAAAGTTGTTAATGTTAAAAATATTACTAGCCGGTTTAACGGGTCTTATCATGGCTTCACGTTATGATTACGGTTATCATCCTAGTGCCGAGGAGTTTGATAATCTTTTACGTGAAACGCAACGTACCTGGACTCACTCATTTCTTAAAGCTGAAAGAGAGCATCTATTAACGAATCCTACACGTCCTCAAGAAACTTTAGAGAATCGTGCTAAAACGGAAGGCAGATATTTTGTGCCAAAATTTCAATATGAAAATGAACAAAAAAGATTTCAAACATTTTTACAAAATCCATCATCAATTAAACCACATTACGATTTACACACAACTTCATCCCAAAAATATCCAATACCTTTACAAAATATTGGTTCATCTTTGGATTTTAATTATTTTAGTGATGAATTGCCAAAACCTATGGGCATTCAACAATCATTTATAATACAACCCACTGAAGCTACTACAACTGTTAGAACCATCACGGATAGTAAACCAGTTACTTCAGCCTTGCCGGAAATTAATTTAAAACCTATTGCCAAACCTGATATTTTGAATCCTAATAAATATTCTTTAAATAATATCTATAAAAATAATACCCAAGGACATTTTCCCATATATTTTACTAATCCCGCTACGGGCATAGTTTATGCCATAACGGAAGTGGGTAAATCCACACAAAATGTTACCAAAACCAATGGTTCTATACCCATTTTTATTACTAAAGAACAATATGAAAGAGATATTTTCCAGTTAAGAAACGAATATGAACGAAAATGTCAAATATCTCAGTCTAGTACTACAGCTAGACCACAAATTATAAGAATACAAAAACCACCCTCACCTGCTCTGGATATAACATCATCAAAATTCGTTCCTCCTTCTGCCACCGCTAGTCCTCTAAAGAAACCCTCACCGGTGGTGGTTAAAACCGAATTAACAGTAAAGGATAAGAAACCTTCTACGGTTAGACCTTTAAGAAAAAAGAAAAAGAAGACAAAACTCAAAAATAAAGTTAAAAAACAAAATCCTCCTGGACGTAAACCTTTGGCCACTACTATAAGACCTCTTTTGGCTAATCAGCCGCTAGGACCAGCCATTATAATAGGGTCAAGGACTACAACCAGAAAACCTTTAATAAATATTGAAAAACTCCCTACACAATTAGAAAAACCAAATTTTGACAATATTTTCTCCAGTGGCTTGGACACACAAATACCTAATTTTCAGCCAGGATCATTAAATCCAAATTTATTTATCAATAATCACAGAGTAAATAAACGTTCGCTAGAGAAAGATTTGATTGATGAAAAATCTAACAAAAAAAGTTCAAAAAGTGAAAATATTTTGAAAAGTTATATTAAAAATATAAATCATGAATTAAAAAATAATTTAAATAAAACTAATTTGTTAAAGCCGGAGGAAAATAGCTCCATTAAATTATCAAAAAATTTACTAAAGACAACAAATAATATAATCAACAAAAATCATTTCGAAATCAATAAAACTTCCTTAAATATTTTGAAGGATTTTTTAGAAATTTTTAAAAATTCTTCTAAAGAGTATGATAAAGTTAAAAACAATATTAATGAATTATATACAAATAAACAGTTTAGAACTTCAAAGATTGCGGGAAAATTAACCGAAACTTATTCCAAAAATATGAGTGATTATAAAGAAAATAATTTTAAAATAGGAAATTTAGCGAATGATTTAAATAAATTAATTTCCAAAATTTTATTAAATAAAAATATCTCTATTAATTTAATGAATAATTTAACACAAAATTCAAATATTTTAAATGAGAAAATAACACATGATTTTCAAATTTTACAAAACAAAAGTGATTTAAAAATTACAAACTCAACAAGTGCAAATTCAAAAAATTTAATAAATTATAAGAAAAATATTGTAAAAAGTTTATTTGTTAATAATTCTACAAATTACTCAAATTCTAAAGATATGAAACATCATATTAATAAAAGATCTACCTTTAATATAACAGTTAATAATTTACCAAAATTTATTAAAAAATCGAATACAAATCAAATAGATCACAAAAATGCTACAGAAAATTTAATAAGTCTAAACCGAAATCCGGAACTATCAAGAAGTCTAGAAATAAATTCCACACAAACACATATAAATCCTAAATCATTAACTAAAAATAATACGTTATCAATTAAAACAAATTCAACTATTCCCGGAAATAGGAAAAAATCTTTAAAACGTGTCAAACATTTGGAAAAGCATAAAAGATTAGCGAAACTAAAATCAAATAGTAATTTAAAATTAAATCCAACATTCACGAACAAATTAAGCAAAATAAATGATATGTCCAAGTTAACAACAACACACAGGACTATAAAGGAGGGAAATAAAACAAAAAACAACAAGAATATAAAAATGGAGAAAAAATCTAAACGAGAACAGAATGCAGATTATTATTTTTTTGGTATAGGGGAAAACTATGATGAAGATGAGGATGACGATGAAGAGGAGGAGGAAGATGAAAGAGATGAATACGAGGATGAAGATGATGATGAGGAAGAAGATGAAGAAGAGGAAGACGAAAATGATCGGGGAGAAATAATTGCTTACGATGAAGAAGACGAAACGCCCCAAATACTCACTAGTGAGGTAATAAGTGTATCTATGGAAGATTTAAGTGAAAAACCTACACAAGAAACCAGTAGTTCACCAGAAGAGGATAACGATACAGGTGCCTTGGAAATAGAACGAGTGGGTTTTAAAAATCCCGTACCAGATTATGATCAAGGCAAAATTAGTTTAAAAACCAAATCCTCTTTTATTAAAAAACGTATACGACGAAGACCACCACAATTTAAAATAGACAATGATTATTATGAAGAGGAAGATGATGATGACAATAGTATGAGTTCCAATGTGGGAGGATTTTTTCGTATGATATTCTATCCCATACAAGTGGTAATGAATAGTGTCATGGATACAATTGGCGGTAAAGATGCTGAAGAAGATCAAGAAGATCCTGCCTTTAATACCTATACACAATATACTTCCTATCACAATACATTAAAACAACATTCTAGCGATGAATATGATGAAGATTATGATTCCAATGAATCGGCTGGTTCTTCGCTTAGTAGCTGGTTTAGTTCATTGTTTGGTTTAAATAGACGCAATAAAAAAATTGGCAGTACCACTGTTGCACCTATACAGGCAAAGCCTACAAAAACATCTACAAGTTGGTTGCCATCTTGGTTGGGTTTTGGTGTGAACGATAGAGTGTCTACGGAAACTACTTCTACAGAAGATTATGACGAATATGATAGTAAGTTTGCTTTTCAATTTACTTCTAATGTTTTGAGTTTCTATAACAATGGTTTAATTGAAAGGAAGTATAATTAAATTTAAATGAAATCGTTAGTGATATTAAACAAATAATGTACAATAGAAAGAAATAATTGTTTATGCATTTAATGGTCAGGTAAAGGAAATTGTTAGTAAGAGTTTTTAAAGGTTTGAACAAATTACAAACACAGTTTTTAAAGAAATTTTAAAATGTTTTTTTTTTTTTCTTTACTACTCCATAACAATGTTCATACTATGCTGTAAAGAATTAAAATAAATTTATAAATGAAATTATTTATATTTAACTTTTAGTTACTAAATTAATTAAAGCTCAAACAAAAATCCTTCCAACCATATGTTTATCTTAAGGATTGTAAAATCTTTAAAAGTTGCATTCAAATTATGAAAATAATAAAAATAAAAACTTGTACTTTCAATACATTTTCAATCTTAAGATGTAATCCATTTACACATTGTCACAACTCACAACTCTAAAGGCATTGCAACATATACATGTGTTCAATTAGGTCGTGATTTACGTACAATACTTGTCACAGCAATTAAAATCATCTAGTCTTTGGTTAATATTCCATAAAATAGGTCGCGTTTTATGTTGTAGCTATTCTTCATTGTTTTATTTTTCTTCAATGACGGCCTAGTCTTTAAATGTTCTCGTGTGTTAATTGAACACTAAAATACAATTTTACATCCATATTTAGATATGAACGTGTAATTTAAATTTATTAAAACAAACAATGAATGAATGCAAATGAAAATGAATTAAGAAAATTGTTAGATGATAAGAAAGTAGGTAAAATTGTCTGGTTTATTTAAAGTTGATGTTTTAGAACTGAAAGGTTTTGTGAAACTAGAAACGGTAGAGAATAACTAAAAGTCCAACTCTTTTAATTCGCTCAACAAAATAAAAATACTCTCATCACACGTATAAATTAGTTCTATAGAAAATTCTACTAATACATACAAAGAGTTCGGTTTTTTGCAATATAAGTTACGTTTTTTTTTAAAGCAAGTTGGACTTCTGGTTGTTTTCTATACAAGAAACAACGAGTAAAACAGTTATTTGCGTCAAAATAGATATATTTTAAAAAGATTTATTAAACTCAATGGAACATCTGATTGAAGAAAAATGCAAAATTTTAAGGTTTAACTTAAAAATATGTAAATACACTCTGCTATAAAATTACACTTTTTATTTTCAGTTGAAAACCCACATAATGTGGGAAGTAGATCCTCTTGAGTACATCACAAACCGATATATTCCGAAAAAACTGTTTTAAGGTTGGTTACTGCACTAAAGATCTCGTAGCTCCCTACATTTTAAGTCAATTTTGAATTTTCTATTAAATTTAGATATTAGAGAAACGTGGCTTGAAATATTTTATATATGTATATTCCAAATATGTAAAGATTTATTCAACATTTTCGTTTTCATGTCCTCTAAAAAGTCTAACATAAGCTAAATTATTTTTCGAGTGATTTTTTTCACTGTAGCAGAGTGTTGTTTTAAAGAATGTATCCTTTAGCATGAAAAACATATATATACTTACTGTAAAGTAAGTATATTTATGTTTTTCATCTCAATCTCAATTAAAACCCATTGTGCGCACTATTCATTATTAAAATGATAAGTAAGTAATTATTATAAAAGGAAAATTACATAAAAGAAACAAACATAAGTAAAGTGTAAATCCGTTAGAAGATTAATTTACTTAATTTAAATTATCCAGCACTTTTATACTTGCCCGCTTCATAGTGTTGCTTAGACTAACTGACTGACTGTCTTTCCGTAAGTCTGTGAATTTGCCAATGACACATTAAACCATAAAACAAACCAACCAGTTCATAGAACAATAATATTTTTACACATAATAAAACAGACTGAGGGACAGACGTAGAAAACATACAGTCATGAAAGTAAACATTAAACAAACCTATAACGGATGAATGCTATACATTTCATATGGATGGAGGTTAAGAAAAAGGTTACGCTTTCTTTGTCATATTAAACGTTTAGTATGTAATTTTCAATTTGAATGTAACATTTTTTTTATTTATATTTAATTGAACTAGAATGGTTTGCTAGTTGGTTTGGTGAGATGAAACCCAAGGCCAGAAAGAGAACTACTACCACTACTACGACTACCACACAAATACCACAAGTACCCATATTGACTATTGTTGATCCCATGAAAAATCCACAAAATTGGATTGGTATATTGGCTCATCATATAATTAATCACACCTCTACATCTACAGCTAATCCATTAAAGGATATGTGGAATAAAGTAACCAGCACGACCACAGAAAATCCTGAAATTCCGAGAAAGATTTCTTATGATAAATATCAGATTTGGCGCCTTAAGCCGCAAGATGATAGTCAGGTAAAAGCTTTGGAGGAATATAAAAAAAGTGAGGATGGCATTAAGCTACAGTGGCTAAAGGGGCCCAGTTTAAGGTATGAATTGTTTATCTTCTTTAAAATAAAAGTATTCCTAAAATAATATTTTCTTTCTAGAGGTTTAACTGATGTCTTGGTGCCACCAAAAATGTTGGTTGATTTTCAGGCCTCCTTAACTTTTGAACTCATAGATCATGAGGTTTTAATCTTTGACGTGGGCAAAGCTATAGCCTATGAAAAGACTAAAGAAAATTATTTATTTACCACTACTCAAAAGCCTAAGAAACATAATGGAAAACTTCCTACACCAATTACCGGCATGACCTGGCATAAATATTATGAATACGATGACATTATTAAATATTTAGAAACTATGCGCATGCGTTTTCCCCATTTGGTAGAATTAATACATATTGGTCGCTCCTACGAGGGTCGCCCCTTGATAGTAACGAAAATTGAAAGCAAGGAAGCAGCTGCTGTGAATACAGCCCATTATCCAGCTCATCAGCGTAATAAGCTGAGGCATAAGAAACGTATTGGCTTGGCAAATGCTGTATTCATTGAGGCGGGGACACATGGAATGGAATGGATTGGACCGGCCACGACTACTTGGATTATAAATGAACTCTTGAGGATAATGAAGAGTAAGTATTTATTTTTAATTATCTTTCTGAGTAACTAATTGATGTTCAGAAGCAAACATATGGAAACAAGCATCAATTAATTTTAATCTATAGCGAACACAACAATTTCTTTCCCCTGTTTAGATTTGTAATTTTCCTTCGCCCCGAGAATGATCTTGAGATCATATTCAAATTACATATTTATAATTTATATTTTATTTTGTATAATTTTTTAATAACTTTAAATTTTCATCTAGCCAAAGAATTTGATATACTATTGTAAATGCCCATTAAAAATTCCACAAGAATAATTAAAGATGGTGGCGATTTCATTTCAGTTGGAACAGCGTACAATTTAAATTTCTTATACATTGCGCGAGCTTCATCATCACTCAATATAGGTTGCGATTTGTTTTCATATTTCATTTGTTTGGCACACAAATCACACAAGGAAGGATTTTTTTGCTTAGACGAAATGGATTTAGAAGATGGTGACTGCTTGAGTAAATTTCCAATACATTTATCACATTGTTTGTTATTACCATTATTGGGGTTTAATAAATTCTCACTAGATATACAACCAAAACCTTTAGAATGTTTATTCCCATTTTGTAAATTGAAATGGGAACATTTTTTACGTTGGCAAGATTTTAAATGAGAGCATTTCGTAGGTTGAGAATTGTTAGTGTTGTTGTTAGATAATACTGGATCAGAAGATTTTATTATGGATTGATGATGATGTCTTCCCTTAATGGCATGAAAAGTTATGCTGACACAAAGTAATAGCAATAAAATTAAAGAGATTAGTTGTGGTCTCCTGGAAAACACATAAATTAATAACAATGTCTTATCAAAACTAAACAAATATTATTACCTTCCCGATTGTACGATTAGCTTAATAAAATGCCACAAATATTGGCTAATGGTAATCCAAAACATGATTGTGGCCATAATTAGGAACCTTTAATATTTTAAAAAAAGGAATACAAAAATTTGCTTTTAAAACAACTTCAACATATACTTACGATATAATCCCCACTATATCAAATAAAACTGATTCAAGATTAGAGGGTGTAAAATTAAACGAAGGCAATGAAAGTTTTCGTAGTCCCAAAATGGTACCCTTAAGAAATTTCTTTGTTTTATTAGTAGTTTCCTCTAAAGAGGTGTTGTTACTTAGATCGGTATCATTTTGTGGCAGATATTTATCGTTTGTGCTCCTTAAACATCCTTTAATTTCATCTTGATCAGGTTTACCTTCAGATCTAAGTTTTGTACATTTTTCACAGTTACAGGAAGGAAATTCACAAACTATATATTTGTGGTTGGTGGGAAGAGAACAAAAATTTTGCATATTTTAAGATTTTAATAAATATTAAAGACTAAAAATTTTGATTTTTCTTTAAATTAATGACTTTTTATTTAATTTTCTTTATTCTATTTCATTTTTTAATTTTCTTTTTCAGAAAACGCTACCGACGACCAGAGTTTCATACGCAATACAACTTGGTATATTATGCCCGTTTTAAATCCTGACGGTTACGTTTACAGCCACGAATTTGATCGTTTTTGGAAGAAATCACGTTCAAGACATATTTCTCGTCCTTCGGGTATTTTAAATTCAGCGATGACTTGGTTGCAAAAGAAACGTACTAAGGAGAAAGTTTGCTTTGGCGTTGATTTGGATCGCAATTGGCATTATCAGTGGGGTAGACGTGGAAGTTCAAAATCACCTTGTAATGAATTTTATGCTGGCCCTACACCATTTTCGGAACCGGAAACAAAAGCTTTATCCGAGTTTTTAATGGATTATCGTACACAGATTAAGGTAAGTTTTTAAACAAATTAATTTTCAATTGATGGATATGTAAAGAAACATAAACAAATTTAGATAATCAAAATTCTCAGGTCTAAATGTTTTTTTAAATAGAATGCATTTTCCAAATCTAAAATTTTATAAAAAAAAAAATTGTAACCATTGAATAAATAAATAAAACGTTCTGTTGTAGCTCTTCGTATCTATGCAGGCTTATGGTCAAATTATTAGTTATCCCTACAAAGCCAACACCACCTACGATTCGGAGCGTTTAGATGATTTGTTGGATGTTGCCATGGTGGGTACAGATGGTTTGCGCAAGAAAGGCAGTAAATCAAGATATAAAATTGATTCCTCAAATGATTTAATAGAAAATAGATCTGGTATGTTTAAACTAAAAAAGCCGAATAAATTAATAATTACACCTAAAATATCTTTAAAGGTTGTTCGGATGCTTTTGCGGCCTATGAAGCAGGTATACCTTTTAGTTACACCCTACAATTGGCAGATAATGGTGTCCATGGTTATTTGTTACCTAGCGCTTCTATAGAATCGACAGCTAAGGATTCATTTGAAATTATAACAGGAATGTTGGATTATATATGAAAAAAATATTAAATAATGAGTTGACGCAGTAAAAAGTTAATGCGAATAGAGGTTAGTTATAGATCTTACTTTGGCTGTTTAACGTTTCCCAATTATTCAATTCAAGGCATTTCTTCCGATGATTAAGTGATATGCCTGAATAATGAAAATAATACTAAAAACCTTATTTACTATACAATTTTAGTTAGGTCTTGTTTATGGATTTTAATGAATCATTTAGAAAATGTACACATTTTCCAGAAGATTCAATATATAGAAAATCGTATACTTAGACTAAATTTATGAAACGTTTAGATATGTTTTATAAACCTTTAATATCACTGGTTGGCAACAAAATTTTCTTTTAAACAAAAATTGATGGAAGTGCTGAATAAGAAAATGATCTTAATTTTTTGTATACATTTTATAATAAGACAGAGACTATTATATGGTAATCCGTTTAGATTTTTTTTAATACTAAATAAAACACTTAACATAGAGTTGAATGTCAAAATATATTTATTATGACCTTAAAAATGAGTCTTTAACATTTACTTTTTAATTATAATTTCATTAAAATGTTGGGCGCAACTAGGCTTTACGTGGTCAATTCGATCATATTTTTTTGTATTGCTACCGTTATCTCGCGTATTACGCGAGTAATGTTGGCCTCAAAGTCTTGAATCGTAGCTGGATTATCGACAAAGACTTTTGACTTCACATAACCCAAAAAAAAAAAAAAAAATCCAGAAGTCTGGATCATGAAATTCGATGCTCACCAAAATAATTTCTCAATAGCCAATGTTTCGTGCCGTAACACCAAAAAGTTATTCTATACGAGAGGTTAAGATGCTTCGCACGACATCGAATCGGCTTCCACTACAGGTGCAATATTTTCCTCACTACGCGCTGAATGTGGTCTATTCGGTCGCATATCATACAAAGACATACACTGAAACTCAAATTTGCGAATTGTATTGGCTACAGTGGGCTCGAAAAGTTAATCATTCACACCATAGCAATGTTGAAAACAATAGACTATCTAGGGTGGCTACGCGTCAAATATTTAAATGAAATTATCTTTAAAAAGAAATGTTAGAGACTGTTCTTCCGGACCATAATAAAGATACCGACACACAATGGGGCCGATTGCAAAAAAATTGGTAATAAATCTGTATATCCTAAACTACTGGACGGATTGAATTGAAACGTATGGGAGAGTTGTAGAGGAGGACCTAAGCTTTCAGAAGAATCTCTTTTTTTATAGTTACCCTATAATACCATGAGGCTAGTTTGAAAAAATTGAAATCAAAGCTCGATTTCAAAAATTTAAAAAAGTTTGTAAAGGACTTGAAGAGATGAAGAAAAAATATGCTAACTCACATGATATATTTTATGGTTAAAAAGATATTTGCGCTTGAATTTTGAAATTTTGATTTTTTGCATTGATTTTTTTTTTTTTTTTTTTGGTTTTTCTTAAATAACTTCCTTAATATAGGAGTCACTTTTTTAATATCCTGAGATTCCCCAAACATTACAAAATAATGTGTTGACATATTTTTAGAATCATATCGTTCAAGTGCACGAAAAACGTACTAAAATTGATTTTTAATGTAATGTATTAGAAGGATAACGTTCTTTTCGTGTATAAAAAATCATTTTGATAGTTAAACAAATTTATACTCAGGGTGTCATAGAATCCAAGCGGAATTGCTTTTTGTCGGAATTACAAACCAATATTGATTTCATTTCGTGTCATGAAACCGTATTTTTTTGTTTTTTTTTTGGTATTTTCGAATATAAAACCGATGTTCGAATCAGCTGTTTCATACTTTGTCCGATTGTTTACAATTTTTAGTGTCTTTTTTTTAAAAAAATTGGTAAGCAATAATGTTTTTGTAGAAATATTATTAAAAATAAAAAGTATTCGAGTTTTTATTAAAATATTAAGAAATAAGAGGGTAAAATAAATAAAATTATATCTGCAGTTATAGCAATTTTTTTTTTTTTTTTTTTTGTTAGGAGGTGGTGAGAAGAATTTTAAGAGAATGTGACAACCCACTTGTTGATCTGCCGGAGACAGTGTAATTATATCGTTTATACTGTATGTTTATATGTGCAGCTACTTCGAAAATTTGTAGCGTATTATCGGTTTTAAAACACGCTTTCCGTATGATATCTGTCTATATTAGAGGACAATCGTAGCGTTCTAAAACTTCACAAATGTTTCAACTGGTAGAAACGACTGCACATTCTGTGATTCAGCCAATTGGATGCTATAGTTAGCTTATAAAGTTGTAAAGCACCTGTTAAAGAAATTCATATTTGTAGAGTTCCAATTTCACCCTTTATAACTCCAGAATGGTTTGTCCCATTTAGATAAATAACATGCTTATTAAAATTATCTTTAAATTATTTTAATATATGTATTTTTTTTATCCGCACAATAGTTTCATTAATAAGTAGTAAAAAAAAAAAAGTTATGTTAAATTGAACAAATTTTTCTTCTTAAAAATTGACAACGGCAAACATTTCTAGTTTTTAGTATCCATTCATTAAGCTAGGTATATTACAAATAAAATAAGGCATATATCGTGAAAATTTATGGATATATATTGATTTTATTCAAAATTAACTAAAGACTTCTTTCTATATTAAAATCTATCTATAGGGAAATATTACGTATACGCCGTGTATATGTCTTTAATTAATTGTGAATAAAATCAAAGTTTTGCGTAATTTTTCATTTATATAGTCTTCAATTTTTACAGAAGTTTTAAGGTGCAAAATTGGTTCAATTTTTTCACCACTAATTTCCGAAACTATTGAGCGAATACAAAAATGATACAATCGCCTTATTGATAGGGTCATATTAGTAATGCCCATAAAAAGAAATCTGTACTTAAAAATTTAAAACATTTTTATTAAGCACATTAAAGTCCTTATACATATATGTATGTCTCATTTTCATTATTAAGAATTATTTATTTTTTACAGACCAGTGTATTTAATATAATTTATTTTATTCAAATTAAACATAAAACTATTTATATTAAAATATTATTTGTAATATTTATTGAAAACAAAAACTAATGTTTAAGCTTTACACTTATAAGTTATTTATTTTCTAGTACATAAGTGCAGCTTATATCGATGAAGAAGGGATTTGATTTTGATTTCTTTAAAGGATTTGTTAACAAAATAATAAAAATTGCAACTTGTTTAATATTTTCTTAAGAAAAAATAAAACAAGATAACTATAAAAAATTATAAGAAAATGAAATGCAAATTTTCAATAATAAAAAACTAAACTATAGGAAGCAGTAATTAGAATTAAAACAAAATAAAAGAAAAACGAAAAAACTAATTATTACATTTAAAGGGTTTTCTATTGAATAGGGAGTTTTTTGATTTTTTTTTTTTTTTTTTTTTTTTTTGTTTGTGTTTCTTTTACGATAGATTTTTTGCAGTTTCTTTTATATATATATATATATATATGTAATAATAATATAATATTATATAATAGATAATAACACTCACTTATTAATATTATTGTTATTATTATTTCTTTTAATTGTAATAATAAAATTAGTAATATAATGTAATAATGTGCTTACTTACAATGCTATTAAATTATTTATGTATTTATTTATTAATGTTTATTAAAATTATGTTTATTTTTCCATTTTTTGCGTATTTTTTGTTTTTTATCTACAAGGTGTAAAAAACTATATATATATATATATATATATATATATATATATATATATATATATATATATATATATATTTATAATTGTAAGAATAATAATAAAAATAAACTATTTCAAGAAATAAAACATTATTTATATTTCTTTTTCACTTTTTCGCATTTTGTTATAAAAAGAAAATTAAATTAAAATAAACTGCTTAAAAATTAGCAAAAAATAAAAAAGGAAAATAATTTACAAAAGAAAAAAAAAAGCAGTTTAGTGACTGCCAATAATTTAAAGTAAATTTAAATATTATTAATTCCCAATTGTAATAAAATAAATTTTGAACAGTTTAAAAATAAAATTAAAATCATTTTTTCGTCTTCACTTTCTTGGAGAGTAAAGCTAATGCCAGGCATTAAAAAATAGTCTAAACATTTTAATCGTTTAATATAAAGAAAAAGCTCAACAAGTTTTTTAGATAGGGTGCAGTTAAAACCGTGTTGAATAAAAAAAAGATCCTAGACAATAATTTAGTTATGTGTGTAAAGAAGGAAATGGATGGGTTTAATTTAGTTTCTGTTTTTAGTATTTATTTAAATAATTTGTTTGCCTTTTTTATAATTTTTGTTTTATTTTATTTATTATTTTTTTATACTTTTTGTTATAATTACGAATTATAATAGTACTATTCTTATATTCAAATTGTAATTCTTTTTTTTTTTTGCATATTTTTCCTTTTTTAATATTTTTTGCAGTTACTTTATGTGTTTCTTCTTCCATTTCTATTTTCTTTTTTTATTGTTAAAAAAAAATGTTACTAAATCGTATGCATTTTAATGTAAATGGTTGTTTTTTGTTTTATCTATTGTATTGTATTTATTTTATTACCTCAAAACATTATGTGGGCAAATTGCATGTAGCATTTTCATTTTGTTTCATTTTATTAAAAAACAACAGAATCTCTCTATTTCTTACGCCTTAGATTGCTCTAAAAGTAATTGGCTAAAGATCATCGGACATGAATGAATTTTGTGATTTTGATTCTTCTATTCGACGTATTTGTTGGCGCAAATACATGATCCTAAAAAAAGATACAAAAAACGTATTTTTTTTTATTTTGTGTTCGAGGTTTGAAAGATGTTGCAAAAACTTACTTTTGTTCTTGCAGTGTGGCTGTAATTTCAGTAATTCTAACTAAACTTCTCGCACATTTTAGTTCAGCCGATACTTTTGTACACTGTAAATCTCCATATAAATGTGCTTCTTCTGAACATTTTTGCGCCTGAAAATAAAAACAATCAGTTGAATAAAAAGAAAATGGCAAAGATAAATATTTAGTGTTGTTTTAAATAAAGGTTTTTCCAATAAGAAGGTCGACTTTAACAGTCTTTGGTACCAAATCACCATGCAAAGTTAAATTCTTAACTCTTCTTTAAAAATTAGTGTTTCTTAATCCACATTTTACAACAGACGCGGAAGTCGAATCTATGTTCGTTGGACAAATTGGAGATGTCCGGTTGGGTAAAAAAAAAATCAACCAATATCCATATGATAAAGGAATGTCAGATCGATCGAAAACATCGCCACCATCCGTGAAAATATGCTTGAGCTCCCGAAAGAATTGATTTCTCTCCATGCAGTAGAATAGCTCAATGTTAGTTAACCAATTTTATGTGGCTCTAGCTGGACGACGATACGTGACACATAGCGATCGTAACAATGGATAAACAAATACGCTTAACAATTTCTTAACTTCCCGAAGAGTATCACTTTCAATATAGAAAAATTCAAGTCTAATGCCCGCAAAAGCTACTTAATCTCTCTCCTAGTATCATCACAATGTACTGTATAAGCATAATCTATCCCGGAGAGTTGGTTCATAAAAAATAGCCTAGGGAAAACAGAAGTTTACTCGTGAAAGACATGCTCAACATATATTGGCCCAGAAGAGATGCCTCATGACACAGAACACCTTTATTGAAATCAATATAATTTATAAATGTTCTCGAAAACATATGGTTCCATAAATTAGGATATATGAGAGAAACTTCAGAGAAAATTTTAAATTTGTTCAAAATATTAATTTTTATAATAGTACCTTTAAAAGGCTTTATTATTTCAAATCATAGAATTTTCAAACGAATCAGTGACAATTAAATTCACAAAAAGCATTTTGAAAGAATTCATCAATTAAGAAGTCGGCTTCAAATAATTTATGACTAAAATTATTAATTAATTAAAAAAAACTCACTTGTTTTTCTAATTGATCCGCTGCCCAATTGGTAACATGCGTTATTAAATCGGCTCTGAAATACTTGCTAAGTTTTGTAGAGATTTCAGGTCCTTGCGAGCGACCAGCTTGTATTGAATTGGAAACACAACTCTGTAACGTACTTAACGAAGCTGATGACTGTGTATCCACTAAAGAAAACAAATCATAAATAAATTAATAAACAAAATCAAATTATTAATAGTAATTTACTTACATTTTCTTTGTTGTTGCTCTAATGATGAATTACCACTTAAATCTAATTCCTGTGTAGGAGTCGGTGGGCCCTCACCGGGTATTACTCCCATGCTGTTGCTGCCGCCGACACCAACGCCACCACTACCGCCACCAATTGCACCGCTTATATTAACATTGGGAGTAACAGATAAACTCGATGAGGAACATAAAGCATTGTTACCACCAACACTCACAACTCCTCCAGCAACTGCATTGAGAGAATTCATGCCAACATTGCTATTGACGCCACCACCATCGACAGTCTTAAGTCCATAGGGATTAGTGCAGGAATATGAAGCGGTCATGCCAGCCATATTAACGCCACCACTGCCAACATTATTTGCATGTGTCATAGTCATGGACACAGAAACGCCGGTCGATGAAATACCGCCAACGCCACTGCTACCAGAGGCAGCTGAAGTTATAGGACTTTTACTATAACCCATGGGAGACATACCATGAGAATGCGATAAATTGTATAAAGGTGAATTTAAAGCATTTTCCCTAAATAGAAAACCAAAACTTTTGTATATATGGAAAATTACTGGGGAAAAATATAAAATGTACCTTAAATTCATAACTTGCCCAGAGGCAGCATGATTATCTCCTACTGACGAGGAAATGAGATGACCATCTTGGGCATTTAAATGATGATGAAGCTGTTGTTGACGCATTAAATGTGTTGTGGGATCTTTAGAACTCATTTTCGGAGGACCCGGTGCATTTGAATTGAGATGATGATCCACTTGATTCGATAACGATGGCATAGTGGACTAAAAAGAAAAGGGAAATTATTACAAAAAATATAAAATTATTAAAAATATTCTAAAGATATTTGAGACGCTAGTAAAATTAAACACATTTCTTGACATTATTACTATTTCTTAGTTGTAAATATCATATATTTAACTCAAATATTTTGCGAAATATATTATACAACTTTTAATCATACTCTGATTCATGCATGTGTGTGAAGATAAATTTTAAATATGAAACCCTAGACACAAACATTTATATTTAAGAGAGCTCTGTAAAAGCGTTAACACAATTCTGTTAAACTCTGTAAAACGGAGGGTAAAGTCATATCCCCCTTTTGTGGCGACATTTTCTAAACAAATAAAGCAAAAAATGGAGAATTAAAGGTTCACTGCATGCATTATCAGAAAATTATGTTACATCAAAAATACTGTGATAAATAAAAATTTTGTAGCGAAATAAAAAACATGTAAGCATGCAGGATACATATCCTTTATTGGAAAACGGGACAACATGGGTGGATGAAAGTTGGTAGAATTGATAGACAAGGTGGACGGACGACTGTCATAATCAATAGTCAGCGTGTACTGATAGAAAAATATGAAATTTAAAAAATTTCATATTTTTTTATGGACTTATCAGGATTTCAAAATAAAAGCAACAACATGGGCGGATGAAAGTTGGAGTTTATAGACAAGCTGGATCTATCATAAACAAAACAGAGCGTGTCTGTTAACATGAGCTATGTTTGTATTTTTTTAATTTGCTTTAGCTATTTATTAAAATATTTATTGTAAACTTACATTAGGTGATCCTATCATGTGTGATTGATGTTGTAACGACGTTACCGCATCCAATTTTCTATGATTACTGCTGCCACTATTGGGCAAAATACCCTGTGTTGACACCGCTGGCAAATTTGTCGAAGCGAGACCAGTTGTGGGCAACATTGTTACTCCTCCGGCCACAATTCCTGAACCACCTACGGCACTAGCGGCGGGATTAGCACACGTCACGCCGGTATAGTGCATAGATGATGACGCTACACTTGGTGTTGTGGCATTGACAGAGGAAGAGGTCATATTACTAGAGGCATTGGGATGTGAAGCTAAGCGTGGCAAAGCATTCGGTAAACCCACTGTTGTTGACGGCAATGCTTGGTCGTTGTGTTGATTGCCACCGCCATGTGTTGTTGGTGTGCCAGTCAATGAATAACTGGCCTCCGAAGTGGGCGTTGAATCGCCTGGACTAATGTCCATATCGGCATTATCAGCTAAACGAGCTGCAATGGTGCAATGGTGAAAATTTCGTTTTCAAACAAATTTCATTATAAAGAAAATGTTAGTGCTTAAAACTTACCATCTATACGCCTTCTGTGATTTGGTGGTCCACCATCATTATCATAGTTCCACCTCAGTCGAGAATTGCCACGAGAACTGGAATGTTTGTATGCTGGAAACAAAGGAATATAGTAAAATTTACAAGATTATTCTCAGTTTTATTTGGCAAAACTTACTTGACCTGGAAAAGCGTTCTTCGCGATCCCTATCGCGTTCTTTGTCACGATAATCCTTTTCGCGGTGTTGATCACGTGCCAGATTACTAAAAGGCAATAAATTTTAATTAATTTAAATTTTTTTAAAGAAGAATAGGTTATATTTTATTCCAAAGATTTGGTCAACAGACCGAAAATGCTTTTTAGAATACTTTAAATTTTCTATTAAACGTTTTTGTCACCTTGGAACTTTATTATGTTAACACGTTCCAAATGTACTTTTGACCATGAACATGAATTATATTTGAAAATAATGAGATTTTAAAATTGTTTGATCTTTGAATATATTAATAAATTGCCAATTAGCTAAGATTCCCAGCGTTCTGACCCCACATTTTAAAACAAAATAAATATCATCAACTTACCGCTCACGTTCAACCCATTCCTTTGGTTTCTCCCACTGTGAGACCTCTGTTTTACAATTATAATAATACATTTTTCCTAATATTTAATGCAAAGAAATTAATTTGTGATTTCATTTTTTATATTCAATTTTAACATACCCGATGAACTAACATGTTCACTCCAATCTCCACATCTGGCAATACGTTCACCACGATCATTACGATCGCCACTGCCGCCACCTCCTCCTCCGCCACCACCTCGATCTCTTTCACGATCATCACCACCACGATTGCTGCGATCTCTATCACGATCCCGATCGCGATCACGTTCACGGTCCCGTTCTCTTATAGAATCTCTTTCGCGTTTGCTGTCTCTTAAATCACGATCCCTGTCGCGATCGCGATCTCGTTCACGGTCGCGATCATCAGAGCCAGAACGTTTATCCCCACTATTGCCGGAAGAACAGAGCTTGGCTCCACTACCACTGCCCCCACCACTGGCGCCGCCACGTCTGTCAATCCTGTCATGATTGGTGCGATGCGATTCAGAATCACGATCACCACCACGACGATCGCGTTTATCTAAAACAAGAATATATATATTTTTTTTATTGTTCATTTTCAAAATTTATTTTGGTTTTTTTAACTCACCAGAATATTTATCTTTTTTATAAATATCACGTTCACGATCTCTCATTTTTTGTATGTAACTGAAACGATCGCCACCACCTCGATGATCAGCACGATCTCTAATATCGTGTGAACCACCGTGACCTCTGGATGATGGTGAATCTATTTCAGGTGACTGTGAACGATACGATGAACTATTACCATTGTTTAAAGGTCCACCACCGCCAGCCGGTGAAAGGTCGCGTTCGCGATAATTCGATGAGCGATCACGTTCATAATCTCGTTTTGAACTGTACTTGGAACTCTAAAATGGAAACAAAAAGATACACAAAAAAGAAAATAAATCTTTATATGAAAAAAAGAAATGAATAAATTTATATGAATTAAAATAAAAAACTTTCACGATTAAAAGTTTAATAATTTTTAATCATGTATAAAAGTAAAAAGCATCAATTTGATTTAAAGCCAATATGTTTTTTTTTTTTTTTTTATAAAAAATTAATTTTAACCAATAATGTCTAGTAATCAAAAACTAAATAAATAAATTTATTTTTTGTTAACAATCGGGAGACAAACATATGAAATTATGATAGTGCCAAAGAGTTGCAAATATGTATGTTTTTAAACAATTTTTCCTTTTTGTTTGTGGCCTAAAAAATTTGGAAAAACATAAAAGAAATTTTAAACATTCTTTTGTATTTTTTTTTTTTTTTTTTTTTTTTTTGAGGCAAACTTAAAACATAACAACAGAACATTAATAATAAAAAATAATTTTGTAAGCAGTGTAAAAAAGGGTATCGTTTTATTTTATTTAATTTTTGTTTTGATTTATTTTAAACATCCTCTAATGACCACTACTTACATCTACGATGCGACACAGTCCGACAGCAGCAGCATTTTTATTACATTCAGCTGCCAGTGTTGTTGTAATATCAAGTGCAAGACTATTTGTGGCAGACATAAACTGTATGGGAGTGGGTATTTTTGGGCACCCTCTCTCGTTTAAGAATTTGTGTCTTTTCTTTCTTGCTTACTGTTTTTTGTTTGTTTTTCAGTTGATGGGACGCTTCGTATTTGTTATCTTTGGTTAATTTGGTTAGTTCGAGGAGAGTAGTGTTTATTTTATTAACTTTTATTAACTTTGATGAAATATGATGACTTTTTTATACAACAATACAATAAACAAAAGTTTTGATGACTACAAACAACAACAACAACAAATGAAGTGATTTGCTATTAGGAGCTAGGAGTAGGAGAGATCAGTTGCAGTATGCTTTTGGTTTTATCCTAATTCAGCCTGTTTGTCTTTTGGTTAGATTTAAAATATAAATTTTTAACTAGTTTTTGTTTTGTTTTTCTTATAATTGTATAAAGAAATTAAACTATACATTCAACATAATTATTTACACATTTATATTATAATCAAAATACAAATAAAAAATGTTTGTGAATTTAGAAAAAAAATATAATTAGTAAAATACTAAAGTTGAAGTATTTTAAATAAGATTATTTCATCTCTATCTCGAGGTAATTTTTCTGTTTTAGTTTATTAAATTCCAAAACACTCTTTAAAATAGAATTAAAGGCTATTGAAAAATTTTACAATTTCCTTTATACATTTTACTAAGGATTTTAAAATTTTGTTTTTTTTTCATATTTTCTTATTAAAAATACTTTAATTTTTAGTCTAATTTAGTAAATGTAATGATTTTAACTGCACTAATAAAACTAATGGGATTTGTATCAAAATAAAGAAATAAATGCATTTCATTCAAACATATACTAAAAATAAAAAAAGAAACTTTATTAATTAAAGTGCAACTCACCTGATACGAATGAGATTGATGCTTCTCAAAGTAGCTAGAATAAACATAAATGAGAAACAAAATTTAAAAAAAAGCTATAAACAATATATTAACTTAATATTAAACTTAAAAAACCAATCAAACATTACAAATATAAATATGAATGATGCATTAAAATTGGAATCGAATTTAACAATAAGCTCTAGGTATAATTAAAAGAATTGAATCATTAAAAGAATTGTATTATATAAATATCTTTTCTAAACACTTTACTCTATTTACATTTATTCAAGAGCTAAAATATCCAATGTTGATCGAGATATATAGACATTTTGATAGATATTCAATGCCCATTTTTATATTTTGTACTATTTAAGTATAATTTTTTTGTTACTCTAATAATAAAAAATGCAAAGAAGAATAATTAAAAAAGACATTTGGCTATACAATTTATACTTGAGTTTCAAAGCAGAGAATTGCGACTGCCGCGACTTGCACCAGCAATAAAAAAAAGTAATATACCATTTGGTAATAACTACCAGTAATCAATCAATTTTTATTATAGAAATATAATTAATATATGCTAATTAATTCGACCTATATAATATTTAGAAACAAATAATTTACATAAACCATATAGATTTAAGGATTTTATATAATATAATAATATATTTTATATTATTATTTATAATTATCATGAAAACGCGCAAAAGTTTGCACCCTTGCAAATGAACTATAAAAATTATATGGAAAATCATTTGGACTAGACTTATAAGTTTGCGCGACTATTTAATCTCGTAAACTTGCTCTGTGTACTTGTGCATTTATAAATCATCTGTCTTTTGTTTATATTTAAAAATTAATAATAAAAGCCATGTAAAAAAGTTATAGTTACGTTAATTATAATAAAATCATTGCATGTGTCATTGCTTTCAACGAAATTGTTCAATTATTTACTTAATATTGCACAACATTTGAAAAGTGGGCAAATTTGCACAATTGCACAAATGGGAAACTTAAACAAATATATTTACAATTTTTTTAAATTTTTGAAAATATTGTTATAAAATATTTTGAAATTATTGTTGTGAAATTATTGCCTGAAAAGTAGCGGTATTTACTCTTGATATTAAAAGAAAAGTTCTTATGAATTTTTCAAAAGTTTTTATTTATTATTTTTGCCAATATTTTTAGATTTTGCGACTTATTAAAGTTGAGTTTGTATCACAAGATTTTATACTATCTCAAAATCAAGATTTGGACCAAAAATGGTCCATTGCTAAAGATAGCAATGTTAGGTATAAATAATTGATTTTTGAAGCTGTGTAAATATTTTTCAAATCACCACAATCTACTCTACACATTTCAGACAGCAAAACAATAAGTTCAAAATATATTATAACAACAATATTTGAATTATTTTTAAAATTTTCAAAAAAAAAAAATGAAAAAAGTGTAAATTTATATAATACTTGATTATAATATTTGCTTATAACCTAATATAACCTAATTTTAAGGCCTAATATCTTAAAAATATTTTTTTTTTTTTTGTTTTATTTTGTATTTTATTTCAAATAAAATTATTTAAGTCTATAGCACCCACCGTTAGTACGCCAACGTAGGTATTGTGTTATTTGAAAAATTAAGCTAAAATGTGGTCTTTAAGAAGGAGAAGGAGACTTCAAATTTTTCTAATAGGAAATATATAATGTGAGGGAATTCATCTTTTCTTAGGTGATGAACTTTCAAAATAACTTGCACTTGGACTCATTTATTCAAAATTATAAAATAACTTTTCGACTTCAGTTGATCTTTTGAGATTTTTCTGCTATTACAAGTTTCGCATCCTTATAATATTTATTTTGTACTTTTAAACCACTAACCATTACTTTTTCTCTACCCACTGTAACTTTAATTTTAACAAAGCACCCTGAGCTACCAATTTTTAAAGTTAAAATATCTTTCGTGTCCAACTTATTAAGGTGGACTGCTATACAAGTGGCGCTAATTATTAAATTTTACATAACTCACAAAAAATTTATTTATATTAACTCAATTAAGGCCTGTCCACTGCAAAAAAAAAAAAAAATTAAAGTTTTGTCATAAAATGGGAACCTACATTTAAATCTCAACTAAAACATTATTTAATTACAATTTGATTAATATACATATGTATTTTCATTAAAGATAAAATAAAAATTATGTTACTATTATTTGCTTTCATAAAATTTTAGGACCATAATGTTGACAGTACTTTTGTCAGAGCAGGCTCTTCGCCACTTACTCTGAAAATCTTGGCAGCTTTGAACTACCTAGCAAAAATTTCTTAAAAAATTTCTTGTTTTAGTGCCAAAAATGCAAACCCAATGCACATTGCAAAAAAGCTATGCCATATTAAGTAAGTACAAAAACGCAACAATATGAAAATTTCAACTTTGTATATTTTGTTTGTTGGATTGCAACAAAAAGCAACGAGATTTTGAATTTACACTTTTACAAGGTAATTTGCGCTAAACACTGAACTTCACTTCATAAGTTTTTTTTGGCCTTAGGAGGTTTATTATATTACTGTAAATAAATAAATAAATACATATAAATTAAAAAAGAAATTACTCAAATATTTTTAAATTTAAATGCGTGCAGTAGAAACAAATATGAAAATCATAATAAAAAAAAAAATAAAGCTGAAATTTATCAAATTTAGGAGTATTTTAATTTGTTCTTCAATTGTTACAAATTCTTGTTGTTAAAATTGGAACTCACGTCAACTCTAGCAAAAGTATGCATAAATTATATGAACATGTGGTCATAAAAATATGTACTCTTTAATCATTATATATATTATAAAAATGAGATGTAAGTTTGTTTGTGTATCAATCACGTCTAAATGGATAAACCGATTTTCACGAAATTTGACACACAGTACCTGTGTCGGAGGAGGTTATAGGCTATATTATTTACGCCTACTTTAAAAAAAAGCAATTTTTTTTTTTAATTATGCACGTTATTAATGAAGCTATTTATACGTAAAACCGTATTTGAAACCGTTTTTTTATAGCTAAATACACTGTCATTTGTCTATTTTAAGAAGTATTTTTTTTTGCAAAAAATTAAAAATTATGTACACTATTGATCGAAAATTATATTTTTGGAGGTGTTCACTCACGTGAACGAAATAATTAAACCGAAATATTTTGGGATAAGCTTAAAACAAATCTATCTTTAATTTTAGGGGGGTACATTTTCAACATTTTTTTTATCCATACAAATCAAGGCACTTTAATGTACATATATGTATATGATATATTACAAAAGGGAACTGTTTTAAACAAATATTTTTCAGAACAAATCGATTATGTTATGTTCCACATCGACCACTGTTTCCTCGAGAATTAATTGAAAACCTCCAAAACATATTTTTTTTATACGATATAGTATTTTTTTTAATGCCATTAATAAATGTTCAAAAGTAATATTAATGAATATTGAAATATTTGCATTGATTCAACATATATTTTATTTTATTTTTTTTAATAATTGCAAAAATCTAATACCGTATTTATTAATATTTTTCCATGACATAAATGGATATGCTATATAAACTTTATTTTCGCCATATTTGCATACGTACTTCCATATAGGTTTCATATAAAAAATAACAGATTTTTGTCGGAAGTCGATTGTCAGGTTGTTTTTTTGGAAATCGAGCTAATTTTTCAGGAATGTCAATTCGAATCTTGCAACCCTAGCCAAGGGGTTACCTAGCACAGTGTTAACGAAGCGCACCGGGGAAAGCTAGCTTTTAGTAAAAATCAAATTCTTTATAATCTGCTTGATTATTTGACTTATCATAGGAACAATTGACAAAATTATTTAATTACACCGAAGTAAATCTATAAGTTCATACTAATGTAGACCAAAAGCCAAATACACTGGCCTTTAAAATACATACATACGTAACCATTACAATGTAATAAATCATTAATTATCTAAGGAAAATAAAAATGTGTGCTATAGTAATTATTACATAGTTTCCTATTCTTTTTTTTTAATATTTTGTATTTTATGAGCCATAGAATTCGGTTCATGAAATATTTCAAATTTATTTTTGTAAATGTTTTTTTAATTTTTTTTTCCAAATTGGTCAGTAAATAATAATAATAATAATAATAGTAATAATAATAATAATAAAATAATAATAACAATATTAATAATAATAAAATAATAATAATAATAAAATAATAATAATTATTATATAATAATAATAATAATAATAATAATAATAATAATAATAATAAATTAAATTACTTTAGAATCATTTACTGGTTTTCAGGTTTTCTGTCACAGAATTTGTATTACAAATCTATTTCTTCTTATGTAAATATGTTTGTCTTATATTGACCTATTAGCCATATAACATGTATTTTTAAATTTTATAACGTTTCTTGTCTCTTCACTTCCGGAAGGAGAAAGGATTGTTTGAGAATATAGTCTGCTGTGTCATCAAGCCAATTTAGATTTATTTCCAAAAGTCAAAAGTGTATCAGACTCCCACCAACAGAAAACTTCATAAGACTAGAAAATGGTTCTTATTTACACGAGCAACAGATATCAGAAGATATAGATCATGGTGGGAGTATTACCCAAAAATTTAATTCACTTACGTGGATCTTAGTAGTATTAATATACCTTTGAAATAATACACATAAATTTTGTAATTTTCACTTTATTTTACTGGTCTTGGCACTCAGAATATATAAAGGTAATGATATAGTATAATAATTGTCTAGGGAAATATATGACAATTGCCCAACAAAAAATAATTAAAGCCTTCTTTGTAAATCACATTTGAATCACATCAAAAGTGTCTAAAGGTAATTTTTAAATTACTTCTTTGATCCAATTTTTCCATTTATTCAGAAACACAAAAAAGTATAAACGTGAAATACTTAGATAAATATTAAAAAAGATATTAATTTTGAATTATCTAATATTTTATTTACTTTTTTCTTTCCGCTTTTTGTTAAAAAAAAAAAAAAAACTGATTTATAATTATTCATTCGTATCTTTAATAACAGCAAGAAAATCATCTTTTGAGTCTGCACTTTCTTCACTTTACACGTTAATATTGAATTCATAGGTTTTCACCCGAATTTGAAGTGGTGCAGGTTACTAGATCTGGTGATTTTATTACATATTTTTCTTCACTTTTTTTGTTCTGGTAATCATTTGAAGATTATTTAATGCATAATATTAAAATGTAGAAGTTTCTGGGGGCCATACAAATTGTGTTAAAAAGGTCATTGTAAATAATTTATGACTCCACTCGGAGATCTACAGGTTCATTAAGAATTCTATACATTACCTAAAACACTTCAATCATTTTATATTAAATATAACTATTATTGATGCAACTGTTTAAAGTATTTCAGTATGGACGATTGGATCTTGGATATTTTCGGAGCAAATATCTAATTGTCATACACAGATGTGACAACTGTGTAATCCCTCTCTTATAATGATTAGAAAACATTACTATGAATTAGGACCTAATTGATAAGAAAATTGTATATATGACTACAAAGTCCACATCTTTCAAGGCTTTTGTTCAAAAGACTAACGAATGAGGGAGACTATTATGAAACAATGCAAAATGTCCCTAATCATATACAAATTATCGATTGTTTAATAATGACTTAAGTTCTATACATAAAAGAGTTTTCTTATCTTGTCTTTACTAAAAATAAACTATAAATAAATTAATTTTTCTTTGCGGGAAATGTTTACAAAATTATTCACAAGATTTAATGGATAAAAATGGAGAACATACAAAGAAAAATAATTATTTACCGCATTGCAAAAGGAAATGAGAGCGAGCAACGGCAGTAACCAGCAGAAAAAAATAAACAATTTAGAATATGTTTATAAAGAATATATAGACGTAGCCGAATGAAGACTGCAGAAGATGTTTCAACTATTTATGCCGACGACAGATCTGGTGTATTGTAGAGAGTGGAAGTTGAGATTTTTTTTTATTTCGAACGACGAAAGTAGCAGTAAAAATTATAAAAACATAAAACTAAAATCGTGTACAAGAAGCGGTGCGGCGGCACAAAGGCAGAAGTAATCACATACATATTGTATGTATAGACTACACAGACTCCACATACACAAGTGGAGGAGACACAGGAAAATGAAAAATAATATTTCAAATAGAAAAAAAAAAAAAAAAACACGAAAATAGATGGGGGAAACCTCACAGTAGCAGCAACATACACCAGATACAAGTCACCAACAACAGCAGCAGCAGAGGAAGCTAATAATGATTATGCGTACGAATTTTCTTTTAACAATAACTCATTTATATTTTACAAAATCACTAAAAAATTTACAGAAAACTAATTTTCTTGCTAAACTTTTTACATTTTTTAAATATTTGTTGCTACACTATAAACTTTTTACTGCTTATTAAATTTTTTTTCTGTGTTTTCCACCTAGTTGACAGCTCAGCAGCAGAACTGCTGAAAGGTGGTGTGTATGAAAAGAAAAGAAGTGACAGCGCTAGTTTGAGGTGAAATAATAAAAACAAAGCAAAATTGTAAAAAATGCTAGTTAAAAAAAAAAAAAAAAAAAAAATGCAAAAAAATGCCGTATATATAAACTTAAGATCTAAAAAAACTATCTAAAATTAATTTATTTACCCATCGTTCATGCGTTGCGGTTTTCTAGCATGCATTACCATCAATGCAAAATTTACGCCACAATCTCCTTTCCTATTACGTTGTGTTCTCCGCTAGCGGTCACTGCTCCAATTGAATATCCAAAATTTCAAATAAGTTTTTAAATTCCGTGTTTTTTCGAATTTGCAAAATATTTCTCAATAGAATCTGTAAACGATTGATTACAGTATTATTAGGGTGGCCGAATGCCGCCCTTTTACCCGTTTTCGTTTCCTTTAAGACCCTCGAAAATTTTCTTTTCCGCAAATTTTTATTTATTAATCTTTGAATTTGATTATATTCTTCTTCTTTTCAACGAAGGTTTAGTAGCTACACCTTCTTTTCTTGTCATTCCTCGGCCGAGAAAAAGTATAAACTTTAGACGGCTGTGGAATACTGGAACGTGTTTTCTTCACTACTCGCAAAGCGCTGTGAACTGATTTTCACGTCAATTGATTTCGATGTCAAAGACAGAAAAAATATTAAATTCAGATTTTATTTGATTTGCTTGTGTAGTGGGACTTAAAAATTCAAAGCAAATAATGCGACGGGCAAATAAAAAACAATTTGCGTTTAATCTAAAGATTTAATTACAAATTTTAAATAGTAAAAAATTCGGATAAAATTTTGAGAATTAAAATTAGAATATATTTTTGCCTTTTGTCGCCTTTACACTTGATGAAAAAAATCTTTTCTTTTCTTGTTTTCCTTTTATCTTGTCTTTCATGTACCGTGGTGAATATATCAACTACGTGACGCCATTTTGAGGCGTTGTTACACTGCAAAAATACAACTCTATTATAATCAGGGTTGCAGTTTATTTCACATTTAATTTTTAAAAGTTATTGCGTGGATATGGATTTAATTTGAATTTTTTAGAAAATGTTATTTTTATACTCGCTTAGAAAACATTAAAGTAAAAATTTGGTGGCCATCTTTGAAAGAAGATTAAATAAACAATTATTTCCTTCTTTTCAAATCAATAATCATGAATTGTAGATACAATAATCTTGAATTGTAGATACAATAATCATGAATTGTAGATACAAAACAAACTATTCTCATGGCACATGATTCAAAAGCTTATTTTGCCTATTTTTTTTATTCCCAAAAAGTACTATTTAGCCTTTGGTAGAAGTTTGGTAGTTGTATATCTTTTTTACATTTTGCGCAGAGTCCTGCGACGACCATTTTTATAGGTGACTCAGTCGAGCCGCCGATAATTTTTGGAATCAGCTGCCGTCTCTTGAATTTGCTTCATGAGCTATGTTACCTGTTGCGCTGCACAGTGGATAAGGTGATGTATGACTGACACAAAAGCGTATGAATAGTGAAAGTCTGTTAAAAGGCTATCTTGTGGATAAACCTTCATATACATTTGATTTACACGTAAAGACAACTATGAAGCGTTCATGAAGCCATACATAATGATAATGTACACTGCAAGAGAGAGCAGAAAGAACTTGAAAGTTTCAATAAAATATGCAAATTACCAACACAAATTAATAGGAATTCACAAATATAAATTAATATAAACATTAATTAAAAATTAACATAAGGAATAAATACAGGAATTAAAATAAAAAAGTTAAGTTAGGTGAGTGAATAAATTCTTTAATTCACTTTATCAAATAGAATTAAATCATGTATAATTATTAATTGTTTTAAATCAATTCAATCTAATTAATTCTGTGGCTTAATTCCTAAAGCTTATGAAAAAGTGAAATTAATTTATTGGTGAATTAATTCTTTATGAATGTTTAATTCCTTTCAATGAGTCAATTTTGTTTTAAATTTATTACAAATTCAATTAACAAATTCTTCAATCATTCAACTTGTATCAAATCAGATTTGTATTCTTTTGATAATTGAGAAAAATGTTATGATAAGCCAATATTATTTATTTCATGTCATGTAATTAGTCGATTGTATATTTCTTCTCAAAAATTGACTTCTGTGCTAGATTTAGTAATTTTATGAAGCGGACTACATTTAACATTTTAATAATATGTAGTTCATTTCTGTACGAAACATACTAAATTTAATCTAATGTGAGCTTAGGTGATTATGAATCTATTTATAAGATTTATACCCGATTAACATCAATTTATTTTTAAAAAAGCGAAGTGCAGCTTCTTCACAATGTATACTTGGACATAATCATCTTAATTTTACATGGCTATTAGCTAGACATGAACATGTTGATTATGTACGTACTCATTTTAGGTCAATAACACTGAATATTGAAGTAGAAGGGAATGAAAGAAAAAAATATATATATAATTCAATTAATATTTAGGGAGTTAAGTTAATTTTATAGGGAGTTAAGTCTAATTTCTAATTCTATTTTTCATTCATAATTCTCTAGAGAATTAATTCAATACAATCTTAAGCCAAAATAATTATTCTATGATTTAAAAGAATGATAAATTCAAATGTTTTAAGCTAAATTTAATTTATATGAGAATTAATTCTTTCGAAGCTCTGATATCTTTAATACTCACCATGGCGAAATGAAATAGGTGGCAGCAGTTCTGCAAAAACATTAATTAATTATTTTTTATACATAGAGTTTCATTTCAGCGGGTAACAAAAATTGCACTTATATGGATTTTAACAGTTCGAAGTACTAAAAAATAATCAGCTAAGTAAGGTCACCTGATTGAATTCGCCTTAATATACATTTACTTTTGTTCCTAATAGCTGTTAACAGCCCATTTACACGTAAAAGAATATGTAAGATTTTTCTGTCAGAGAGTGCTAAATTCGCTCTCCGAGAGAATTATTTCACATGTAGATTCAAATACTAGTATTATAAGAAGTATTATAGGACCCTTGTGATGAGATTTCTTTGCACAACTATCTTATAAGATAAGCTATCAATATTACCCCAGGTCTGCAACTGAGATTAACTCTGATATATTCTCTCAGACACACTCTGACAGAAAAATCTTACATATTCTGTTACATAGTGTCTACATTAGAGATTTTTTATCATGACAAAGGTCAAACTTAATGCGAATTTGTGTGAGGTGGCAACAGTTGCAAAAAACAACAATATGGCGTATTCAAAATTCTTTTTTATTTATGCAGTTTGACAACTGTAACAACCAAAATAATAATCAGCAGTTTAACTAAGGTTACCTTGTATATATTCGCATTGATTTTGACGTTTGTTTTGATAAAAATTTTCCTAATGTAGACACTAAGTTACATAGTGTCTACATTAGAAATTTTTTTATCAAGACAAACTTCACACTTAACGCGAATTTTGTGGACGATGGCAACAGTTGCACAAAAACAACAATATGGCGTATTCATTATTGTTTTTTATATATGCAGTTTGACAACTGTAACAACCAACCCAGCAAAAACTTTTTGGTTTTCGGTAATAACAACTACTTATTAAAGTAGTTTCTTGGTAATGAGGCGTCATTATTATTTGCCTACTCTGTATTACATTAATAAGTACTGTAATACTGCAATCACGTGGATGAGTTGGCTAGAGCGCCGGATTAACAACCAGAAGGTTGTTGGTTCAACCCCATTCTGATGATGTTAGTTTTTTATAACAAAATATTTAAAAAGATATTTTAAACTAAATAGAGTTTTTGTCGCTTAGGATGCTATGTGCAAGATGGTGTACTGAGTAAGACGTTAGTCAGTAAAAACGAATGTTTAGTGTGTGTCCAAGTTCGAGTCTCACTGACGGCAAACTTTTTTTGTTTTTTTTTTTTTTATTTTTGTTTTCGTTTAGGTACATATTTTTGCGAACCCCTAGAGTCAAAAAATAACTACATGAATTTGTGGACAAGTCGAACAAAAATAACTAGTTATTCAGGCAAAAAATAAGTAGTTTATTTTTGTTTCCAATTACACCTGCTAGCTTACCAGGAAAGCAGTGTTTGCTAGGAATATTTTAATCAGCTGTTTAACTAAGGTTACCTTGTATATATTTGCATTGATTTTGACGTTGCTTTTGATAAAAATTTGCCTAATGTAGACACTAGGTTACGTGTAGATGGACTGTTACTTTCCACCGGCTAACAGTCGATGTTAACATAATGTCTACATTACACAATTTTATATCAAGACAAACGTCAAACTTAACACGAATTTGTGGAAGGTGGCAGCAGCTGCACAAAAACAACAATATGGCGTATTCATTATTGTTTTTTATATTTTTTTTATATTTTTTTTTATTGTTTTGAAAAAAATTTACCTAATTTAGACACTAGGTAAGCAGTCGCCAACAATGTTTACAAAAGTCGCCGCCGCCGTTAAAATTCTTCTTTGCAGGTCTATGATTGCGCGCTTAGTTTAATTCGCAATGAATTCGTTGTCGGAGTGTATAAAAAATTATTTAATTGTTATAAAATCAACGGATTACTTACATCAGCTTTTCAAGGTAATAATTGTTTTTATTGTCAACTTTTAATTAATTTTGTAAATTTTTTAGTTGTGTCTAGAAAGTCTTAAAAACGGACGACTAGTACTAATCGTCACCTCTGAATTATATGATTTTACTAATTTACTAAACGAACTAAATATTAGCAAAGACCAACTGAAGAACTTTATCATCATGTAAGTTTAGTCATTTAAAATTTGTGCATTCTGTGAAAATTACTTATTTTTAGGTACTACAAAACAATTGATGATATCTCTCGAAAATTATTGTTGCTGCACAGTTGGTCCCTGTTGCCGGCCACGGTTGCTGTTGATTTGTCAAAATTATTATGTAAAGAATCGGAAACAGTGTCTACTTCCGCTACCCTTATGCAAAAAGTTGCACTTTGCACTGTTTCCTTATTGACATACCTACAATCCATTGCAATGCAACGGGGCAGAAGTTTAAATAATGTGAACTCTTCAGAAATGATAAATGGTTTGTTGATTTTACGTTCGGACCTTAAGAATTTTGGTGATGTTCAAATTCAAATCTTAAAAGACTTGTATTTCTACAAATCGAATTTGTGTCAAAGTATTGCTGATGTCAGATCATCATTGTTGCACGAGGGAGACGAATTAGAATGAAAGGTAATTTATTTTTATTATTAGAAATATGAACTTGTTAATTAGGAGGAAGGAAACATATCTAAATAGCTTTAATATAAAAGAGTAATAAGAGACGAAATTAATCTAAGTCGGTTGTCCAAAAACTAATTTATGCAACAACAAAATACATGTAATCAAATGTATTTTGTTGTTGCTGAAAAAAATACAATTATTTCAAAAACAACATATATTATTTTTCAATTGTCAACCCAATGTTTAAAATATAATAAGAAATTTAATGTAATATTAGTTGTAAGAAATGTAATGTAATATAGTTGTAAGAAAGTATTTAGAATACCACTAAATAAATAAATAATTAAATGAATAAAACATATTTGCCCTCGATGTGTATACTGTCTGTTTAAAAGCTAAAAGACTAAATCTATAACTACGAAAGGTAGAATCATTAGAAAGTTTGTTCTCAATTTAATTTACTCTGAAAAGTCAATCAAATATAAAGTAAAAGAAAATGTAAAAAAATTGAAAACAAAACTCCAAATACAAATGAAAAAAATATTTTGTATTAAACAAAAATTTTTCTGTGAACAGACAATAAAATATTCATCAATGTGTTGCATGTAAATGGACAAATGAACCTAATGAAGGATCATAAAACGTTCCCAAAATGGAGTTCTGTCTTTCACGAAGCAATTCAAATAATAAATGTAAACAAACATTTTTATATTTTTTCGCTTTTGATTTTTATGTTTTGTTTTTCATTTTTCTGTTTTTTGATTAACAAGAATTAAATTTAACTGATGATGTTCGTAATAGTTTGAATAATGGAAATTTTGTCATGTTTTCTTCAGATTTGACGAAGGCGTTTAATTTTGTAGATTTCTCGATATTAATTGGGACTTAAGGGACTTTTTTCCATTTTGCAAGTCTGCATTTAGGCTTATTGTCTCTTACTTATGTGAGAGGTTTCAATTTGTGGATATTGATGGTATATATTCCAATATTAATACATTATATTCTACCTTTTAAATTGGGTGTTCCTCAGGGTTCGGTATTAGCCCCACTTCTGTTTATTTTATTCATTAATGATGTTCCGAACCTTGTTGATACGAATGTTTGTAAATCCTATTTATTTGCAGATGATGTCATGCTATTATTTCGAACAGCTTTGTAATGCAATCTAATGTTGAATATTCTATAACTCGTTTCTTATAATGGTCTTTTGATAATCGTTTGACAGTTAATTGTTCTAAAACGGTGGCAATTGTATTTGGTATTTTGATTTGACTTTGAAAATTGTTATTGATGGCTCTTATATTAATTTTGTAGATAAATTGGAATGTTTAGGTGTATTAATGTATTAATTAGTTTAAAATTGTTGGTATTTTACGAAGACTTTATTCTCTTGCTGTTTATTTACCTTGCTGGATGAGGTATCTAGTTGCCCATGCTCTTTTGATGACACATGTATTGTATGATCTGGAAGTAATATCCGGGACTACGTCTTATAACATTACAAGGCCAATCGTTATGAATATGATTGTTCGTTATGTATACAATGTTTCTCGTCAAACGCATATCTCAGAATATATTAAACAATTTTTGGGTTGTTCTTTAAAGAATTTTATTTCATATCGTAATATGAAACGCGGTGGCCATTACAGCTTCGATCAGAGTTCACCTTTTCAAATTCTTCAAGGAATCCCCTAAATATTGTTCTTAGAATCAGAGCCTCTGCTTTTGAGCGATCTTTTATCGTAAGGATTGCATGTTTTTGGAATTTTTTGCCAGCTGAGCCTCATTTATTTTTTCAACCGAATATTTATTTATTTATTTAATAGTATTTTAAATACTTTCTTACGACTATAATACAAATTTCTTATCTAATTTTATATTTTTTTAAATGTTCTGATAAACACTATTTTTTATATGTCTTTTAAAAGCAATAATATTTGTTTAACTTTGTACATCAAACATCTCTTCATTTTGTTAGTTGCTACTCTATGTGTTCGGAAATCATTTCCATTCCTCAAGTTATATGGCTGGCTTTCATTCACATATGCTAGTTATTGAGTTAAGTATTCTGGCGCATATCCCATCTTCATTTTGAAGATAAGGATACATGTGTTAAGCTGGAGTCTTTGTCTGATACTTATCCATTTCAATGAGTCTAGCATATAATGTATCGAAATATATCTACAACACTTTAAAATCAATCGCATAGCTCTATTTTGTATAAACCCTAAATAATTTATTTTGTCCACTTTTTCTATTATTTTGTTATTAATTTTAAATTCTGTATTGTTATTCATATTTATTTCTATAATTTTTGTCTTATTTTCGTTCAGTTTTAGTTTATTAATTTTTAACCAGTTATTTATATTTCGCATATCGTATACTAAGTTTTCCAGGCACTGTTCATCTGTATCCGCTATATTAAATATTAGGGTATCGTCCGCATAAAATGCTATTACATTTCTATCTATTACAGTTGTCATATCATTTATATAAATTATAAATATTAAAGGTCCAACAATTGATCTGGTACTCCATATTCATTATTAATTGTCTCTGATTTTTTTATTTGCTTTCTATTTGTTAGATATGATTCAAACCAATTTAATCCTTTATTTCTGTAACAATATTTTTTTGTTTATTGTTTCAAACGCTCTTTTAAAATCGAGAAAAATTGCCATTATTTTTTACTTTTCCATGTATTTAAGACGTAATTTACTGCCGTTTCACATGAAATTTTTTTCCGAAATCCAGATTGATATGCATTTCGTTTAAAACTAATGAGATATTTGGCAACTCTATAGCTTATTTTTATTATTTTGGTAAGTGGTTTGCAATTATGAGACTTTCTTTTTGATGTTTATACTACTTATGGGACTATGTAACTTTATGCTGTTTTTTGGTATACTATTATATATTCTGGCTGGGGAGCCATTTGAATTGGAGTATTATATATGAGTGAAATTCATTTTTATATTTTATTTTAAATTTAATATTTATTCAGGAGTAAATATTTGTAATATATATTTATTGGTCTAAAAAGGCTTTTCATATTACTGTGAATTGAAATAAATGAATAAATTTGACAATTCTCTCTAGTAATTCTAACTCTGTTCCAGTACATGCCAAATTATAGGTTTTAGTGAGAATTAGTCAGAAATTGTCAGAAAAACAATAAAATACGAGGAAATTCTGAGTACGGAAAAGCTTTCCTGTAAATTCTGACTAAAACCTGTAAATCTGACTAGTACTAGAATAGAGCTTATATTATGATTTTCAATAAAAACGTAAAAAAATAATTGTTGGTCAAGCCCGACAATATGATACCCTATCATTGTGTAAAGTGATTTTTTGAGAGGATGCCATACGGAAGCTGTGGACCTTTTATGAACCGATTCTTGTGATAATTGTGATTTATGTTTCTAGTAATGGTAATGGAATTTTGAGTTTGTTATGAAAGAAATATTTTTAAAATTTTCATCTTGGGATTTTCATCAGATAATTATTTACTTCATTTTTGTGAACTTTTATTACCCTCAGCGGGAGTTAGGTTTTGATTTTAGACTCATAGTTTCTTTGGGAAGTTTTATTAGAATTTTTCGTAGATTAGGTTTTTGCTATATGCCTTTTGACAAATAATTGACCCAGTCTAATATACATATAGTTACGACGAAATAAATAGGTTCTCTTCGTAAGCCCTTATAAATTTATTCCTAAAAAATAAAACAAAGATTTCAAAAAATTTTATGATATATGTTACAATGCTTTATGGCAGCCTCTGATAAATAATAACACTTGTTTAGAAATAATTTTTATTTATTTATAATTTAAGGAAAATAAAAATAAATTGAAAATTTTTGTAGAATATATAAGAATATATATATATATATATATATATATATATATATATATATGTATATATATATATTGTGTTATATACTATATGAACATTATATGTTTACAGCTTAACTTAGTAGAATTGAAAGAAAAAACAAAAGAGGATAAGGTAAAGGATTCAATATCAGTTTGTGTTTTAAGGGGAACTTCTTTAGGATTACTGAAGTTTCGTATTACGTATAAAAATATTTGGAGTAGAATGTACTTTACTTTATTATTATCTCTTTTCATTTTTTGATAAAATAGTTAGCATATTATATGTTCAATTAACCTTGGCATACATATATATATTATAGAATATATTGCTAAATTATCGCGCTGTTTAAATTATGATATCATTTTCGAGTGTACATTTTATAAAGCAACCTATATCATTTTAGAATTATAAATGATGTCATTCTCGGGCTTCTTTAGGACCAAATGGTATCGTTATGATATCACTATGATATTCATTTGGTCTTAAAACCAGTAAATTTTTGTTTATATTTTTTTTTTCGAATTATTTTATTAGTCGGCATAATTTAGTGGAATAAATTTTTATCCAAAATTACAGATTTTAATTTAAATGAACAGTTATTTGCTTTTAATTAGTCGATTTATCGAGTGAATACCCTAGTACATGCAACTAATCTTGATGTAATTTGGGGCGCTAAATTAAAAAAAAAAAAAAAATTAAATTACAATGCATGAAACATTGTCAAAATATTTCAAAAACTAGAACCAATTTTGAAAACGGAGTGATGATTCGTGTTACATAGTTCCCAAGAACCTATGAATCATACAGTTAATCAATGCCTAACATATTTGTGATAAAATCGAGTACCAAGGATCCCGTACTATAATCGATAATTTATCTTTGTTTTGACTTTAAGAAGTAAAATAATATCCTGGACAATTCTACAATTGGATTTAGATCCAATTTAAAATAAGGTCATTCCTCCTCATTGCTCCCTTGAACGATTTTTGTATTTTGTTGCTAACCCTTAGTCTAAACGTAGACATTTTTATGTTGGCAATTGTCAATTTCTATCTCTCTTTAAAATGTTATATATGAACCAATAATAAATCTGTTGCGCAATCTATTTCGCAATAAATGTTTAAACACAAAGCTTAGCAATAATGTTTAACATATGCTGCCAAATTTATTGTTCTCTTTTAAAATATTGCCCTTTTTAACAAAAAGAAAAGTGTAAAATAATTAATTTTGTTTTGAAAAGACAAATATAGAATAAAAATGCGAAATAAATAAAAATCTTCGATAAAAAAGACAATTTAACATATAAATTTTACAATTTAAAATATAAAATAAAATTCTTTTCCCGTTATTTTGCCGACGTTATTTCTAATGTTAAGAAATAAAAATATCTTCGTGTAGACGTAGAGTAATGTTCATATGCAATTTCATGAGAAATTTTGAACTTATATGCGTTACATAGTGTCTATATTAGAGATTTTTTTATCAAGACAAACGTCAAACTTAACGCGAATTTGTTGAAGGTGGCAACAGTTGCACAAAAACAACAATATGGCGTATTCGTTATTGTTTTTTATATATGCAGTTTTACAACTGCAACAACCACAATAATAATCAACTGTTTAAATAAGGTTACCTTGTATATATTCGCACTGATTTTGATGTTTGTTTTGATATAAATTTGCCTAATGTAGACACTAGGTTAGGAGTTAACATGCAGAATTATACATGTTTACTTTAACGTCAATAGAAGTGTAGTACAGTTATAAATATTAGAATGACAAGAAATGAAAAGATATAAATATAAAATTAAATTCAAATAAAAAATTTGCTAATATTTAATTTTATAAAGAAAAACGTGTAAACGTAGTGCAATTTACAAAAAAAAAAAAAAAAAAAAAAAAATATAAAGTGCTCCCAAATCTAACTAATGTTTTTTTTTTGCTAACAGTCAACGTTTACATAGTGTCTATATTACATAGTGTCTACATTAGAGACTTTTTTTTTATCAAGACAAACGTCAAACTTAACGCGAATTTGTGGAAGGTGGCATCAATTGCACAAAAACAACAATACGGCGTATTCATTATTGTTTTTTATATATGCAGTTTGACAACTGTAACAATCAAAATAATAATCAACAGTTTAACGAAGGTTACCTTGTATATATTCGCACTGATTTTGACGTTTGTTTTGATATAAATTTGCCTAATGTAGACACTAGGTTAGGAGTTAACATGCAGAATTATACATGTTTACTTTAACGTCAATAGAAGTGCAGTACAGTTATAAATATTAGAATGACAAGAAATGAAAAGATATAAATATAAAATTAAATTCAAATAAAAAATTTGCTAATATTTAATTTTATAAAGAAAAACGTGTAAACGTAGTGCAATTTAAAAAAAAAAAAAAAAAAAAAAAAAAAAATATAAAGTGCTCCCAAATCTAACTAATGTTTTTTTTTTGCTAACAGTCAACGTTTACATAGTGTCTATATTACATAGTGTCTACATTAGAGACTTTTTTTTTATCAAGACAAACGTCAAACTTAACGCGAATTTGTGGAAGGTGGCATCAATTGCACAAAAACAACAATACGGCGTATTCATTATTGTTTTTTATATATGCAGTTTGACAACTGTAACAATCAAAATAATAATCAACAGTTTAACGAAGGTTACCTTGTATATATTCGCACTGATTTTGACGTTTGTTTTGATATAAATTTGCCTAATGTAGACACTAGGTTAGATAATTGTTTATCAAGGCTAACGTCAAAAACAATTCGCATTTATGAAAGGTGGAAACAGTTACACAGAAAAATGCGAATTCATTAATGTTTTTAATATATACAGTTTGACAGCATTAGCTACCAAAAATAGTAATCAGCTGTTTTACTGATGTTACCATGTATATTTTCACATTGATTTTGAATTTTTTTCTATAATAGACACGACGTAACATTCAGCGGGAGCAACAAAACACAGCTAATATAAGACATTTGTTCAAATGAACTTATTTATTTGCTCGACAAATATTAGCAATTTTTAATTTTAAGAACAGCTTTTTATACTGTTTCCTTATACTACGTTTACACCAAATAAAAACTCGTAGTCTTTGGCTTCATTCGTGTTTTGATTAAAAAACTACAAGAATTTCTATAGTTTTTCCATACAAATCAAAAACCATTTTCGTCTAGTTTTTATTGAAAACTAAATAAAAACTATTAAAATAACTATTCAGTTGATTTCGAACATTGAGCTTTTATATATAATGAACAAAATGAAATTGTCAAATTTCTTGAATTGTGTTATTAGTTTTGTACAAGTAAATCAAATAGTGTTTCAATAAAAGTTAAAAAAAATAAATTTGTCAACAAAAACCACGTAGAAGAAAACAGGCATGTAAAAGATAGTTTTTGAAATTTTGTTTTTACAGAAACCAATTAGTTTTTGTTTGGTGTAAGTGGTATATTAGTGTATATTTTAGTGCATACTTAGTTAAGAGACATTTAAATTAAAGCTTACACTTAAGTAATATTTCATTTTAGAGTTTAAAACTTAAGTTGAAAAAATATAAACAAAGAGCTTTAAGCTTTTATGTATTTACAATAGGATTTTATTTATTTACCCTAAAATGTTTTATCCCAGTTATGGTAATTTTTATTGAATATCTTTTAATTTAGATTACTATTTGCTTATGGTAATCCCAAAAATCATTATAAATATCAAATTTACTTTTTTGGGCAAAAAATTTGTTGATACTACTCTCAAGTGGCACCAAGAATAAATAAAAGACCAAAAACTTTAGAAAAATTTAAATAACTTGAAAGTTGTAAAGACATCTGAAACTTATGGGATGTAAAATTAAAAAGGTGTTGACGCAAAATATATAACCAAAAAGAAAATATAAATTTAGAGCATATTTTGAAATATTTTTAGAATTGAAAATAATTTTATTAGATTTTGTATTTTTATTTATTTTTGTTTATTTTCCATAAATATTTTTTAAGACGTCAAAAAGTTTTCACACTTAGGAAAAACTTAAGGAATGGAAAAAGAATACTTGAGTTTTAAATCATCTCAACAATTTAAAATCAGAAGGTTTTATTATGCCGCCAAGTGACACCACAATTTAGAAATATATTAAAAAAATTTACTCAGTAAAAAGAAACGAATATATGTCAGAAATACAAGGTGTAACTAAAGTTATAAGTTGTTTTTTATTTTGGATTTTTCACACACCGTTTGGCACACAAAAGAATTTAGCCTCTTACATTCAATTTTCCGTAATATGCAGCTTACACCAAACAAAAACTAGTATTTTTTGATTACAATCGGTTCTTTGAAAACTAAATAAAAACTACTAAAATAACTGTTTATGATACAATTGATTTCAGAACAGAAAACTTTTATATATTATGAAAAAAACTAATATTTCTGAGTTTTTTTGATTAATTTTATTTATCATATCAAGAAAAATATTTGAAATTTTTTTATTATTACTTAAAAAATATTAAATATCATAAATATACCAAAATGTCAATAAAAAGCACATGGAAAGAAAACAAATCGTTTACATATTTGGTTTTTAAAATTTCGTTTTTCAAAAACCAACTAGTTTTTGTTTTGGTATAAACGGCACATAATATTTTTAACTTGATTTGGAAAAAACATATTGTTAGTTCCACATATGTACGTATGACTGTGCAGCCAATATGTGAAAGTATGGAGTTGATATAACAATGGAGTCTCAGCCTGGTTTAGAAAATATGGTGGCTTAAGTGAAACTAGTGATATAGAAGGTAAAGAGAAGTAGTAAACTTATACTTTATGTTAAGAGTCGCTAAATAAAATAACTCAGATTTCTTTCAGATTTTTATTATATATACCCAATAAGTTTGTGGTTCCATTTGTAATTTCCACAATTTTCGTTCGAGAGCAAATGGCTTTATATTTTTTGGATCCTTATAAGAAATGAAGGTGAAATGATTTTCGTCATACGGATCGGTTACAAATACCTTTATAAAATGACGTTTTTTTTTAATTAACCAAATCCAGTATTAACCGAGATATAGGCCAAAAATCGTTTTTAGACTTTTTGAAGCTCCTATGTAAGCTATAAAATTCATTCTTGCAAAGATCTATCATAAATATTTTTTTAGGAATTTCAACTTTGATGTATTCTTTTTTTGTAATACTAAATATATTTATAATTGATTGTAGTTAAACTCGAAAAATTGTTGAAAATTTTGATTTTCTTTAAATGCTTGCTTTTAATACTTGATCAAAAAATAAAAAAAATTGTACGGTTGCAAAGTCTGATTCTTCTAATTCTCAGAAAAGTCTAAAAGGAAATAATCAACAAAAGAATAATTGTTTTAGGAATACATTTATACAAGAACATTTATACAAGAACTTAAGCAAAAATAGTTTTTTGAGTACAACTCAAAATATTGAGGATATATTGGGATATATTTTTAAAACTGAAGGCAGTGTTATTAAAGTATATTTGGAGTCCGTTCAAACTCCAAATTTCTGGTATAAAATAGTTTAGGAAAAAGTATCTTCTTTTGAATCGAAACTCACAATAACCCCCAGGCAATTGCTGATTGGGGATTAAGAGAAAAATCAGATTTGTATTTTAAGGGAATATACCCTCATGCCAATGATGTTTGCATTCTTATTTTGGACTGTATTTCAAATTGCAAACAGTAGTTCGCAACTTAAGACCATTGAACAGATTAACTTTCAGATGCATTCATTCAGATTAACTTTCAGATGCATTTTCTGCAAAAATGTCAGTTTAAAATATTTGTTAGTTACGAGATGTCAACTTTTGAAAAACATTAGTTTATTTATTTTCTTTTGTTTTGTTTTGAAGCAAAGTTCTAAAGAAATTTAAAATTTTTCTATGATGAACAAATTTTACAACATTGCTGTGCCAAATGAAAACTTTTTTCAATGGTAAATTTTAACAATTTCTAAAACAAAAATACATACAATTCCATAAAATTTTCTAATTAATTTTTTTTTTAATACAATTTATTTCCATTATAAAATAAGAATTTAATAAAAAATGAAAATACACAAACGATTTAAAATATTTTATTATTGCTTTTTTTTATTAAAAAATATGTGACTGCCAAAATTTTCTATTCATTTGTCAAAAATTGATATAGCCAAATGGGCTAGTGAAATATTATTCATCTCTTATACGTCAAAAATTTACTTTTCTACATACTTTGCTACCATTTGGCACACTCTCTTTGTGTTACAATTTTTATTCATTTATTTTGTTTAAAGTATGAATAACAAATACCAACTTCATTTAACATAAGAAAGCATTTGTTAATTGTGCTGCTTAACAGGGAATTGAAAAACAAAACAGTTACTAGAGCGTATGAGCTATTTTTATTTAAAATCATATAATGTACCACAATGCGTATGAGTAATTTGAAAGGCTAAAACACTATTAAGTATATTAGAATAAAAGCTCTTAAGCTTTATGAAAGAAACAAAAAAGCTTTCACTAGATATTTCAATAAAAAACAACTAACAATTTGTAAAATGTAGTTCTCTTATTGTTCTCTTTTATGTGATTTTCTGCAGGTATTTTTGCTTCTTCTGTCCTACTTTTTCCACCTCAAGTAACTTTGTTGTTTGCAGACGCGTTCTGTTCTGCTATGTTTTGATTTGATTTGGTTTTCAAAAGAGTTAATAGATAATGTTGAACAAAACAGAATACACAAGAAAAACAGAACAGGAAAAGCAAAGACTGACACAAAAACACAGCATAACAAAATATTGCCAACAAGTAGCAGTAGTAGTTTCCATTCGACTACGACAGCGAACGTTTGCTGTTAAAACAACAAATACATCTAAAGTGTTTGGTATAGTGACGAGTGAGTGAGAACATATCGCACTAAAAAAAAAAAATATTCTAAAATACACGGTATTTTAGTGAATAAGTGCAGCGAATAAATTACTCATCCTAATCAAATATTCATAAAATTAAAAAAAAAAAAAAAAAAAAAATATAAAAATAATAATTAATCATAAAATTAAAATGATGTTTATGTTCCTAAAAATGCTTTCAAAATTTGTTGTTTATAAAGGAGCTTTAAAATAAAATTATGCATAGTTTATTATTTTACTTTGAAGTGGAAGTAAAGCTGTGTTGTTGCTGATGCTACCCTGCAATATGGATATTTAGCTAAAAAGGATTTTTATTAAAAGTTTTCAAATTCCTGGAATTTTTTAGTTTTCTAACAAAAAATCATTTATAGTTGAAATTATTTTGTTAAACAACATGTTGGACTAAATTTTTCGACATTTGTTTTTATTACTCGTGTTTTGCTTTGACATATTTTAGTAAAATAATGCTTAAAGGATACAAATTGTACTTTTTAGTTCTTGTGATTCATAACACAAAGATATTTCAAAATGTCAATTAAAAAAAAAAAAAAAAAAATCTGTGGCACAAATCCCAAGTTTACATTTTGCTAACATTTTTCAATAATATCTATTTGTAACTGGGCTGAACTACAAAAGTTGTAAATAAATAAAAAAAAAGTAAAAAACCCTAAATATCCTTTTGCTTAGAAAAATGTAATTTCTTGTCTAAATTCAAGTTAAGGAAAGAAATTGCATTCTTAGATTCTTTCATTAAGATACTTAATAAAACAGTAAATATTAATGATAAAGAATATTTATTTTTTGTATTGTAAAATGTGAGGTTTTTGGAGATTTCATTTACAATTGTTATTTACAATTTCGTTGGTAGAATCAACAATGTGTCGATTTTGATCAGTTTCTCTTTTAAAATTCTTTAATGGAACATAATACATAATATGATTAAAATACTTGTCATTTAATTTCTTGTCCTGTCTATTATAAGCTGTTTTTTTTAGTAAAACAGTTTAACAATTTGCCTTAAAAAGGTCTAAAATAATTTATTTAATTTTATTTAATGTACAATGTAGTAATATATTAATTAGTTAAAATATCACTGAGAATATTTAAATAGGCTTAAGAATATAAAGTAAGGTTATATAGAAAAACTTTTGCTATATTTAAATAAATTATATTATTTGAATTTTAAAGAAAAAAAAAAAAAAAAAAATTGTGTGCTATTTTAAAACAGCTATTTTTATTTCGTGTCCTGTCAATACTTAGTTTTAGTGTCTGTTAACATTTTCACTTTTTCCTTCCTTTCTGATCAAATATTTTGTTTGTGTCTTAAAAAAAACAAGGATCGTAAACGAATTTAGTTTCAGCAGATTTGAAATCAAATTTAGATTCCTAAGTTAAATCCAAAAAAGTTGATTCCATTACAAAAAATAGTGTTTATATACATTCAAGAGTTCTTTTAGGAGAAAATGTCTCTTATGTTGTAAATGAATGGTAAAATAAAATAAAAACAAAAATAATATGCAGAACTGTTTAGTTCAATAACAAATCAAGTTCTTTCAGATCGTTTGAATTAATTCTTTTGTATTAGGTCAGGAGATCTTTAAGCCAAATATTTATGTTTTATTAAACTTATTTATACTAGTAACAGTTTGTGAACTAGACCGATGTGCTAAAGATTAACAGAACAATCCTATTTGATTTAATTATCAACCCTCCAAGATTAGTCTCACAGCAAGCCTTAATAGGATTATCCATCAGGGTGGAGATTTCATCTTATTCGTTTCATGGGATAAAAAAAAGAATTGAAACTATTTTCTATTCAAAGCTAATAGCTTCATTACTAGTCACATTTACAGGTTTTTTTAAGAAATTGTCAGAAAACACAAAATACATCAATTCTGAATACAGGAACGCTTTCCTGTAAATTCTGACTAGTACTGGAAGAGTGCTAATACTGCAAAAAAAAAAAAACAAAAATAGTTTTAAAAAGTTGTCTGAAATTATAAAGGTCACAAAAGGGGCGCACTATGGGTTCGATCGCAAAAGTTTTGGAAATAAATCCACATCTCTTAAACTATTAGACGGACAAAAATATTTTCCATAATTTTTAATTTTCTATTCAGGCTCAACTTTATTAATGTAATTTCTTTTGTAGAATACTGAAAAAGATTCACTAGACACTAGCAGGATGAAAGCCATTTCTTGATCCGCTACGATCGTTATCAGCATCCATTGTGCCTTATAGTGTTAATTGTAAAGATGCATTCTATCCTGCTAGTGTTCAATAAATCTTTTTGAATATTCTATAAAAATTATTACATTAATGAATTTGAGCCTGAATAGAAAATTAAAAATTATTGAATCATAAAAAGTTCGAAATAATATTCATCATTTACAAAATGAAAAATATTTTCCTTAAGTCAAAAATGTGGCAAGTGTAAACATTGTGTGAACACAAGATATAAAATATTTGGCATTATCTTGGGCGAATTTTTGTTTCATCTTTTAAGATAAAACATGTAAGATAAAACAGTTGCAAACAACAGCTAATGTGTCGGACTGCTTGAGTCGAAAAATGTCCTTGATTTTTTTCTAAATAAAATTTCAATATATATATATAATAGATAAAACAATTTTTTGGCCTGTAAACAAAAAAACACTGTTTTCTTTGCACGCCACTTTCATCTGTAAATAAGCAACAAGTACTATATGACTACAAAGGAATTTGCCTCAACTGCTTTAGGACATAGCGAAATTTTTTTATATAAATATGCTACTATATTGTATATTTAATCGTACATAAAATTATTGAAGGGAATAGCTTTCGAAACACCATGGTCAAATTTAAACTTTCTACGATGATTGAAATTGGATCGATCTACTCTGCAATTTATAGTAATGATTCGAGAACAAATCTTCGAAAACAATTTCTCAACAATATTTATATCAAACAATAGTTGATGAAAAATTATTAAACCATATTTTGTATTTTTTTGAGAAATAGTTAATGGTAAGAATAAAAACTACATATTAATAAACAATTAGAAATAAAAAATAAAACTTTATTTATGAATTTTAATTAACATGCATTTTTTGTTCTTTACATGAACATTTTTAAAAGATTTCCAAATACGGGTTTATTCATTTTCTTTAGCTAACGCTTGATGTATATGTTATTATTAAAAGCGGTGTGAACAATTTTTTTATGATTTTTTTTTGGGACCAATATCGTAAATGATCGTTTTCGTTAAAACCTAAACACAGCTAAATTGAACAATTTTTTTAGCTTTCCTTAAAACATGAGATCAGGAATGATATTTAAATGTTTTTTTTTATTTAACTCAATTAAATATTTGCTAAACTTCTAAAACAAACGTAAAATAATTACATTGCTAGAATTATTCTTTACACTCACACACAAAGGTAAAACATAACAATCACAAATCCTTACCACATAAAATCCTGTTTACGCATCAAAAAACCATGCCTTCAACTCTTTAATTTACCACATGCCCATCCATCAACTTCAATGACTTTACGTCTCATTTAAACCCTAAGAACTGTTGAAATAATATGTGTTGATGTTTTACTAATTAACTATAGTACATACTTAAAGTAAAATACATAGACAAAAAAATTAAACAGTTTAATTAAAACCTTTTAATTTTAATCCACAAAAAGAACACTTTAAAAATTCATTAAAAAATTTGCATATTTTATTTTTTCCTCTTACGTACAGTTTTCAAAACGTAACATAATAGACAATTTGTTTTAAATTTTAATATCTCCCCGCTATGTTTCTATATTAAAAATTCCTTTAACCCCACTGCACAGTGGGGCCAACCTCAAAATTATTGGTAATTAATCTGTATCTACTAAACTACTGGTCAAATAGAATTGAAATGTATGGAAGAGTTATAGAGAAGGATCTAAGCTTTCAGAAAAATGATCTCGTAATAACCCTGTGATAACACAAGATAAGCTACAAGGTGTCAAAGTTGATTACGTCCAGTATGTTTAAGTTTCAAATAATCGTAACTTCTACATATCAAGTTCGATTTCAAAGATTTTTATATTTCTTATTTACTTCAGTTATTTCTTACAATTAAAAAGATATTTACGCTAGAATTTTGAATTTTTGACGTTTTACCTCGACTTTATTTGGTTTTTCGAGAATAAGTCTTGAGCTGTATGTGGTAAAATAGTTTTCAAAATATTCTGTAATTTCTAATATATTCCGAAATAATATGCTGGAAAATTTTTTGACTATCTCAATTCGTCTAGACGCTTGAATTTTTGATTTTTTGCAACGACTTTATTTCATTTTTCTGGAATAAGTCCTGAGGTGTATGAGAGAATTTTTTTAATATTCTATAATTTATACAATATTCCAAAATAATATGCTGCAAAAATTGTTTGATTATGTCAATTCGTCTAGACGTGAAAAACGTTCAGTTAGTACTCTGAAATTAGTGTGAAAAATCACTATTTTCTTTACAAAAATATAGAACTATTCTTTTACTTTTTTCTCAAAGATTTTTAACGAAAATTTTTTCCTTACATATTTCAAAAGATAAGCCTTCATAAATGGTTAATAAAGAAATTTAAAATTGATTTAGGTTTGTACCCCATATTCAGACCAAAAAACTACATATTAATATATTATGCTAATATGTTTTTTGTGCAATTAAAAAAAAGTCGTCTAAGAAATTTAATTTTTTCATAAAATCTGCATTCCTGCATTCGTTTTTGGACGGACGGGAAGAAATTTAGTATCAAATTGATCTAAATTTAATTAAAGAATATCGTTAAAAAATTAAAAAAAAAAATCGCGTGACATTTTTTTATTATTCGTTCAAAATGAAACTTTTTTCTAAAATTCGCCTTTTTCGACTAACGCGGATGTAGGGTGCAAATAAAATATGTAAAAAAAAAGTATATATATATATATATATATATATATATATATTTACATATATATATATATATATATATATATATATTAAAATGTCTTTTGCAAAAAAATAATGATTTTTCACACCAATTTCAGAGTGGTAACTTGAAGCTTTTCACGTCTAGACGAATTGAGATAATGAAAAAAAATTGTTCAGCATATCATTTCGGAATATATTACAAATTGCAGAATATTTTTAAAAAATTTTTCCTTCATACAGAAAAACGAAATAAAGTCTTTGCAAAAAATCAGAAATTCGAGTGTAAATATCTTTTTAACTGTAAGAGATAACTTAAGTGAGTAATCTTATTTTTTTTTTTACCTTGTCAAGAATTTTACAGAAATATAAAAATCTTTGAAATCTGACTTGATTTTTAGAAGTTACGTTTTTTTTTGAAACTTTTACATACTAGAGGTATGTAGCTTATCTCGTGTTATCACAGGGTGGCTACAAGATAATTTTTCTGAAAGCTTAGATCCTCCTCTACAATTCCTCCATACATTTCAATTCGATCCGGACGGTAGTTTAGGAGATACAGATTTATTGTCAAAAATTTTGAGTTTGGTCCCAATGTGCACTGTCTTGTTTATTTTACAGCATCATAAAACAAAAATATTTCATTGCTACAAATAGCAAACAACAGAATCCGTAGCAGCAACAATAATAATAACAACAAGGAAGGCACTAACAAAATATGTAATAATAACAAAACATTAATAGTAAAATAACAACAAAAATACCTTTTCATCCTCATCATCATTGAGTGTAATATAAAACTCCGTTACTTTTCTCTTTTTTCACCCTTTTCCTCTCTGTCACTTATTTTCTCCTTCTTCTTTCTCAATTTTCTATTATGTCGGGTCTATACTAGACAAATTTTTATCACGATAAAAATTTGTCTAATGTAGACTGAATAATTTGTCGGTATTATTGTAGCGTTAAACAAAATTTTTAGCGCTCGAGCTTTGACAAATTTGTCTTGACATTGGTTTATTATAACATACGTTTTGCCCTATAATTGATAGAGATAAAATAATTATTTGCAATTCAGGTAAAACTTTGTCTTGATAAAAATTTTTCACGTATAGACTCGACGTTAAACCTCAAATATTAAATGAACAACAATTTGAAATAACAAACGGAATATAACGGTATAAATCTTAGTTTTACTGAAAAAAAGTGTATTTGTATAAAAGTAAAAAAAAAGTGCGTGGCCATTAAATACATATAAAGTATATAAATGAAAGTGTTTTGTTTATTTTGTAGAGCATTTAATTAATTGTGTTTGTATGAACAAAATTTTAATAATTTAAATTCAAACGATGTTTAGCAAAATACAATATCAAATGAAATATGAGAAAATATACATAAATAATTAATTAAAATTAAAAAAATTAAATTAAAATCAAACCACTAAAGAATGCATAATAAAACCACAAATGTTGAACACATAATGAACAAACAAACAAACAAAATAACCCAGCCAACTAACATCAATTTATAAGCAGCAGCAGTAAAAAATCAATACATTATAAATTATTAGATTAAAAAGTATTAAAAAAATGCAACTGTCGTTTAGTATATAACACTAAATAAAAAAATCCGTTACATGGATTGCTAATACCAGTCCCATTACTGTTTTATTGCCCTAGTGTATAGATTATTCGACACAGACAGAGACCTTATATCTCATAGACATCTTCTTTTTGTATTATAAGGACTTCAAAGTCGTTAAGCTAAATCTGTATCTCCTAAACTACTTGCCGGATCAAATCAAAATCTGCTAAGTATATAAGAAGGTTGAGGACCTAAACTTTTAGAGAAAAGATCTTGTAGTCAACCTGTTATAGTACGGGATAAGCTACAGGGTGTCAAAGTAGATCACCTCGAGCATGAAAAGGCTTTAAGAGCCCGTAACTTCTACAAATTAAGGACGATTTCGCTGATTTTTTAATTTTTAGAAAGAATTTCACATGTTAAGTTTTCTCATAAATAGTTAATAATTTTTAATCTATGCTTTCTTTGCCATGACTTTATTTTGTTTATTTTTGCAAATCATTTCCCTGATATAAGCGTAAAAAATATCTTTTTGGGTTATCTCTATACGTCTAGCCATGAAAAATTATAAAAGTTAAAGTTATGAAAAATAGTCATTTTTTTTTATCGACCACCAAAAAAAGATGGAGGTATATTGTGTTTGTTATTCCGTGTGTAACATGTCGTAATAATCATCTAAGACTGCATATTAATGTAATAATTAATGAAGAATGCATTTTCTGGATTGCTACGAACCGTTTTCATCATTCTTCGGGATCTCATAAGATTTTGAGCCGATATAGCTATGTGCGTCGGGGCGGACCACCTAGGGGTATATTTTGTTTGTTATTGGAAATGGACATAATCGGTAGTGGCCGTCATAATTCCAGCTCACTCTTTTCCGTCGACATCTCATAAACAAAAGCATTTTTAGAAATAGTTTAACGATCGATAGAAACTCGGAAACCAAAAATGGGCGTTATGCGACCACTTTAACCCCCATCTCCCATATAAGGTGAAATTTTAAATTAGGGTTAAATAAAAAGTTGCAGATGGTTGTTATAATAGATTCCACAGTGGGGTAGAATCGACAAATTTATGGAAATAAATCCGTCACTTCTAATCAATCTTAAGTCACAGACGTTAGTTGAGGAGCTATTGGGCTTCTGATATAAAAAAATGTTAAATCACTTGCCAGATTTTTGCTTTTTAGAGTTCTCGATAAGGCCTATGAAAAACATGCCTGCATATGCCATTTATCTCTTTTAGTTTTCAATGCATTTGCATTTAAAGTTTCAAGTATCTCAATTCTGTAAAATTTTGACTCAGTTTTTATCAGTATTTCCGTCCGATTTTGTATCTTTTTTTAATTAGTTAAATAATAAAATTATCTATGATATCTTTACGAGTCCACAAATAAACTATTTTGAAATTGAAAATTGCAAAAATTATAATTTTTCTTTTTTGCTTTCTTTTTTTTCTAAAATAAAATTCTTTTTAAGAACATATAATAATTTTATACTTTTCTGAAAGGTATCTTTACGAAGATGATTGTAAAATAAAAAACGAGCTCAATCACCCACCTAATAGTCAAAAATCAATGAAAATTTCGTTAGTTTATAATAACTAACAAAGATTTTATTACCGATAAAATGTTTATCGTTTCTCCAAAAATCAATATTTTACAAAAATTTTACTTTAATTCCAAAAATCAAAAAAAGAAAAAACTATGGAAAAAAACTAGACCAAGATTTTTAAATCTAATAATATTTTTTACGTTTTCAAATTTAAAGCTAATTTTATAAATATTACAAAAATTATAAATATTAAAATTTATAATTCTTTATAGCTAAACTCCTTTCATTTTCTAAGTATGAACCCAACCAGCATTTTTTTGCTTGAATCCAGTGTAAAGCATTGAATTAAACTTGTATTACACTTTAATTCAATAGCGTTCTGCAGTAAAAACGAAAATAAAATTCAACTCAAATTTATTTTCTTGAAATTTTGTATTTTTTTCGTCATATTTCATGTTTAAAATGTTTTAATATTTGAATTCTTGCCGGATTCCCGCAAAATTTTCCTAGACTTGAATTTTTGAAATTTGTGAGCTTATTGGAAAAAATATGAACATATAACTATATATCAATTTATCCAATTTTTAATTATCTCAATTCGAAAAGTGGAAACAAAATTTTAAAGTTATAAAACATGTCTTAAAAGTTGCATTCTTAATTTATTAAAACAATAAAAAATCAATGTTTTCTAACATTTTTTAAAAGACTAGATCTTAAGAAAAGGTGCAAGTATAATTTAAGAAAATCCTGAATGTGGACCCTGCGTCCTGCAGTGGTCAAATATGATAAATTTTAGAGTCTTTAAAAAATTGGACTGGATAGAAAAATAATGTTTGCCCAAATTTGTTACAATTTAGTCACACGTGCTTTGGTTAAGAACACAAAATTTTCAATAATAAAATTTTTTATCTTAAAAAAATATTTAATAAAATTATAAAGATTTGCCAGAAATTTTCATTTCTGAATTTCTTATAAACCACTTCATAAAGTGTGCAAATATTATTCTGATACCTATAAGTTATAGGCTATAAAAGTTTTGAAGATGTTTTGAGTAGAATTTGTGAAATATATAGCTACGAGCATTTTTTTGTTTTATTCTAACAAAAATTTTCTATAAATTAAACTGGTCGGCAAATAAATCCTTCTTTCAGATTAATGACCATCTTTTTGCGAAAGGTCCCAATGTGTACTATCCTTTTAATATAAGATTAGCTAAAATAATTGCCTAAATTACAGATAACTTTTCTGTCACCCTATGATTCTATTATCCCTATCCCACTGTATATTGCTAAGATTTAACTTAAAGTTTGTTTGCTTCGTTTTTTTTTTTGCTGCTATAAAGCTTTTTAAAGTGTGAATTGTACACTTAACGCATTATCGTTACAAAATATAATGACTTAACTATAGTTGTGCCATGATTTATAGTTAAAACAAAATATATGTTTTCTTGCTTGTTTGGGGATTTTCTTCAGTCTCTATTTAGTTGAGGATTTCTTAGTGCTTGAATAAAAATGGCAAATTTCCAAAAATAATTCTATAAAAAATAAATTTTAAGAAGTTGAAAAAAAAAGATTGAAACAAATAAAAATATAATAAAACATTATTAACAAAAGCCAAAAAATAAACTCATTTAACTAACGCCACCAAACAGCTAAACTATAATACAACGAATATATAACAGAAGCAGCAGCAACCATAAAATCCAGTAACAACTTCAGCCATACTAATAAAGTCCTTGAATATTGTTGGTACTTTATAGAATGCGACCCAAGTGGACAATGTAGCACCAAATAATAAACCAAATTAAAAATAATAATAAAGAATCTAGCTATATATACAATACAAAGTGAGTATTCAACAATTTTATTTAAATTTTTTTTTTTTTTTTTTAAGAACATTAACTAAAGAGAAAAATATCTTAAAAAATAGTAGTCTATTTAGCATATTCTTATTCATGATTTGTATAAGAAGAAAAAAAAAAAAAAACTATTCTGTTTACTGGATCACAATTGGCTTAGGGTCTTAAGAATTTCCTTAACAAATTGTTTATAACATTGTTTAATTATTAAATCTTTTCTAGTAAAACTTTTTAATTCATTTCCAGGATTTCTAATATGTTACTTTTTCTCTTAACTAATACTTCCCTTTCTTTGGTGTAAATATTCAATTCTTTTTATTCTCTTTGACGAATTATTTATTTTTTTTATTTAATATTTCATTTTGTTTGTTAGAGTTTTATACTTTTGTATATATATTTAGCTGATTTTTTGCTTTTTGCTCGTTTTACTTTATGTATTTTTCGTCTATTCATTGCCTATTTTAAGGCGGTTGGAATTTATTATATTATTTGCATACTTTATACTTTTTATGCGTCCAGCTTATTTAGATTTTTAATAAGCATTCATATTTTTTCCATTTTTTATAAATTTTACATTATTAATAAATTTATAAATTAGACAGAATATGCAAATTACACATTTATTTAAATTCTAATAATAATTAAATTTATAATAATCTGTTATTTTTTTAAACAATTTATGTAGAAAAAAAGTATTTGAAAATAAATTAACAAATGGTTAATTAATTATGTTAATTTGATTTTTATACTCTAAACCACCATAGGTGGTTGGGGTATTATGCGTTTGTGCTGATGTTTGTAACGCACAGAAAAAATCAACCAACACCCAGCTTAAAGTATACCAATCGCCTCAGAATGACGTTTTGAGTCGATCTATCGATGTCCGTCCGCCCGTCTGAATGGCTGGAAGGCTGGCTGGCTTTATATGTAAAACTTGTGCACGAAGTACGGGTCGCAATTTTAAACATAATTTAATGAAATTTGGCACTTAGGACTTTCATGACACAAGGAAGAAACCTATTGAAATTGGCGATGTTCGGTCGGTCCATTATTTCACCTAGCCCCATAAAAATAACCTCCCGGAATAGCAATATTTTAAAATTGGTATAAGGAAGTTTTCTATAAGTATCAATCTTTGTGCCAAATTTCATGAAGATCAGTCCATAATTGACGATAGCTCCCATATAAATCTCTCTTCCGAAAATCATTTTAACGTGCATAAATCACATATAGATATTAATATCAGGTTTATAGTTGACAAAAATAAGTTTTATATAAGTAGAAATCATAGTGACAAATTTTATTTATTTTATTTTTATCACTCCATAATTTACCATAGCTCCTATACAAGCCCATTTTAGGGAATCATCCTAAAATGTAAAAATTCATATAAATGTTAGTATTTTATTTTAAACTTAGTAAAAGTATCGGTCCACAATTGTCCACATGTCTAATATAAGACCCCTCCATGAATTTTGATCAACATGCATAATGGATCATATGGTCGGGCTTGACCGACTATATCTTTCTTACTTGTTTTCTATGTATGTATGTATGTATGTATGTATATGTACTAAGCCGTTTTTAAAGGGATATAAAATTTTAATTTTTAAATTTTATAGCTCTTTAAAAAAGGGATATAAAATGATAATGAAATTAGCTGTAATTTTTATTCGAACTTTAGAATATTTTTAGAATTATTTGAAAATTATTCGGGCTCAATTTCATTAAAATAATTATGGAATAATACATTGTAAAAGTTTATTGGGACATTCGGCTGAATGAAATGCATTTTCTAGTCAGCCGCGACCGTCATTAGCACCATTCAGTGTTCTACCGCGGTGTTATTTGTAAACGTCATTTATTTAACCATTCGTCTAACTCAGTAACACATAGAGGAAAAGGGTAAGAATTCCATTTCCCAAAAATTTTAAATTTATTAAATAGATGTGTTTACAGAGAACACCACGATGGCTTTCTCCATTTCATTTTCATGGAATTAAGGTTTTAATAAAATTTTTTATGATTTTTTAAATATTATTTTAATAGTTTGAATATTTCGCACATTTTGCATTGTAGTTTAGATTTTAGGGCATAATTGGAATACTATATATATAGTAACAAAAATAATATTTTAAGATCGCCAGTCCATAATAGGTTAAGTTAAGAATGGTTAGTTACCTAGTGTCTACATTTGGCAAATCTTTATTAAAACAAACATCAAAATCAGTGCGAATATATACAAGGTAATATTAGTTAAACAGCTGATTATTATTTTGGTTGTTACAGTTGTCAAACTGCATATATAAAATTCGCGTTATGTTTGACGTTTGTCTTGATAAAAAATTGTCGAATGTAGACACTATGTTAAGAAAATAAATGTCACAAGAAACATAAATTTATCACAAAAGTAATGAGTCCGTGCAAAATAGCAAAGACTCTCTTTTATATGATTATTATTATCTTGTTTTAAAATAATTTGTCATATTTTTCATAAATTAATTGATATTTAAGAATAATTTTCTGATTTGACCTTTTGGCATTTGACCATTGCCGTTAAAGGTTTAATTACCTGTATCTTCTAAAGTATTAGGATAGACCTTTTCAATGGTATTTTTAAAATCCAATATATGTTGAAAAATGTCCGAAATATATATATATATATATATATATATATAAAATTACACATTTAAATATAGAAAATATGACAACAAAATTTTAATAAAATCTTAATATTCCGCGAACTAAAAGAGCGTAAGATTTATTCAAATGGATCTTCCAAGTGTTAGTATGTCTCTGTCATATTTTGAAGCTAATTTTCTTATAACGAAGATTTTAATAATGCTATTGAAAGAAATCTGTATTTTAGAGGTATTTTAAAAATGGTCCGTCTCAAGAAAATAAAAATATTCAGATGTAATATTTTGCGAATCATATAAGAACATACTTTAGTGTACATTGCATGCGAAATTGTCGAATGAATCTCTACTTTTGAGCGCTATGGGTGCCGACCAATGTTGCAAACAGATTGTTATAGCGTACGCTGTTAAATTCAAAAGAAATCTGTATTTTGAAATGTATATACTACAAATTATCACTAAATTCAATATAAAGGTCGTGTGGTGTCTGTAAATTGTAATTGTATAAGTAATTGTAATGTAATTGTAAATGGATCGTAAGTGAATGGTTACTTAATAAATGCAAATGTAGCAAGTATTTCGTTGTTTTATATACAACAACATCAGTGATATTCATACAAGCAAAATAATACGAAATTGATTTTAATTCGTATTGCCTAGAAGAAAAATTTTATTGCCGCAATAATCATATTCGTATTGCGGAAGTTTCCCGCAAATGTAATTTCTGTAAAATGTAATAAATATATAGAAAAATTATCACTAAATAAATCGTGAAATAAAGAAATCTTTTACATGTTGTAAAGCATGCATGCACATAAATCTTAACATTATAAAGCACGAAAATTGAAACGCTCACATAAAACATCTACTTTTTGCTAAAAGAAATCAAATTTCTTCAATATATTTTCATTTTGAACAATTTTTCGACAACTGAAAAAATTGTGCCTAAAAAATAAAAGTATTGCATTAATTTCTTCCAGATGATCTCAATGGGATATCATCAATTTATTGCGGAGGTGATAATCACCTTACTGGAAAAATAGCGATATTTTGAAGATAAAAATAATAAAATAAATTTTATTTTTATATATATTTTTTTCGTTGTTTATTGCCTAATTTTCTTTAAAATGATAAAAATGGAATATTGGAAAAATATTGCTTTGATGATTTTCGTCTAAATAATAAAAAGAAGACATTGCGTTAATTTCTTTCAGGAAGATATCCTCCAAATGTTTATAGGGATATTTAGGGGATTAATTAGGAATATTTCCAGAAAATTTTGTGGTTTAAAAATTACTAGATTAAGTCAAGCGATTTTATAAAAAAAATATCATTTATTCGTTTATAACAAAAATTTTTAATTCTAAATATGTTGCCTTAACTCTGCGATTTATTTCAAAATTTTTTAACAAGTTTTTAGCGAAGAAAATTGCAAAAAAATTGTCCAATTAATTTACTTATTACAACGATTTTTTACGCTAATTTGGTGTATTAAAATAAAAAAAAATTAACATTATTCTTACAACTGTTACGTAAAAACGTAGAGAGACCTAATTTGATTAAGTTAGTACGTTACATTTACGTTTATGAGTACCCATGTACACATTACTCTCATAAGTAATTCGGTCAGCTGATTCGGTACATTTTCATTTACGGTAGAGTAATGGAGCCTTTAGAGTTTTTTCAAATGAACTACGTAAAATTAAAAAAAAAAGAAATTGACGCTTTTTTTAATTTTAGAAATCTTTTGACATCGATTTTTCTAATATTTTCAGATTATTAAAATTTTTTTGTCCACTCGATATAAATCTGGCTAAGAAATAAGATAGTAAATATAAAAAACCTATATTTCCTCAATGGTTCCAAAGCGAAATGAAAGTATAGAATCTGTCGTGCATCCTGTTTTGTAAACTAATTTTTTTTAAGATTAAATGAAATTTAGAACATACATATGTATATGAGTATGTATTAAAAAAAACTATGGACTAAAATATAATTTGGATATTATGTAGAACTTTAAGCACACTTTCAGAAAGAAATAGTTTGCTAATTACTTCATGCTATTAAATCAATTCAAATGAAATGAATATATATAATGAACAAAGAATACTATTGATTATAAACTTTAATTTGAATGGGTGTCACGCATATTTCGCCCACTTTTTATGTACTATTATACTTTTTTGTTATCATTTTCATCAATGAAAATTGACCCATTTGCTAGATTTATATATAAAAAAACACGTACATTTATAGGTGAAGTCCTTGTAATTAACCATATCTTTTTTTAATTGTTCAATGGAATTAGTTAAAACTCTTTTACACTCTTTTGTGTGCCAAATTTGATGTAGCTCGAAATAGTTTTTTTTTTCAAAAATGGGTTTTAAAAAAATCCAAAAATAAATTAATTTCTAGGTTCTCAATTTGCAGCAAGTTAGAGAATAAAACATTGTAAACACTGAGGTTATAGATATGGTTGCAGTGTTGTCAACAGACATCCTGCTCGAAGGACCATAAACAAGTTGCAATCCTTAATTGCCCTTAATTGTGCCTGTTTGAAAAAGAAACCATAAGAATATGTATTTTCTGTGTTTCAACACATTTCATTAGCATTCCTTGGTCTCTTATCCATTTGGGTTTTGTTGAAATTGATGTAAAGGATTGTGTTTGCTCTATAATTCCAAATTAAAAGTGTAAATATATTATTACATATTTCTTTGTACCTAACATTACTAAAGTTTCTCGAAATTTCTCTAGAGCAATCCATTTTTTGAATTCTAGTATTGCATTATTTAACATTTTTGTTGTTGTTTCTTTTCTAATTTAATTAAAATATTTTTCATTTGTATCATACGGAAAAAATTAAATATCACACAGTGTTTTACAATTCAATTTATTATTAATTTTTTTTTACAGAAAAAAAATATTATTTATTGATATATATTTTTTTATTCTCTTTGTTATATTGTCAAGTATTTTATATGTTGCCATAAGGAAATATTATCCTGCTGATTTCTTTTAATAATATTGTGGTAATATTTATTGCATACAGAGAACAATAGGTCAAAAGTTTATTATTTTTTTTATAAAGAAAAGAAATATATATTTCGGACAATCTTTTTCTAATTCCTTAATTAGATTGATATTTATTAATAAAACTACTTACAAAAAATCCTCAAAACTTAATTTTCTGCAACAATAAAACTAATTAATTTATTTCATATTTGATTTAAATTTATAAATCTCATAAAAATTTATAACCAAAATTAAAATCTTGTGGTTTATAAAATCTAAAAAACTTTTGTTTTAGGAAAAACTCAATATTTAAATTGACATAAACTATACAAGTTTTTATATTTTAAACAAAACAAAAAAAAAAAAAAAACAAAAAAACAAAAAGGAAACAAGGACATATAATGAGTATAAGTGATATTTACATCTATCTAACACAAACTTATGTTTACGCACACTAACATGCATATAGTTTCAAGAGTATGTGATGAGATTGAAAATAGTCTCCCTTAAACCCTTGAAAAAAAAAAAACTTAAAAACTACTCAATCAATGTTATAAGTAAAAGTATAACAACTTTTTTAGTTTTTGATATTACGATTTACGTATTTTTTTTTTGTTTGTTTTGTGCGTTTTAAAAGAGATTTCTTTTTTAATGTTAAGAAAAAAAAAAAAAAAAAAAACTTAATCTAAAGTATATTTCTTGAGTTAAGCTAAAGAATTCTATTAATACCAAGTTGTATATGTCACAAAATTTCCTCTTCCTCTCACTTTTGTTTTTTTTATTAAGTCTATTCAAGTGTTGTTACTAGCAGAGTACTTGAGGCACAAAAAAAAAAAAAAAAAAAAAAAACAGAAAAGAAATAAAATAAACTTACGAACATAAATATTTATTTGAATATGTAGGCACTGTTGCCAGATAATTATAATATAAATCGGCATAATATTTTTGAAAATTAAAATGCATATCTTTTTGGCTACTTATTTATGTTCATATTAAAAAAATAATATTAAATTTTGAAACTATTTGTTTATTAAATAAACTTCCAGCATTGCTTTATATTATGCAAAATTTAAAAAATAGCAACAAATTAAGATTACCGGCCCATTTAAAATAAAAATAGTTTCTTTTTAAAGTTAATAAAGTTTTTTCCGTGTAGCCGGCCTTTATATATTAATCGAGTAAACTTTTTTTTTTAGAAATAACAAAATTTTGTAAGTTATGGTATATAAATAAAAAATTAAAATTTCATAAATCCTCTCAAGGATTTAATAGATATGGCCATATTATATATCATTCAAAAGGTATTTGAACTTTTATGTATTAATAAAAATATTCAGAAAAATATATCAAAACTTTAGAGATCTATAATAATTAAGAGCTGGCGGCCAACATTTTTTATATTTACATTTCTTTAACCACAATTAAAAGTACTACTGAATCATTAAATTGCTTAAAAATCAAGTGGGCCAGTGGTCCTAATTTACGACCAAATAAACTCAATTGAAAAATTACTCAAAAAAATCATATATATTGGTTTTATTTTAATTTAAATTTTTAATATATATATATATATATATATATATATATATATATATAGTAGAGTTAAAAATTTTGTTTCAATAATGGTTAAATTGTAAACAAATTTCGAAGTAAAAGTTTAAACTTTTCGCTCATCTACTATCAAACATCAGATTTAAACAAGAAAAATTGCCAACATTTCGCGAAATTGTTTGTTGTATTTTTTTTAACAAAAATCGTCAAATCGCACTTTGGAATTTTTACAATAAAAAAATCGTCAAAATGTAGATAAATCGGCAAATCTGGCAACAGCATATGTAGGAGATCATGTTTACAGACATTTAATATTTGTGTTTATAAAGGGTGTTTTTTTTTATAGTTTTTAATATTTTTTTAACTGCTAAAAAATTTAAATGTATAAGGATTTTTTCCAACGACTATGGGAAAGTGTCTATTGCGCGTACTATGGATTTTCAAAGGTGCTACTTTTAAAAATATTTTTATTTAGTTTAAAATTTTTGTGAAGAAGTGTGTTAGCTTTAACTGCATATATCTTAGTAATTACTGCAGATATTAATATGATTTTGTATCCAAATTATTCTGCTGTAATTTGTTAGTTTAAAAAAACCAATGTTGAAACTTTTTTTTTTAATTTAAGAGAAAATTTAATTTTAAAAAGTACATTTTTTTTTGAAAATTCTATTTTAAAAATTCTATTTTTAAACTAAAAAGTTCCATGAGTTCCAATTTAAAAATACGAAAGAACATCCATAACATTATATTTGAGAATATTTGCTTCATTTTAAAATGCGATATTTTAAAATATTAGAAAAAAATATGCCGTAACTCATATCAAGAATTTGTTAATAATTATTTTAAAATTTTAAGGTATTGGCTAAAAATTTGTTTGGCAAATTTTTGCCTATTTTTAGTGAAAATGTTTACGGCGTTGTCTATTAACAGAATATAAAATTTCAGTCCAATATCTCCAAAACTGTGACACTGTGGACCGCAAAGATTTTTAAAATAAAACGTAGTAAATAATGAATATTTTGCGAGATTTGTTTTATTTTTTGCTCACAATATATATAAGTAAAAAATTGAAAATAATAAAAAATAACGCTAATTCCAAGAAATTTTTAATATCGCTTAAATACTCAAAAAGCTATTAAATATTTTTTTAAACTTTATCAAAAAATTCTAGGGATGCTAAATGGAACTTAATTTAGCAAATCCGGGGATTAGGGATTATGTAATTTCAAATCCCAGGCTTTTTCTGGATTTCTGCTAAAATTAAATAAAAAAAAAAATCTACTAACCGATAAACATAATTTTTTTTTCCTAAAATTCATTATCTTCGACCAATGCTGGATGTAGGTTTCAAATCTAAATCGATTTAAAATTTCTTTATTAACCATTTATGAAGCCTATGTAAAGAAAAAAATTTTTATTAAAAAAACTTTGAGAAAAAAGTGAAGTAATTTACTATATTTTTAGTAGAAAATGGCATTTTCATGCTAATTTCAGAGTACTGACTTTGAACATTTTTCATAATAATATTGCATAATATTGTGCAATGTATTTAAATTTATAGAATATTTTGAAAAAAATTTTTCCCTCTTATACCTCAGGACTTATTTCCGAAAAACATTATAAAGTCGAGGCCAAAAATCAAAAATTTAAAATTCAATCGTAAATATCTTTTTAACTGTAAGGGATAACTTAGATAAGTAAGCGTGTTTTTTCTTTATCTCTCCAAGAATTTTATAGAAATATAATCCTTGAAATCGGACTTGATTTGTGGAACTTACGATTTTTTTGAAACTCTTACATACTCAAGGTGTTCAACTTTGACACCCAGAAGCTAATCTCGTATTATTACAGGATGACTATGAAATTATTTTTCTGTAAGTCCTACTCTACAAATATGCCACAAATTTCAATCCGATCCTGTAGTTAAGGAGACAAAGATTTATTAACAAAAATTTTGCGTTTGGCTCCACTGTGCATTGTTCGCTTGAGCTAGCAAATAAAACGAGATGATCAACAACTCAAAAACAACATTCAACGACTAAATTTAATTCAATTGCTAATCTTTAAGTGAAAAACTAGCTGTTAGGCATAAATTTTTACAAAAATCTACCCCAAAACAGTTTTTTGAGCATAATAATTTCGAAGGTGTATTGGCAATTTTTAAAACTGATTCATGATGTTTTCTAGAGGGACTATAATGTACACTAAGGCATTCCCCTAGTGTTTTTTTTACCACAACAGATTAAACTCTGTTGTAGTAAATTATTATTATTATTATTTTTTTTTTTAAGAAATAATCATCAAAATACATTCGGTGTATTAAATACGTTTCAGTATTTAACACTTTTATCTGGTCGTTCCTTGTATCTCATTTTTTTTTGTTTAAAATTTCAATAATAATTTTTAAATTCTATTCTTGACTGACACTTCAGTTTTCACATTTGCAGACTGTAGGTTTCTATAAAAATTAATCTTAAATTTTAAAGTTGTGCTAGATATTTCATAAATATCTCTTTTTAAAACATGACCCTTTATTTATAATAAGAGATTTCTTTTTATTGCCTTCCACCCACATTGAAATTGTGATTTATATACAGACATAAAGTTGATTTTTTAATTTGTAGACTAAAAATTATGAGAAATGGCTGTTTTAAGTTTCAACGAATATTTAGTTCCCTAAAGTAATTTATTTTGAATAAAAAATGTAATTTTGGGATATTGTTACGAAAATTAGTTTTATAAGTTAAAAATAACGATTTTAGAATTTCATAGTTTATAGCGTCTGTTTATTTAAATGAAATCTTTTAATTATGATTTATCCTAATTATCTAGAAGCGTTCTACTCACTATATTGATAAAGAAAGCTTTTTGTTAACTTTTTTATGTATTAGTGGGAAATTTATATTATATAATCTGTATAAGTTATTGTTTAAGTATTAGTGAGAAATTTATTTTTTTTCTATGTAAGTCGTTATATAATTCTTGATATTTACATGGAAAATATTATTGTATAACATATATTAATAAATTTATTATTTAATTTTATATTGGAATCCAATAGAAATACTAATTCATATAATTAAGTTAATTAAGAAAAGCCTGACAGCTTTCTAAAAAATTAAAATAATTGTTGAAAAAATTTGCATAAAAAATTGTAATTTTAAGAGTCTAGACTTTCTAAATTCTTAGTCTTTTTGTTAAACCGTTCTCTTTTTTGGCAGATCATGAATTTTCTTCAGATGTTTAGCTAGAACATTCCATAATTTGTCTTTATGATGCAGTAAGTACATGTTTTGACTATTTAGCTATATGTATATTTAAGTGTTCCGTATTATTGTAGACATTACCGTTATGTCGAGAGGTTAGCGTATCAAGGTCAGGGTTTAATTATTACTGTTGCCGCCTTAGATGGCATTTACTTTGTTTTCGGCTGGCAAAATTCTTTCAAATAAGCATGTAAGTGTTTTATCGAATTTTCAAACATTCTATCGCTTATCAATAAATGTTCTAATGCTGTTTCATGTCACAGGTTTCGCTAGCATATGTACTTTTATTAAATGATTTGCCGATATTACATCAAACATTTTTACGCTCTTACTTTCCCACGTTAATGTTCCTATGGTAATTGGATCTACGCTCTGGAACGACCTGAGCTTAACTAAGCTAAAGATTGTCAACTCTTTCCCCCGGGGGAGAACTTCCAACGACATCAGAGCTGTTCAGTGTGATCAGATGTGAAAAAAAATGTTCAGTTAAATCGTATTTAAAATGAAGCTAAAATATGCTAAAAAATTATGTATTCTACCACTTATGATTCCTCAACATCCTCACATAACCTACAAAGAGTCAGTGTGCCGTTGTCCCACCTTCATAATCTACATCTGTAATTGTAATACTTAAATTTCTTCCATTTCTGCCTAATATTATCATTTCTACAGCGGGACACAAAGCCCTTGATACCATACAATCGAAATAGTAGAAAATATCCATTCTTTTAATAAGTTCATGTCTAAATATTATATATTTAAAATTACAATGTATTTCAAAGAAACCTACTTTGAAACTTCGAAAACATTCATTTAATAGTTTTGAAGCGCATCTAATATCAAGAACTAAATTCATTATATTTAATACTGTACCGTTTCTTACTATCGTTTTTATTAAATTCATGAAACAGACTAATTGATCTATTGACCTAATCATTTAGAATTTTTTCTCTTTTTTAATTTATTTACATTTTGTTACATTTGTTAAATAATTTATTACAGAATTTATTCTTATTATAAAAAATGCTAGAAAATGCTGAATTAGTTATTAAGATATGCTAAAAAATATGCTAAGTGAAAAAATTGCTAATAAATCTGAGTAAAATATGTTAAATTTAGTCTCAAAAATGCTGAAATGGTCACATTGGGGCCATTACAATAACACTTGCTGTTTAAATAAATTAGTTAATATTAAGCATAATTTTAATCATGAAAGTAATTAATATAATAAAAACTGTTTTTGAGATTATATAAAAAACCTCTTAATTTCATAATTAATATTATTATTATTATTTTAATGATTGCAGCAAAATCAATTAAAATTTTAATTAATGTTGTACTAAAAATAATTGTGGAGATTAACTATTGCTTAAGTCTAGTATTAAAGGAAATGTAATTACTCGTAAAGTTCAGTAGTCTTTGAGTAGTAAATTGATCGTTATGTTGTTAACTTGCAGTTCAGTAAATTTATCTTTGAGTCGTAAAGTTCAGTTGTGTAATATAAGGTGTGTGTTTTAAAGCGTAAATAAAGAGCTGTATTTGGATTTAAAAGCAAATTGTACTGATATCTTATCATTTGCAAGTAAAAGAACCCCCGGTTTATTTAAATTAAATAAACCAATATTGAAAATATTGAATATGGCAAAAACATGACAATATATAAATTTTAATTTTGAATCTTGAGTATATCTATATAATACATTAAAAAATAAGATTAAAAATAAGAAAAGTCATTTACAAATTTTGAATTTCCAAAAATATCAAACGCTTTTGATCAGTTTTTAAGAGTGAAGGATATGCTCAAGATTTCCATTCCTTGTAATAGTATTTTTGTATATTTTTGTAATAACAATTTATTACTTAACATGAAACCTAGTAATGAGAATTTGTAGTGTATGGATAACATTTACTTGAGAAAAAAAATATGGTTACTCTTATAAAAATCGTATAAATTTTTATCTTAAACTATAAATTCCCTTGAGGTTCTTCAATAAAAAAAATTTTAATTTTGTAAAAATGTCACGAGTTTTATGCTTGCGTACATATTTATGTATGTCTGCTTGTCTGCCTTAGTAAAGAAAATTTTTCGACATTTGTGTCATTGATATAAATGAAAACAAAAAAAAAAAAATTAAGGCATAATTAAATACAAACATACATAAAATAAAAGATAATTGAGGGAGTTAAAATAAAAAAAAAAAAAAAAAAAAAAAAACGCATGATCCTTGGAAACTGCAAGTACATTCATTAGCTTATCAAATATTTAAAATTTGCGATGTATATAATAAAATAAAGATTTATGTTTTTTACTGAAACTAGCAAGTAAACAGTAATATAAATAGAAATGGTAACTTTATTGTTGTTTTTTTTTTTTGTTAAAGCTTTTGAAGAAAATCGAGGAAAAATATACAACTATTTGTATAGAAATAAGAATAATATTATATTATTTATAACGCAATAAAGTACTTAAGATCACTTTAAGGCTTTTATATTGTTTTTGCTTGATATGAATATAATATGTTACAAGAGGGCGATAAGATTTGTCACTCACTGTAAACGCATATTCTTTAGTTTATAATATTTATTTGTTTATTTATCAAAAATCACATTATTACAAACAAGTTTACAGAAACACATTTTGATTACAATAAACATTACATTACGCATTCCTTTTTTCCATTTTGTTGGTTTATTTTTGTTATATTTCTTTTATTTTTCTTTCAAAATATTGGTGTGATAACTTTTGATTTTGAAATTATCTTGTATTGTGTCATTTAATAAAAATATCATACAACATAAAACTAAAAAAAAAAAAAACTTACGCACTTTACCTTTTTTCCTTTTTTCCTTTAAATCAAAATATATTCAGTATAAGAGTAAAATGTGTAAACAGGAAAAGCTGAAAAAAGATATGGGCCATTATCAAGCATTTTTGATTTCAAGCCTTAAAAAAATAAATTTATTTTTTTAATGGCATATCAAAATCCATTTGTATAAATATAAAGTGACTCGAATGCATGTAGAATCAGTTCGCCTTAATCATTTCGTGCGCAAAAGTTATAAAGGTTTTGAGGTGAATATAAATATAAACACTTTTACAAAGTGGAAAGTTATGTAAAATTTTGGTAAAAATTACGCATAATATCTGAATAAAATTTATGATATTTTTAATATTTGATGGTATTAGTGTGGTAAATTTTAGGGTTTCCTAGTAAAAATTAAAAAATTTTCTTTATACTAAAAACTTGAATTTTTTAAATTTTTTGCCAAAAAATCGCTTCGAATCTAAGTTGTTTCTCCATATATTATACGAAAATATACTTTATTAGAGTTTATTACAAAGAAATGCTATTTAAAATTGTGATCCTTGTTTAACCCTAGTAAATTTTTTTTGGTCCATAAATTTTTTATCTTCCGGAATTTTTTAATGCACCTTCATATTTCCGTTAGGTCTATTTTATGCTGTCCATGCGATGTGTCTTAGCAAAATCTGTTTAGACAAAAGTTTCTCGTTTTTAACTATCAATTACATATGACTTAATTTTATGGTACCGTTCAAATATATTCATAGCCATTCTTATATTTATATATGCAAGATTTGTACAAATTCCAATTTGCTACATAAATATACAAAAGCAATTTTCTGCTGTGCTGAATTTTTTATACCCTTCATCACTTTACCAACAAATAAGAAGAAGTAGTATGCCCTAATATTTTTATACTTATACTTAAGACAAATTAATACATACATTTGTTCCACTAGCAACGCTCACATAAAAAAATAAGAACAACTTATAAGCATACACATTTATATACTTTTGTATATATATGCCAACAAACTGACTGCTTATACAAAAAACAACAACTCCAATAATAACTATAATAGTGCTGTTGTCAACTAAACTGCTCGCTTATACAAAAAACAACAACACTAATATTCATTGCAATGTTTCATATAAATGTTTGTGTGTATACACAAATGACAACCACTGTTTGCTTATACAAAAAATGACTATTAAATTTATATACATATGTTTGTATGTAGATCAAACACCTGCGCCCATAGCACTCCGGAGCCGAGTGTTTCCGACATTTTCACATACACAATACGAAGGAGGCAAAAAAAAAAAAAAAAACACATAATAAAGAGCGTAGATATAACAAACAATGAGCATAAACAAACCAAGTACGCTAACACATTCAAATTTTTACTTACTCTTTTTGTGACTATAGCTGATGTAGATACCTGCTTATACAAAAAAAAAAAACAACACTGAGTCATTGAAATGCTTCTATTTCAAACCAAAACGTCGAAACATACATAAAAAATGATTGTGTGTGATATCAAGAAGTAGTTTTCATTGTATAAAAACTGAAAGTCATTGTGTATATTTTTAATAATTTTTTCAGATTTTTGCCTATAACTCGGTTGTTTATGGATCGATATGGCTAATACGAAAAACCGAAATTTTAGAAAAATATTTACAACAGATTTGTACAAAAAACGAATTCCGAAGCTTATATATTAGCTTGACAAAGTCCAAAAATGCGTTTTGACTGATATCTCACTTACAAATAAACCGATTTTGTTCATTTTTTCCTCAAAAAGATTCCAAAAAAAGTTTCCGAATTTTTTGTGTAAAAACGCTAACTTACATAGGGGCCGAAAACAAATACGTTTTTAGAGGCATTTTCGGTTTTGTTGTTGAAAGTTGAAGAATTTATCCACTAAGTCCGACTAGTTTACATAAGATCGAATAAGATCAAAAGGTATAGACGCGCGAACAAAAAGTGTTGAAGAATGGGAAAAAGTTAAGTAATTTTTAGCTCTTTTTCTAAGTTTTTGAATTTTCAACCACAATCACGATTACAAAATGAAACATAAAATTTTGTAATCTATTAGTTTTAAATTTCGTGAGTTCAGATTTGTAATCCGTTTGTAATGGCTCATGTATACCAAGCAAAATAAAAACTGAAAAAGTTATGATTTTAACATTGTATTGTCATTGGAAGGAAGTGTTAATAGATAACCAAAAATATTTTTTAATTTGTGAAATTTTTGTTTTGTTGGAAATCATTCGCCATTTTTCCTGTTAAAAATATATTTATTTTTACTTTTTTCAAAGTTGCTTTTATTAAATTCAAATTCTGAAGCGGTGAAACAGTTCCTTTTTGGAAGCACTTGATCGTTTTTGCTGGGTTTCTTTTAAAAATGTTAAAGTTAAATGAAACTTTAAGAAATGATATATTCTCAACTCAATAGAACATGACACACCTAAAACTGTTCTCTTTTTATATTTAATTTCTATTTAAACATTTAATTTATCTTGTTCAATTAATCTAGATTTTACTGTTACTTTTTTTATTCCATTGTTGATTTACTTTTAAGTGAAGCAAAAAAATATGAAATAAAACTGATACGAAAACTAGGCAAGCAATACACAAAAATGTTGTACAAAAAACATTTTAGAATTTGCAACTGATTTAAACCAATTTCGGCACAACAATACAATATAAATACACACACATACAATAAGCAAGTAAATATTCCAGATTCTATTTTTGCCTTTAACAATCTAAACAAAATATACTCTTAGTATTTACAAATGTAAATGTATTGTGTTACACACGCATACATATATATACACACATACGAATAAATATGAGCGTTTGATTGCTTTTATTGTAATTTCATGTAAATTACTAAATTCCTTAAAATAGTTTTCCTTTTTTGAACTAAATCTTTATTTTTTATTATTTTTATTTTTTGATTTATTGCGAGTTCTATAAAAACATTGTGGCTTAGAAGTCTTAGAACCAGCGTTTGAAAAACTCCAACTGCTACTAAGTTTTTTGGGTTGGTTAAAACTGCAGCTATTGAAAATTGTCAGTAGTGGTAGCAAAAGCATTTATTATTTATTTATGTAGTCTAACACTGCTCGCAAAAAATAAAACTTGAAATTAAGCAGAAGCTATAAAATATGTAGTTTAAATGCTGAAGTAGTTTTAAAAATAAAATATTCAGCTACTACTCCATTTGTAGTTTAATTTTTATAACTACTTACCTTTCTACTTTTACCGCTGCCTTCACTGTGTGGTTAATACAGAATAGCAGAATAAGCAGTAATAAACTAGCAAAGGTGGTAGCGGAAAGCGTAGTTTTTGAAGTAGCATTAATCATAGTACGACGAGATAACAGATATAAATGTTTTAAATTTTTTAAACTTTCTATTAATCTATTTTTTTAGTTCAAAATACAAATACAAAATACAAATTTAATATATATATATATATTAAATTTTCTGCTTAAAATTATTAAAAAATCTTTTGACTGATTTGTCATAAATATATTTAGTGTTACCACATAGACTTTTGTGGTTTTTTTACTATTTTTTTTACTAGTTTTCTTACTATATTTAAATATTTTATAAATCAGACAAGAAATCTTATAAATTAAAGAAATAACAACATCCTTTTTTTGATTTTGCTTTTTGTCAAAAAAAAGTATTAAACTTTATGTGAAATTTATTTTAGTTGAATATTTTTATTCTTTCAGACATACTTGAAGTTTAAAATATTCAAGTCGTAGTTTTAATGCTAACTTATTCCGTGCCTCTTTTATTAAAATAAAACATGTTATGTTTAAATTAAACGCACACCTTATTACTACGAAAAAAACTGAATATTATTTTTAGCAAAACAAAAAAAAAAAAAAAAAAAAAAAATTGGCTAAAAATTTCAAATAATTATAGGTAATAATAAACATATTTTGTTATATTCTGCTGAAAAAATTAAATGAACATCAGAGTTGGTTTGAAAAATATAGTTGTTCAAACCTAAAAGGGTCAATCGATGACCCATACCCTTATGGTTATACACTACTACCTTTTTGACATGTTGGGCACTTTAAAGAATTCCAACGCCTTAAAATACTATTTCCATTATTTTAAGAAGACACTGACTCAGGAATTGTTCCAGTGTTTCATCCTCTTCGTCGCATGCTCTACACGTTATAACTTTCTGTGTGTGGCCGGTTATTACACCTACTAGTCTCTTAAGTGTTGGCCTATTTAGTTTGAGAATCTCCTTAGTTCTCTCTTGATTTGGACTTGTCCATAGTATGTTACTCTTCCAACAGTGTAATTCTGTCCACTCCTAACAAGCGTTTCTGTTACCCATTCTTTAATTTCTATTTAAAATTTTTCGAAATATTTAGCGTTTTCCAATGTAATGGTGTCAAAGGAAAATCTCATTTTGGATAGCTTGTATGCTTCTTTGTTACCAACGACACAATGGTGTCCCGGAACCCATATTATCTTAAGGTTTTCACAATTTATATAAGAGTTTATCTCAATTTTATACTGCAAAATTGATAACTTCTTGATTATCCATAAAATAAGTATTGGAGCTTTGTTATCGATTCCTTTTAACCACTTAATGCCTTCCGTAATAGCCATGATATCAGCCTGGAAAACAGTGTTGTGATCTGGGATGCGAAAGAATTTACCTGGCGATGCAGTTAGTACGTACATATCTAGTTGAGATTCTGATATTCAATCACGTTCCTCTTAAATATGGGCCTTTTCACCACTTCGAAAGTAGAATTAAGTGTATTCATATTTTTCTCTTTTTTTTTTTTTTTTTTGAAGTTATTAATAATTACATCTAACAAATCAACACATTAGAAAATTAAAATTAAAATTTAATGAATTTCAATGTGTTTTATTTACTTTTAATAAAGTAAAAATATTATTTTTATAAAGAAATTATTAAACATCCCTTCTAGAATTTTACATTTTGTAAGTAAAGAACAGAAATCAATATTTATTTTTTTTACACTGTAGTTTTTATTTTATCAAGAATTACTTTAATAACACAAATTTACACTTTTTAAATTTAAAATTAAAGTTGCAATAACAGTGTTACCAGTATATTAAACCATACTTTCTGTAAGTGAACATCGTTGTCATATTGTTGATTAGTTTATAAACGTTAAAACATTTTAATTTAGATACATGAAACTTCATATATAAATTTTAAAAGAAAAAAGAGTACTGTTCATTTAGAAATTATGCTGTTAGAAGCATTAGAATATTGAAGAAAATGTTATAGTTTTTCTTCAACATGTAATGACATATTAAAGCATATAAAAAAATCTGGCAACATATTTAATAAACATATAAAAGCCTCTTTATAATATACACACAAATAAAGCAAAAAATAAAATAATAATAAAAAAGGCCAATATTTTTTTATTTTTAAAATATATTTCAAAATTAATTTTATGGAATTTTGTTTAAAATTTCAAACTTATATAATCTTGAAAAATAGTAATAAAATTAAAAAAAAAGTTGTTAATGTATAAAAAAAAGTAGTAGATTAATGAAAAACTATATTTATCATTACTTGGAGTTTTATATTTTGCATTGATATATGTAAGGTATTTAGTTTTTATTAAACTACTTTAATTGCTATCTTTACTGCTACCTCTGCTTCTCCCTCTGCTTTCTATTGCTACTCTATTATAACTTTACAACTAAGCAAAGAAGGTAGCAGTTTTCTGTTATGAATATGGGTAAAACTATCATTACTTATAAGTGGAAGTAGCAGCAGTAATAAAATTATAAAAACTACACTACCTTCAAAATTGTAGTTTTTGATTACAACTAAAAATACTGCTACAAAAAAGTGAAGGTAACAATAGTTTAGGTAAATGAACGGCTAGAAGTTTTAATAATTTTTTAAACTACAATTTTAGTTACTTTTTGCTGCTACGATTATTTGGAGTCTAGTTTTTCAAACACTGCTTAGTACATAGGCTTTGTGATTTCAATATATTTATTTGATTTAAACATAAAAATATTCGTTATTTTGTTATGTATTTTATGTCACATTTTCTCTTAAATGTTGTTAAGTCTACTTAGTGTGTGTTGGGCATAATTAACATTAAATAGTAACGTAATAATAAACATAAAATCTGTATAGAAATTGTCTTTAATGTGTATACGTTTTATCTGAAGCCATTGTGGATCATAAAATAACAATTTTGGGATTTGTTTTGTTTTTTTTTTATTACGATAAGAAATATATATATATATATATATATTTTTTGTTAATGTGTAAGAATAGGACAAGAAAATACTTATATACAAGTTTATTATACTTAGAACACTAAAATTTTTTTTATTCTAATATATATATATATATATATATATATATATATATATATATATATATATATATATATATATATATATATATATAGATAGATATAGATATATAGATATATATATAAATATAGATAAAGATATAGATATAGATATAAATATAGATATAGATAAAGATATAGATATAGATATAAATATAGATAAAGATATAGATATAGATATAAATATAGATATAGATAAAGATATAGATATAGACATAGATATAGATATAGATATAGATATAGATATAGATATAGATATAGATATAGATAAAGATATAGATAAAGATATAGATATAGATAAAGATATAGATAAAGATATAGATATAAATATAAATATAGATATAGATATAGATATAGATATAGATATAAATATAGATATAGATAAAGATATAGATATAGACATAGATATAGATATAGATATAGATATAGATATAGATATAGATATAGATATAGATATAGATATATAGATATATTATTTTAGCTCAGAAAGTTTTTTTTCAATTTAAACTTGAGGTTTCTATTAACACCTTTTTATTTAAAAATTTTTTTTTTTTTTTTAAAGATTTTAATATGTTTATAAAATCAATCAATATTAATATATACTGAATCTATATTTGGGCATTTGGTGGACCTGCCTGAAGGCATCATTAAGCTAAATTTTTAAAAATAATCGGAAAATTATAATCGATACCACAAGCGATGCTACTTTTGATAAATTCTTTACTTTATTAAATGTTTTTTTATTTATTTCTTCTTATAACCATGTAGCAATATATATATAGATCTAAATAGTAACTGTTGTCAATATCAAGGTCCTAGATAATTTGGCTTGTGAAAAGAAGGACTTTATTTTTTGGTCCTGGCAGTTCATCCAGAAGTAACTAATGAAATTTTGTATCCAATTTTAATATATTTTGTATACATTCCGAAGTCTTAAACACTTTTTGTTGCAAAATTTCTTTCACTGTACTTTTTATAGATGATATTCATTCTTAAATTGATTCAAATCGTACACTTGTAATGAATATGATATAAATTTTGTCACACATCTAAACAGTTGACGAAAATGGAAATTTCAAAATTAATTCCAAATAGATTTTTTACACAATGCTATACAGCGAAAAAATCATATATTTGAAAATTTTTTCATAAATATTATGAATCAAACATGGTTTTTTTCCCAAACTTTTTTCATAAAAAAAAAATTTGTTCATAGATATTATTAAATTGTACTTAATGATAATTTTGCGATTTTTGCAAAAATGCTGCTAAAATTTTAATTTAGTTTTATTAGATTCGATTCAAATTCTAAACAAAACTACTTATGCATTAAAATATTAACAAGAAATCCCTTTAAATGACAATTTTCCAATAAAAAGCTGTTAAAAAGTAAGAATTAAAAATCTGCTTAAATTTGCTGCCATTCTATAGCATATGAATTATTCTAATAAAAAACGCTTCTGCTGTGTTCTTCTGCCCCCAACAAGTGCCTAAAAATCATTAAAAACCAAAAATTCTGTAAAGAAAATATCAAACATACATTTATAAATTGAAAATATAAATGAAAATTTAAACAATTTATTTTAAGTCTTCTTGACTTTTGACTCATTTCAAAAAATGTAGAAAAGTATTAATATTTCACACATTATTCTTAAATATTATGAACTAAATTCAATGAAAGTAAATTCTTATATTTATACACAAACTTTTTTTCTGTGTATGAAAAAAATGTCTACGCAACATTGTGCATGAAAGGATTAAATAAATTTTTCCAAAAAACCGGATTCCCACCAAATTAAAAAAAATTCATCAAGTTTTTTTTTTTTATTTTAACTGAATATAGATTTAAGTCAGAAAGTTTTGCAGAATTATGAAATACTTGCACCTTAACGTATGAATTTTTTATTTATTATGATTTAAGTATTACTCATATGTTAGTAGCTAATTTTAATTTAATTTAATTTAATTTAATTTAATTTTAAATGAAAAGCTATTACTAAAGTTGTATTTTTCAATCACAATAAAGATTTATGCCATCTTAATACCTTAACGTTTGATTAATAAATACATATTCTTTAATAGCCGTATTCAAAATTTTAATTTATATTATATCAAGTCGTTATTGGCATTTTCTTATAATATATGGAGAAATAACTTTGATTTGATGCGCACTGTTCGCAAAATTTTCTAAAATCGCGATTTTTAGTATAAAGAAAATTTTTGAAATTTTCCTAGTAAAAATATTATGCACTATTATCATCAAACATTGAAAATATCATAAATTTTATTTGAGTAACTCAGTAGGTTTATATATTATGCATAATTTTTACCAGAATTATATATAAACTTCAACTTAAAATCGCTATAATTTTCGCGCCTCTTACACGCCACAGTGGGGCAGAATCGAATTTTTTTGGAAATAAATCTGTTACTTCTGATCGGCCGGTTGGATTTTCATGAAATTTGGTATAGGCGTAGCAGAGGAGTGTACAATGTTATGTTTGGAAGGGGGGCACAACAATAACCACAAGGGCGGAGCTAAGGGGGCTCAAAGTTAGGTACCTCTGACAAAAAAAATTTTTAATCGCTTGCCAAATTTTTGTTTCTCGTCCGATTTCAAATATTTTTATATATTGTTGTAGGCCCTGATAAGACCTATAAAAAACATGCCTACATGTCCTATTTATCTCTTATTGTTTTCGAGTTATTTGCGTTTGAATTTTTAAGCACCATAATTTTGCATGTTCTTGATCCAGTTTTTTCATATATATCTTAGTATTTCCGACCGATTTTATTAGTTTTTTTTCTTAACTAGTTAAAGAACAAAATTATCTATTGAATAAAAAAATTTTATTTTGAATTTGAAAATTGCAAAAAGACGACTTTTTGTGTTTTTTTAGCCGAAAAAGTATCTACACTCTTTTTTATCTAAAATAAAATTTTCTTTAGCAACATATAATAATTTTGCACTTTTCTGAAAGGTAACTTCACAGAGATGACTTTAAGATAAAAAAAAAGCGATTAAAAATTTTTTATGTCAGAGGTACCTAACTTTGAGCCCCCTTAGCTCCTCCCCTGGTGGGATTGTTGTGCCCCCCTTCCAAACATAACATTGTACGCTCCTCTGCTATGCCTATACCAAATTTCATGAAAATCCAACCGGTCGATCAGAAGTTACAGATTTATTTCCAAAAAATTTCGATTCTGCTCCAACTGTGCACACGAACTGATTCTACATGCATTCGAGTCATGGATTTTAATGTGCCGTCAAAAAGGCCTAAAATCAAAAAATTTTGAGAATGACCTATATACCGGGGTATAAGGTATTGTACCGATAATAAGCAAGTTTTATAAAGAAAAAAATATGCGATAAGTATTGTGATTATTAAAAGTATACTAATTTAGAGACATTTTGAAATATCTTTCACAAATCGTTTATTTAACGTACTTTACCTTATAGCTTTGTTAATTATCTTTTTCGTAAAATTTGAAAATTTTTCTAAACTTTAAAATTTTTGTTTTTTCTTTTTAATTGAAAATTCATACACCATTTTCTTTTCGAATATTACTAATAAATCTCTAGCTATAGTTTAGATTTGGGGCACAATAAGTATCGTAGTATGTGTTTTTAAAATGCGTGAAATTTTAACTTTTTTTTTTTATCAAATATATTTTAATGAGCTTTTTCTTAAAAAAGAAAATTAATAATAATTTGAAAACTAGTTGGTTTTTGTTTTAGAAATTTAATATTGATTAAGTTGATGCTGAATAAGTGGTAAGAGTATGTGTGTGAATATTTATTATAAGCATTTAGGCAAAGTTTGAATTTGTGTGTATGAATGTTTATTGAAATGTTTGTATTCAAGTGTTGTGTTTAATGCCTAACTGCTTTAACAATTAGAGCTTTTTTTATTTGTTTACTGATTTCATTTTCATAGAGTTTTTCCTTGAGGGGATATTTTCTCTGGTTTTGTTTTTTCTTTTTGTTATTATTAATGCTGTTCATTTATTTTGTTTGTTCTTTTGATTGCAAACGCATTTTGTTGTTTTATTTATTATGTAAAACAAAGAGTCAATATAAATTTTAAATTTCCATAATTCTTTTGTAATTTTGTTTTGTGTTTAAATGAAAAAAGTTTATAAAGATTTTATGAAAGGGTTCATCTAAATTATTGATTTTGATTTGTTTGTTGAAAAACTTTCCTTAAATTTTAATCTTTTATCCATATATTAAGATATTTTTTAAGGTTTCTTTATATTTCCATTATATTTTCTTAAGTTTCCCACATTAAATACTTTTTACTCCACCTGTCATTTCATTTATTTTTTTTTTAACTTTAGATTGATTGATTTTAATATAATGTCATAAGTCATTAAACACGTAAACAACAGCTGTTTTAGTTTATAAACCATAAAAGTATCTTTAACATACACAAAGTATCTTTAAAATATGCTTCCATAAAGAGCAAAAAATAAATAAAAAAAGGAATCAAACCAACAAGTAGGAAACCCTTGTAGATTTTATTAACAAAGAACGGCAAATACTAAAGAAATAAAAACATTATAAATAGTTTTTACCACTAGAAAATATTTTTTATCATTAATATAAAATTCACATAAAAAAAAAAAAATTCTGACTTTAAAACATTCCCTAAGTCTTGTCTTCTTATTTACATAAATTTTTGATGTGATACCACTGATGTTTGTTGTAACAAATATTTACAACAATTACTACAAAATGCAAACAATATTTATTACACTATCCAGCTGTTCTAGTAAGAACTGCGCACAAAAAAATCCGTGCACATTTCAATGCTTATAACTTTTTTTTATACCGTTAACTTGCTTACATTTGTTATTCTTAGAAACTACGTTCTAAATTTTGTTGTAAAATGAAAATTTAACAAAATTTATGCAAACGTATAATTCATATCTGTAATCAAAACATATGTATGTCGACCACATAGAAAAATTGCTAGCAGTGCAGGTGAGTTGGGAAATTCAGTTTTTTTGAGTAACCAAAAATGCAAAGAGTTCGTGATCATCGAAAGTAATCCTGATAACTGAAGAAAAAATTTACTTACAGTCTGTAGGATCGCAGACAAAATAATATGAATTTTAATTTTTATGCTGTCTAAAGGGTGACAAAGAGTATGTAATGACGGACCTTTTACAACATCGTGGTCATGAATTCCATATCACAGATGTTATGGGAAATTTATCAGATAAATGTCGTATACAAAAAATCGAAATTGTCGAATAAACTCTTTGTCTGACAAGACATTCTTTCATAATAAATGACACTTTTAACAGAGAAATGTAAGCAAATGAGTAGCTATGGAGAGGATTCCTTCCTATCACATGAAAACACAACGAATTGTAATTTCTTTGGCTTCATCTCTTTATTTTTACAATAAAAAAGTAACTGTGGAGTATCAAACAAATGGCGCTGCTATGTACCAATGGAGGCTAAGCCACTAAACTGTTAAAAATTTTTTAATATATTGGATCATAGTAAAAAAATATTTAAAAAATATTTAAAGCTGACCAAAAATTAAAATGGAGTTAAAAAAATGGATCTATTCCAAGTAACCAAATGGATCTATAAGAAGTAACCAAAATCACAATAAAGCTGCTATGGAGGGTATTCCAGAAAATGTTAAATATTGTACTATAAACGAATAAAAAATAATTTTTCTTTTAAATTTAAAACCTGAATATAACGTCCTATGTCAAAATCAAAATGTCAAAGATATTGAGCCATTTATTTAATTTTTATATGCTGAATTGTATGCACACAAATTTTCGTGGGCAGTCCTTAAGAGTTTCTGGATTAGTTATTTTGCTAAAGGGTGATCCGAAATGCTTTTTGTCATTTTTGAAACGCTGTAAAAGGACTAGTTTTTGCACTGTGGAAAAACTAGTTATACCCAGTTAAAGGTGATTATTTATATATTGGACCCACAGAGGTTTTTGGTTAAATTCCAAATGCTTATACAATATTTTTAAGTATAGGAGATCTACTAAAGCCTGATTTATTTGGAGCATAAAATGTCTCTAATTGGTTTTGTTATAGCGACAAAATATCTGAACATCTTTAATATCAAAACTACATTAATTGAAAATTGGGAACGTATAACCCTAATACTATAATGACTGATCGCCAGATATAGCCAAATAAATTAAGTACTTGACAATCTTTACCATCATACAATTTTAGTCAGTGCTTGCTAATTGGTACAAATTGACAGTGATATCTCTAAATAATATCATTTAGAAATCATCCGAAACATTTACAGCTAATAACGAACTGAAAGGATACTAGTTTTTTAAGTAATTAAAAAAAGGTATATCCAAATATATATTGAGACCTGAATTGCTCTAAATAACACAAAATCTTGGGCCATCATGCTCAGAATAATTTCTGTGCACCAGATTTTGCAATACTTTATAATTTATTGATAAATTATATTCCATATTTAGAAGACATTCCGATGATCATTTGTTATTATACAAATGTATACAGTTTTTAAGATAATTTATGTTTATTTATATATATAGTGATCTCGTGATTATGTTTTGGTCAAATTTTGTGCAAAAATGTTTCGCATCTCTTAATTTCCTAACAATATCGGTAAAAAAATATAAGAAATTCTATATAAATTCTATAAATTTGTATAATCACTTAGTCAAATATGCAACTAGTTAGAACTAACCACTTTTTTCCATTTAATAGTCAAATGTACACAGAAAAAACTATTCCATAAAATTGTTCAATTAATTTGATATTTCATATTATTTTAAAATTTAATTAAGTAAATAATTGGTTTTAATTTAGTTTTTCATAAAAAATTACAATTCCTAAAAAGCTCAAACAAAAAAGAAAAACATTAACAAATAAACAGATTTTTATTTTGTAAATTATAATTTTTTATCAAATGTTCACAATTTTAAGTTGTTTATTATTTCGTAATTACAAGTTTTTAATTGTTGATAAGATCGTTAAACAATCCGGTGTTATTACAGATGTTTTTTTCAATGAAGGCAGAATTTATTGAATGTCCATATCGGACGCTGTATGGAAGAAAAATTCTTTCTAAGGTGTAAGTACGCATTAAATCATCCTTATTCTAACTAAAATTCCTCTCGCCATGTGTTCCTTTTTTCAAAAATCGTAATTGTGTATCCTCCAGCTATGCAAGGAAAATTCGTCCAGTTCTAACCGGATATATTCATTTTTAAATAAATAATTTGATTCGATGTAAATAATTTACATACGTAACCTTCAAAATATCAAATTTTTATTCGGGAGAAAGAAAAGTTCCGAAAGAATAAACCATGATGCGTTTTCCCAGGAACTAGGTATAAGCATATGTTTTAGAACACGCGTCCATTGGATGCTCACAATACGTTACATAATTTACATACATTTCATTTACACGATTACAAACATTATTATGAAATAAAGCGTGATCCATTTCGAGGTTCCCTACTTTTTTAAAGAAAAAAAACACAGAAAATTCAAATTTAATGGGGAATGTTTATTATCATTTGAAAGAAAATTCTTTGGCATTTATTTTTTAAATATTATGTCTATCAAATGTTGGCCGTTGCTACGTCGCAGATGGTCTATCCGTTGAGTCCATTTTGACTGGTAACTGGAGAATGACACGCGTGATGTTTTCCTCCAAGGCCTGAATCGAAGCGGGTTTGTCCGCATAAACTTTAGATTTTACATATCCCCACAGGATAAAGTCTAACGGTGTGATATCACACGATCTTGGTGCCAATCGACCGGCCCAAAACGTGAAATTATGTGCTCACCGAAGTGTTCTCTCAATAAATCCATTGATTGATGTGATGTGTGGGAAGTGGCGTCGTCTTGCTGAAACCAAATGTCGCCGAGATCACGAGCTTCAATTTCAGGCATCAAATAGTCGGTTATCATGGCGCGATACGGTCGCCATTGACGGTTACGTTCGCACCGGCATCATTTTTAAAGAAATATGGATCGATGATTCTACCGGCTCACAAACCACACCAAACCGTTGTTTTTTCTGGATGAAGTGGCAGTTCTTGAATCTCTTCAGGTTGCTCTTCGTCCCAAATGCGGCAATTTTGTTTGTTTACATACCCATTGAGCCAGAAATGGGCCTCATCGCTGAACAAAATTTGCCTCGAAAACGTCGAATCTTCTTTCAAGAGCCCATAGAGCAAAGCGATGTCGCTTGGGAAGATCGAGCGGCTTCAGTTGTTGCACAATTTCAATTTAAGATCTCGACATAAAATGCGCCAAGTCGTTCCATACGTCAGTCCGAGTTGCTGCGAACGGTTTGCGAATAGTTTGTATATTTTATTAAAAAAATATGTATTTCTAATTTGAAAATAAATATTGTTGTTGAAACTTTTGTATTTTTATTGTGGGGTGTTTTTAGCGCAATAGTATACATTTAGTTAATTTTTGAATTGGTTCAATATAATAATAATATAACAATAATAAATATAATTTATTCAAATAAAAAAATTTATTAAAATTTGTGAAAAATTAAATTATTTTCATTTAATTAATATTATCATTTTGATGATTAAAGCAAATTAAATTAAAAATTTAATTAATATTATAAATTTCGTAATTGAAATCTGTTTTTTATTCTTTTTTCTTTGTACAAGTAGGAATTATAATTGGCTCCATTATAAATTAAACCATTTTTAACCAAAAACCCTTCTTTCCATTTTTTGTTATAACTTAGTAAATACGACAGCGATCGGAATAATATTTTACACACATATTATGTGGACTTGTATCAGTTAGATTGTAAAAGAATTATGAAAATATATTTATTAGTTTCTGATTTACTGAATTTTGTAAATGACAGAAAACACTTCTCTTTATCAAACGTTACTACTGTATTAGGCCAATTAATCCAAAATACCTTACAAAAAGACAATCTGGTAACTTGTTCCACTAACTGACTACACTGTAATGTCTTAAGAGACAATAAACTAGTGAATTAACTTTCAATTACATGACAAAAAACACATAAGTATCAAATGATTTGAAAATTATGAATGTCTTGTAATATGCGAAATTCTGTACTGTTTTGTCATGTATGCATGTATGTATGTATGTATGTACGTACGTATGTATGTGGTGAGCGTGTGTATTAGGAAATAATGTACGAATGGTGGTTAGTGTAAATATGTGTAAATGAAAATATGATTTTATTTTGTGGAAGGTCATTTGTATGATTATGTTTGTTTGTGTTTATTAATGTCTATCTTTCTGTGTCTATCATTTGTCGAGAGTTTATTATTTTACTTAAAACTTTTACTACAGACAATGATAATAAAGGCAAAAACAAACTATTTAACATTCACTTAAAATGAGGTTTAAGAAGACAAGGAAATATTCAAAAACTAAACAATGTCTACATACCACTCAACAATAGCAAATTATGAAAAAAGAGGATTTATGAAATGAAAGAAAAAAGTAGAAGAAAACACAAAACCAAATACTGTAACATCAAATTGTCGTTTATTATTTTAGTCCTCATTTTTATTGTCATAATTTTATTGACTTTCTTGTCTTGTCTTGTTATTTCCATTTTTTTTTCTTGATTGACTTTTTTTCTAGAGAGGAAACTAAAAAATTGTTTACTTATTATGTACAGTAGGGATAAACATTTTATGTTTTACAGATAATAAAAAAATATAATCAAAACTAAAATTAAATAGTGTTCCTTTTAAGTATTTAGCAATTTAGGTAATATGATTTTGTTTAGTTACAATTTATTTGTGTATGGAATAATTTAAAATATCTTATTCTACATGACGTATGATTAATATTAATTAAGTATTAATTTTTATAACTTCTTCTTTATTAAATTAAAATAAATTTAATAATAAATAACATAAGTAATACATCGAAGCGGGTTTGTCCGCATAAACTTTAGATTTTACATATCCCCACAGGAAAAAGTCTAACGGTGTGATTATACACGATCTTGGTGGCCAACCGACCAATACGTGAAATTATGTACTCACCGAAGTGTTCTCTCAATAAATCCATTGCTTGGCGTCGTCTTGCTGAAACCAAATGTCGCCGAGATCATGAGCTTCAATTTCAGGCATCAAATAGTCGGTTATCATGGCACGATAACGGTTACCATTGACGGTTACGTTCGCACCGGCATCATTTTTAAAGAAATATGGACCGATGATTCCACCGGCCCACAAACCACACCGAAACGTTGTTTTTTCTGGATGAAGTGGCAGTTCTTAAATCTCTTCAGGTTGCTCTTCGCCCCAAATGCGGCAATTTTGTTTATTTACATACCCATTGAGCCATAAATGGGCCTCATCACTAAACAAAGTTTGCCTCGAAAACGTCGGATCTTCTGGGAACTTTTCAAGAGCCCATAGAGCGAAGCGATGTCGCTTGGGAAGGTCGAGCGGCTTCAGTTATTGCACAAGCTGTATTTTGTACGCTTTTAATTTAAGATCTCGACGTAAAATGCTCCAAGTCGTTCCATACGTCAGTCCGAGTTGCTGCGAACGGCGCCGAATCGACTCTCCACGGTCTTCGTGTACAGTCTTAGCTACGGCCGCTATATTTTCTTCACAACCTGCTGGACGTGGTCTATTTGGTCGAATATTATCCAATAATGAATGCTGCGTCTCAAAATGGGTGTTGCCGATTATTTTGACCATAAGTTGAGCGAAGTGCACGAAACACATTCCTCACAGAACGTGAATTTTCGTAATAAAGTTGAACGATTTGTAAACGTTGTTCAGGCGTAAGTCTTTCCATTATGAAATGCCAAACAATACTAAACAAAAATATCATGACAACATGACACTACTCACACGTGAAAAAAGTATCTCTACTTGAATCACCCTTTATTAAGAAAAGTTACATATTAAAAAATAAATTTTTAAGATCAAATGAATTTTATTTACTTAGTACTAATTTTGATCCAATCAAAGCTCTTATAAACCTACATTTAGATCGCACTAGAGGTTTTTGTTTTTAATATATTTTTAATAGTATTCTATTCAAAGAAAATCTTCAAAGAACTAAGAGTGACCGTATCCATGTAAGCATTAAAATTGAAAAAAACCAGTGGCCAGTTTTGGGGCGATATTTTCCTGATAATAACATTTTTATGGTATTTTGTAACTGAAATATTTAAATGTTAAAACCCTACTCTAGAAGGACTTTTTTATTGAAGTTAAGTGAAATTTTGAACTGATCGTATTCAATTTGAAATGTTTTGAAGACTTTTCGTATCTTTCAGCTCGAGAGAATTTATGTAGTAAAAAAATATCGAAAAAACTAAAAATTTTCTCATATTAAACTCAATACACTAACTTAAATTTATTTCATTTAAAATTCAAATACATTCCAATCATCTTTTTATTTAATATATTGTCATTTTAAGGAAACATTTCTTGTCAGCCCCATTGTACAATGTCTGTTTAATGTGATAACATGATAAATAACACCACTTGAAGGAGATTTTTAATAACTCCATGATAAATGATTCAATGATTTAATTCATGATAATTTTTCGCTTAATTTTTTCATAATACCAATTTAATCTTCTCATTTGAACTCTTAGTCATTTGTAAGCTTTTTGATTACATCAAAATAGCCAAAATATTTTCTTAGATTTTCTTAGTACATCATTAAAATTTAAACATTTCTTTATTCTAGCTCTCTCCCCAGCTTACTCGTCTAAATATTATTTATGATTTCTAAATATAAATGTATATTATGATTTTTGTGGTGCACAATTCTTGGAAAATATGTTTAAGTAACAAGTAAATGAAGCCCAAAAACTAACAAATTTCCGGATATAATCCTCTACACTCACACCTATAATTTATTTAATGCTCACACATATGTAAAGAAGGAAAAACTTGAGATAAAACCCCAAAATATTAGGAAAAGAAAAAAAACCTCTATACATATGAATAAACGAGTAAATGATAATAGAGTTTTGTTTCAATTTTTATTCCTTCCTTTATACACTCTACTATGTTTTATATATGTATGTATATATGTATGTATGTATGTACGTATGTACGTATGTATGTATGTATGTATGTATATATGTAAGTATTTTCTTTCTTTTATTCCCAATTTGATGGGTTTTGTGAAGTGTTTTATTGTAATATGTGAGAACATGAAGTCGATGGTGTTGATGATGATGAGTGAACATCAGAAGAAGCATCAGTGTAGTAAGAATGTACTAAATTGTTTATTATTTTCTTTTTTGTTCTTGTTTTATTTTTATTTGTGTTGCCTTTACTTTTATTATATTCATTTATATTTATTCTTATTTATAAACGAGTAGTTTTTTTTTTTTTTTTTTTGGCAGAATAGTTGGTAATTTTTTATATTTTTATAAATGTATTGTATTTTAGTTTGTAAATTTATCATAACGAATACACTAAGAGAAATTATTGAGATTTAAAAAATATCAAAGGCTTTTCAGTAAGTTTCCCCACTAGAGATAAATAATCTATCCTAGTGTCAATTAGTTTTGTTGTGTACCTAATTAATCTAAGAAGTAAATACTATTTGACCATTGCTGCCTATTTTACTACACAAAAGCATCAGTAATTCAATATCCAACTTCAAAAGAGAAAAACTATTTTGTTAGTGTATTTATTTAGTGCCTGTAGGGTACCTGCTTTTCTATTCTATGCCTCTTAAATTATTATTTTTCATGCACATATTTCCATTTCTTATATTTTTTTTTCTGCTCTTATTCTTATTAAGAATGTTTAGCTTATTTTTTATGTTTGCTTACTTGAGTTCAATTTAGTTTCATTTTAGTTTTATTCTTTATATGAGATGTCAATTGAATAATAAAATCCAAGCTACTTACATATATACATATGTAAGTAGCAATATCTATATATATATATATATATATATATATATATATCTAATATTTTTTGCACTTACACATTCCCATATTTATACATACCATACTCATACACATACTTATACTAAATTGTTTTTTTGTATTATTCCTGCCTTCAAAAAAAAAAAAAAAAAAAAAAAAAAAGAAAATACGCCTCATAGATTTTTACTTGCGGCTACTTTGTAGCATGTAAAGAAAAATAGCAAGAAATAAAATTTATTACTGTAACATGATTGACTTCATTTCTCTATATTTCCACGTGGAAAGATGAAAAATAAAATAAAAAACTCCTTAAAATTTAAATTGTTTTTTAAAGCATCCAACTAAAATTCTATGTGGCAATTACTTGACCTTTTAAATCTAATTTGTAAAGTTTTCTTTTTTTACTTAATGAATAAACTCTTTAAATTTTAAAAATTCTTTTATTTATTTAATTTCCATTTTCTGTAAAAATAGTATGAGTCCCTATAAACATTTGGAAGATATCTTCCTGATAGAAATTTTCGCAATAACTTCTTTTTATTATTTGGACGAAAATCATTAAAGCAACATTTTTGGAATATTGCATTTTTATCAGTTTAAAGAAAATTAAGCAATAAACAACAAAAAATATATAAAATTTTGAACTTTTTTTTATTATTTTTATCCCCAATATATCGCCCTTTCTTCAGTAAGATGACTATCACCTCCGCAATAAATTGATGATATCCCATTGAGATCATCTGGAAGAAATTAATGAAATACTTTTATTTTTCAGTCACAATTTTTTCAGTTGTCAAAAAATTGTTCAGAAATAAAAAAAAAAAAAAATATGTTGAAGAAGTTTATCTAACCTTTAGCAAAAAAAATTAATATTTTATGTGAGCGTCCCAGTTTTCGTGCTTTATGATGTTAAGATTTATGTGCATGCATGCTTTACAAGATGTAAAAGATTTCTTTATTATATTATTACAAGATTTATTTAGTGATAATTTTTCTATATATATATACATATATATATATATATATATATATATATATATATATATATACTACAGAAGATTATCTGACGGTATCTTCTTTTTTGCAACTAGATGATAATCTAGCAATGATTATCTAGCGTATTGATTTCTTATTGCTTAGATGTATCGCCTGTGACGCACAATCTCTCCCGATGAGGGAAACTTCCGCAATACGAATACGATTATTGCGGCAATAAAATTTTTCTTCTAAGCAATACGAATTCGAATTACTTTCGTATTCTTTTGCTTGTAGGGGTGTATTGAAAATTAACTTCTTTGTATTGAGATCATTAATTTATAAAGTTTGTTATGGTATGTTCACATATAGAGGTTTTTTGAAAAACGAGTCGTTTTCTAAAAAAAACACAAAAAAATTGATTTGTTTTTTTCATATATTTCAAAGCAAAAAAAAAAAAAACATTTCGATTCGAATTGTTTGAATATTTAACACACAAAAAACATATAAAATTTCCATACAGGGATGAAATTTTTAGTATTTTTAGAGAAGTAGAAATTTACTGAAAAAAAGAATTCGCAAAAATTGTCAAACAATTTAGAAGAAAAAAAAAAAAAAAAAAAAATTAAAAATTATGATTGAAATTAAAAATTATATTTTTTGAATGAAAAAAAGTTTGTGTGTGAAATTTTTATTTAAATCAAAAATTTGTGAAAATATTTTGGCAAAAAAAAAAATTAATAAAAAAAACAGGACAAAAGGGAAAACACAATAAAATGATATGTAAACAGTGATGTTTAAACTTATTACGTTTTTCAAAAACAGATAAAAACCAATGTATGTGAACATAATATTATTTAAAAATATACTTCCGTATTAAAAAAAAAAAATAAATTAAAAAAAAATTTTAGCAACAAAATTTATATAAAAAATTTTTTAAAAAAGCCACTTTAAATTTAAAAGTTGTTTGTGAATACGGATAATATTTTTTACTTATATCTTATTAGTGATTTATGCAGAATGAAAAATAAAATGATTGGAAAGAACTATTTATTTAAGTCAAATAGATAATAATGAATTTAACACTTTGCTGCTATTTTAATATTTTAAGGAGGAAAAATCCTACTTAAAAATAGAATGAATAAATAATAATAAATAAATATAAATAAAATAAACACCCATATTTACAAACAAATCTTATTTTTAAAATAGCTTTTAAAACAATTTCTTATTAAAATTTTCAACCTAATCACAAAATCAAGAAAAAGGAGACTCTAAATCCATAAAGTCTACAATAATTAAAATTTTTTTTACCAAAAAATATACAAGTAGTCCTACTCTTTAGAAGGAGTACCTGACTGAATATAGAATATTTTAAAACTAAGCAAACTGTAATTTATTTTTAAATTTTAGGTTATAAAAATGAAAGTTATTATCTTCTAGCATTCAATTAGTAATGAGTACTGCCATCATTTTTAGAAATAACCTCAAAAATGCGATTTGGCATCGACTTGTATAATGACTCTAAGTAATTTAGCGAAATTGAACTCCATGCTTCTGTTATTGCATCCTTTTAGGATTCTATCGTCTCAAATTGTTTTCTTCCTTCATAAAGTTTTCTTGCAAGCTAACCCCAGACATTTTCTATTGGATTCAGGTCTGGTGAATATGAGGGCTAATGCAAAAGTTGAAAAACTTGTTGAGTAATCCATTGTTTCACTGCTCTGGCGGTATGAATCGGAGCGTTGTCATGTTGGTACGTCCAAAGTATGGGTTCAAAAAAATCATTAAATTTTGGAAATGCTTCCTCCAGAATGTTTTTGTAAGTCGTTGCAGTCATTTTGTTGGATACAAAAACCAATTCTATGGTACCATAATACGAAATGGCACCCCATACTATTATTCCAACCTTTCGGCTGTGTCTGCGGCTCAAAAATAATTCCTCCTTATTTAGGTCATGGAATTAATGGTTATACCCTTCCATCAATATTAAACTTTTTTTTAATCGGAAAATACAACTTTAAACCATTTGTCGGGCCATGTCATTGTATTTTTGGCAAATGTTGTGATTTGCGTTTTTCATTAAGTGGTGGTTTTTTTTGCAGTTTTCGTCGGACTATGTGTGCCCATAAAATACGGTGCACCGTTCTTAGACTGCCACTGAATCCACTTTTTTCACGTATTTTTGATACCGAAATGGGAGAATTTAACGCAATTCTAAGAATTTTTCGTCTTTCTTTTGGAGTTGTTGCCATTTTCTTCCGCCCTTTCATGTTTTTTCCATATCTTTCCAAGTTATTTAAATAATTGTACACAACTGTCTTTTCTCTATTAATGTTTTTGGCTATTTGGACAGGATCCTGACCCTGAGATTTCAAAATCAGAATTTTTTCTTTTTCAGAGTTATTAAGAGCCTTACCGCGTCCCATTTTGAATAAAAACTATTTAAAAACTATCAAATTAAAAATTCTCTAGCCGTTTATATTGAAAGAAATTCAAATCATAGCCTTCCTGATTAATATTAAAAGAATTTCTTATTCAAGTGACACACGAAAAAGTACCACAGAAATACATGTCTTTAAATAAATGCATAATTTTAGTATAAAAAAATATTTATATTTTTTATTTCTTCATGAAACTAAAGCCAACACTTTGAAATTTGGTTGTACAAAAAATAATTTTTTTCTGAACTTTAGTTTAGGAGATATACTTAATTAAAGTTAAAAAAAATGTGATTCCTTATTCAAGTGGCAGGCAGTATATGTGTTCTTAAAAGCTTGGAAAATGGATTTTTAAAGACCGGTTTTATACTGTTCCCTTAGTGTGTACTTAAGTGCAAACTTAGTTAAGAAACATTTAAGTTACAGCTCACACTTAAGTAATATTTCGTTTTACAGTTTAAACCTTAAGTTAACAAGAAATTAAACAAAGAGCTTTAAGCTTTTATGTATTAACAATAGGGTGCTTCCAACTTTTCAAATACTTTTCTTTAATCAAAAATCATAGATATATTTTATTTATACAAAATGCTCTATTTTTTATTGAAAAGCTGGTTAATTTTTTATTGAATATCCTTTATTTTAGATTAGATGACTATTTGGATTTATGGTTACTTTTTTGGATAAAAAATTGGTTGGTGCCACCCTGAAGCAGCTTCAAAAATAAATGGGTAACCAACAATTAAAAAAAAATTTAAATGACTTGACAGATGTGAAGAGATCTTAAGCTTATGGGCTGTAAAATTAAAAAGATGTTGGTGCAAAATATATAACCACAAGGAAGAATATAAGTTTAGAGTATATTTTCGAATTTTTTTTTTAATTTTAAATAACTTTATTTTAATATATCAGACAGATTTTAAGATATCAGACATTTTTCATACTTAGGAAAAACTTAAGGAATAGGAATATTTAAGTTTGCAATCACAAAACCAGAACTTAACTACGACTTTGCCATTAAGTGACCAGTGTAATACTGGACCTGAATGAATTAAAAACTTAAATGAGAAATAAAATTTTACTTAATTTTATTTTTATTTTATGTTTACTTAAATATATTTATTAATATTAGGTGCAAAATGAAACAACTGTGCTGATTGTAAAATATGCGTTAATAATTTTTTCCGTGTAACGAAATTCATATTGTTACAATTTTGGTTTTTAAAAACATTGTTTTATTTCCTTTAAATAAACCGGGATTATTTCACTTGCAATAGTGAACTGTTATTAGGTCACTAATATTTTGTTTTAACTCCAAATACACAACATTTTATTTGCGCTTTCGACAATCGACAATCTTAAATCCTTTTAAATACTAATAACTATGCTAACAGTTATCTTCTAGTAACTTTAACAACCATGATATCTCTATTTCCTGAGGGCTTAGAGTCTACAACTTATTAAAATATAGGCAATAATTTATAACAGCTTATATAATACAAGTTTCTCACTAGCACATAATATAGTTAATGAAAAGCTTTCTTTATTATTATAATGAGTAGTATTCTCCTCGATAATTAAGATTACAAACTAGAAAATTCGAATACCGTATTCCAATTTTTGTAACAATATTTTTAATAGTTATTTTTTGTTTAATGAAAAACCTAATTAATATCGTTTTGAAATATGAAGAACAAAGAAAAAATAAAAAATAAATAATACAAAAAAAAAAATTTGAAGATTTTCAAACTTTAAATTTTAAAATAACAATTGCTTAAAAGCTTTTCTAGCTACAAATTATTGAAAATTTATTCTCTTTAAGGTATAATGAAATCAAAATTATATTTTATCCCTTTGATAACTTTAAAATTTAACTTATCTTAAAAGTATTTATTAATTTCCTTCTACTCGAATTCAGTTTACAAATTATTATTACATTATGTAAGGTACACAAAAAGTTTCAATATATATATATATATATATATATATATATATATATATATATATATATATATATATATATATATATATATATATATATATATATGTATTTGTATTTGCAGTTACAACAGCTTCAACTATCTAATTATAATCGATTCTTCTTAGAGATCAAAGCCAAGAAATAGAGCTGCCTCTACAAGATAAGTCCACAAATTTATTGGACTTTGTAAATTATGGTCGGCCGAACAGCTCAATTTGTAGTGGTTTTCATGGGGATCTAATAACACACTGGTCATAAATTGGGCATTATATGCGAGACCAGCATGCATTAAACCTATTGGTCCATGCGGTTTTAGTTATGACAGAACTGCTCTTGTTTTTACGAGGGCGGATCAATAAGTCCGTGACTTTTCGAACTTCCCTCGTAGTTATATCAAAATGCAACACTATTCAAATCAAGTACCACCTGTTAGTAGACTACTGTCAAATTTGAGCAAGTGTCGTCATTTACTTTGCGTAAAAAATAGAATTTTTCGAGGTCCTTAAAATAGGCATTTGTTTGGTCAATAATTTCATCGTTTTAGGCTATGAAATAAATCGCAAGAGTACTATGAAAATTTTGAATATCAAATACATAGTATTAAAAAAAGTATGATCATATTAATTCTTCATTCATGGCTATCAAATATCAATTTAATTCTCTTTTGAAGAAGATTAGGCTCTTTTAAACTTTTTTTTGTACACTAGAAAAAAAAAAACAAGACAAAATTAAATTAAACTTTTTAAAACTCAGTTCCAAGTTAGAAATAAATTTTTTTAAAAAGAAAATACTTAAAAAAATTTGAAGTGAAACTAAGTATAAAATCAATTCGTATTCTTTAATTTTAAAAATTTTTCGAAAGAGGATCTCCATATGACCATTTGCATAAAACCTCTAATCAATCAAATAAATAAAACCAGAACATATAAAAATACACCTAAAATAATTAAATTAAAGAGTCATTCCACTTAAAACAAATACGAAAAACTATGAATTTTTACCCTACCTCTTCGAATTTAATTGTATTTGCTACAATCGTTATCCATATCAAAACTAAAACTCATACGAAATATATAAAATATATAAAGATATAAAAAAATTAAATTTTTATTTTTATTATTTATTTTTATTAAATATGGATCATTTTAATGTTGACAAAAAAATCATGCTCTACGTCTGTATGAAAGATAATTTTGATGAATTTAGTATGAGACCTCAATAATATCCTGTATGCTGTAGCTTATATACTTTGAAAAAAAATTGTGATTTTGTGAAGACAACTTTGTATAGATATATTTTTAAAATATTAGCACTTTCAAATCGCTGTATTTCGCGTAACATGTAATAAAAAAGTTTTATTTTTCGTGTGAGTATTAATTTTGATATAGTTAATGATTGTACCAATTATCATTTTTTAAATGGAATGACTCAAAATAAAATAAAATAAAATATTTTTTCGATTGTTCTCTAATACTTTTGATTTAGAATAAAATATTAGTTTAGGAAATAAAAATAAAATAAACTCAAATAAAAACTTTTAATACAAAAAGAGAAATACACATACATACAAAGCAAAAAAGGAAAAAAAAAACTTTATAACATCATTCAATTCAAATATTTAGAAAAACTTCTTTGAATTAGCAAGAAAGCAAACAAACTGAAAATTTAAAAAAAGAAAATATAAATTTTTTAGATCATCATCTTTTCATACAAACAGAAAGATACACTACATACAAATAAAACCTAAATTTGTTGCCAGAAATGCATTGAAATTAAAAAGGAAAAAAAAAAAAATAAAATTTGCTCTTTTTTTTAATGGCCTGAATTTAAATACATTTTGGCTCCAAATTTGCTCGTTCAAAATACATATGACTAACATTTACAAAATTCATGTGGAATTAAACTTTTTCGTATAAAATTCAAATTGTGTTTCCTTCTAATGATAATGACCATTATGGTTATAACTAAAAAGGATAAGAATAAGAAGTAAATGCTTTTAACAAAAATTAATCTTAATGTATTTGCAAGTACATGAAAAGATATTTAGAATTTTATTTATTTATTTATTTTTTTCAAAAAACTTTCATTTTAAATACAAGATTAAGTACAATATATGTTTTACATGTTAGTGTAGGAAATGCATTTCCTTTTCTTAATAGTATTTGTGTTTTTGATAGACTATAAATATGTAAATTAAAAACGACAAATAATATTTAAATGCTATTAAGTAGTAATTTAACATGACAGCCGGAAAATAAAGAAAATAAAAGGAAATAATTTGACAAATTATAATATAGATATCTATATTGTTTAATGATGAATAATCGAAGAATGTTTTAGATAAATTAAGATTATATATCATGAATTCCATGAAAGATAGAAGAAAAAAAAATTAATCTTTCTACCTTAGGTTGATCGTATTTTCTACAAATTAAACACACTTACGCTATCGAGTAAAATGGACACATACGGTTTATGTTTCTGTTGTAGGTGTTTATATATATATATATACAGATTGGCTGATGAATATTTCTACATTAAGAAACTCAAGTAATTTTTTTTTCAGCGTATAGAATTCATTTTTCTTTTATTAATTTTAAAGCTCATTAAATTTTATTAAATATAGCTTAATTAGTTTTAAAAATAATGGAATTTAAATGCCCCCCTCCACCTGCTCGTTGATGCATGTGCGGCAACTCTCCCAAATGTTGTTCATTACTGCTTGAAGAGTTGAGAAGCAATTATTTCTCGAATGGATTGCCTTAGTTATTTAAAATTTGTTGGTTTTGCTTTGTAGACTTCCTGTTTGCAATAACCTCACAAGAAAAAGTCAGATGCAGTAAATTCAGGCGATCTGGGGGGCCAACGGAATGTGGAGTTTTTGGATACCAGCTTATTGGAAAATTTTTGTCGCAATTCTGTCATAACAGGCCGGGTTATGTGAGGAGTTGCACCATCTTGCTGAAACCACACCGAGTTGAAAGATATTCTCATTCGGCGTAATTCTGGATAGAAAAACTCTCTCCACAAGCTCAAGTAACGGCCTCCAGTGATCGTAATGGTGTGGGCGTTTTCTTCGAAGAAGTAGGGACCGACAATGCAGGGTGAGGAAACTACATACCACACTGTGACACGAAGAGAATGTAATTCTGTCTTGTGGGGTATCTGTTGGTTGGAAGCACTCCATATTCGACAATTTTGTTTGCTTATGTTGCCGTTTAAATCGAAATGGGCCTCGTCATAAAAATACAGTTCAACATGTTTCCGTCCTCTTCCACCATTTGAAGCATCTTCTGGCAAAATTCCAAACGAATCGGCAAGTCTGCAGCGTTTAGTTTGTTGGCCATTTGAATTTTATATGGGAATAAATCCAAATCATTGTGCATAATTGACTGCAATGATTGTCTGCTTATACCCATTTGAGCAGATAAACTTCTTGTCGAAACTTTTGGATTGTTTTGTATGGCAGCAGGTAAGGTTTTCTTTTGACCCATGCTCGGCAAAATTGTTAACAAGTCTCATTATGGTCCATCTGCTCGGAGGATTGCCGCCAAAGGTGCGCCTACACTCTCTTTGAATCGAAACTACGAACTCCAGTGCGTGATAGCGGCGGACAATCCAAATTCTTGTTTCAGTGTCCCAGTTATCCACTTTTTTAAATTATTTGTTTCTCTAATTATGTTATTAGAAGAGAACTTAATCGCCTTTCAAATGGCTTTTAAATCAACACATCAATATCGGAAGAAATGAATAATTAAAATTATAAACATAGTGCAATATTATCAGTTTTACAAAATTCGAAATGTTAATAAAATTGCGACTTTTTTGCAATTAAAAAAAATTAAAATAGAAGATCTATGATATTTTTCATATGTTATGTCTCATGGAATTCATAACATACCACGTAGACTTCAAAGACCTTATTTTAAAATTATGACGTATCGTTAAAATCGATGGTTCATAATTTCAATGAAAGTATCTCATTTAAAAATTAAAACAAAAAATACAAATACAACAGAATAATTTTATTAAGAATTAGGAACATTGTTTTTTTAATGGGATATCATCATTTAATTATAAATAAGATCGATATTTATGGATCGATTATAATAGAATATGAATCAATTTATTTGCAACCTATTCATCTTTATGATTAAAGAGTAAAAGGAGCATTTTTGTCCGATTTTGATTTTGAAAAAAGAAATTTTTTAAATTTTGAAATTTAGATTTTTAGGCTACTTTTTATTATCTCCGTAAATATTGAGCAGATTATAAAACAATATAGGTATAACATGAAGGTAATACGAATTTGAAACCAAATCAAAATTATGGGTTATCTGGAAAACTAAAACCCAGAACTTCACGTATATCTTAATAATACCTTTTTTGTCGTCCTGTGTTCTTTTTATTGTTAAAGAAGTTATTAAACAGTTTAAAAAGTAGGTACCAAGTATTAAAATGAATTAAATTTCAAATTAAATTAAAAATAAATACAATTTAACCTCAAACATATTCCATATTTTTTCTATGGTTTAATAATCTTTTTCATGTAGAAACTAGTTCATTTGGCTGTGTACCAAATGTCTATTAAATGAAGCCAAAAAATCTAACATTAAAGGATTTTATAATATGTGTGTGTGTGTTTTTTTTTTGAAATGGTTCATGAATGTTTAATATCATAGTTAAACATTTTCCATGTTAAGGGTCTCTACATGTAAGCAGTGTTGTATATACATACATAAGTATGTGTTTGTATAAGTGTTTATATGAATTTAAGGTCTAGTTAGTTTTAACTCCATCGTATTTAAAATTGTTGCTTCCTTTTGTCGTTAATGTTAAACATTTTTATGTTACAAAAGGCGCCATACTAAATTTCACTTTCTCTCTCTCTCTCTCTCCTTATTGATATAGAAACAAATGCTCACTCTTCTTTTTACTTGCAGCCATTATCAACAATGTTTATGTTTATAGGAGAATGTATGCATGTATGTATGTATGTAAGTTTGTGTGTTGTTTGCATCGTTGTTGTTATCGTTTTGACCATGTATTAAACAAAATACGGGTATAAAATATATTTCCTGTATTTTCTGGTTTTGTTTTGAGGTTATATTTTTTTAAGTCTGGTTAAAAATGCATATAAATGTATTTGTGTATTAAAGCTGTAAATGCATGTGTGTGTGTGTGTGTGTGTGTGTTTAGTAGTTTTTTGCATAGACCCAACTGCAAATTTTTTAAAAGTTGATTCTTGTATTTGTAGTTGTTAAATTTCTACAAGAGTATTAACTAATTTATATGCTGTATAAAGGACCATGCTTCTTGTATAAACAGACATACACACAAACAACCACTGATATGACTGTAATCAAGCCCATCAGTAATAAATTTACTTTTATACGTTCTACATCATGTGTGTGTAAGTATGTATATTCAATACCCTTTGAATATGTATTAATTCATAATATCGTTCACACACACACACACACACACACACACACACACACACACACACATATTCATACACATATTTACAATAAATTAATTGAATTTATTTAGTGTTAAAACACATGTATTGTAAAGTATGCACTCGATTTGGTGCATTTTGTTTCATGATGTGATTTTATATGTAATATAAACCTAAAAAGGGAATTAAATCATATTTAAAAGGTATTATTTTTTAATTGTGTGTATTTATTTTTAATTTTACGTTGTTTTGAAGTTATTTTTGCCTTGAAAATTTTATACTATGGTTTTTTATTTATATCTCTATTAAAATTTAAAAATTAAAAGTTTTTTGTTTATGTTTCTGACAGTTTTCACAATTAGTTGAAAAAGCAAAAACAAAAAATGCAATATTTTACCAATACGAAAATAATTATAAAATGCTAGTAAAAGCCGTTTAATAATTTTAAAAATTTATATTTATCTATGAAAAATCTTAGAAAATAAAAATTAGTTTAAGAGGGGTTTTTGAGTTTCTCGCCAAGAATTGATATTGTATGCTAAACATAAAGTACAATTTTTCTTTGAATAGGGATGCGCAGCAGTTAAGAAGGATGATGAAGTCCAATCAATAAATTTATGGCTTTTCGAGGAATGCTTTTTTAGCAAATAAATTACGCGCTGTTACAGTGAAAAATCACTTGAGAAATGACATAGTTTAACCTCATAAATCAGTTTTAAAAATTTGCAATACATACGCAGAGAAAAGATATAGTGACCATAATCACATCGAAAAATAGAAAAGATTATAAGTACTCATTATAATTATTATGATTCCACTTTGTCATATTGTATCCGATTTTATGGTTTGTTTTTTCATGTTATGATTATAGTTTTATATATGATTGCACAATCTTATTATATTATTATACCATACAGTCACATTTTGATTCCATTTTATCATATTATTAGCTCATGTTATCATATAGTTATCCAATCTTATCATATTATTATTTCATTTTGTCATATTATTATTCCATCTTATCATAAATTAATAAAAATTATTATTATTGTTTTTAAAACATTTTTATTGTAAAATTATATATGTCATTGAAAGGTATTATATCTTATATTGCTTGAATCACATCGAGTATAACCAAACCTTGTCTATTTATATTTATTTATATATGAACTAAAGGAGAATTATATTGAAGTTAGAAAACAAATTAAAAAAAAAAAAACACATAAATAGTTAAAAACAAATAAGTATTGAAGTTTGTGAAAAGTATAAGTATTATACGTATTTCTAATATTTTATAGTTATAAGAATAATAACATTAATATGGTTTAAAAACATAATATGGCTTAAGAACATAGAAAAAGACTGCAAATATTTAATGGTAGTAGAAGTAATGATATGTTTCATATTAACAAAATTTTGTTTCTTGTAAAAATATTTACAAACATATAATTTATGCAGTCAATCATATTAAAATTCTTATTGAGTGTAAACATTAAATGAGAAAATTGGATCAGAATCATTGTTATCATGAACGCAGAGTTATAAATTTAATAAAATTCACAATGAGAACATAATATTGCTGTAGTGATCATGCTGTAACCATGTTTTCTCTGAGTGCATTAAACCATTTATGTTTTTTAGTTTTGTGAAACTGCAAAAACTTGCGATTTTATTTTGCCTTTTCACTCAAAAGTATGTAACTTTAAATAGCAACATCACTAGGAATGCTTTGAGAATTTTAATGATTTAAACGGAGTTTGAATTATACTTATGTCGGCTTTAAAAGAAACTTTTCAAAAATAACAATGATTTTTCTAAAAATGCATTTTAATACAATTGAATTTTTTAAATGCGTTTTTCAGTAAATATGTTATTTAATTTTTTTTAGCATATTTGTAAATTGTAATTTGGGACGCGCACATATACTAAACATAATACAGTTTTTAAAAAAACATGTTCCAAAATGTTCATATAAAAATAATATTTTATTCTTGTTTTTTAAAGAAAGGATTTTAATTTGTTAAAAAGTTAACGAAATATATAAAGTAAACAACTTTAAATATTCATATTTCTTGAAGTTATTGACAGATTTGCGTAATTTAAAAAGCATATAAAAGGACTTGGTCTTCTTTATTAGTAATTCACTAATCATCTCCAAAATGCCCTTTTCGTTCAAAAATATTTGCAAAATACAAATGCAATTTGTAAATGCTTTTTTGACAATTTTAATTTTTCTTCAAGTATATTTTAAGTTGTTTTGTTTACTATAAATTGCAATATCAATTAGCATAGTTCATATAGGTTTACTATTTTTAATAAATTTTCGAAAAATATTCTAATGCATGTTTTAAATAAAATATGTGAATCTATTAAAATTTTGAAAAGAGGATTTTCATACTAAAAATTTAAATAGGTTTAAGAAAGAGCGAAATTGAGCATAGTAGATCTGTACGTTCCAAAAAAAAAAATTTGTATAATTATTATTTATCATAAAATTTCTCTACTTTCCAAATATTTAAAAAATTAAAAATTTTAAATAATGTATTTGACGAAAAAAGCATTCAAAAAATGCATTTGCTTTAAAATAAATTTTTTTAGAAATCTTTTTTATTTATGAGATGTTCGTCTTGAAGCTGATATAATTGTAATTCAAACGCCATTTAAATTATTAAATTCCACTAAGCCTTCCCAAAAATATTTTTATTTGAAGTTATGTACTTTTGAGATTTTCAGAGTTTTTTTTTTTTTTTAGAAAGTGAAAAAGCGTAATAAAATCGCGAGTTTTCAAAATTTCGCAAATTTTAAAACTGAAATCGGTACAGATATGCGTATATTATTTGCGTCCAAAATTTTATGAAAATAGAAAGACAGTCGATAAATTTTTGGGCATTCCTTCAAAGAATTGTCAATATATAATTGAACAAAAATGCGTTTGATAATTTGGGAGTATTGTATTATTTGTACGAAATTACTTAATAACATAGACATACATATTTTTTTTTAACTGTGTGTATTGAACAAGTTCAAATCGTCATTAATTAGTCCTCACATTTGTCGAAAACGTGTTTAAATTTTCCCATACAAAGCTTTTTCTTTTTGTTAAGCTTTTGTTGTCTCCTCTTGGTCCTTTATTTTTTGCTTTTTGATATTGTTCATGCAGGCAGATAAATACAGCATTTTTCCTTTTTTATTGTTGTTATTTATTATATTGAAAACTTTTGCATTAACACACATGTGTAAGTATAAACCTAAAGCCAACAACAAAGTTCATAAACACATACTCTGAGAATTGTGCGAGGACAGGCTAAGAAATTATTGAAAATTAAAGAAAGTCCAAATATCTTATTTAACAATAATTTATTCTTTGTAAAAAAAAACAAAGTTCTTATTATTTTAGGAAGTTCTGATTTTTATATTTTTATTTAATAATGTGCAGGAATTTTTAAAGTTCTTTGTGTTAGCCCTCGTCTTTTAGGTAAATAAAAGTAAATTTTTGTATAAACACACCAGCAATCATGTCTTTTGATATGAAAACATGAAAATTGTATTAAATGAGTTGCAAATAAACACTCAAATATATTTATAAAACGAGTTAACAACAATGGCAACGTTAACGGAAACCCAGATGAACGTTTGGACAGACAGGCGCACAGCCGTAAAAGCAAATAAACAAATAAGCGAGTTAATGAAAAAGGATACTACATTTGAAATAAAAAAACTTCAACAATAACAAAAATATATGTTTAATAACAAATTAAACAGAGTGTATGATTAACAAGATAAAATAAGTATTTTCGTTGGAAGGATACATAAATATAGAGGGAAATAATTACCAGCAATATAACGTATGCGGAAAATGAGAAAGACCGACCATATGATACCCTACATCCTTGTGTACGAGCATAAAAATTCGGGAAGGGGACTTATACTACACCTGTGGCCAATTATACTAAATATAAAATAAAATATAGAAATACAGAATAAGGAGTTGATAGAGATGATTTTATGCACTTTAGGGCGATTCCTGGAAGTGGGTTTATATGGGAACTATGGTAATTTGTGAACCGATTCTCATAAAATTTGGCAATGTTGTTTCTACTTACATAAAACCTATTTGTGTCGAATATTAACTTGATACTAATATTCGTATGGGATTTATGCACGTTAAAGTTATTTTCGTAGAATGGGTTTATATGGGAGCTATGGTCAATTGTAGACCAGTAAAATTTGGTACAAAGATTGATACTTGTACAGAACTTCTTTGCACCTAATTTTATTAAAATCTTCTTATTTTTAAGATCTTTTTGAATGTTTAAACTCTATTCCGGGGGGACATTTGTATGGGAGCTAGGTGCAATAATAGAACGATCACAACTAATTTCAATAGGTTCTTTGTATCATAAAAGTCCCACGTGACAAATTTCATTGTAATATCTTTAAAATTGCGACCTGTACTTTGTGAACAAGGTCCACATGAACAGCCAGCCGTCTCGCCAGTCAGCCAGACGGACGGACGGTCAACGTCAGATCGATTTAAAAAGTGATTCTGAGTCGATTGGTATACTTTAAGATGGGTGTTAGAAAACTTTTTCTATGCGTTACAAACATCAGCACAAACGCATAATACCCCAACCACTTATGGTGGTGTAGGGTATAAAAATTACAACACAATTAAAAATGTTCTGATTTCTACAAAAATGAACATAAATCCTATATTTTTCTTTCAAAAGATAATTTTCTATGTTGTTCATATATGTTCAATATTTGGATTCCTCTTGTGCACTTTTGGAGCACTTCTGAAGAACTTCTTTATCGTGAGTGTAAAAAGTCGATGTTAGGACTTTCTGAAATTGGTAATTGGTTAGTGTATCCTAGTTTACCTTAGAATTTTGTCGATAGGATTCTACAATCTCTCCTCTGTTTAAATTGGTTCAAAACTTATCAATCGATTTTATTTTAAAATTATTTGGAGATTTTTAATTTTAACACTTTAATTTTTTTTCTTACCCCTCAAAATCATTCTGTCGTTATATTTAGATACTGAAATAGTTTCGAAGAAATATCTTTATTGAATAATATACCTTGATATTTCTTTTTATGTAACTCGTCACCTTTGCGTTACATGGCTTAATATATTAAGCAAAAAATGCACTAAAATCAGAATTTTGAAATGATAAAAATTCGTCATAAATTGACTTTGATCCATATATTTTTTTAGAAAATATAAAAAGAATCTAAAAAATAACACATTTTTTGTTAAAGGTAATATTTTAAGGAAATTGGAACTCCAACTTTCATGCAAATTAGCACATTATAATAGGAAAATATATAGCTATCCAAAATGAATGATAAAATGTCGTTATCATAGGTATACTGTTATTAAAAAATGCAAGTCAAATTCGATTTTAAAATTGTTTCAAACCAAAAAAAAAAAAAAAAAAAAAAATGTTCGCCTCGAGGTAACATCGACTGACATACATTTTTTGCTTTGAAAAGTTTTTGGCTGTAATTTTTCTATTTTTTCTATCAATGGGCCTATATCCGCTAAAAAATTTTTTGCTTTATGGTGGTGTATATACAGAAATAATTAAAAAAATTACAAATATTTAACTTTTTGAAGAAACTAGAAATTAGATTTTCATGTGGCCATCAAAAATTGATAATAAAGAGTCTTTATCATTAGTACACTGTTTTTAACCTGCGCTGAAAGTTTTGTTGCAATGTTATTTCACATACGTTATAAATGATAGTTTCATATAATTGATAAATTTATATTCAACTATGTTTGTTTGTATGTATGTGCATTTAATGTTAAATTTAAAATCTTTTTTATCTGAGTTAATTTTTTTACACAATCCATTTTATTTTGATTTTTTTAACGCTTATACATATGTCTCTTGCTCTTTTACAAGTTTTTTTTTTAAAGATTTATAATAACTTTGAGTAATTTAATTCGTAAAATATTAATAATAATAATAATAATAATAATAATAATAATAATACTGGGTGACATAGATTCTGCGACACTGAATTTCTCACACAATTTAGATACATGTGATCATGAATTTCCAAAACTTTATTGAAATTGACTCTAATTCTCGAGATAAGCAATTTATTTTGCAGAAAACCCAATTTGCTTATTAAGAACATATTAAAAAATATTAAAAAATAATAAAAGCGTTTAACGATTTTAACTAATCAAATACTAAAACCAATTGAATTTTTTAAAGTCATAAAAATAACGATTAAATACAAAAACAAAATACCTTAAACAGTTCAAATCTTTTTTTCTCTTCTAAAAGTACAGAGGGTGAATAAAATTCTGAGTAAATGTAATAATTCTCTTCCATTTTGGCGATTTTTCTGCTTAGTAAATTTCTTTTATTATGGCTATATATTTTTTGCAATTTTTTCCATTTGGAGGATTTCGATCTCATTTTGGGTGATTCTTTACTTTGACGGTTTTTTTCGTTTTGACGATTATTTTCGGTTAGTCAAATTATTTTTAGCGTTTTTTCGTTTTTGCGATTTTTTCTTTTAGACGATTTTTTCCGTTTAGACGTCATTTTCATTTTGACGATTTTTTTTCTCTTTGTAGTTTTTGCGTCTTTTTCCAATTTAAATTTTGTCGCGTTTGAGATTTTTTTCAGTTCAACATTTTTTTTTGAATTTAGCGATTTTTCCCTTGCTGGCGATTTTCTTCCATTTTAACGATTTTTTTACAGTTCTTCCCCATTTTGGCAATTTTTTCCATTGGCAATTTTTTTGGTGTTTTACAATAAAAATCAGCAAATAACTTTTATATTACATAAATCATAAAACAACATATATTTTTGGTCAAAAACTGTAAAAGTAAAAATATAATCTTCTGATTTCTATGGTAAAAGTTATAACAGTTATATAAACCTAATTTTAAATATCCAAAAATAAAAGAACAATAAAATATGCATTTGGTAAAAATAAAAAGGAACGTTATAACAATTATAACAGTTCAAAGTATAAAACTCTTTTCCTATTACTTCCTTTATACGCACTTTTTATTTGCAAATAAAAGTATATAACTTACTACCTTTCGAAAAAAATTTATGATTAACGACACTATTTGTAAACAAGGTGTAAAATTTTGTATTTTTTTAAAATTTTTAGTGCTTTTAAAAATCTGATAAATATTGAAAAATATTGTGGAAAAAGAAAAATTAAAAAAAAAACAAAATTATTTATAAAAGAAAAAAATATTTCTTTTTTATTTATAATTTGCTATCTGAACATAAACAGTATTTACAATAATCTACAAATAACTTTATTTATAAATAAGAAGTGCATATAAACTAAGTATATGTTGTTTATCACTCCCCTCTTACAACTCTCTTAATTAAAAGTGGTGGAAAAAATGTAATTCACTGTTTTTATATCATTAAAACTTGTCTATTTTGCTTTTGTAAGAAAATAACAATAATGACATTGCTTTGAATTGAAAGAGTTGTATGATATGCATGAGAAATAGAATAGAAAATAGAGTTTAATAATTTGAGTTACTATTTTGTTTGAGGCTTATATAGCTTCGGTGATCGAAGATCGTATATTTTTCTACAATACGTACAATGGTTTCTTAAAGCTAATGTCTAGCTACTTCTCAACTACTATTAACATGCAATTCTACGGGTTAATATTCTACTAAGAAAACGAACAACCGAAGTCACTCGTGAGAACGAACAACCGAAGTCACTCCTGAGAACGAACAACCGAAGCCACTCGTGAGAACGAACAACCGAAGTCACTCGTTAGAACGAACAATCGAAGTCACTCGTGAGAACGAACAACCGAAGTCACTCGTGAGAACCAACAACCGAAGTCACTCGTGAGAACGAAGCAACCGAAGTCACTCGTGTAAAATTTATTTATATTCTACTTTCGTAAAATCTAATCGGCTCTTCCAATTATATAAAATAATATCAGAGGCTTATTGGCGGATTCTCGTCTTGTTTGAATCGCCCCGACTGTAATCAAACTTTGTTTACTTATACTTAGTCATTTATCAAGTAATATTAACTGCACAACTAAAGCAGTTGTTACACATTTGTGTGGGTGTGTATGTAGTATTTACAGTAGGGGAGCTCAATATAATTACCTATTACTAATAAAATATTCAATATATTAGTATGAAAAATAAAAATAATTAAAAATACATAAATAAAATAGTAAAGAAAAGGAAGAAATGGTAGTAATTTCATAAATTAATATATTAAGAAATATGTACGTGAAAATAGTAGTATTGAGTGTACTATTTCCACGTTATAAATTCATGTATAAATGATGGCTTTATTCAGAGCTAGAGTCAAAAAATAGGCTCAATTCATAAGAGATCACAACACAGCTGAAAATTCTAAATAAAAAATTTAATAAAATATAACAAATTTTATTCAATCTTAGTTAATTTTTCACCGCTTTACCTACTATTAAATAAAAAACACTTTGCGTTTAATTACCGAACAATATCGTACATGTCATGCTTTTAGTACTTTTTTGTATGTATAAAGGTATACGAATGTGTATATGTGCTAATTTTATTACATGCTTACTTACATATGTGTGAAATTTTTTAAAAATAAAACTAAAGGCTGTTGGCGTATTATGGAAAGGATATTAAAACGCTTTTTATTTATAACACAATATCACAAACTTATATAGACACACATACATACGTGCGTACAAAGTCATGGCCATACATAAGCATGGCACTTGTAAAATAAAATGACACAGGGGTAAAATAATATTTAAGTTGCTTAAACTACTTAAAATGAGAGCAACAAACATATACATAAACATATAACTGACATTAACATTTATAACTTAAACCTAAAATGTCAATGTATGTTGTAAAATGTGTACAGTTACGGACAAAAAAAAGGTCATATATATATTTTTTTAAGTTTTCTGAGTTTTCGATAAAATCTTATGCAAAACAATGAAACTTTTGGTGCCAAATTATTTCGAATACATTAAATTATAAACCTACACAAAAACAAAATATCCTTTAACATTATCCAAATAGTTCTGTTTCAGTGCGGACAAAAATAAATAAATTAGCTTCTTTTTAATTTCTGTAAAATTTTTTCCAAGCTTTTCCTTTTTTAAGTCTCGATAACGATAATAACAGTTAAAAATTGAAAAAAGTTAAGAATAATTGCTGATCGTTAATTCCGAGAACTATTTGTATCAAAACCAATACAAATAGTTCTTGCCAAAAATATGACGAAAATCAGAGGTCTGCACAAGTGCTAAGTACCGGAATCGATCATTATATTTAAATCACTACTTGAAGTATTTTCTGTTCTATATTATGAGACCGGGGCTTTCCGAAATGATATTTTGAATAAATTATATTTTCACCAATTGCTTTCTCATATTCTTAGAAGAAATATATGTTCCTAAAAATTTTTAATCGATTGACTTCCCGCGAAGTATTTTTGTTTTTTCTCCTGCAATTTTCCAAAATGTCCCTGAGTACTGTCTAAATATATCAACCAATCTCTGTATTTATAATTTGTTCCGATCTTAGAATTTTCCCATATTTTTGACGTTCATATTCTATAGATCCTTTTGGATACAAATAGATCTCGGAATTTGTAGAATATCAATCTTCTATTTTTTCACTTCTTATTTATTAATATCATTATCGAAATTTAAAAAAAGTAAAGATTCGAAAAAAATTATCAAAATTTAAAAATTTTTATAAATTTACAACTGACCCTATATTTTGTCTGTACTGGAAAAGGGCTATTTACGCTTGAGACGTTGTACTGTTATTAGGATACTGTTAAAGGATATTGTTCAATGTATTCGAAATAATTTGGCACTACAAGTTTTATTGTTTTGCATATAATTTTGTCAAAAACTAAAAAAAATTAAAATAAATATAGTTGATCTAATTTTTTTGTCCGTAACTGTATGTATATGTATAGGAAAGCATGTGTGTGTGTGTGTATGTCTAGCAGAATATTTTATTTACGAATGCGTTCTGGTCATTATTATGTTTTTCTCCTTTTCTTCCTTTCTCCCTTCTTTCTCTTTTGTTCCTTGTTTTTACGTCTTTATTTTATTTTTTTTTTTTTTGCCATCATTAAAGGGGATGAGAACATGAAAGTTCATTTAAAATGTTAATTAATTATTTAAGATTATGGTTCAGCATAACTTAACGTTTACAAGTTAACATATGTATAAATAAAATAATAAAAAAAGACAACTACCAGAAAATCTAAAGAAATATAGCAACAGTAGTAACACCATGAACAGAATTAAATAATAACAAACGTAAACAGTTTTTTTTTTTTACTTCAAAACAAAAGTCAACAAACAGAAATGAATGAAAAAATAACAAATGTCTAAATTAACAAAAAAATACACACACACATACATAAACATAAACATACACAATAATGTATAAACACAAAAATGAATTTTCTTTTTTGGGCATAGAGAATAAACATTAGGTATAATACAAATACTGTTGTTGTACTAGTATACGGGTATGTATCAATGTTTTCTAAAAACAAGTGGTAGCTTGTATTTATACGTGAGTGAATTGAAAATTAAGTAAGTAATTCTGAAATGGTATTTTAAGAAACTTTTTATCATAAGCCGTCTATGCGTATGAGCAATATAATTCTTATTACTCATACTCCAACGTTTTTAATTTAAAGTGTGAAAACTTTTTGAGATAAAACCCGAAACTTGTTTTAGGCAAAATATACTAAAATTTTGCTACTGAAATTCAGCAAGATCTGTTCATAAATTAAATAAAATCGGGTTTTTAAATTGGGTTTCGATTTTCCGAAACCTCTACATAAGCTAAGGACTTCGTTTTTGCTAAAAAAGTTTTCCTTGAGTGTAAAAGTGGTGAAAAGGAAACGCTTTGTTTTCTGCCACAAATAGTATGGAAAATTGCGTTTCGCTGATTTCAGCGTAGAAGTGTTTTTTTTATCTACCTCTTGAGAATCGGGAATAATATCTAATTATTGGTCCCGTTTACATTGATGTATGTTAGTGTCTAAAATTTGTTATTCTAATTCTTATTAAAATAAATTTAAATCACGAATGAAATCATTCAGTTCAGTTTAACTGAACTAAATGATTTCTGAATTTTTGATTTAACTGCATCAGTTAGTGAAACATGTAATAAACTAAGGTAACACAAATATTCAACTTTGGGTATTTTATACCACTTTGTTCATTTCATATTCCAACCGTTAACATTATAAAAAACCTTTGAAATCGTCTTTATAATACTTTTTTTATATTTCTACATAATCTGGAATAAAATTCAACCTTTAGAATATGATTAAAATAAACTTTTAGGTACACTTACACTGCCTGCCACTTGAATAAGGAATCACATTTTTTTAACTAACGCCAAATTTCAAAGTGTTGGCTTTAGTTTCCTGAAGAAATAAAAAATATACATATTTTGTTATACTAAAATTAGGCATTTATTTAAAGACATATATTTCTGTGGTACTATTTCGTGTGTCACTTGAATAAGGAATATTTTAAAACTAAGCAAACTGTAATTTATTTTTAAATTTTAAGTTATAAAAATGAAAGTTATTATCTTCTAGCATTCAATTAGTAATGAGTACTGCCACCATTTTTAGAAATAACCTCAAAATGCGATTTGGCATCGACTTGTATAATGACTCTAAGCAATTTTGCGAAATTGAACTCCATGCTTCCGTTATTGCATCCTTTTAGGATTCTATCGTCTCAAATTGTTTTCCTCCTTCTTAAACTTCTCTTGCAAGCCAATCTCAGACATTTTCCATTAGATTCAGGTCTGGTGAATATGGGTGCCAATCCAAAAGTTGAACACCTTGTTGATTAATCCATTGTTTTACTGCTCTGGTGGTATGAATCGGAGCGTTGTCGTGTTGGTACTTCCAAGGTATGGATCCAAAGAAATCATTAAATTTTGGAAATGCTTCCTCCAGAATGTTTCTGTATGTCATTGCAGTCATTTTGTTGGAGACAAAAACCAATTCTATGGTACCATAATACGAAATGCACCCCATTCCATTATTCCGCCCTCTCGACTATGTCTGCAGCTCAAAAATAATTCCTCCTTATTTAGGTCATGGAAGTAATCCCGCCGGGACCATCAATATTAAATTTTTTCATCGGAAAATACAACTTTAAACCATTTGTCAGACCATGTCATTGTATTTTTGGCAAACTGTAGACGTTGTGATTTGCGTTTTTCATTAAGTGGTGTTTTTTTTTGAAGTTTTCATCGGACTATGAATGGGCACGACTTCAAAATACGGCGCGCTGTTCTTAGACTGGCACTGACTCCACTTTTTTCACGTATTTTTGATACCGACATGGCAGAATTTGATGCAATTCTAAGAATTCTTCGCCTTTCTTTTGGAGTTGTTGCCATTTTCTTCCACCCTTTCTTGTTTTTCCATATCTTCCCACGATATTTAAATAATTGTACACAACTATCTTTCCTCTATTAATGTTTTTGGCTATTTGGACCGGATTCTGACCCTGAGATTTCAAAATCAGAATTTTTTCTTTTTGAGAGTTATTAAGAAACTTACCACGTCCCATTTTGAATAAAAACTATTTAAAAACTATCAAATTAAAAATTCTCTAGCCGTTTCTATTGAAAGAAATTCAAATCATAGCCTTCCTGATTAATATTAAAAGAATTCCTTATTCAAGTGACACACGAAAAAGTACCACAGAAATACATGTCACTAAATAAATAAATAATTTTAGTATAACAAAATATGTATATTTTTTATTTCTTCAGGAAACTAAAGCTAACACTTTGAAATTTGTTTGAGCAAAAAATAATTTTTTTCTGAACTTTAGTTTAGGAGATATACTTAATTAAAGTTAAAAAAAAATTGTGATTCCTTATTCAAGTGGCAGACAGTGTATATCTGAAAGTTATTATGAGTTTTTCACTAACATGCAAGAACTGGAAAACTGGAACCCATCTTAAGAAACGAATGCGATATTTTATTTCAGTGTTCCAATTGGCGTAATTTCTATTTTTGGGAATATTTTTTTTCTTATCAAAATCTTACATTTTTGCTCAACAATTTTTCTCTAAATATTTTTCTCTAATATGTAATGTGTTGTATAATGAAATATGTACGTAATTTATAATAATTTATGAAACTTATTACGTTCACCCAAAACATGTTCATGTAATAATTTTTTCTAACTCACGTTGAAAACAATTGTTTTTAATACCGAACCAAAAAAAAAAAAAAATTTTTTTTACATTTCGCTATAAAATTGTAACTCGGAAAACAAACAAAATTTAACATTAAGCTAAGGATACCAACAGAAAAAAAAGTATAATTTTAGAACAGCTTTAATGCAAAACAACACACAACAACAATTGGCACGCAAAATTATTTACATACATGCACATATAAAAGAGTGTGTAAACATACACAGAATGACAAAAATTACGGAATTTTTATGCTCAGACACATATGCACGCAGTTCCATAATAAACAAATGAACTGAATATGTTCAAGGTTATTTTCAGTTATCATGTTAAACAAACGGCTTAACAGTTTTTGACAAAAAAAAAAAGAAATCAATGAAATAAAAAAGGATTTTATTGAACCCGTTCCATCCTTTTTCCTTCTTTCTATATTTAAAATAAAAATCACACACATATTTATATACATAAATAAATATGTGTATAAATATCAAAGTATGTGTTAAGAATTCAGCTATTATCCCCAAACAATACGCAAATAAATATACATATAAATATTTAAGTATGTGTAAGATGTGCGTGGCTGCGTTTGTGTATATGTATAAGAATGTAAGTGTAAGTTGTAAGTAGCAAGTGGGTGCAGAAGTCATAATTTATTTACTTACTTAAATGCTTTTGCCAAAGAGAATAAAAGCTGAAAAAATTCTTTAAGGTTAAGAGTTTTTTTTTTTTTTTTTTTGGCAGGGGAAGTAATTCTGCCATTCTCGGTTAAAAAGAAAGCGTTAAAGGAGTGGGCTGTATTAGGTTTCCCACAGGTTTTTTTTGTTGTTGGTTTCTTTTTATGTCATCTTTTTTTCTAGTTTCTTTTTATTTTTGCTATAAATATTTTCTCTTGTATTTTGGTTTTTGCCAAAAATATTTCAATAATTTACTACCCCAACAAATTGTTTGGAATTTATGTCAATTTTTGTCTGACAAATGAGCATGAAAGATTAAAATATTTACTTAGCGCCGTCAATAAAACTTTTGCCACTGGTAATTGGTTTTTGGCTTTTTGCATCTCAAGTACGTGCTTTAGTTGTTGTTGAATGCTATTATGCCATAAGTTCCAAATACTAATAATGAAATTTTTAAAACTTTTTGGTAATTATTTGCTTTGTCGTTGTTAGTGGTAAGTTTGATATTGGTTGTCATATTTTATGACATTTGTTAGGTGTTAATTTGAAACTGAAATGCTGGTTATCTATTTTATAGTCAGACTAAATCAACAAGTGTTTGGGGAGAAATTTTAATTTAAATTTTTGAAAAGAAGTTTTTTTTTCTTTATTTGCAATAATAATATTTTTATTAGGAATATTTTAAAAGTTCAATTTAATTTCTATCACAAATTGAGTATTCATTAAATGTAAAAAGAGCTCTCTAATGTATGATTAATAATTCTGCACAAACGATTTTCTAGACGTATAATGAATATTTATTTCAACTATACAGAGCATAACTGAATCTGCGACATGAAATTTCTCAAAAGATTTAAATAAAAGTCATTATGAAGTTATAATTCCATAAATGACTTGTTTGTTTTTGTTTTAAATTGGATCTAGTTTTCCAGATAAACCATTTTATATAAAAATAATGAGATCACTCCAGATCACGAATTGTCTAATTTGTATTAGTAAAATAAAAAAAAAAATCTGTTTTAATTTATCTCCAAGTTGTTTCTATATTATTATGCCCTTTACCACAGGCCTGAGGGGTACATATAAGTTTATCATTCCGTTTGTAATTTCCACGATTTTTGTCAGAGAACAAAAAAAATGCATATTTTCTGGATCCTTATAAGGAACGACAATGAAGACATACGATGTTCGCCTATCTGTCCGTCGGTTGAAATAGCATTTATAACATACATATACAGCAAAAGCTCTCTTAACGGAAAAATTATTTGGTCCCATACTTTAGATATCGTTTATATATTAAATTAATTTCCGCTAAGTTGATGCACTCTTGGCTGGACACGGACTCAAGAAAAAATTTATCGTAGCCGGACAAAAGTCATAATGAAAAAGGAAATGAACCAAATATTGTGGAATTTGGATAACCATATTTCTATTTTTGTCCATATCCGTATTTCAGATTTGCATACATTGTTTGAAGTTAAATAAATTATTTGATAAATTATTTACACATTTTGTTGCTGATCAAGCAAAGGTGAAGAACAAATGAGAGAAAGAGAGAATTAAAAAGATTTGCTTCAGTTTACTATTCATTTACTTTTGCTTATTTTAAGAAAATTTAAGTTTTCAATATAACTTCGACTGTTATTCTTGATTAAAAGATCTTCATGCCAAAAAACAAAGGGGAAATAAAAAAAAGAAAGTTAAAAACCTGATTTCTTAGTTATCCGTGTCCTGAAGACATTCTCGATGATGGGTGCATAATTTGTTGTACGACACATTGTCGACATTTTCAAAGTTGAATATTTAAATCCCCCAACCACTTTATCCATAGCAATTTTTTATCATTAATGGTTTAAATTATGTTTTTGGCCATCTTGTCACAAATTATGTTTTAAAATAGTCATTGCAAATATTTGTCCTGAAGCATGTCAAACACACGACAATTTCATGTGATTTTCATTCACGATATCCTCAATAATACTGAATTGAGGACATTTTCTTAGTTTTGTCGTCAATAAATGGAGTAACGCTCCAAGCAAGGTGACTTTGTTGTCGAACTTGCCCTTAACATCCATTTTCTTGACGAAAAATTTTAAAATTTTCTTAAGAAATTGATAATGAAAATGCCTTGGAAATTAGTCTGTCCAAACGGGTCATTGGTCAGTTAATAATTATTTTCAAAAATGATTTTTTCGTGTACAAAAAACTAAAAAAAAAAATAGAAAGTCATTTTTTAAAAAAAGGGGTAAAAACGGAAGAAGCAAACTGTAAGCAGACGATTTTTAAACAAAGCCATAAATTCCAAAAAATAAATTTCATAATATCATAATTTATTATAACTAATATCCAAATGAATTAAAAAAACGTATGTATATAAAATAATAAATATAATTTAATTTATTAACAAACAATTTTAAGTTTGGGAATAAAACGATATAATACTGAATTCCCCCATTAGTAAAAAAATATATATTATGTACTATATTCCATAAACGGACATCTCCTATTGCAAATTTTGCTATTAAAATCCAGCACAACTGTTTCATAAATAGCGGAGATATGTCCAAAAATCGGTTTACGATTTTATTAAACCCCTATATAGGCTAAAGACTTTGCTTTTGCATAGAAAATTCTAAAACTTATTTATGAATTTGTATGCTAAAGAAATGCACTAAATCGGTCCCTTAATAACTAAAATATCGGCTAAAATGCATTTGGAACCTCCATAAAAGCTACAAACTTCGTTCTTATATAGATCTGTTGCAAATATTTTTCAAAAAATTTTGGTTTTTTGAATGAACCAAATCGGTCCATAAAAAACCGAGTTATTGGCAAATTTTTTTCCATTTATTTAATGTCTTTGTTGCTTTTATGAGTACTGAAAAACAACAACAATAATAAACTATAGAATATTTGGGTTTTTTAACTTTTTAAAGATCCTGTATAAGTTAGGGACTTCGTTCTTTCGGAAATTTTTTCTGAATTTTTGTGATAACGCATTTTGGCCAATATTAACCAAGATATAGGCCAAAATGCGTTATTAGACTTTTAACAGTTCTTATATAAGCTATGGACCTCACGAATATTTGTTTGGAATTTCGAATTTTTAAATCTATTTAATCGGTTCATACAATTTCACTATATCATTTTTATACCCCACACCACTATAGGTAGTTCGGGTATTATGCTTTTGTAATGATGTTTGTAACGCACAGGAAAAAATCATGTACGGTCCACCTTAAAGTATACCAATCGACTTAGAATCACTTTCTGAATCGATCTAATGATATCCGTCCGTCCGTCCGTCTGGCTGGCTTTACGGCTGACTGACTGTCCATGTAAAACTTTTGCACAAATTGCAGGTCGCAATTTTGAAGATAATTCAATGAAATTTGGCACATAGGACTTTTATGACACAAGGATGAAGCCTATTGAAGTCTAGTGATGATCGGTCCATTATTTCACCTAACCCCCATACAAATGTCCCCCGGAATAGAGGTTTAACGATCATAAATACATTAAATATAATAATATTTTAATGAAATGCGCTGTAAGGAAGTTTTGTATAAGTTTCAATCTTTTTGCCAGATTTCATTAATATCGGTCCATAATTGACTATAGCTCCCATATAACACCTTCTTCCGAAAATCACTTTAACTTGCATAAATCACATACAAATGTTAGTATCAGGTTTATATTCGACACAAATAAGTTTTATAAAAGTAGAAATCATAATTTACCATAGCTCCCATATAAGCCCACTTTCGGGAATCACCCTAAAGTGCATAAATTCATATAAATGTTAGTATTAACGTAATATTTTGTATTCATATATTTTATTTTACACTTAGTAAAAGTATCGGTCGACAATTTTCCACATGTCTAGTTTTTTAGTGTACTCATAAATTTTTTTCATATATTTTCTAGTATTGTTCGTGGTCTTCTTGACATTGTAAATTTGATTTGGAGAGCCAACTTGTTAACCAAAAGCAACCTGTTAAAATTTTTAATCTAAAATATTTTCAGGATGTTTTTTGTCAAACGTTTAGCATCTTTTTTAAGTTCTACAGGATTACGTAAATACATTTTTATCCATAAATTCTACAAACATCGTAATTTTTAAGGATAGAATAAATCTTGAAAAAAAACTGATATAGTTTAACAGATTAAAAATATAATCATTAAAACAAACTATGACAAGACTTCCAATGCACCATACATTTTTTTGGTAATCAAAAATGATAAAGTGAAATCTGAATTCAATTCAGGCAATAAATAGATTTTCTGAAAGTAATCCGGAGAGTGTGTTTCCAAATTCACACTTAATTTGGAGAGAACAAGCTCTGTTATTCACTGGGACATATTAATAACTACATCACAAAGGAAGCATAATTACCTAAATTATATCTTCGTGGAGAGGTGCACATACAGTGGGAAAAAAGTAGAAAAATATAAAATAAAAATATCGTATAAATTTTGACCATATTTTTCCGGAGTGAAATTCCATTATACAACTTTAACACGATAAATTTGAACTTGCGCTGTATATATATATATATATATATATATATATATATATATATATAACTTGGTTTCATTGATTTTAATCATGTAATTAATATATGGAATAGTCGTCCTCGAGATATGCTTTAAGTTGTGGTGCAATTTATTAATTTTTAAATATCGGTTTTGTTTGAGAACTAAAGTCAATAAAAAAAAGTGCTGAAAAATCACGTGCTGCAAAATTAGTTTTGGTATCTTGTGTTATTTTATAATAAAGTTAAGTACGATTCTGTTTAAAATTTGATTGATTTACTTCTCCATTAAATTTTACATTTTCAATTCCAAATTAATTAAATAAGAAAAATTTTTATATTTATAATAATATTCAAAGGTTTTGTTCGACTTTGTTTTCTTTCTCATTCTTCTCAATTATATCACAACATTTTTTCTTAACTTTTCTAACAAAATAACTTTTAATATTTTCAAATTAATCCCTTAGAGGTTCATTTCTAACATTTATAAATAGAAGAAAAGGACAGAAAAGAAGAAATTACGAAAATGTCAATTTTGTTTCATTAACTTACAATTCATCTGCAACCTTGAAATAAAATTAATTATGAAATTTTGTTATTTTTTCATAATTTAAAAAGTACCCTACATATAAATAAAAATATATATTGAATATGTTATTGATTACTTAAAATTCTTAAAGCTAAAATTAAAAAATAAATAAATAATAAAATTATGTAATAAATAAAACAAAGTTTTATGAATTATTTATTAATGCTATTAAATTTTATAAGTATAAGAAAAAATATATATATATTTTATTTTCGGTAATTATATATTTCAGTAGTTATTTAATAATGAGGCGTCATTATTGTTTGTCAATCTACATTATATAAATAAGTATTCAATAGCAAAATAGTACGTGAATCAGTTTTCTAGAGCGCAAAATTAACTACCAGAAGGTTATAGATTCAACCACGGTCTGATGCTGTTTTTTTTATCAAAATATCTAAAAAGCTATTTTTATACTAAAAGAGTTTTTCTCGCGTACAATGGTGTAGAGAGTAATACGTTTAAAAACGGACGTTAAACTTACGCCCTTGTTCAAAACTCGCTGACGGCAAAATTTGTTGGTTTGTTGTTTTAATTTTTTTATTTTTGTTTAATAGCTACATTACTTACGGGACTATGCGAACGAAAATAAGTAGCTATTCAGGCAAAAAATAACCAGTTTACACTTGCATCCAATATACCTTTTTAACTTACTAGGAAAGCAAAGATTTACATGGATAATTATTATGTTAAGATTGATTACTTTTCAACTCTTGATGTGTGGAAGAATTCCAATTTTTTTTTTAGAATTTAAGAACAAAATGTAAATTAAATGTTAGCTAAGACTTTTAGCATTCAAGATATGTTTCGTTTTTTTTATTGTGAAATTAGTTTATATAAAATATAACGACTCTAAAGTGAAGAAACTTTGAAGTATTTTAAAATTTCGGGTAACAAAAACTGGTTTGAAAAAACAGAAATCGCAAATAATTCAGTTTTGGATATTTAGGTGTTTTCATTAATTAGATACATTAAAAAATCCCACAAGAAACAATATTTTGAAATGCGAATGTTTTACATAAATTATCTTCATTATAAATTCTAGGAAATTTCTAAAAAAAAAAATAATTAAAATAATAAATTAAACTTCAAATGAGTTAAGTTTTTTTTCAAAATTTATTTGAAATAAGTTAGGGCTTTTCTATAAATGCCTTTAAATTCGTTATTTGTAATCAATTTTTAAGAGACGTGTATTAGATTGTGGTTTACCAAAATACATTGAAAATGTAATTAAAAAAAATCCAGATACACCTTTTCTATATTAAGTCAGCGATATGTAATCTTATCAAATTTAATATCTAAAAGAGGGAATTTTGGTAAATTACTAATCCAATACAGGAAAAATATAAAGGAATTTTAAAATTTTAAAAACTTTTTATTTTTTCCAATTTTAATAAGGGCTCAGTTCACTATGCGACATTACTTATTTAAGCAGTAAAAAGAAAAAAAAAATATTATTTATTTAATTCTATCATCATTACATTTAAAAGTTTTTATAAATTTTACTACACGCATAGAAAAAACATGGTTGCAGAATTATCACTACAATAATATTGTGTTCTCATTGTTAATTTTATTGAATTTTAATAACTTTGTGTTCATGATAACAATGATTTTGATTCAATTTTGTCATTTAATGTTTACATTCAATAATAACTTTAATATGATTGACTGCAAAAATTATATGTTTATAAATAGTTTAACCAGAAACAAAATTTTGTTAATATGAAACATATCACTACCTGTACAACCATTAAATATTTGAAGTCTTTTTCCTTGTTCTTAAACCATATTCTGTTTTTAAACCATATTAATATTATTAATTCTATAACAATAAAATATTTTAATAAGAATAGTGGAAAACTTCAATACTTGTTTGTTTTTAACTATATATGTGTTTTTTTAAATTTGATTTCTAACTTCAATCTAATTCTAATTCTCATTTAGTTCATATATGAATAAATATAAATAGACAAGGTTATAGTCGGTATATATATATATATATATATATATAAATAATATTTGCATATTATTACTTATATATTTTTCAATAAAAATGTTATAATAATTTTTATTAATAAATGATAAGATGGAATAATAATATGACAAAATGAAATAATAATATGATAAGATGGGATAACTATATGATAAAATGAGCTAATAATATGATAAAATGGAATCAAAATATGACAATGTGGTATAATAATATAATAAGATTGTTCAATTACATATAAAACTATAATCATAACATGAAAAAACAAACCATAAAATCGAATTCAATATGACAAAGTGGAATCATAATAATTATTACTTATAATCATTTCTATTTTTCGATATGATCATATGTTCAATTTTCTTTGCGTGTATGTACAATGTTTCAGATATTACTTAAAAATAAGTATTGCAGCAAATATTAACATATTTAAATTATAAAAATATATGATTCTTAAAAATCGTATATAGAATGTAAGGAAAAAAGATAGGAAAAACCTTATTAAAGTTCAAAGAAATTTTTACATTTATGCTTCTATCAGCTTCATTACTGAAGTTGATGAAGATATAAATATTACAAATTTCCTATTATATCATAATGCACAGTGGGGCAGAATCGAAATTTTTTGGAAATAAATCTGTAACTTCTGATCAACTGGTTGGATTTCATTTGGTATAGGCGTAGCAGAGGAGTATACAATGTTAAGTTTGGAAGGGGGGCACAACAAACCCCTCAGGGCGGAGCTAAGGGGGCTCAAATTTAGGTGCCTCTGACATAAAAAATTTTTAATCGCTTGTAATATATATATATATATATATATATATCGCTTTTTATATATTGCTGTAGGCCCTGATAAGACCTATAAAAACCATGCTTACATGTCCTATTTATCTATTATAGTTTTCAAGTTATTTGCGTTTGAATTTTTAAGCACCATAATTTTGTATGTTCATGGTCCAGTTTTTTTCATATATATCCTAGTATTTCCGACCGATTTTATTAGTTTTTTTCTTAACTAGTTAAAGAACCAAATTATCTATTGAATAAAAAATTTGAAGTCGATAACTTTACCGAATCCTAAAATAAATGATTTTGAATTTGAAAATTGCAAAAAAGGCGACTTTTTGTGTTTTTTTTTTTTAGCCGAAAAAGTATCTACACTCTTTTTTATCTAAAATAAAATTTTCTTTAGCAACATATAATAATTTTACACTTTTCTGAAAGGTAACTTCACAGAGATGACTTTAAGATAAAAAACAAGCCCAATATCTCAATTGGTTATGGTACACACTCTCCCGAATTCGACCCATTTTATATGAAAGTTTTGAATTTAGACCATTTTTTCTCAAATCCCAAAGCACGAATCGACAAGCGGAATATATTCTAAGAATTCTCAATATGTTGTTAAAAGTTTTAAATCAAAATCTACGGGCCTTCGGAAAAATGTGGATTCTATAGCCATAAATGTAAATGTTTTTTTAGTTTTTTGGGAATTCAGGAAAACTCTACCCCTGATTGAAATTTGGTTAACGTGCTTTTATTTATATTAATAAGATCCACATTTCTTGCAAATTTCATTAAGATATCTTTATAAACAAATATGTTATTACAATTAAAAAATTTGTATTTTCTCCAAAAACCCCAAATTGGGCTTTTTGTTTGGTTTATTTCTAAATAGCGAAAGAAATTTTAAAAATATGTATTCCAAATTAAGCTTATCCTATAATTTCCGATCTTTTGCAAAAAGATTCAAGTCAATATCATGCCTCATTTCAGAAATATGCGCGTTTAAACTTTTATATTTCCAATTTATTGTATATATGACTATATTTTCACAAACTTGCAACTTTTGCCTTTAGTTTTGCGTGAATAATTACTTAGAAAATTATAATTATTTCTGTATACTTTTACTAATATCTATACACAAAATATTTTTATAAAAATAATTAATAAATATTTTTTATTTTTAATAGGGTTGCCACATTTCCCAAATTTAGGTAAATCTTTATCCTTTTCTAAGCATTCATATATTTCTATTAATGAATTTAAAATAACAAAACAAACAAAAAATGTCTATTTTAACTTAATCAATATTATTATTTTTGGTATTTATCATCTTCCTTAATAAATATTCTATTTCTAATACGATTTTTCATTACTTATTTACATTAAATTTATGTAGACAATTTTTCTAATATTTTAAACTTATACTACCTATTTTCTATAAAATAATCTATTGTATCTGTATACATATCTAAAAGATTATAATGGTCCTTCAAGTCTTCAGTATTTTGAGTTGATAAAGGCTCATAATAAATCCAACGTTTTCCCATTGATGATAGTACAGGGTCTGATGATAACAATAGGCTATTAAAAATATCCTCGTTCTGTGACGTTCTGGAGCATTTCATGGAGCTGAATAATACACTCCTCTGCTACGCCTGTACCAAATTTCATGAAAATCCAACCAGTCGATCAGAAGTTACAGATTTATTTCCAAAAAAATTCGATTCTGCCCCACTGTGCATTCTATGGTATACCATGTAACTAATAATAAAAGTGAACGTAAGAATACTGGAATAGTATTATTAGATATACACATTATTTAATTCATAATGTCAATTATATTTTATACTGAAATCGGACCTATTAAATCAAATATTCAATTTCGTAAATATTTTATTAAAAAATTTTAATATTTTCTTATTAAAATATTTTTACTATTTATAAATTTTTATATTTAAAAATTCTCATGAAATTCAATAATATGGTTTTTTAAAAGCAATTAAAATAATATTTAATTTTTAGTAGATTTTCAAACAATTTTTATTTTTAACTAGCTTAAACCGGTGCGCTTCGCTGCACTGTTAAAATAAAATAAGTGTAAAAATATAAAAATATATTTTTTTTATGATTTAATTTATTTATTTACATGCGTATTGTATTTCAACTTGTTTTGTAAATATACACTTTTAACAAAATATTTTCTATCCATGGGGGTATAGCTCCTCCTCTGTCCACCCAGCTCATTTCTATTTTGAAATTTATAGTTTTCCATTATAGTGGCTTTAACCAAGTAATTCAGTTATGCGATGTTTAATATTGCTGGCCCTGCGCCTACCCCCTTTATTTTAATTTTCAAAGGTGTAGTTTATCATAAGAGTAACTCCTATCAAGTTTGAACATTCTCACTATAACAGTTCTTAAGATATGCTTTATTAAACATTGGCGTCCTATGAGGGGGTACCACTCCTCTGCAGCTATTTTACTTCAATTTCGTTGCTCAGAAGATCCTACTACAAAAAATTCAAGAAAATGGGCGCAGCGGCTCTTAAGATATCCGATACTTAATATTGGTATCCTATGGGGGTACCACTTCCCCTGCGCCTATCGAAAAAATAAGTAGCCTATTTTATTTTCGCGGTTCATGTGATGTTACTGTAAAAATTTCATGAAAATCGGTTCTGTTGTTTATATAAGCCAACAGACAAACATATTTCATTTATATATATATATATATATAGATTTAATAAAAATTTTTATTAAGATTTTTTTAATTTTTTTATAATATAATGATTCAGGTTGAATTTTAGTGTTGTATATTAACATGAAAAATTGATGTTGAAAAAACGAAATGTTTATATAATATAATGTAATACTGACTATTTAATGTAACCTTGAGATGAAATGTAGCGCTAAGGTAATACGTGGTGTATAATAAGTAGATAAAGTGTAATGTGTTATTATTCTGGTGAAAAGTAATACTGCCATATAAACATAAAACAATCAAAAATGCAAATTTTTCGACACTACTTCCAAATTTGATTAGTGAGCAAATCGATCTAAAACAGAATCGTTATCAATTCAAAAATTTCGTAAATAAATTCCACTTACTATTTAAAGTTTAGACAGATTTTTTAACAGAATATTTAGGTTTGAGTGAAACCTTATGTTCTACATAACGAATGATGAAGTGTGTAGCGGCACAGAAAATTAAATTCCATTATGCTGGTAATTTGCCACTGCAAACTTGTTAAACATATATCCGTTTGTTATGGGCACAAAACTATCCAGCATTAAAACCCATACCTTTAAATAGTTTCCCTATATCTTTCACATTTTTTTTTTTTTTATGAGATGTACTGCTTCATGTATATATTTCATATGCTTTTAAATCATTTGGAAGATATGTACACAAAAATGATTTTTTTTTTGTATTAGTTTATAAATAATTTACAACCAATAAAATAATATATTAAAATATAAATTTTATTTAAAGCCAAATAATGATTTATTTAAAAAAAAATCTAATCAAATTTTTTTCTGTGTAGAAAAGGCATTTGATTCTATCTGGCACAATGGTATTATTTATAAACCGAAAATGTTCGCATATCCTGTTTATCTACGAAAGATTATTCGAAGTTTTTTATGCGAAAAATCCTTTGTTGTAAATATTAACAACAAATACTCCAACGAACGAAATATCCCGACGGATGTACCACAAGAGTCTGTATTGTCACCCACACTGTACTCAATATACACGTCTGACTTTAAATTTTTAAGAGATCAGTCTGCAGCGTTATATACAGATGATACTATCATTATTACAAAGGTTAAGGTATCAAACGCTATAGTCGAAGATATGAAAAAAGCTCTTTTACATACACAGGAATATTTTAAATTTTTATTTATTATTTATTTATTTTAAAAAACAGTCTATAATATTTCCATTCAATAAATCACCAAAAAGAATTGCTTCTATACCATTATCTATTGAAGAAGCGCAAATCCCTCTACTTGATACCGTAAAATACTTGGGAATTGTTTTAGACAAAAAATTCTCCTTTAGGCATCATATTGAGCAATCATGTGAAAGAGCAGTAAAATGTGGGGGAGCTTTATTTCCCCTACTTAATAGAAGATCAACACTAAATTGCAAGAATAAGATCTTACTTTATAAGATTATGGCATATGGATGCCAAATCTGTTCAAAAAGATGTACTAAAATATACATCAAAAAATATACATCAAGTAATTTGAAACAAAAATTTAAAAGTTATATTCAATTTACCTAAAAGGTACTCAACAAATAGATTGCAGAGGAATTATAAACAAGATATTCTGAAAAAGGTATTAAATATGTTAACACAACGATTTGAAGATAGAAATAGATCTTCACATTATGATATTATAGGAAATTTGTAATATTTATATCTTCATCAACTTCAGTAATGAAGCTGATAGAAGCATAAATGTAAAAATTTCTTTGAACTTTAATAAGGTTTTTCCTATCTTTTTTTCCTTACATTGCACAGTGGGGCAGAATCGAAATTTTTTGGAAATAAATCTGTAACTTCTGATCGGCTGGTTGGATTTTTATGAAATTTGGTACAGGCGTAGCGGAGGAGTGTACAATTTTAAGTTTGGAAGGGGGCACAACAAACCCCTCAGGGGCGGACCTAAGGGGGCTCAAAGTAAGGTACCTCTGACATAAAAAATTTTTAATTTAAAGGATTAGCTGCGCATTTATATAAATCTATTAGATATATCGCACAGGTATATATATTTACAGGTATTCTGTGAATTTTCATTAGGTAAAATATCTGAAAGAGTCAATTTGGAAGAGTACCTATAACGAGTTCATTGATATTATATGTTGCTGTTAGGTATTACCGGAAAGAATACCTGTACATTGCCACTAAATCATAAATATATAAATTTTTAACCATCACGAATAGATAAATACATTTGTTAAATTTAGATAAACACCATAAATGTAAACTAATAAAATACTTATTGCTAAAATAGACATTTTTTGTTTGTTTTTTTATTGTAAATTCATTAATAGAAATATATGAATGCTTAGAAAAGTATAAAGATTTACCTAAATTTGGGAAATGTGGCAACGCTATTAAAAATAAAAAATTTTTATTAATTATTTTTATAAAAATATTTTGTGTATAGATATTATTAAAAGTATACAGAAATATTCATAATTTTATAAGTAATTATTTACGCAAAACTAAAGGCAAAAGTTGCAAGTTTGTAAAAATATAGTCATATATACAATAAATTTGAAATATAAAAGTTTAAAGGCGCATATTTCTGAAATGAGGCATGATATGGACTTGAATCTTTTTGCAAAAGATCGGAAATTATATATGCTAAAGGAGACATATTTGTAAAATTTCTTTCGCTATTTAGAAATAAACCAAACAAAATGCTCAATTTGGGGTTTTTGGACAAAATTCAAATTTTTTAATTGTAATAACATATTTGTTTATAAAGATATCTTAATGAAATTTGCAGGAAATGTGGATCTTATTAATATAAATAAAAGTCCGTTAACCAAATTTCAATCGGAGGTAGGGTTTTCCTGAATTCCAAAAAAAAAAAAACTAATGAAAATTCCCAAAAATGGGATTTTTTACATTTTTGGCTATAGAATCCACATTTTTCCGAAGTCCCGTAGGTTTTGATTTAAAACTTTTAAAAACATATTGAAGATTATTAAAATATATTCCGCTTGTCGATTCGTGCTTTGGGATTTGGGAAAATATGGTCTAAAATCAAAACTTTCATATAAAATGGGTCGAATTCGAGAGGGTGTGTACCATGACCAATTGAGTTATTGGGCTTGTTTTTTATTTTAAAGTCATCTCTGTGAAGTTACCTTTCAGAAAAGTGCAAAATTATTATATGTTGCTAAAGAAAATTTTATTTTAGATAAAAAAGAGTGTAGATAGTTTTTCGGCTAAAAAAAAAAAACACAAAAAGTTGTCTTTTTCGCAATTTTCAAATTCAAAATCATTTATTTTAGGACTCGGTAAAGCTATCGACTTCAAATTTTTTATTCAATAGATAATTTTGTTCTTTAACTAGTTAAGAAAAAAACTAATAAAATCGGTCGAAAATACTATAATATATGTGAAAAAAACAGGAGCAAGAACATGCAAAATTATAGTGCTTAAAAATTCAAACGCAAATAACACGAAAACCATAAGAGTCTTTTTTATAGGTCTTATCAGGGCCTACAACAATATATAAAAATATTTGAAATCGGACGAGAAACAAAGATTTGGCAAGCGATTAAAAATTTTTTATGTCAGAGGTACCTAACTTTGAGCCCCCTTAGCTCCTCCCCTGAGGGTTTGTTGTGCCCCTCTTCCAAACTTAACATTGTACACTCCTCTGCTACGCCTATACCAAATTTCATGGAAATCCAACCAGCTGATCAGAAGTTACAGATTTATTTCCAAAAAATTTCGATTCTGCCCCACTGTGGAATGGTCTTTTCTAAAACCAAATTGCACGTTCTGTAGAATATTGTTATTTTCAGTATATTCATTAAGTCTATTTGGTGTAATTTTTTCAAAAGCCTTATAGAGACAGTTTAATAAGCTTATCGGACTATAACTCTGTTTTAATATTGATACAACTTTAGCCATTTGAAATTGTTTTGGGAAACATCCATCAGTTAGACACCAATTAAAAATTCTTGTAATTATAATAAAGAATAAATTTGTCATATTTTTCATAATAATTGGGGTTATTCCATCTAAACTGGGTGCTGTTCTATTTTTTTAATCTTTTTGCAAAATATTTTACAATTTAGTTTTGAAATTGTTTCCTTCTTAAAATATTTGATGTAGCTCTTTGCCTTAATCAATTAATCATTTTTCATTCAATATGTAAAACCATTTTCTTTTTTTTTCATTTATTAATTTCACTTTTAATTAATGAAAGTGCTTTAGGCAAAACCTAAAAGAGATCAATAATATTTTTCATTAAATATTATTAAAATTAAGTATTTAAAAATTGTATAGTTGATACCAATTATGTGCAAGTATTAATAGTTGAATAATTTTATGTAAAAGGAAATTTTGTTCAGGTGTTTGGTGTTTGTGTATGAGAAAATGTAATGATGTGAATAAAATAAAAACAACTACGCCTTCATGCTACTTTACTAATGTCAAATCAATAATCCCCTCAAGCTGTTCATCAATATTCTTTGTTAGCTGGGGCTAATTGATGGTGATGTTGGATTAAAAATAACAAAAAAAAGAGGCAAAAAATAAAAAACAACTCTAAATATAAATAAATATTTCAAGTGAGATGATGATGATGGTTATGATAAATTAATCTGTGAGAAAGCATGAGTATATATATTAAAAAAAGCAGAAAAAAAAACGTTTTAGTTCTATTAAATCCATAAACTCAATTTTTAAGAGGATTTTTAAATTATATAATATTAAACATATTAAAAAGTAACGAAGAAAATTTTAAACAAATACGGCTAAAATTATAATTAAAAGTATTATTTGGATTTAACACTTAAGTCAAACACTTTGGCAATTTTAGGATAAAATAAATCATGTTTAAATTATGTTTTGTTCCAGCGGTTGTAAAGATTTTTGAAGAAAATTTATTTAAGTACTGCGTACAAACAAATTAGTGTTAAGAATTTAGCTTATAAAAAAATGCAAGCTGAATTTGATTTTGTTAAAGACTGCGTTTTAAATTTAAAAGAAAAATTCATGTTTTATTTAATATTTAATATTTTCTAGAATATCCTCCATAACAGCTTTATTGTGTTTTCGGTTACTTTTTTTTTTTTGTTGGAATGAGTCCACTTTTTTTTTAAACTCTATTATATTTTTTAAGTCAGCTTTAGGTATTCTTTAAATATTTTTATATAAAATATAAAATCAACAGAGTTCTAGACAGTTTAGTGGATTAGTCTCCTTTGGTACAGAGCATTACCAATTGCTTGATACTACTCGGTTACTTGTTGTTGTAATAAAGAGAAGATAGATGAGGACAAAAGGAAAGAATCTTCTCTGACGGCACTCGTTAGCGTAAATTTCTCTGTTAAAAGTGTAATTTTTTATTAATGAAGCGCTTTTTCCCCACATGTACAAATGTGTTGCCAGACCAAAGGTTTATTCGAAAATTTAGATTTTTTTGCATAACATCTTCGACATGACTACGATGTTGTAAAAAGTGACCCAGTATGTACTTTTTCTCAACATTTAGGCAGTATTAATATTTTTGAAAGGAATTAGTCTCAATAATGTTCGTCCTGCCCTCTGCCTTTATATTTTTTTCTAGCGCTCTTATTAAGAACTTTTCTAACTTTATGGGTCATCAGGCCAGCTTTTTTGAACTTTGATACAGAGAAATTTAAAGGTGAAATCACATTCCATCCAGAGATGTAGAGATTTTCTCTTAAAATTCATATTATTTTGTCTGTGATCCTACATTCTCTAAATCAACTTTTTCTTCGGTTATCAGGATTGCTTCTGGTGATCACGAACTCTTTATATTTTTTATAACTCAACTCATCTGCATTCCTAGCAATTGTCTTTTTTATCGTCGACATTTTTTTTGATTACAATTTGAATTTTACGTTTGTATGAATTTTATTAAATTTTGAATTTAAAAAAAAAACTAATTATGCTATTACAACAAAATTTCCCACATAGTTACTGAGAATAATAACAAATGTAAACAAGTTTTTTTTGATTGTCTTATTTTTTATTGTAATTAAATATTAGTTACAAAAAAATTTAGTGCCTCAGCGTCCATTGGACATTATTGTAGCCAGTTGACAAAATGTACAAATTATACAATATACAAATTAAGAATATTTAGTATTCAATAATGAAAAATTAAATTATAAAATTAAAATTAAATAACAAATTTAGATATATATATATAACAATGAGATTATTACAATAGAAGCATTTCTATATTCTCTAATAAATATTTCTTTATTTCTTTTTTGAAAATCGAAATTCTTTCAATATTTTTCAAATTTTCTGGAATATTATTATATTCCAAACTACCCAAGTGTTCAACCCTTTGCTTGGTAGTCTCCAAACGACAGCTCGCAACTCTTAAGTTCAACGCATTTCTTGTATTAAATGTATTTTGATTTCTTCTAAATGATATAGTGTGAAAACCTATATTAATTAAAGTTTTAAAAACATACAATAGAAGTTGCATTTTGTGTAAACCATAAACAGGGAGTATTGTAGTTGACACATCTTAATATAGAGATAATGTTGAAAAATTTAACGTTAGATTAAAAATAGTTTTAAATGCTTTCTTTTGTGCTCCCTGAAGTGATTTTAATTCATTAGTTCTGTTATAAACTATATAAACAATAGCCAAGTAGTTTAAATGACTTTGAATTAGCGATTGGTAAATAATAAGTTTCGTTTTTATGCTGAACTTATTCTTAAATTTGTAAATTAACCCAGTAGCAGTCACGACCTTAGATTTTAAATGTTTAATGTGCATGTGCCACGATAAATTACTTTGCAAGTATATTCCCAGATATTTTGTCGAAATTGATTCACGTACTTCTTTTTTTTTTATCAACAAAGATGCTAAAATTTTGATTGTGAACAAGATATGGTCTTAATCTTATCATTTTGGTTTTATCAGCATTTAAACACAATTTATTTATTCTAGAAAATTCTGTAATAATTGCTGTATCATATTCCATTTGAATTTTTATAGATGTTTCGCATTTATATGGATAGAAAACACTAATGTCATTAGCAAATTTTCCAAAAAGTTGTAGATTCTTTATATCATTCAGAAAAACTTTAAAAAGTAACAGACCCAATACACTTCCCTGCGGGACTATATAATCAACAGCAACCATGCGACTCTTATCACTATCAGCTTCAAAATATTGTTTCCTATTTGTTACGTAACTTTTTAACAACGCTAGTGCACTTATATTTAGGCCGTAATAAGAAAGTTTTTCGACAATTATATTGTGATCTATCAAATAACTCAAAAACCCGATATTAAAACTTTCCCAGTTTTTGTAAATTTTGGGGATTTAATATTTTTTTTAAGAATTAATACTTTTTATCAAAATCTAAATAAATTGCTATAAATAAACTAAAAATATGTAAAACTACTCAGAACTTTGATTTTTAAATTTCCCCAGTTTTTGGAAATTTTGGAGATTTTAAAATTTTTTTTCAGATTTCAGATTTTTTATGAAATTAAAAATATATATATTTTTTTTGGACAAAATCTAATAGATTGCTAGAAGTAATCTAAAAATGTTTCAAGTTACTTAAAAAAGCTTTCGTAAAGTCGTAAAAAACACCTGCTACGACGCTAAATCCATTATCCAATCCTTGACATATATTGTTCACTAAATTCAGTACCGCATCCTTTTCTGAAACCATATTGACATTCCTATAACAAATTATTTTCATTTAAATAAGATGATAATTGCTGGTAAAGAATTTCTTCGAATATGGTGCTAATTTTTTCTCACGTATAATAAAAGTTATAAGCCTTAAAGTGTGCACGGATTTTTTCATGTGCAGTCCTTTATATTAAACTAGGGGTTCAATAAAGTTTAAATATTTTGCTTTTCAAACAATACAAGGTTTTCTACAATAAAAAATCTTTATTTAAAAAAAGTTTTGCTCTTGGAAAATAATTTATTTTATATTACACTAATTTTAATAGTTACCCTCGTATTAGGTTCGCAAACTTTTATTCAAAATTATCTATTATAATTCTTTTTATCATAGTACATTATTATAACAGAAAATGTAACAAACAACAATAAAGTGTTAATTAATAAAATGTAATTATTATATTTCTCTCTCCTTCTAATTTATGCTAAGAAATAAATTACAAAGCTAATTAGTTAATTATTAACTCGAGAGTATAATAATTTAAATTTACACTTATTTTAAATTGAAGTAATAGAGGAAATTCTATAGATTTTAAATTCTTTAATAATGTAATTTTTAATGATAATAAAAATAATACTGGAAATTGAAATGTTTATTCACAGACTTGTAATTTTACTGCAATTCACGTATGGATATAAAATTACATAGTATTTACATATATATATATATATATATATATATATATATATATATATATATATATATATATATATATGTATATACGTGTATTGTGTAAAAAAATTGAAAATAACTACTGATTGGTTTAAAGGTTTCCATATGTTTATTAAAATCAAACAAAAGTTTTTATAATTTCCATTGTTTTTAAAGAAAATTTTTTATTTCAAAATACTTTAAGTTTCTAATGAAATCATAACACAGGGCAACAAAAATAATATTTTTTTTGTCGCAGCATAAAATTTAATAGTAAATTTTTTTTTAAAAATTGATAAATTTCAAATTACTATAAATTAAATCTTTTGAATTGACTCCATTTTCCGATATAAATATTAGTAGGGGCACATCTGCCATTGCCAATTATATTGAAAACGAAGTAATCATTTTTGTGGCACTAATTGATTTTCTTTTTCTTTTCTAAATTTTAATATTTTTAATTTAAATTTGATCGGAGTTAGATGTTATTAATTGTTTTTTAAACACTCTTCCTCATATTTCGCTGTTCTGAGTTATAAACTTGATTGTAATGAACAAAAATCGAAAATAGGTGTTTGAATAAATTCACTTAAAATGTGAAAAAATTATCATTCTCGGAAGCATTCGCCGGGCTGTTAGTAGGCGAAATGACTGATAGTAGATATAAACAACACAAACAGCTACGAGATACATACTAGCTGTAGATTTTCACTGCACATAGGGGCTTCCTAGTGTTTACAGAATTTAAAGAAGAAATTATTTAGTGGCCTTCACAATGTACTCATTCGGATCTGCATTATTAATTAATGTTACATAAAATTCAATTGAAAGTTTTATTTTTTGTTTGTTTTTTTTTTTCAATAGCAGTATTAAAATAAAATAAAAAGTATCATATATAGGCAAGCAATTATGACCCCATCACTTGCAAAAATTTAATCCAAGGTTTTGGAAATTTTGGGAGTTTTCGCTTACTTCACACAGAAAGAAATTATGACTTGAATTTTTTTTAAATAATTCATTATTCGTTTATATATTAAATTTTATGAAATAAATTACTTGGTTTCAATAATTTATTTTATTGGATTTAAATAAATTCAATTCTTACATAAAAATAAAAGCAATTTGATAGATGCATTAAATGATTTTACTCCCATTTTAGATAAATCGCTAGGAAAGTTGCAAGTATCCAATGGAGATTTCTTATTTGTAGCTATTTAACAATCTAGTGCTTAAGGTACATATGTATATGTATGTGCTATTGAATTATTATGTGTGACATACTCCATTTTGACGTAAATTGTTCAAAAAAATTTAAAAAAAATACCAATAGCGTTGAAGAAAAGTGTTTCAACAAGACCCCAAGATTCCAACTTGCTGTGGTATTTTCTAGACCATTTTGGAATCCCGAACAAAAGGAAGCATAAACATAATATCTCTAGGTCCTTAAAATAGGCTTTATTTGAAAGACGAATGATGGAATTATACCTTTTTCAATTTTAATAACATTGTTTATTTTTCAGGTTAATTTTTCGGTTTAAGCGAAAGATGTAATCAAAGTTTTTGTGAAAAATGCTTCAGAAATAATGAACTAAAACAAATAATTTTTTTCATGGTATCCTTAAACTATCCATAAATTTTTTAATTTGAACAACGATTAGTTTTTTTTTAAGGTTGATATGGTGGCAGCAGAAATAAAGTACTAAAGCAAGTCTTATACTATATTTATGTGAATTATTTAACACCATTATTCGTACACAAGAATTACACTAACTACATAATATTTTGGTGTAATACACGTATTTAGCTTCTAATTTACACTTGTACATCACTATGTCATAAAGTATATTACACTTAAATTAAATATACTAACATTACCAAAAACTTACTTTAAATCAATTTACCTTACAATAATTCTAAATCTGTACTGCTAAGAGCCAATTGTATTATTTAAAGTCCAAAGATTAATGTTTGTATGTAATTGTAAAAAAATATACTATTGATTTTCATTCTTGAATCTAAAAAAAAAAATTGTTTGAATATTTATTTAAATCCAAATAATTTGTTCTATTGTTGTAGTCAATTAAATTACTAACATTTTTAAAATTTTCAAATATCTTGTTTCGTAGATAGTATAATATTTCAATAAAGAAAAAAATATATATTTTTTTCTCAATAAGATATTTACGAATTTAAATGTTTGATTTTAAAATTTTCGTGCTAGGTCCGATTCCAATAACAAAAATATTTGAGTTTATAAATTTAGTAATAGAATACAAAATATAATTTTTTCTGGATTAAAAGGACTGAAATTAAAGCCAAAATATCTAAGTCCTTTGTACAAAATAAAGTTTGTAGATATCGTTTACAGTTATGAAGAGAGAGCACTTTAAACTAAAAAGTGCCAATACTCTCTCTCCTATTGTATATAAATTTATCGAGGTTACATTTGGTTAAATAAAATACCAAAAAATTCGAATTCCAAGTTATACCTCCATAATTTTTTTTATCTGCTCAATAATTAAAAAAAAAATTACAAAAATAAAATAAAATGAAAATTAGCAAAATTCAATAGTTTTGGTCTTTAAAAAATTGAATTCTCCTATTTTCTATTGAAATGTTTTTGCTGTTTTGAAAATTATTTTACTATTTTTTATATCATTTGTTTTTTTTAATTGTGAATAAAGTCAACTTAAGATATGCAAAAATTTTGTTTTTCCATTTTTTGAATTCATTATATCCATTCCCATGCTCTGACAATTTTTTGTAAAAGTCTATCTATTATTTCAAGAGATATTTACATTTGAAATTAAAATTTTCTATAATGTTGCATGAAAATTAAGAAAATATAAATTGATCTCCTGCAAAGTTTAAAAAAACTACTTTTGTAGTTTTTTCTTGTTGCCACAGATTCGATTTTTGAGTGATAAAAATTTTAAATTTTTAAATTTTAACACAATTTTTCTTAAATTATGTATGTGGGTATAATTTAAATTATATTTGTTTTTTACTTTCTTCAGTCGAATCAGATAACTAGTTTTCAATATGTATTGTAATATATGGTGCAACCCAATTTATTTTCTATATAACGATTTACGATTTATAGGTTTATAACTCCATTATTACATGTTTTTAAATTAAATGAGAAATGATGTGCCACAGAATTTAAAGTTGAATTTTGTATTGTATAATTGTATTTCAGAATATTCTTTTTTTTTAAATATGTTTGCTGTTTAACCATGTAGTCCAGTGTACCTATAAAGAAATTTTATCCGGAGTTATTATTTCTTTTTTTTTTCTGGAATTATTTTTCATATTCTTTTCATATTTATATTTTAACTATAAGCAATAGATTTGCTAACAATGTGCGAGAACTGCAAACGATTGGGAGAAAAATAATAAACTGGAAGTGAAAAATTCTTCGAATTTTTATCAATATATTTACCTATACATATAAAATAAACTATAGTAGAGGTATTCACATATATAGGATCTATACATATCATTTAGGCCTTAATGAATTATTATTATTATTATGATTATTATTTTTTGTTTTTGATGAAATCTGAGGCTTAAGTCCGATAATTGATAGGTTTATCTAAGTATAAATAAGTGTAGAAAATGCTGAATGCTAATTTGCCCCAAGAGGAAGAAAGATCGACAATTGTGCACTTTTAGAAAGATGAGAAACTCATTAAGACCCAAAGAATATTTAACAAAGATGAGGCCTGATGAATCTTATGATTTGGCTGATTTTAATTCAATTATTCATTATTTTATTTTAAAAATTACGAGATTTTCATAAAATTACCAATAAAATAACTTTATTGCTAAGTGAATCTCTATTCTATACACAGAGAGAAAAAAAATGCATATATTTGAAAATTTTTTCATAAATATTATGAATCGAACATGAATTTTTTTCCCAAACTTTTTTCATAAAAAAATAAATTTTTGTTTATAAATATTATTAAAATTTATTAAAAATTTTGTTAAATTTTTGATTTAGTTTTATTAGATTTGATTGCAAATGGTAAATGAAAGTTATACATGAAAATATTAACAACAAATGCCTTAAAATGGCAAAATAATATTTAGAAATTTGCATAATTTTACTCGCATTCTGTAGCATAACATTTTGATAAAAGGCGCTTTTTGCTCTGTTCCCAAAATGTAGTTAAAAATCATAGAAAACTTCTTCTTGACTTTTAATTCATTAATACAAAAAAAAAAAAAAAAAGTTTTAATGCTTAAGAAATTATGCTTAAATATTATGAACTGAAATCAATGAAAGTAAATTTCTACATTTATGCACAAACTTTTTTCTGTGTATGTTGCATAATAAAATGAAAGAAATGTAGAATAATAATAGAATTTTTTGTAAGTAACTTCTCTTGATGCTGTCTATAAAACTGAAATAAAAAATATAGAAGCTTTATTGATTGATTGTTAAGCTATTTTGTTTTTTTCATAATATTCTTAATACCCTACAATAACATATAGTCAGTTATGTGTATTTACAAGTTTTATAAAAAAAAAAAAAATATTAAAATAATTAAAAATGATTTTTAAGAGTATATATTCCTCAATAAAGTTAAATGTGTTATTTAAACATCTATTTATCATATTAGATTTTTTTATATGCTCTTATGCTTTTTTGCTTAAACAGCATGTAGCATGAAAAATATTCTTTGTCTGTCTCTATCCCTTTGTTACGAGTATTATTGATTATTCTAATATATAATATATAAATATCTAGTAAATTCCTTTAAAATTTTTAAAACATAAAAAGGAAACCTAAAAACAACAATAAAGAGAAGAAGACTAGTAATACGAAAATTGTAAGGGTGCGTATTTTTGCATAAATTTTCCATTTACAAAGGAATATTTATGCTAAATGAAAATATTTGTTTATGGTGTTAAAATGAAAATAAAATTCATGAATACAATTCTTGAAAATTTAAATAAAATAATAAACGAAATAATAATAAATGTTAAAAATTAAAACATTAAGAGTAGAACATAAGAAAGAGCATAAGGAGTTTGAAATTAAGTTATGGTTTTATTTAATTTGGAAAGGGAAATCTTTTATTTTCTAGAACAAATATTGGATTTAGAGTTCAAAATATTGAATAAATTTATTTAATTTTGTCTCTTAAATGTATTTTTTAAAACTTGTTTGTAAATGCGTTTGTTAATCAGTAATTTAAATGGTAAAATTGTGATTAATATATAATAATTAGGGGGCGGATTTTCATGCATGTGTATATTTTTCCGGAACATTTAAAAACTTCCTTATGTAAATACCTATCGGATTGGCTAAAAAATGGCATCGATTTGTTAATACATATTTTTGCATATTTATTGGAAAATGCATATTTTACCTTACTTTTCTTAATAATGTATATGAATTTTCATATTTTAAAAATTAGTAAAACGCGGATATCAAGTGCTATTTGTAGCTTTCATTTAGCGGTTATACCTGTAGATATTCCTTTAAAAAATTTCTCTAAAATCCGATTTGGCAATGGAAACGATTGGCCTTACATTTTGTAAGTCGGTTAAATTATTATCGGGAGCATTTTAATAAAAATCGGATTCTCTTATAGTTATCTGACAGTATTATCAAAATCATCGAAAGCTCAGCCAATGTATTACACCGAGGAGCTGAGGAAGTAGGTAATACTTCCTATCATATTTGTTGGGTTTCGAATCTTTGAGCACTCAAATCTTTTTAATTGAAAAAAAAAAAGAAAATAGAAGCTGCACAAGGCCCTATTGCCGAAAAATTTTAATTAAAGTTGCAAGCTATGATTAAAAACCTAATTATTCTAAATTCATATGATATCTCATGTTTAAAACAATACTCTCCTTTTGAACTACAATTATTTCAATTATTTAGGCGAAAGTTCATTTTCTATGAATAAAAATTTTTAACGCTAAAATTGTTCTGTTTGTTTGTTTCTATAAATAAAATACTTTCTTATTAAGTTGGTATTAAACTCAGTATAAAGAATATAAGTTTTAAAAAATTAAATCTAAAATGGCACAAATATAAAAGTACAAAGAAATAGCATTAATCTTTTAAAAAATAATTTTTAACGTTTGAAAATGCAAAAATTGTGTTGCATAGCTTATCATCAGGTCAACCAAAAATATGCTCTAGTAGAGTGTTTTATGCGCATAAAAAATGCTCTTAAAATTGGAAAACATGCTATTAAAATTAAGAGAATATGCTTTTAAACTATTATTCTTCGTGGCTAAATTCTAAATTATCTAATATTTCTGCTGAAATTAATTTGATTTTTATTAGAAATTACTAAAAAGATTTTCTCTTTGCATATCGTATAAGGAAAATACAAAATTTCTGTCAATTTATAACATGAAAGTTATTAGAGAATCGTATTTGAAAAACGTATGTGACAGTAACAAGAAAATTTCACTGATAGCAAATTATGGTAAAAGTTTATTGGATTTAATATAAGAAAAGTTTTTGTATTAAGTATAAAATAAGCAAAATTATGCTCAAAAGAACACAGTTAATATTTCCAAAAATATGATCTTAAGAATGGAATATAAAAACATATCTTAATGCTTTTAAATAAAGATTTTGTATGAAAATATGGCAAAATATGCTGCTAAGCCTAAAATATACAAAAATTTACTCTTAGGACCAAAGTATGAAAGAATATGCCAAAATTCATAAAATTGCTTGAATGGATAAATAACAAACAGTTTGGTTCATTTGGAGCCCAGAAAAAAATATCATTTTGCATACTTTTGGTTGCCCTGCTTATCAAGGACTGATTTTCGTTTTTTTCTTATAGAATAATTTTTTATTTTTTTTTTTAATTTAATAAATATTAAAAGAAAGAAATAATTGCATATATTTTTTAATTTTTACGGTATATTTTGAATTTACAAAGTTTTTTTTAGTCGCATATTTTCAAAAAAAAAAAAAAAAAAAAATGTATAAAAATCCTAGTTAGAATATTATAAAAATGTCAACAAGTTATGTACACGTTTAACGTAAATCTGGCCAGGCTCAAGTCATTTATTTAAAATCCTTTTTCGGCTCGTTGTAACCGTTTTTTTTGTGTTGTTATTTGTTTTGACACACTATTATTTAATATTATTTTCGAGAGCTTTTGAGAAGCTGTTTTTGCTCAACCTATCCGTTTTATTTATTCTTTTTTTTTTCAAAATAAATATATTTTGTTTCGGCAAAACTGTGAAAAAAGTTGATATTTTATCAAAAGTATTAAAAATTCTTTATTTGCCAGAATTAACGCATTTAAAAAACATATTCTTAATTTAGGGTGCAATTTTACTTTTATTTAGAGTGCAAATTTAGTTCTAATCCTAGATACAAAGAAATTTATTAGTAATATTCTTCAAAAAAACGAAAAATAGTCGAATCATAGTCAATAATCTAGTCTGCAGTTTAGTCTATAATTTAGTCTATATTTAATTTATAGTTTACTCTATAGCTTAGTCTATAATTAACCCTATAGTTTGAACTATACTTTAGCCTATAGCCTAAGCCTATAGTTTGATCTATAGTTTAGTCTATAGTTTGATCTAAAGTTTAGTCTATCGATTAGTATGCAATTTAACCTACAGTTTAATCTATAGTTTTTTATATAGTGTAGTGTAGAGTTTTTTCTGTAGTTTAGTCTATAGCTTTGTCTATAGTTTACAGTTTAATATATAGTTCAGCCTGTAGTTTAGTCTATAATATAGTCTATATTTAATTTGTAGTTTAGACTATAGCTTAGTCTATAGATTGGTCTATAGTTTAGTCTATAGCTTAGTCCACACTTAAGCCTATAGTTTGATCTTAGCCTATAGCCTAAGCCTAAGCCTAAGCCTAAAGTTTGATCTATAGTTTAGTCTATAGTTAAATCTATAGTTTTGTATATAGTTTAGTGTAGTCCTGTAATTTAGTCTATAGCTTTGTCAGTTTAATCTATAGTTCAGTCTATAGTATAGTTTATATTTTAGTCTATATAGTTTAACTTATATTTTATTCCGCAGCTTTGTCTATAGGTTAGTCTATAGTTTAACATATCGTTTAGTCTATAGTTTAGTCTATAGTTTAATCTATAGTTTAGTCTACAGTTTATTCTCTAGTTTAGTCTGTAGTTTAATCTGTAGCTCAGTCTATAGCTTTGTCTATAGGTTAGTTTGCAGTTTAATCTATAATTCGATCTATTGTTTAGTATATAGATTCATCTATAGCTTAATCTGTAGTTTAGTCTATAGTTTAGTCAATAGTTTAATCTATAGTATAGCATATATAAATTCTCAAGAAAATTTTATTCATTTCTTTTATTTAATTTGTTCTTCATCTATGTCTATGCGTTTCATTTTCATGTATTCATTTTAATAGCAGGAGCCATAATTTTCCTTTTCCTTAAAATCGTTTTTCTGCCAACATGTTATATGTCAGATAACACTTTGTTTGCAATGTCTATTTATTTTGAAGCGTCTTTTAGCCATTTGTCTTGTTGCTTCAAATCTTTAGTATGTTTTTTTTTATAGGAAAAAGATATTTTGTTTTTTTTTTTACCAACACTTTGTGTTTTGCATTTTTTTGTGATCACTTTACTTTTTAATCCTTAAAGCCAGTAAAACAAAAATGCTTGAAATAAAGAAAATTTACAAATAATAAACTGTTAATTAAGAGAACAAACTTTTTTCCTTGTTTTTTTTTATTGGTAGTTTAGTTTGTCAAATTTAAAAACTAAATTAGGAAATATAAAATAAGTTTGAAACTAATTTATAGCAAAAAGCAAAGTTTATGAAAAGAAGGAAATAAAAAGTTATTTTTATTGCTTTGTAATAATCTCAAATCGAAACTAAATTTAAAACAATTAGATTTTGTTTATGAGCTTAATTGGTTTTAAATGTTTCTGTAAGTTTTATTTAATTTTGGAGTTGTTTATTTTACCTGTTGCTTTTTTTAATTAAAAATATTTGTTCATTTGCTTTAAAAGTTTTTGGAGTTCACACTTTCTAATTATTTAATTTAAGGCTTGCATAATTTTATTAAAACCATTTGTGTGTATTGTTTTGAGCTGTTTTTTAACCCTGACATTTTTAACTTTCTCTTCCATTTCATATTTCTATTCTACTAACATTTCTTAAACGATCCACTCTTCAAATAACAAGTATTATACATTTGTTTGGTTTATTTACCGAGAAAAAGGGTATAACAAAAACAGGGAGACAGTGGTAATTTTACATAAAAAAGTATAAAAGAAGAATAGGAAGAAAGATCACTACTAAATAATTTGGTTCTTGTAATAACTTGAAAGTTTACTGAATCAAATTCTGCTTTTTTTGCAAAAATATTAATTGTTGGTCAATTTTTCTCCTTAAAATATTATCAATTTTTGTTGAACTCTGTATATATTTTTTGAATCCCTTACCCTTTTTTAACTTGTATAACACAATTTTTTTGTTTTGTTATGTCGTTATGAGGATATAGAAAGCGGGAATAACAACTGAAATGAAATAAAATAAAAATTTTTAATAATGGTTCTTTTGGCTCCAGTTGAAAAGTCAACGCATACGCATATTTGGTCTCAAAAATCATTGTCGTCCTTTTAACAACACTCACATGACGACAGCATGTATTGCTTGTTGGTTGAGCAGATAGACATCTACTTGCAACAATTTACAATACTTCATTGCTGTTTTAAATAGTTGTGAAAGTGTGTAAGTAAACACATACACATATATTACTATGGTTTGCAAATGCATTTTTTAGCGTTGAATAATAAGACTGTATTTGCAAGTGGTTAGAAGAAAGAAAATTTGGTCGAATCAATAGATTACTACGAAAATCGTAGATACATAGAAATTTATTAATAATATTCTTCCAAGAAACCTAAAATAGTCGAATCATAGTCAATAATCTAGTCTGCAGTTTAGTCTATAAATTAGTCTATATTTAATTTATTGTTTAGTCTATAGTTTAGACTATAGATTGGTCTATAGTTTAGTTTATAATTTAGTCTAGAACTTAGTCTATAATTAAGCCTACAGTTTGATCTATATTTTAGTCTATAGCATAGTTTATAGCTAAGCCTATAGTTTGATCTATAGTTTAGTCTATAGTTTAATCTATGGTTCAGTCTACAATTTATTCCAAAGTTTAATCTGTAATTTAGTCTGTAGTTTAATTTATAGTTCAGTCTATAGCTTAATATATAGTTTAGTCTATAGCTTTGTCTATACTTTAGTCTACAATTTATTCTATAGTTTAGTCTACAGTTTATTCTGCAGTTTAATCTGTAGTTCAGTCTATAGTTTAGTCAGTAGTTTAATCTATAGTTCAGTTTATAGCTTTGTTTATAGTTTAGTTTAAAGTAAAATCTGTAGTTTAGTCTATAGCTCTGCCTATAGGTTAATCTACAGTTTAATTTATATCTTGATATATAGTTTAGTCTATAAATTCGTCTATAGCTTAATCTATAGTTTAGTCTACAGTTTTGTAAATAGTTTAGTCTATAGTTTAATCTATAATATAGCATATAGTCAGAATATAATTTAGTATAAAATATGATCTATAATTTAGTCTATAGTTTAATCTATAATTTAGTCTATAGTTTTCCTAGAGTTTAGCCTATAGTTTGGTTCATAGTTTATTCTATAGTTTAGTCTGTAGTTTAATCTATAATTTAGTCTTTAGTGTAATCTATAGTTCAGCTTATTGCTTAGTCTATTGTTTAGTTTAAAGTATAATCTGTAGTTTAGTCTATAGCTCTGTCTATAGGTTAATCTACAGTTTAATCTATATCTTGATCTATAGTTTAGACTATAGATTCGTCTATAGCTTAATCTATAGTTTAGTCTACAGTTTTGTGAATAGTTTAGTCTATAGTTTAATCTATAATTTTTCTATAGTTTTTCTAAAGCTTAGCCTATAGTTTGGTCCATAGTTTATTCTATTGTTTAGTCTGTAGTTTAATCTATAACTTAGTCTTTAGTTTAATTTATATTTTAATCTATTAGAGATTAAGCTATTAGATTTAATCTTGTACAAATCTTATACAAAATCTTGAAATTTAATAAAAATTTCAATAATTTGATCAATTCATATTGAGCGCGAAAATAAGCAAGATTGTATGTATATCCGACTTTCGAATTAACTGGATTGAGCTTTAACATTTTGAGCGATGGGCCTTTAACGGGTATTATTGATCGATCCCCACTATATTTGGCGCTATGAATTCTATTTGCACTATACTTAATTATGCTAACGGGAACTTTTTTGCCCTAAATGGCCTTTTCTGGACTAAGGCAGCTATTTAATTGCTCCAGTGTTATGGAAGTTTTAAAGTCAATTTAGAATATGTATACAGTATTTAAGAAATAAAATCAATTATCGATTTTCACACTTTGGTAGCAATATTTCATTTTTAATAATTTACCTTTAAAATTGTCACCTATTCTTAGTTTCCAATGGGAAACAGGAGAGCCCAGGACCGCCAGTAGTTTAAACGCAATTTTTCCATTTTACATAATTTTTGATACCTAAACTTAATTTCAAATTAAGGATGATATAATATAAAACTTTTTGAATGGCAAATGTTTGAGAATAAATAATAAAATACTCAACTAGAATAGGAACATTTAAAAATACATTTTTGAAATATTCATTTCTATCTACTTTCAGATAACAGAATGATTTGAGATTTACTTTTGATATCAAAATAACAAAGTATTTAACACTTTTTATAAAATGAACCATAAATAAAATCAAATTTAAAATTTAAAACTTTAGTCCAGGTTTAAAAAATATTTGATATCAAACACAATAATGTTTCAAATTTTCGACTTTATTTATTATAATATTATATTATTATACCAAAATAGTGGAGGTTGTTCTCGTTTTGTAAAATCTCACAGTGGTCGTGAACCGGTTGCTTGTGAGAACCGCTGGTACAGCCTATACACCTAATTCGTTTTATGTGGCGTATGATGAATATTAAATCAGTTCAATTTATTTCCAATTACTCATACGCTGTTAAAGCCAAAAATATATCAATTTTGGAAAATATTTTTGCAATTTTTTGCATAAAAAACACATTGAATATAGTTCCAAGTGTATTTTGCTTTAAATTTTCATTCTTTAAATTCCCTAATGGATTCTTGCTAAAAATCTTTTGTTTTTATTAATATAAAACTCTTGTTCGTTATCAAGTTTATAAAAGAAAGCAATAATAAACCAATTTAAAATCCTTTACAAAATGCCAACTTGAAAACTGAAACATTTAAACTTAAATTATGTTCCGAAACATGTTTCAACTCAACACAAAACATAATCCCATTGTTACTCAAGTAATGGATATAGATACCAAATATACTTTCGCCCTTCAAATGGTTCGGCGCATAAAATATATATAAAAAATATATATAAAAGGATATAAGTTAAAAGGATATATCATCATGTAAATAAAAGATGAAAAAATACCAAACTTAACAAATAAAAAAACTATTTTCGCTTTTTCATTTTGCTTTGCTGCATTTCAACTGTGCCAAAACACGGTGGGAACTATAAAATTAAAATTACATTTAAAAACAGTGACAATACTCGTATATAACAAACTACGATTAGTTTATGATTTTACAAATATTTTCTTTTCTCCAATGATATCTTAAGATGTGTGAAGATCGAATTGAAATATAATTTTTAATTTAATATTTTATAAATATTTATCAATGGTCTCTAAGTTAAATTCATGTTAATGATTTTCTTTCTTTCTTTAGTGTATATGATTTTTGTCCTGTAAATAAACTACGTGGTACCATAGTGCATCTTTACGCTTGTTGTAGAGTAGGAAACTGAAACGCATTAAAGTTTTTGTTTACAATTACAGTAACAACAACTACGAAACAAAACGAATGAATGAATGAATGAATTGAGAGACGTGCTTTATTTATCTTTAGATTTGTATGAGTATTGTATTGTACATTCACTGGTGTCTGTGTGGGAATGTGTGTGTGTATGTATGAATTGTATATTGAATTGTATACGAGTACAATATGATGAGAAATTTACTAGTACGAATGAGTTTGTACAACAATTCAACCTTGTATTAGTATTGTTTGAACAAGAAAATGTCGTTAAATTTGCACTTTGTCTGTGTAGAAGGAGAAAAAATATACTGGAATTTATTTACTTTTTCTTTATTATTAAAACACGTATCATCATTTTGTATGATTTTTTAATCAGATAAACAATTATATTATATTTTGAGGTGTTGTTATTTCAAATTAGTTTTTTTTCTGGAAGCAAAAAAAAAAAAAAAAAAGAAAAACAACAAAAGATGGGAAAATTAATTTAAATTAAGTTTTTGAATTTTCCGAAGAGCTCTTTGATTGAATCAAAGGAGAACTACACCCCCAACTTAAAACATTGAATATTTTGGCATAATTTTTTGTTATCTTCAAAGCTCTATGGTTATAATTAGGAATAAATTAGTACAATCGAGTGTTTTCTATCTACTTTCCCCCAAAAAATTATTTAATGCTGTAATTAATATATTTTCTTATTTACAAAAATTTCTAAAAAATAAACTACATTTTATTTTTTACTGAATTTTTTATTCACTCTTTATCCAACTGTTGCTCACGCAAAGTGTCAACTAATTTAAATTCTATTCCATGCAATTTAATTTTTAAAAAATGCATTTAGTTTAATTCCCATAAATTTAATTTAACCATAAAATTCAACAAATATTTGTTTATATATTTTGTCATATAAATATTTGTATATTTTATATTATACTAGCTTATGCCGGTGCGCTTCGCTATCCTTATAATTTCTTATTTTCACTCGGTTAATGATCTAATGTGGGTTATAGACCTTCTTGAGAACATCACAAAACAGTTTTAAAAAATTTCGAAACATTTCCTAAATTTCCATAAAACCTTTTTAGCGGTAGTTCCTGCAGTATAGATCTCGTAGCTTTATAAATTTTAAGTCAATTTAAGATTTTTAAATTGATTTGGAAAACGTATTATCACCTTTTGTATACACTCAAATTAAATATTGTTTTATTCTCCATTTTACAACTTATTTCCCTTTTCTTTTTCAAAATTCTGATTTTGATGTAAATTTTATTGATTTTTTTCTAAAAGACTACACATGTTTGCTTACAAAGTTTGAAATGTTATTTTTTTTGCAATAAAATGACATATCTCTATATACTATCGCTTAAAAACTCAAAAAGTTATTAAGCATTTTCTAAATATTATTAAAAATTTCTTCATGTATTTTGAGAGAAAATACTTTTTATATATTTATACCCTACACCACTATTGGTTGTTGGGGTATTATGCGTTTGTGATGCATAGATAAAGTTATCCAATACTCACCTTGAAGTATACCAATCGATTCAGAATAACTTTTTAAATCGATATAATGATGTCCGTCCGTACGTCTGGCTGGCTGAACGGCTGGTTATCCATGTAAACTTTGTGCACAAAGTACGGGTCGCAATTTTAAAGATATTTGAATGAAATTTGGCACGTGGGACTTTTATGATACGAGGACGAAGCCTATTGAAATTGGTGTGATCTGTCCATTATTTCACCTAGCCCATATACAAATGTCCCCCCGAATAGAGTTTAAACACTCAAAAATGCCTTAAAAATATATATGAATATTTTAATGAAATTCGGTGTAAAGAAGTTCTGCACAAGCATCAATCTTTATATCAAATTTTATGAAAATCACTTTAACGTGTATAAATCCTATACGAATGTTAGTATCAAGTTAATATTCGACACAAATAAGTTTTGTGTAAGTAGAAACAACATTGCCAAATTTTATAAGAGTCGATCCATAATTTACCACAGCTCCTGTATAAACCCACCTCCAGGAATCGCCCTAAAGTGCATAAAATCATATAGATGTTAGTATCAATGCATTATTCTGTGTTTCTATATTTTATTTTACATTTAGTAAAATTGGCCACAGGTGTAATATAAGTCACCTTCCCGAATTTTTAAGCTCATACACAATGGTGTAGGGTATCATATAATCGGTCTTGACCGGCGATATCTTTTTTCCGTTTTTATTTGGTTTCTACTTTTTGAGGATAAAATCAAAAATGTATGGAAAGTTTTAATAATTAATTACAAATAAGATCGGATAAAAATATTAAATTTTATTATGGTCATGACAAAAATGGCTTTAAAAATTATTGTATTATTGTTGCATAGGCTTTTATAGCAAAAATTGTAATAAATCGTAGTAAAACTCGAAAAACTTGTGGAAAAATTTTATTTTTTCTACAAGTTGTTTGAAAATTTGTTTTTAATATTTGACCAAAACAAAAAAGATGCATACAGTTGAAAATCCTGTTTCTTCTACTTTTCAAATAAGTTTAAAAAGGAAAGGTTAACAAAAAAAAAAAAAAAAAAAAACAGGATTTGAATTACATTTATACATGAATTTATACACGCATTTTTGAGGGTGTATTGCAAATTTTTAAAACTAAATTATGATGTCCTCAAGACGTTCTATAGATTTTTCACTGTAACAGCGTGTAATTTTTCTCTTAGTTATAGAGGTTGTTAATAATTTTATTCCTAAAAAATTTTTAGGAATAAAAATTTTAGACTTTTGCTTTATTAGTTATTAAGTTATACAATATTTAATATTTTCGTTGTATGAAGGATGCTATTTCATCATGGTCCTACCCATCGCATTTTAATTCTATGTTTGGAGGTTGATGAGAAAGTTAATCTCTTTGACTTTTGCTGTTACAGTATTTAAGTCATTTGGTAATTAGTATTTTCTATGTATGGGAGATACTATTACCCCTGGTTCTATCCTTTCCATTTTCATCGCAATTATAAGGGATGATAAGAAAGTTATTTCCTTAAAATTGTAACACTTTTGCGGAAATAGTTATTAAGTTATGCGACAATAAATATTTTCTTTGAATGGGTGGTACCACTCCCCCTGCTCCTATTGAAAAATAAAATAACCTTTACTGTAAAAATTTCAGAAAATCGGTTAAGCGTTTTAGCTATCTATAAGGTACAAACAAACAGACAAACTTAATTCATTTTATTTAAAGTATGTTCACGAAAACATTTTTATATATTAAATCCATTGTAAATTATATTGAAAAAAGCAATATACTTTCTGATTCTGTAAAGTTTTGAGATTTCTAAATTTTAAAAGAACAGAAAAAAATTCTGTACAAATTTCTTTAAAAAATGTGTAAACGAAAATTTGTTTATATTTTAAAAATAATTTTTTTTAGTTCCTGTAAGATTTCTGAATCTGCAGTCACACGATTATAAACATTTTATTTCTGAATTTTTACAATTTTTAAAATTTTCTCGTGACCGATAACTTCAAACAATAATAATAAGCATATTTGTATTCTTTAGGGTCTCTAGTTTTATAAAAGTATAAAAGTTTTTTGATACCTGTTGTAGGTACTTCAATATTTACATTTGAAAATGTAAACAATTTTTCGTAACCATTCTTTATATAGATTTTGTTATTTAAAATTAAATTCAAAATTATTCATATTTGTTTTATTAGAATTATTTTATGGTTGTTACATGTATATTCTCTGTACTGAAAAATTACCAAAATGACAAATGAAAACATTATCACCTCTCTCCCAACTACTTGATGTCAGAAATACAATTATGGTGAAGATAAAACAATTCAGTTGATAATTCTTAAAATGCAAATGTAATTCCTACTACAAAATATGCAAATTTTTAGTTTAATACATAGTTAGTATTAAGGGTGTTCAAGGGAGGAAAAATAATAATAATATTAAAAAATAAATAAGAAAAAATCTGGTGAATATAACCTGGTATTAAACTGATCAGAACATACCGAGGAGTCTTAACTTAAGAATGTGATTACCATATATATTAAATTTAAAGATAAGGAATGTAAAAGTGTTCTAGATCTTCAAAATACGTTTTATTCTTTAAAACATTCACTATTAAATATCCTTTTAGTGGATCCTGTGAATACCCTTAATGCTTTTCTACAGGCACATTTTAATATAGAAATAACAATTGTTGAATCAAATGTTGGTGTTCTTGTTGTTGCAATTGCTACTAGTAGTAGCAGCAACAATATATATATTACTAGCTATTGTTGAGTTGACAGCAGTGGTAATAGTAGTGGCATCACATTCCTTTTGAGGCCAAATAAGCAACAATCATGATACATCTAACAAATTCTTACAATCAGCCATTGGCTAAAATATCAAATCGTATTTTACTTGATTTGCATTTTATGCACATTTTTTATTAGTTCCATATCGTCATCGTCATATTCAAAGTATGTATGTACGAGTACAAATATACACTTCTCCACAGAGATTTACAAACACATTTGCACTGATAGTTTATAGATATATAACCCAGTAGTTTTGGTGTTTTTTTAATTCATAACGAGTACATATTAATCAGAAGAAATTAAATTGGACCACAGCTGGAGATAGATATAAGGAGGAATAACGTGTTATCACCAGCAGAACTACCTTCAATACTACTTCTAAATCTCCTATAAAATTTTAAGTGATAATTAGTTAAGACATCAATTTCGCCTAACAGTTCACCAGTTTTTTCACTAAAACATTGAAAATATATGAACTTTAAATTGTTAACTTTTAAAACTACATGGTTCATTTCACGGTATATGTTTTTGTGTTTATATTGGTTAAATTTTTGTTGTAAAATGCAATGTAGATTTTGTCTCATATTTTTTTTTTAGATAAATAGAATTGGATTTTTTTGTTATTACAATATTGCTTCTGTCCTTTCGAATTTTGTCAGTAGAATTCGGATTTATAGAATAAAAAATGATCTAAAGAATTTTGTTGTTAACATTCGTGATTAAGTTTAATTTGGAAAAAGGCTGGAATAAAATTTATAAAATTTAATAAACTTTTCCTTGTGAGGAAAACATTTATCAATTTAATAATAAAAAAGAAAAAACAACAACAATAATCAGCTTATATAATTCCATATGATCATAATATAATAACAAAAGTTAGAATAACTAGAAAAATTAATCAATTTAAGTTCTTGTTAAGACAAAAAAACTGAAAAATAAAAACAAAAAATAAAAATTAAAAATCAAGAATGAAAAAATAAAAAAAGTTTCGTTTGCATTTATAACTTGAAATACTTCCTGAAATGCAGAACTCCGTTGCGGAAACTTTTAATACGCACATTTATCCAAACGAACATTTATTTACAATATAATAATGAATATTTGTTTATTTTTAATAAAATTTAGATGTAAGAAATTTGTTCACAATTAAATTTTTAATTTAAATTTAAAATATTATTTTTTTCTACGTTCGACGTTTGTTTTCATTTTTTTTACATTTTGTTTTGTTTTATTTGTGGTTGACAAACCTTCTAGCGATTCTACGTATTCTTTGGATTCTACCTTTAGTTATTGTATCACGCATATAATTTAGGTAGGTAGGTAGGTAGAGAAGGGTGTTACAGTACTCAGAAGAGTGCCTGTGCATCCACTCGGAGACCTAGAGGTCCACTGTGAGTCCCTTCGTAGACTATATAGAGAGAACTTAAAGAGGAAATTGTAGAAAAGACCAGGAAAGAAAAATAATAGAAAAAAGCTGAGACCAAGAAAAGTATAGAAAAGAATAGAAAAAACCTGGAAAGGAAAAGTGCTACTGCATCCACTCGGAGACCTAGACGTCCATTGTGAGTCCCTTCGTAGACTATATAGAGAGAATTTAAAGAGGAAATTGTAGAAAAAACCAGGAAAGGAAAGTAGTAAAAAAAGCTAAGACCTAGAAAAGTATAGAAAAGAATAGAAAAAACCTGGAAAGGAAAAGTGGTACTGCCCTGTATCGTTCGCTCTAAGCCAACGACCCCCTCTTAGCTAGCCTATTCCCATGACGAATCCTATTAATATATCGAGATCTATCCTCGATATACTGTCCAATTCGTCAACGAATCGACTGCCTAACCATTTCTGCCTACTTAGTTGTAGACATTGACAGTGACATATAATATGTTCCACCGTCTCTAGCTCCTCATTTTCTTCGTACTTCCTGCAAAGACCGGAGGAACCTCTATCCCAATTCCCTGTCATTCCCCCTATGGGACAATGACCTGTCAGAATACCTATCATAGTCTTCAGGTTTTCCCTTTTCATGCCTAAAAGTAGATTTGTATCTGCTATATCAAATTTAGGTCATAGGACCTTTGATAATCTGCAGTCCGTTCTACGATTCCATGCATGATTGGTTCTATCCCGAATCCACTCCCTAATTAACCTGAAGTAAAAGCCTAACGCATATGATTTAAGTTATAAATGACGTTTATGTATGAAAAAAATTATCAATTTGCCTAATAACTTGAAATACAATAATACAAAATATATAAATATTTTTCATTGAAATCAGTTGTGAAAAACTTGTCAAATATTAAGCCGCTCGTTTACTTGAAGAACGTCGCACAGTGGTTCCAAAACCACTGTAAACAATTCTGTAACTTTTGATCCGTTGATGATATCTCAATGAAATTGAGATATGGCTAGAGCTGAAGTCTTTTCGAGTGGATTTGGAGGAGCACAGATCCCGAAGTTGATTACCTCAATATGTATTTTTTTTTTCAAAAATCGTTATTTATGTTTTGAATGTAGAAAAATTTTATATATAGGTACACAGAAAAAATTATGACTAGAATTTTTTTTAAATAAATCATTATGTAACTTTAAATAAAATTTTGTAAAAAAATTTTTTTGATTTTAATGTATAATTTTATTGGTTTTAAATTCATTGTAAACTAATACGAAAACAATAACAGTTTCTTTTTTTTTACAATTAAAAACATAAAAAAAAAAATAAAATTATAAAAATGTTGACACAAAAAAAAAAAAAAAAAAATATAAAATCCAACATTTGCAGGATTCCAGATGTAAGTTACCTTTATTTTCCTATATATTTCATTACGAAATATGTATAGTGATTTATTTTTATGTATTTCATATTTTCATATTTCATATTATTTCAAAACAATATGAAATATGCATGTGTGTAACAATTTATCGCATAAATTATTAGGTCTATTGTATATTTCTGTATAATCCCCTAGTCGATTAAACTATGTCCTTCCAATTTTGTACCTGAACATATAGTTCCCTATCGTGATATAATTATGCGGAAATAATCTTATTTCTTAAAGATAATTTAATTTTGTTTTAATTTTTTTATTCAAAATCATTTAAAAGTATTTTGCAGAAATGGTCTTTAGCGGAAGTGGTCCTTAACAAAATGATGCACATGTTTGCAATCGTAAATTGCCCTATTGTATGGCTTTGGCGGTACCAAAGCAGATTTTTTTTGCGCATTTGTTATATCTTATCTATTTAGGTTTCATTGAAATTAAGTATTTTACTCCGCTAAAAAATCTGCCTAAACTTTAATAGGCATGTGAGTTGAATTAATTTAGAAAATGTTTCAATTGATAATGATTGGGCTTCTGTTTTAGATGGTTTTGGCCACTAATGAAATTTGGAAATAGTGTCATGTTTAATTTTATTTCATATATTTCATATATATATATATTTTTATTCATATATGTATATTTTATATACTACTATATATGAATACATAAGCTATTAGTTATGAAACCATTTAATATTTTTTCACCAGCATAATTACATATTATCTACATATAAAAGTTTGGCTTCTCTACACCAAATTTTCTACATAAATTTATATGTTAAAATAAAATATTAACATTCAATCCGAATTATTATATACATTATAGAAAATTTAAAAAAAATATTGAATAAAAAATAAAAGTTATTTGAAAATCTACAAAAAATTAAATATTTTTTTTATTGGTTTTAATAAACAAATATTTTATTTGAGAATTTCTAAATATTCACATATAAATAGTAAAAATTAAAAAAAAAAATATTTTTTTATTGGTTTTAATAAACCATATTATTGAATTTCTTGAGAATTTTTAAATATTCAAATTTATAAATAGTAAAAATATTTTAATAAAAAAAAAAAAAAAAAAAAAAAAAAAATTAAAATTTTTTTAATAAAATATTTACGAATTTGAATATTTGATTCTACTAACACTACTAACAGTGATAGGTCCGATTTCAGTAAAAAATATAATTGGTTTTATGAATTTAGTAATAGAATACGAAATTAATTTTTTTTGTAGTCCTTGTTAATTTCTAGAAAATATGCTAACATATGTAGGTTGTCTGCTTTAATTTAAGAGTTATTTGGTCGGAGCAAATTATCTTATACTTGGCGGCCTAAATTTGGATAAAAAATTTTTTATCCAATAGAGTAATATTAAATATATTTCTTGCAAAATTCTAAATAACATTGCTGCAAGAATCATATAAATATATGAATGCGATAAAAAGTTATATTATTCTGAAATTTTATTTTAAGAAAAATTTCAGTTTTTTGGTACTCTTTTCCAAAAAGAACATTACTTCGCTTCTAAAATATTTTTTTGTTTCGGATTATATAATTTTTTTTTATGTTTTCAAAAGAAATTTTAACACAAATGCATGCAGAAAGAAAAACATGGTTATAAACAATTATACAACAATATTATGTTCTGATTGTTAGTCTTCTTGAACTTTTAGTAGCTCTGTGTTCATGATAACAATTGTTTAAATTTTGTCATTTAATGTTTACACTCAATAAAAATTTTAATATGGTTGACTGCAAAAATTATGTGTTTAATATTTAAATATTTTTTACCATAAACAAAATTTTATTAATATGAAAGATATTGTTTTTCCTTATTCTTAAACCATATTCTGTTTTTGAACCATATTAACCCTTAGGCAAAGAATAAAATGATTTTACATAAACGAACCCCAGGGTAAAAATTAAAAAAAAAAAAAAAAATAATAAAATAAATAAAATAAAATTCAGTCGAATCATTAAAATGGAGGGCAAATTTATAAAATCATATGCAGACTTGGTTACATTTAAAGCATGTATAATCCGATTTGGAATGCTGAAGGCAAAAAGGATTTTTACAAAATTTGCAAAAGAATCTAGTGTTACGTTTTACATTGTTTATATTATTCTTGACTCAAAATATCTTTAGGTTCCTGTAATAGATGACAAATTTTTACGTACTCTAAATAATTTGTTTTGATTCTCACTACGTGAATGGTTTTATTTAAAAAAGCTTTCCGCTCTACTAACGAAGTTTGTCGTAACTTTTTGTTCTTATTTCGTTCTTCAACGCATAGTTAAACAAGTTATTCCGAAAGTTGAGATAAACATTTTCCTCTGGCACCTTTTTTCTTCTTCACAGATGTATCTTCATCATATATTATGTATGAAGGTAAAGCCATTACGTCAAACATTTCCAGTAGTTGGCTCTCCAGTGCATTTTAAAACATTTTAAGACATAAATCTTCTGGAAGTTGGTGGTGACTTAGACCACTTTGTTCCATCCTTTCCTAAGACAAAACTATTTGAATTGGAGGTTTTCTAATTTCCACTTGTTGTTCATTAACTTTTTCACTTTCTGCTGAATCTTCAATTTCGTTATTAATTTTTAATTCTTCCTCAATATCAGTAGCTTCATCTTCTGTTTTATCTTCTTCATTTCCATGAATCGCATTCTGAATTTCATTTTCTATATCATTAGCTATTGTCTCCGCCAACCTTTCGAAATGATTAAGATTAGATTTTGAAACTGTTTCTAAAATTTGTCTACTTCAGTACTCTACACTCGTCAACTGCTAACACAAAACTAAGAAAATTATTTATAAAATATAAAAGCAAAACGTTTCGGTGATTGCCAGGTACACAGATAAAAAATTATAAGTTTTTCGAACATTTTTTATACAAAACACCTTTACTGAAGAATTCATAAAAAGATAGAGGACTATGTCTATGCTATATATTTAAAAAATTAAAAGAAATCTCAAAAATACCTGGCCAGAATCTAGTGTTCACTTAAGGGTTAATATTATTATACCAATCACAATAAAATGTCTCAAATAATTATAATACTTATCCTTTTCACAAATTTTGTGGAAAAATTCATAACTTATTTGTTTTTAAATATATTTTGTTTTTAATGTTAGTTTTCAAACTTCATTGTAATTCTCATTTGGTTTATATATAAATAAATATAAATAGACAAGGTTTTGTTATACTTAGTGTGATTCAAGCAATATAAGATATTGATTAACTGCCATTAAAGGGTTTAATTAAGAAAATATATCTTAAATATGAACCACATACGGTGGTACAAATGAATATAGTTAATGAACAAATAATATTTAAATATAATTTTTTTTTTTGACTAATGAACACTTTTCTCTATTATTTTAAATAAAAAATTTATAAAAATAATAATAATATTTTGCTAATACGTTTTATTTTAATATATGATGAGATGGAATAATAATATGAAGAATAGCGTAATAATATTATAAAATTGCATCATAATATGACAGTATGGTATAATAATATAATAAGATAGAATAATAATATAATAAGATCTGGTAGAATGGGATAATGATGTAGTTAGATTGTTTAATTATATGTAAAACTAGAATCATAACATGAAAAAATAAACCATAAAATCGGACACAATATGTCAAAATGGTATAATAATAATTATTACTTATAATTATTACTATTTTTCTCTGTGATCATACGTTGCAATCATTATATGTTGCTATTAGATTACGGTTACCATAACTATATTTTTCTCTACTTGCGAGTGCAAAGTAAAACCGAAAAATGTTAAAAACTTATGGAAAACTGTTGCTTAAAACTTTTCCATAAGCTTTTAAAATTTGTTTGTAAAACTCTCAAAACGTGAAGTTGATCAGTGTTGCCATTTTAGCACATTTTCTGCTAGAATGGTTTGGAAAATTGCATATTTATTTTGAAAAATAATGCTGAATACTTTTTAACATAATCGACATGATAAGAAAATTCGAATTAATTTTAAAACTGAGACATAAAATATTCTCGTAGTTAAAAATTTGTCTTTGACAACAAAATTAGTTTCACCTGAAGGCAAAACTATTAACTACTTTTATCACACTACATAGTTGAAATTAGGGTCATCGAGAGAGGAGGAGTTAAGTTTTCTGAATATTGTTAAGAGGAGTGAGTAACTGAGCATAGAAGGCGCTACAGTAGATCAAAATTGACTACCTCGAGGTTAAAAACATATCGGAACTATATTATATTATATCTTATTGTTTAAAAGATATCTAACTTCTAAAATTTAATTTCTCGTTTTTGGCCTTGACTCGTTTGCATTTTTGCCTTATAACTTTTAAAATTAAAAATTTTTAAATAAAAAAAAAAGAAAAACTAATTTCTGAAACTTCCCATATCTCTTGTGCAATTTTGGAAAATTTTGAAGGCAGTACCTTCATCCAGCAGTAAACGAAAATGATATATTTTTGAACAAAAGTTTTTGAGTCTGTAAATAAACTCAATAAACCATAAATTTTAGAAGTTCTTGGAAGAACTTCTGGTAAATTTAATCACACGAGCTAATTATCTGAAAAAACCCATGTTTTTAATAATAAACACTTTGAGCTTAAAAAACATACAGTCAATTTATATATTTATCTGAACTTTGGGTTTCTGAATTTTTATTTTATTACCTTATAACTTTCTAAACATTCCTGCAGATTTAATTTCTATTTCTTCTTTTATTTTAACAAAAGTCTTCCAGGCATTTAAAAATAGTTAAGTGTTTTATACATAATTTTTAAAGAACACACAATTTATTTTTAAACGATATACAATAGGACTATTTTTATTTAGAATATTTCAAATAAGTAAAACAAAATTACGCATTGCAATACCAAAAATGGAAGGAAATATAGAGATTTCAGAATTTTTCTACCTTAAATTCCCAGAAATATTATTTTCTTCCTGCTGGATAAATTACTTTTTTGAACCGAAATCAGTTAATATTGTTGCAATAGTTCTATTTTCCTGAAGGAGACAATAGCACTTTAATAGCTATTTTTGAAATTTCATTTGAACTTCATATCTTGGTCGTACATTTCTCAAAAAATCATTTAATTTTATGAGATTTTCTTTCGCTTCTACAAAGATTTTAGATTTAGCAGATGCTGGCATATTGTTGAGAATTTAGCATAATACTTCAAAAAATTTCTGGCAACACTGAAGTTGAGATCAACAAAAAATATGTCAGTTATATACTTCTATATGTTGGTTACTAGAAAGATCGAACCAGTTATTCTTGACCGGTTTCAACCAGATTTTTGAAAAATTTGCGTTCGGTTTTTTTTTTTTAATTTTAACTTTTCGAATATCAAATAAACCGGTTTTTTTTACATCAAATACTCGATTTTTATTACCTTTAGGTAATTTTCTTAAAAAATTAATTTATTTTCAAAATTTTCTTTAAGTTTATAAATTCATTACAAAAGCTTTTAAACAACTAGAATAATTTTTGTCAAAATTTGTAGTTAGACATCGGCAAAAAATACCAATAAGCTTTAATAATTAATTTTTCTTTCATATTTGTTCCACAATATGAATAGAAAATCAAGAATATTTATGTTCTTATTTTATAAGAAAATAATATAAGAAACCTCATGAATAAAACAATTGTCTAATTATAAGGCCTACATGCATGCGAAAAATTTGTTAAATTAACTAAATCAATAAGCAAAGTGAAATATTTTTTATTAAATCCAACAAAATAATTACATAATTTTTAAGTATATAAAATATAACAAAGATCTTAAGATAAAAAAAAAAACACGAAATCCCATTCGTCCTTGTACCGAAATATGTATTTGTACTAAATTTCTTTAAGGTCTTTAAAGTTAAGATCTGTACTTTGTACGGACATCGTTTAAACGATAAATGGAATAGATGCTTTTAAATTGGAATCCGAAGACTTTTTTCCGTGTTACAATTATCAGCACAAATACATAATAATATCGGAACCACCTGTGGTGTATTAGAATCCGAATAAGTTTTTTTTTATATGCTGGATCGCAGCAAAAAAGAAAGTGAAAAAGAGCTGAAGAAGTAATGACTTTGACATTGTGTTATCATTGCTGAAAAAGAGCTACAGAAGTTCTTTTTTTAAATCATGGTTGTCATTGCTAGGATATTCTTCTTTTATACTTCTTGTTCATTGCTTTTAAAGTACTTCACTTAAAACTAAAATATTATAAAATTTTTTAATATAAATTCTGTGCCAGTCTTATTAAAATATAATAAAATTACTTTAAAATTTGTGAAATTTTTATTTATCTTAGAAATTTCACCCCGAACGAATCAAATGACATAATTGAGTTGCCACCTGTTGTGCCCCATTTCAGAGCAGTTGAACCCCTTTACTTTGAGATTCGAGAGACCGACAAGACTATTGTTGTGCCAAAAAGGCACCTGGTGTTGATAAAATCAGTAACCGGATGATTTTAGAGCTACCCCGGATAGCATTAAAAATAACACTATATTTTTAACGCTATATTACGCCTTGAATATTAGCCACTAGAATGGAAGGTGTCACTGATTACCATGATACCTAAGCAAATTTATTCTTAAAGAAGGTGACTTTTTTAGTAGCCCTCAGCCTATTGAAGCAGGTGTGCCCCAAGGTATATATAATATATACCTCAGATATGCCAAGTAATAGTCAAACCCATACATCAACATTTGCAGATGATACAGCTATTTTAAGCACCCATGAATGCCCACAAGAGGCACCTCGAATTTTGCACAACCATATATTTGATATTGAGAGATGGGTAAAAAAAATGGTAAATAAAAATAAATGAACAATAATGCACAAATATAACATTTACCTTGCGTAGGAAATCACGCCCACCTATTCTTATAAATAACCAAATAATACCCCTGCAATCGGACGTTAAATACCTCGGAATACATCTCGATCGACGCCTTATTTGGAACTTCCATATTGATGCAAAGTTGACCCAAATGAAATTGAAAGAACTCCAAATAAATTGGCTAATTGGCAGAAATTCTGTGCTTAGTCCAGATTGCAAACTACAACTCTATAACTCAGTTTTAAAGCCAATATGGAGTTATGGGATCCAGTTATGGGGTACGGTTTCAGCGTCAAATATTGAGAAAATACAAAGACGCCAAAACAAAATATTGTGAACTAAACGTTCCTTTCGTAAAAGATATTATAAAAGAACATGCAGGAGCATACTTGAAAAGATTGAAAATATTTACATCCTAACCCACTAGCACGAAATATACTAAGAAGTAATGGATACATCCGATTGAGAAGAAGAAGTACCGTAGAACTGAGCCGAAGTTAAACCATATGCATTAAAATCGCTTTTAGTCTGACGTTGTTTGGACTAAACAGATATTAAGATTTAGTTTTAAGATTTGATTAATTATTGTTAGTTCACTTAACTTTTGTGAAGATTCAATGAAATTTATGAAAAAAAATCGTAGAAGTTGATAATCTTTTTCATGCTAATGGTATATTTATTTTCATTTTTTTTGGAAGTAATTATTGACTTAAAAAAAAAGAAAAAAAAAAAAAAAAACTCAAAGTATGCACTTCGTTCAACTTTTGAAGTATTAGCAATATTATTTTTTTGGAAGCACTTGATTGTTTTTACTGGGACATTAATATTTGTTTATAACAACTGAAAATGAAATTGAGGTAATCACATTATATATTTGTAAATTTTAAATATTTGGTTGTACATTTTAACTAAAGTGCCCCTCGATATATTTTTTTTTTTAATTTTTTCAAATGCCGAATATTAAAACTATTCGAAAACCGGTTTTCGCAAAACCCCGAATAATCGACCTCCCTATTGGTTACACACAAAAAATATTTTCTGATGGACTACTCTAATAACAACAAGGTGACGATTTCAATGAAAAAAGTCAACTTTTGAAATATGTTTTCCCCGGATTAGAATTTTGGGTATTTTGATACTAAAAAGTGGCAACTTTTTTTAATTCTCTGATTTTAAGACAAGTCTATATATATTATGTTAAAATTTCAATAAGATATCTATCTATATTGGTTTTAATTTCATTACAAATCCAATTATTAATATTATTTTTCAAAAAAGACTTAAAATTTTAATTTTTTATTTTAATTAAGTTTTTCCGATCATGGTCTTAAGAAATATGACTGAATTTAATTTGAGTTTTTTGCAAAATTGCTATTTTGAGTTATGACGTTCTTGAAGTAAATGAGCGAACTGACGTTGTTAGCATGGCTATGTGGTTCTGCTATGAGTTTCTTTTCACTTTAATATCAAATGTTTGTTTTCAATTTTGTATGCAATTCCCAGGTTTCTAAAAACATGTTGCAAAATAATGTCACACACAGTTGGCTAGATGGAAATTATGGTTTGATATGTTTATGACATCATATATTTAGGCAGACAGAAAACAAATTTTTAGGAATTTTGGTTTTATTGTCAAAAGTCAGAAAGAGAGAGAAAATTAAAGAAAATACAAATAAGCAAGTTTGAGCGCTATATTCGTCTGTGCCGAATCTTTTATATCCTTCACTACTTTACCAACAAATAAAAAGAAATATTATGGCTTAATATTTTCATATTTATACTTAAAAAATAATACATATGTACATTGTTTGCACAACCAACGCTTGCTTACATAAAAACAAAAGCAATTTTGTATGTATATACAAACAAACTGAATGCATACATAAAAAACAACAAAACTAATAATCATTGCAATGCTTAATATACATGTTTGTGTGTGTATATTATTTTTCCAGTTTTTGGCCTATAACTCGGTTGTTTATGAACCAATTTGGTTGATTCAAAAAACATTTTTTTGGCACATCTCCTATCTATCTTGCTGACTTTTAATGGCAAAATTCTCGAAAGGATTTCCGATCGTTTGACATATATATATATATATATATATATATATATATATATATATATATATATATATATATATATATATATATATATATATATATACACTGCCTCTCACTTGAATAAGGAATTATATTTTTTTAACTTTAATTAAGTATATCTCCTAAACTAAAGTTCAGAAAAAATAATTTTTTGCTCAAACAAATTTCAATTTTCAGAAGAAATAAAAAATATACATATTTTGTTATACTAAAATTATGCATTTATTTAAAGACATGTATTTCTGTGGTACTTTTTCGTCTGTCACTTGAATAAGGAATTCTTTTAATATTAATCAGGAAGGCTATGATTTGAATTTCTTTCAATATAAACGGCTAGAGAATTTTTAACTGGAGAGTTTTTAAATAGTTTGTATTCAAAATGGGACGTGGTAAGGCTCTTAATAACTCTGAAAAAGAAAAAATTCTGATTTTGAAATCTCAGGGTCAGAATCTGGTCCAAATAATTAAAAATATTAATAGAGGAAAGACAGTTGTGTACAGTTATTTAAATAACGTGGAAAGATATGAAAAAACATGAAAGGGCGGAAGAAAATGGCAACAACTTCAAAAGAAAGACGAAAAATTCTTAGAATTGCATCAAATTCTGCCATGTTGGTATCAAAAATACATGAAAAAAGTGGAGTTAGTGCCAGTCTAAGAACAGTGCACCGTATTTTAAAATCGTGCCTATACATAGTCCGACGAAAACTGCAAAAAAACCACCACTTAATGAAAAACCCAAATCACAAAGTCTACAGGTTGCCAAAAATACAATGACATGGTCCGACAAATCGTTTAAAGTTGTATTTTCCGATGAAAAAAAGTTTAATATTGCTGGTCCCGACGAGTATAACTATTACTTCCTGACCTAAATAAGGAGGAAGTATTTTTGAGCCGCAGACACAGCCGAGAGTACGGAATAATGGTATGGGGTGCCATTTCGTATTATGGTACCATAGAATTGGTTTTTGTCTCCAACAAAATGACTGCAATGACTTACAGAAACATTCTGGAGGAAGCATTTCCAAAATTTAATGATTTCTTTGGATCCATACCTTGGAAGTACCAACACGATAACGTTATGATTCATACCGCCAGAGCAGTAAAACAATGGATTACTCAACAAGGTTTTCAAGTTTTGGATTGGTCTCCATATTCACCAGATCTGAATCCAATGGAAAATGTCTGGCGTTGGCTTGCAAGAAAACTTTATGAAGGAGGAAAACAATTTGAGACGACAGAATCCTTAATGTAATAACGGAAGCATGGAGTTCAATTTCGCTAAGTTACTTAGAGTCATTATACAAGTCTATGCCAAATCGCATTTTTGAGGTTATTTCTAAAAATGGTGGCAGTATTCATTACTAATTGAATGCTAGAAGATAATATCTTTCATTTTTATAACCTAAAATTCAAAAACAAATTACAGTTTGCTTAGTTTTAAAATATTCCTTATTCAAGTGACACACGAAATAGTACCACAGAAATACATGTCTTTAAATAAATGCATAATTTTAGTATAAAAAAATATTTATATTTTTTATTTCTTCAGGAAACTAAAGCCAGCAATTTGAAATTTGGTTGCGCAAAAAATTATTTTTTTCTGAACTTTAGTTTAGGAGATATACTTAATTAAAGTTAAAAAAATGTGATTTCTTATTCAAGTGGCAGGCAGTGTATATATATGTATATATATATATATATATATATATATATATATATACGGACAGACGAATGACTATCGTCCTGTCGACATCATCCCTTAGAGGGATCCAGAAAATATCAAATTTTTTGCTTTCAGATGAAAATTGTGGAAATTGCAAACGAAATGATAAACTTTTATATACCCTTTACACCTGTGGTGAAGGTTATGAAAAGAAAATAATTACTAAATTAAAAAATAAAATATTATTACATAAAAATTAGATACTATTGAAATACACAAACACAAATAACAAACTCTATTTTAGTAATAAAAAAATAAAACTTTATTTATTATTTTTCTTTTTGTTTAACGAAAACTGTGATTTTTTCAAATTCCCTTACACCAAATTGATAATCTACTAATCTGTTAAAACTGTTTCATTTCTCCTTGTTTTGTTATACATTTCTCTCTTTTTGCAGTCCTCGTCACACTGTGCCCATTTATCTTCTTCAAAATAACAAATCTGTTTGCAGACAATTGCATAGAAATACAATTCTCACACTGAATGCGAAGGCAACGATGCGTATGAGTGATTTGTTAAAAAAAATTTATGATGTGCTGTTGGTATTTTTTTTTAAACCAAATTTTAATTAAAATGTATAACACAAAAGAAAATGCAAATAATAAAAACAATAATATTGCAATCTATTTATTATGCATAAATTTAGTAAAAACGTTTTATTATTTGTTTAAAATTTGAGAAATGATATATGTTTCTTTGCTTTTGTAAATAAACAGTTTTTTGGATATATTTTTTTGTGGATATTGAAGAGATTTTAAAATGTGGTCACGTAGCAGGTTGTTTTTATAGTATGTTTTTTTTTTTACTTTTTTTCCTGACAGTTTTTCAAAATAGGATGAAAAAAAAAATTACAATTGATAATAATTTTGTTGGAAAAATAATTACATGTAGATATCTGTTTTTGAAATGAAATTAAGTATGTCAATCTTTAATGTGTTTAACAGACAAAGTACTTAAAATTTAATACACGTAAGATCTTATTAAAATAAGATATTAGTAGCATATGTCAATTTAGGATAATTCTGCTCTAATGTCTTTTTCATCATAATAATAAACTGCATTGTTATTATTTGCAGTGTACTTATCTGCAAAGAAATCTTCCTTTAATTTAAAATAGGGTGAATATTAAGGATTTAACGAGCTTAATAAGAATATGTTTTCAGTTTTTCTCTCTTACGTACAGTTTTTTATGGGCATGACTAATTGACTCTCTTCTTCTTTAACTTAAATGTTTCTTAACTAAGTTTGCACTTAGGTATACACTTAAGGGGACAATATAAAACCGGGCCTTAAAATTTAGTTTGAAAATTATTTTATGGTAATTTGAAATAATAGTCGACTTTATGGGTTTAAAATCGACTTTTTAACTTTTGTGTTTAAGCTGATTGTGTGAATATTTTCCAAATCCCAGTTGTACAAATTCTGAAAAAATCGTTGAAGATATCTTCATGATTTGACGTAGATCTCGACAATATGCAGACGACTACTTCAAACAAATATTGAGGACGTTTTCGGATAAGAGACATGAAAATCCTGCAAGACAACCTGAGCGATATGTCATTTACATTGCCGTCAGTTATATATAAAAAAAAATTGTTTCTGTTGACAATTGAAACCAGGTCTTCCTCTGTTTGAATATCTTATTATTAATGGTTTAGATTAAGCTTTTACTCATTTGGGCGTAAATTATGTTTTAAAATAGACGTTAAAGACATTTGTCCTCCGAAAGTATTGTGTATTAAACCAAACACATAACATTTTTGCAAAACATTTCGGTCATATTGTCGTGAATGTAGTTTGAAGTGTTTGGCATCTTCTGTTACTGTTTAAGTCAAAAGTATACTAACGTTGCTAGAAATATATAATATTTTCTTGAAAAATTACGCTGTAGTCTACTAAATTCTATATTAGACTTACCAGAGATTATTTTTAGTATTAAGTTATGGATTAATATTTAAGAGAATAAAACTCTCTCATAAAGCTCTTTTTGGTTATTATTAATTTTCAAATGTATATAGACGAAAATCACTCACGATCTTATCTATTTCACAATATTCATAAAATAAACAATTTCCTTGTTGTTGTCATATTTTTTGTAGGAATGATTTATTGTACATAAAAGAAAACAAACGCATATTTTTACATTTACACAGATAAATTGTCATCTTTCTTCATTTGAATGATATTTCAACATATGTGTGCCAGTTCATCAAGAATTTTTGTTGTTATTTTCATTTGAATTTTCATAAGAGTACAAGTGAGTGAAAGTGTTGCTTCATGTATGTGTGTGTATAAATAATACATTCAATGTAAATTCATATCTATATACATTTTATGTATTTGTACTTGTGTAAGTATTATATATGTTTGATAGTTTTTGTGAATAAGACAATTGCTTCTGTTTACATTACAACTTTAAATAAATTGTTCATATTTTGTCAGTCATTGTACTATTTTTCTTTTTTTTTTTTTATTGAACGGTTTTTTTTTGCCCTTAAAAATATCGAATGACCTTTATTTTTGTTATCTAAAGTTGTTGGAATTTGTACTTTGGCTATTTATTGTTTCAGCATTAAATCAGTTTTTTAAAAGTTTTCATGGCACAAAACTTTTGTTTTGTCTTTAAATCATAACAACTTTCTTTTAAATTGTTTTTCCAGCTTGTTTGAAAACCCTGTTCCTTTTTTTTGCGAAATTCCAATCAATAATATAACTAATTTTTTTTATTAATATTTTAATTAATATGTAAAATTATTTAAACTTAATTAGTTCCTAAAAATCAATTAAATTTTTATTATTATTTTTTTTTTTATTTTGCTCCAATCATCAATATGATATATACATATATATTGCAAAAATATATAAATAAATTTATAATATATATATATATATATATATATATATATATATATTTGCAATAAATTTAATTTATTATAATTTACCTATATTGGAGTCTGTAGATCGAAAGAGGTCTTTTTGAAGAAAACCCATATTATTCAATAAAATTGGTATGATTACAATAATTTTAAAATTACAAAATAATTTCAAACTAAATATTGATAAAACGTCGATAATAGCATGAGAATACATATTCATTTTTTTGAGATTCCTTTAATATCCTCCCTATAGCGAAGACAAACAGAATTTGCTTTTTGTTAATAACAATGCGACAAATGGTAGGGGTCAGTGATCGGGAAGGGTTCAAACTACCGGGGAAAGTTACATCGGTAAAAAAGAAGTTATACGTGTCCCGGCGTTTCCCTGGGTCACGTCTAGGAATCGAGATATATCGATTTGAAGTTAGTAACTATCATATAGGGGAAATTGTGACATTTGGTGGTCTTTTTTTTGACATAACTCGAGAACCACCAGTCCGATTTTGCTGAAACAAATTTAGAAAAATTGTTAATTACAATTCCTTTAATCTGTTCATACAACGTTTCGCTACATAAGCAACATTTTCGCAGTTATAAATAAATGTATGAAAAAAAAAAACTATTTTTTGTCTAAAAAATTGAATTTTTTTATTTTTAATTCATAAAAAATCCAAAACGGTAAAAAAAGTGTCAAGTCCTATTACTTTCACGTAAAGTCACATAATCTTTAAACAAAATGAGACATAGATCATGAAAATCGATGGAAGCGTTTCGCTTTTATTCACAATTAAGTGAAGGTATCTAATTTTGACAAGAATATTGATTTTATGTTTCAATGAATTTGGATAATATTTATTATATATTATTTATTATAATTATTAACACGTAAAATTAAAAATTATTACAGGTAATTATTAGGCTATTACATATATACATAGGTTATAAAAATCGATGAACGCAAAACTTATTTTGGTTTGTTTGTGCAATATATATCCAAAATATTTTTGATTTAAAATTTTCAATAGCTGATTAATTGAAAGAAAAATTCTGTGTAAAATTAAATTTTGTAATTTTTTGTTAAGTTTAATAGTTTAAGTTTTTTAAGTTAAACAGTGATATTATTGTTATATATCTGTTAAAGAATTGTTCTTTTTCCCTTAAACTGAAATTCAAGAAAATCTAAGATTTAAAACCATAAGCAGATTTTCATCGATTTGTTACTGTCTTGATTTAACAAAAAACCTCATACAAAAACTGGTTAAAAAAATAACATCCTTTTGTATTTTTGACATCGTTTTTATTGCTCACGTAGTCTATAATACGTTTATCTAACAAAAGTTAATAAAAAGTAAAAAAAAAAATAAATCTTGTACAACCGAAGTTATAAAACATAATCCCCAGGCATTGGAGCGTTTAAATTTCTAACATATATTTAATGAAGTGACAATTATACTAAAAAAAGCTTTTATAGTACCAAATCAATAAATTTGCTAAAAAAGCCATACAAATGGTAGTGAAAAAAATACACATTTAAAAAATATATGAGAAAATAAATAATTGATCCAAAATGAATGATTTATAGCAGAGTTATATTAATGGGTATATTTGCACAAGTGTGAGTAACAAATTACCCAATTTACTATTTAATTCCTTGTTTTTTTTTCTTTATTATTAATTGAGTTCCTGACTTTCCAAAAAGCCTGTTTCAATAGCTAAACATTTTCAAAGACACTACCACATGTCGACCTTTAAGTTACATGAATTTAAATCACCTTACATGTACTTTAACTTATGTACATATATGTATGTACAACAGTAAAACATAAAATAAGTGTATGTATTTTCTTAATGTATTACAACAATCACACCCACATATTCTCATTCATTCACATTAGAGACACAACACACCTGACATCTTTGCGCTTGATTGGTTGGTTGATTATTTGTTGTTGTTGTTGTTGTTGCTGCTGCTGGTTTAATTTAAATCACGATTACTCATTTAATGCATTTAAGCATAAAATTAAATTTGAAAATTGTTTGTTTCTCTTTAAGCAAGAAAAGAAAAATTCTAACAAACACTCCTACCGCATTCAAAGATTTGTTAAAGTTTTGTTCCTTTTTTTTTTATCATATAAATAGGATCTATTTGTATGAAAAAAAGAAAGATAAGTTTGTTATATGAGAGTTTTTTGGAATATGTGTGAATGTGAGTGTGCGTGTTTTGTCATAAATTATTTACTATGATTACTCAACATATATGTAGAGATTTCTTTAATGTAATTTCAAATTACATTTTGTTTCTCCTTTTTTCTTTCATTTGGAAACACGAAACTTCTTTTATCTTCACTTCAACAACATTTCATATTGTGTAAGAGAATTTTTTTAAAGGAATTGAATGTTTTATTAAGTCTTTTGCATGAGACTCTTCAAAGGGAATTTTTAAGGTCTGTCCACGAAAAAATTGAAACTTTGCAATTTTTGTCATAAAATGAGATCCTACATTTAAATCTTAACTAAGACTTTATTTGATTAAATTATAATATATTAACATTAAAAACAAAATAAAAACAAGTAAGAAAGATATAGTCGGTCAAGCTCGACCATATGATCCCGCACACCATTGTGCATGTCCATCAAAATTTGTGGAAGGGTCTTACATTAGACATGTGGACAATTGTAGACCGATACTTATAATAAGTGTAAAATAAAATATACGAATACAGAATATTACGTTAATTTTTCCCATTTTGAATAAAAGCTATTTAAAAACTACCAAATTAAAATTTTCTAGCCGTTTATATTGAAAGAAATTCAAACTATAGCCTTCCTGATTAATATTAAAAGAATTTCTTATTCAAGTGACACACGAAAAAGTACCACAGAAATACATGTCTTTAAATAAATGCATAATTTTAGTATAAAAAAATATTTATATTTTTTATTTCTTCAGGAAACTAAAGTCAACACTTTGAAATTTGGTTGTGCAAAAAATTATTTTTTTTCTGAACTTTAGTTTAGGAGATATACTTAATTAAAGTTAAAAAAATGTGATTCCTTATTCAAATGGCAGGCAGTGTATATATATTTAATCTTATTAAACATTTTATTAAATAACAAACAAATATTGTTTGAAAATTTGATAAAAATTTGCTAAATATATATGTATATATATATATATATATATATATATATATATCTTGGATTTTATAATTATTTTTATAATATAATAATATAGAACGAATACTAATTTTGTATTGTAACATTTAAATATTTATATGTAAATTTGGTTCTGAGTTCATGAAAAGAAAAGATCTGTTTATCTAAAATAGGACTAATCAAAGTGCCATTCTTGAGATGAAATATAAAGCTACGATAATACGTATAAATAGTGAAATTGTAGTGTAATGTGTGATAATGTTGGTGAAAAATAACACTTCCATACTAGTTTAGTATGTATTATTTATAAAGAAAAACGAGAGATTCACATTTTTCGACACTTCTTAAATATTTATGGATAGAACACAATGATACCGCTAAACCGAGATAACTAAACAAATTATAATTGCTAACCATATATTATTTTTTTAAGGATTTTGAAGCTTCACAGCGCTAAAAGTATTTTCAGGAGTCTGATTATTTCCGCGTATGGTTTATATAACGCTCCCTCTCACTGTTTTCGCACACATACATATGAACGATTATTATACAATCGACTCATAAGATAAATGATGAAGTAGGGGACAACATATTTTAAGCTTTTGAATCATCTAGAAGATACGTAGATATGAATAATTGTATTACAAAATCTGTGCGGAAATGAAGATTACTTACCATTGAAAGTCTCCAAATGTTGGATTATAATTTTTAGTGTCAACGTTTTTATAATTTTATTTTGTTTACTTTTTTTTTAATTTATTTAGAAATTATTTTCAACCAATAAAACAAGATATTAAAATCAAATAAATTTTTTTATAAAATATTATTTAAAACCAAATAATGATTTATTTTAATAAAACATAAAACAAAATATATTAATAATTTTTTCTATGTACAGTTAAAAAAAAACATTTACCCTTGAATATTTAGTTATTGGTTTTTTGCCTCGACTTTATTTCGTTTTTCGAGAATAAGTCCTGAGATATATATGAGGGAACAATTTTTTCAAAATATTCTATAATTTTTCATATATTTAAAAATAATATGCAAAACATTTTTTTGATTATGTCAATTGGTCTAGCCGTGAAAAATGTTCAAAGTCAGCACTCTGAAATTAGCATGAAAATGGCTACTTTTTTAAGTAAAATTCATTCACATTTTTCTCAAAGTTTTGTTAATAAAATAATTCTTTTCTTTACATATTTCAAAAGACGACTTCATAAATGGTTAATAAAGAAATTTTAAATTGATTTAGTTTTGCACCCTGCATCCAGCAATGGTCGAAAATAGTGAATTTTAGAAGAAGTTTTATTTTTATCGATTAATAAAAAAGTTTTTTTTTTTTTTAAATCTATTGGCGCCATTTCATCAAAAAACAAATGCAGGAGTTCAGATTTTATGAAAAAAGTCATCTTTTCAAAGGACTTTTTTTTAAATTGCACAAAAAAACATATCAGCATAATATTTTCATTACTATTTCTTATGTGTTGTATAAAATGAATATCAGTATTTCAATCCTGCAAAAGTCATTTAAAAAATTTTGCAAACCAATTTTCGGTAATATTTCAAAAATCAAAAAATTAGTAGCTTTTGTTTGCATTGGTACTATATGAAAAAGAGTAACATTACTGAGTGATTGATTGAATGACTGACTGTTTTACTTACTGATTCATCATCGCACATTACAAACGCTAGCTTTACGCGTTTGGAAAGATGAAATTTGAACTATAGGTTGGTCTCCCATCAAATAGATTCACTAAGACGGAATTTTTGGAAATTCTAATGTTTAGGGGATAGAGGGTAATCTTATGTCTGCTAAACTAATAGTGATACAAGAAAAGTTTAATATTTATCGTTATTCGTTTAAAAAATAATTGCACTTTCTTAAAATTCAACACTTTTAGGAAGAAAATGGGTAAAACTGTATTTTGGTACTTTCTTGTCACCCTAAGTATCTTTTAATCTTTTTAATTTTAAACGCAGAAATGAAATTTACATGGTATTCGTAACTTATCAAAAAAGTGGCAAATATAAATTTGGTACTTTTTGGACATTTGAAATTTTAAGGGATAAAAATCACAATTGTTTTGGTACTTTTATCAAATAATTTTTATTTTTTTATTTTTGACATTATATGACTACAGTATAATTTTGTAATTAATTGGCTACATTCACGGGGGTAACAAAAAGTACCAAAAAGGAGGGAAAAAAAGGGGGAATGAGGGTAAATTATACTTTATTCGAAACCTTTGAGAAAATGTGGATAAAATTTTAAGAACTGGTTGATTCATTTAGTCTCATAAAATAAGGTAAGGGTACGTTCTTTGAAACTCGGGTACTAAGGCGTAGATAGAACCAATTTCGGGTAATTAGTTCGGTACTTTTTGTAAAACATAATTATTTTTAGTAATTCAAGGCAGATTTATATCTCTTGAGTCATATATGTCGCAAGAGAATTTAAACGCAGGAAGCATTTTGAAAAATCATGTTGAACGGATCTAATACACGGCGGAAAATGGAAATTGGTACTTTTTTTTCTTATAATGGTACTTTTATAATTTTTTCAATAAATATGTACCGACATAAAAATTAGCTAATATGGTTCTGAATGAATTACAAATCAAGGAAAATGGTATTTAATTGTTAGTTTTTTTCCTCTAAAGTTACCATAGATGGAAGTCTAATAGTACTTTTTTATATTTTTGAGTTTGAATCCACAAAAAGTGGGACTTACTGGTACATTTTTGTTCCTTTAATGGTACTTTCTATATTTTGTATACTATGAACTTAAAAGCACGAAATTAAACGTGGTCCTGAGTAAATGTGAGCAAATATGAAGGAACGTTTTGGTACCTTTTCGTTATTGTATTGGTACTTTACGTAATTTCTATAATATTGAACCTAGAAACATGAAATTTAAGATACATATTCTTATGTGGGTAAGAACTTACTAGCGGCACTTTGTGTTCAAATGACACTTTTTAAATTGTCTATAATATTAAGCATAGAAATATGAAATTAAATATAAGCGGTCTTGAGTGAATGAGATTCGATATGAAGGGACTTTTACGATTCTCTAATAGTACATTTCGAAATTTCTATAATAATGAAGTTAGAGACACTTGGACCTAAGTGAGCAAGAATGTACAAGAAGGGACTTTTTTGTAATAGTTAACCTAGAAACAGAAAATTAATGATATATCGTCCTAAATAAGAGAGAATACATAAGAGGACTTTGTGGCATTTTTTGTTCTTCAAATGGTAGTTTTTGAAAATTTTTATTAATTGATATAGAAACATGAAATTGAAGATACCTGCTTCCAAGTGACTGAGGATCCATAAAAGGGGACTTTGTAATAATTTTTATTCTCCAAATGGCGCTTTTTGAATTTTTTATAATATTCAATATAGAAATATGAAATTAAAGATATATGGTTCTACGTGGGTGAGAATGCACAAGACTTTGTATGTTTTAAGCCTGAAAACGCAGGGACATAGTAAGTCACATTCTTCATATAAATAATTTCGTACTTTTTGAAGCTTCGAACCTTTAGAATGTATAAAAACTGTATTTTGGTACTTTACTGGTACCTACGGTTCTTCTAAATTAAAAAACTTAGAAATAAATTTTAGAACTCATTGCTGCTTGCCATAATTATATCAAACATGTTGTTAGTACTTTTTGAAAATCTTATTATTTAGGGGTCAAACATTTTACTTTTTAATACTTTTTTTAACTAAAATACTTGAAAACTTTATTGTTGATAACCTATAGAAACTGTATGTATATCTCTTCCAAAATATCTTTACTTCGGTAGTTTTTTGGTACCCTGTGTTTTTTAATTAGGAACTCATAGAAGGTTACGAAGTGATATGATATCCCCATCCTTAAATGTTCCTTATTTAAGTATAATCCTGGAGGTACGAAATTAGAATTATTAATAGGTATGATTGAGATGTATATTACTAATTTTTTATGGCTATAGTTCAATTTTGTAGTTTAGTTTTTATTTTTTTTTCGATTTTAGCATTACAATTTGTTTTTACTAAATAAATAAAGTTACCAATTTTGAAAAGAAGTGGAAGCATTCCTACAATAAATTAAACGGAAAAACAACAAAGCATTTATTTAGGGTGTTCCAGAAAATATTAAATATTTAATTGAAAACGAATAAATTTCTTTTTTTTTAAATTTAAAAATAGAATGTGACAGTTTTTAAAAAAACAAAATTTCCAAAAAATTAACCCATTAGATTAATTTTTATAAGTTATAAATAATAATAATCATATAAATTATATGCACTCTTCTTCATGCGTAGTCCTTAAAACTCACCCATTACTCACTACTGTGTATCCACTCGAAGACACTTGAACCCATTGTGATATCTTAAAAAGAAAACCTATGTAAGATTAAGAAAATTACTGTAAAAAACTATGATGAATCTCAACAAGATCGAGAAGATAAAACAATAAACAAAAATATATTGCCCCTCCTTTTATAGATAAAATTAAAGCTCCCTTGATTCACGTTGAAACCAACCCATATTCCTGACAAACCTTACCAGTGATATGTCATTAAGATAGTCTAGATCGTGATAATCTCAGTCTACGCTCTTTTAGAACAGTTGCATAAAAAATGTTGTACACATTCTTTCTCTTCCATCATAGAGTGTCCTGTATTTACGAGAAGCTTTATCGAGATTCTCTCAAAGACAATAGTGTACTAGTTTTCTCTCGTGACCAATAGCGTTACAGCAATCTTCGTATTCTCTAAGTGGTGCTTAAAGACCAGTATCGACTCGCTAACTGCGCTTTAATCAAGAGTATTAGTTACAACAAGGATAGTGGGAATGTCTTCGTTTACTGCGTATTCATCGGCTGTTCCTTTCCCTGTATCGTTAAGACATTTTGACCCTATTATGTGGGAATTTAGAGGCTTGATTACAGCAAAACTACGAATTTAGCAGATTCAGAGACAGCGAGAGTTCTTAATCATCAGAAAAGATACCCAGACCAGTGCCACTTTCCGTTTTTGATCCAACAGTGAAAATTGAGATCGCATATTCTCTAAGGATGAAATTTTTCGTCCATTCTTCTCTAGATGTACTCCTAATACTGAAAGTTGTCTTAAAGTTTGTCTGACGTATTAAATAATCGGTTCTCTGCACCAAAATTGGTTTGCCCATGTTACGTAATATAATTCCATGACTAACGCTGCTTAAGTTTGAATGAACCTTTGGACGTAGTCATAGTTTTCCTGCCTGGCTTAAGGTGTGGAGCTCATCGCAGCGGTCATTGAGAGACAAGCACTTTGTTCAGAGTAAAAATATGTGCTTTCTTGTGTACTGCCTTCCACCATACAAGTGGTCCGTAGGTAAGAATAGGCCTAATTATTGCAATACACAACATACGGTTTCTGACTTTTCACGAAAGTTTTCCTGCATGTGTAGGAAGCACATTGAACCTTCTCCCTTCCTCAGCATTTTCACGAGATGTTTGTGAGATTCTGGGTTCAAAGCTCTAGTGGAAATGCTGATGATATAATAGAGAGATAGACAGATAACTATCATGAAAAAGTATTCTGACACTTTTTCGTTCAATTTTCTTATCAAATAGATCAATTGTGTTCGGTACATGCCTCCCGTAATCATTTCTCTCGGTTTTAATTGCTCATAATAGATCTTTCTGATCCCCTCAGAAACATAGGTCGATTTTAACGGTTATATAGGCTTCATTATCAAAATGGATATATATTTGTAAAGTCGACTTTCGACGTTTTTTTTTATTTTAATTCGTTTCCATACTTTTGGATGATTCAAGTACTTTAAAACATCTGAAACTTGTGGTTTGATCCTCTTTCAATGGTTATGGTAAAACTTCTTGTATCGAATCTTGATTAAAAAAATCTCAAATTCTTTATCTTCACACATTTTTGGGTGGAAGGGATGCTCATTATCATTAATAAAGAAAAACAGAAAAAGTCTCTTTTAAATCATCTACAACATTCACAACAAGTTGCTTAACTTTTTTTTTTTAATTTAACCAAATTCCTTTTATTTTACAGGATTAATTAAATTACATGTCATTTTTATTTTGTTCATTGCACTCTTTTAAATGTATTTCCTCCATAAGCTTATTAAAAGTCATAGGCTTCGAAGACATAAAAAAAGATTAACTCGAAACACATTTCTATATATAATTTATTTTTTGTTTTTACTTTTTGCCTTAAATATACTTATAATGTGTAAATACTACAAAAATTTCCCATACCTGTATATAATTTTAAATATATAGCCTTAGTCTAAAAAAAGTATATATATATATATATATATATATTATTTTTTGGTTGTAAAATCTGACTACCGATTTTTTAATGTTAAGGTACAAATAAAAAGAAGAAAATATTCTATAAAAAATTACAACAAAAACACCAGTTTATGAAGCTCTATACACAACTTTTTAACCCTTAAGGGCTTGATGTCATTACAGGAAATAATACAACAAAAACAAAATTTAAAACATGTTTTTATACAAGATTTGTTTCTTTTTTTTGTATAAAAATTTTTCTATGGCTTACCCTCTGTTGGTATTCATTTTTTACATCCATAAAGTTTAAATTCTCTAAGGTAGATTCCTATTTAAAAACGTATAACTACCGACAAACTCTTTAAAGATTTGCTATATTTTATTTTATCTTTGGGTTTTTGAAAGTGTAACAGTATGAGTACATAGTGCCAAAAAGGTTGAAGGTAATGAATTATAAGTTTATATTACAATTTCTGTGTTACTTTATATATTCAGCTTTTTTTTTATATACATATATATATATATGTATATATTACTTTGGTATTGAAATATCCGTGCTGGCTGAAATACTATAGAGTAAAAAATTAGTGAAAATATAAAGGGCAAAAATATTGTAGTTGGTCAAGATTGACATGAATTTGTAATATAATTTTCATGCAGTAGAAAGCATTTTTAATTAAACATAAAAAAACTTTAAATATATGAAGTTGTTGAAATGGTTTTAAAATTGATAGGAGAATTAATCCATTACCGAGTACTAACCGATCCCATTAAGATAAATTAATAAAATTTGGTATTGGGTGTGTTTTGGTAATTCATAACTCATGATTATAAAAACAAAAGATTTGTACACCTAGCTATTTTAGTTTACGAGATACCGGCTGTGGCGAAAACTCATCAATGGTCAATTAGGGGTATGTTGTTGCTCTCATATAAGAAGCAGGCGTTTAACAAATCTTTTTGATTATTTTATAAATTTTATATTAAAGACTAATCCAATTGAAATTTAAGACAGCTAAATAATGAGGTATACAAATATAATTATTATTTCTGAGCCATGTTACACATTGAAGCATTTGAAATACTAATGTGTATTGCATTTGATTATCTGCTTTTACGTCATCACGATTAGCATTTAGATATGGTGGTCAAGACTGCATTTTTGGTCCTTCGTACAGACGTCATAATTCGATGTCAAGTTTTTCTTTAAATAATTTACTTTTGATTTCCAGCTGACTCATTATCTATTTATTTTCAACTCTAATCCAATTATTTCCCACTTTTACCGAGGAATTTATGAAATTATAACATAATGGCCACCACCACGTTTTGCTTCAAACAAAAATATTTCTTAAACCGATTCTGCTATTCTTGGTTGAGTAAAATGAATTTTCATTCCGAATATTGTAAAATCGTAAATCCTGGTAAAGCAACAAATGCAGTTATTTTATGAACAATATTTTTCTTAAATATTTTCTATTTTATTTTTTTTAAATTTCAACATATTGCCTTAACAATTCCCATGCTTTCAGAGCGCCACCTTGCCTGTATGTAGTTAAAACACACCTAATTAACCATTGGTGGGTTTTCGCAACAACAATTTTTAGGAGTTTGGTGTTCCTATATCACTAAATTATTTTTAATAAAGTAAATATATTGTTATTTTCTGATATCTTGGCTATCATCTGAAAAGTTATTTTAGATATTTTGTAAAATTTTTTTTATTATTTTTTAAATTTCAAAAAAAAAAAAAATCAATTTTATAAACCTTTTTTTGATCTCTTATTTGAGGGTTAAAAATTCCGCGGAATTTCAATTTTTTCTCAACTTATTTAGTCAACATTCCAAACTAAATATATATGTATAAAAAAAACATTATCATTTACCTATATATAAAACTAGTTAGGGTATAGGTGAAGTTACTGATGCGAAAACGCAACAGTGGTCCAAAATGGGTTAAACAACGTATAAGGCATGCTAATCTTTTTAAATATTCGAGACTGATATATGAAACACTTAGTATTAAACCTTGCTAAACCATAAACTTATAACTAGGAAAAGGTAATTAAATTTCCTTATATGATAAAATATTTCTAATATTTATTTTCCTTAAGATTTCTTTTACATTTGATTTATATAACCATATGCTTGACATATGTAATTGAGACATACATATTTCAAAAATTTATTGAAACTTAGAATAGAAGTAAATTAAAACTTTTAGAGTAATTTGAAATTTTTAGGATATAAAATATTACCTCAATGCAATGAAACTAAATGATGAACAAAATTTTATTTTTCCCAAAGGACATGTGAATGTGGTAAAAAAAAGTGTACAAAATGTTTGTATTTGTGTAAACATAATAAATAAACTTATTCCAAATTATATGTGACAGCAAAAATAAAAGCAATGAAACTACATAGAAATAAAAAAATCTTTAAACGTTAATATCTTGGTAAATAAGCGTTTAAATTGAAAATGGCCCCTATTCGTGATATTTCTTATCAGAAATCGTTATTTTTCATGAAAAATTAAAAAAAAAAAAATCGATTTGAGATCACTTACATTTCATGTCAAAAATCGATATTTTGTATGTAAAATTCAAAAACAAATAAGCGTTTAGAAGGAAGAAAGGCCTCGATTCGTGATTACTGATATTTCATACTAAAAATTGATATTTTGTATAATATATTCAAAAAAGTTTTATCGCTAATATCTCGGTAAATAAGCACTTAAATGGAAAAAGGGTCTCAACTTGTGAACACTTATATTTCATATTAAAATACGATATTTTGTACAAAATATTCGAAAAATTATTAATCGTTAATATTTCGGTAAATAAGCATTCAAATGAAAAAAAGCCTCGATTCGTGATCATTCATATTTCATAGTAAAAGTCGATATTTTCTATAAAAAATTCAAAAAATCTTTAATCGTTAATATCTGGGTAAATAAACATTTAAACAGAAAGGGCTCCGATTCGTGATCATTTATATTTTTTAATAAATATCGATATTTTGTATTAAAGATCCAGAAAAATCGTTAATTTCTCGGTAAAGAACCATTTAAATAAGCGTTTAAAAGGAAGAAAGGCCTCGATTCGTGATTACTGATATTTCATACTAAAAATTGATATTTTGTATAATATATTCAAAAAAGTTTTATCGCTAATATCTCGGTAAATAAGCACTTAAATGGAAAAAGGGTCTCGACTTGTGAACACTTATATTTCATATTAAAATACGATATTTTGTACAAAATATTCGAAAAATTATTAATCGTTAATATTTCGGTAAATAAGCATTCAAATGAAAAAAAGCCTCGATTCGTGATCATTCATATTTCATAGTAAAAGTCGATATTTTCTATAAAAAATTCAAAAAATCTTTAATCGTTAATATCTGGGTAAATAAACATTTAAACAGAAAGGGATCCGATTCGTGATCATTTATATTTTTTAATAAATATCGATATTTTGTATTAAAGATCCAGAAAAATCGTTAATTTCTCGGTAAAGAACCATTTAAATAAGCGTTTAAAAGGAAGAAAGGCCTCGATTCGTGATTACTGATATTTCATACTAAAAATTGATATTTTGTATAATATATTCAAAAAAGTTTTATCGCTAATATCTCGGTAAATAAGCACTTAAATGGAAAAAGGGTCTCGACTTGTGAACACTTATATTTCATATTAAAATACGATATTTTGTACAAAATATTCGAAAAATTATTAATCGTTAATATTTCGGTAAATAAGCATTTAAATGAAAAAAGAGCCTCGATTCGTGATCATTAATATTTCATACTAAAAATCGATATTTTCTATGAAAAATTCAAAAAATCCGTAAATAGTTAATATCTGGGTAAAAAAACATTTAAACAGAAAAGGGCTTCGATTCGTGATCATTTATATTTTTTTAATAAATATCGATATTTTGTATTAAAGATCCAGAAAAATCGTTAATTTCTCGGTAAATAAGCATTTAAATGGAAAAAATTCCTCGATTCGTGATCACTAATATTTCATATTAAAAATCGATATTTGCTATGAAGAATCCAAAAAATCTTTAATCGGTAATATCTTGGTAAACAAACATCTAAATGGAAAAGTGGGCTCGAAAAATCGAAAAATCGATATTTTGTGTTAAAGATCCAGAAAAGCTTTAATCGTTAATTTCTCAGCAAATAAGCATTTAAATGGGGAAAGGCCCACGTTTCGTGATCACTAATATTTCATATTAAAAATTGATATTTTTTACAAAAAATCTTTAAACGCGAATATCTCCATAAATAAGCGTTGAAATGACAAAAAAGTTGATTCATGATCACTTATATTTCTTACTCATAATTGAGATTTTGTATGGAAAGTAAAAAAATCTTTATTCGTTTAAACCTCGCTAAAAGAAGTGTTTAAATGGAAAAGTTCCTCAATTCGTGATCACTTATATTTCAAAAAAAAAAAAAAATCCGATATATTCCAAATTAAAAATTGATATTTTGTATGAAAAAATATCGCGATAAATAAGCGTTTAAATGAAAAAGGTGCCTCGATTCGTGCACATGGAAAAAAAATTATTTGGAAATCACTTACCACTTTATAAATTTAATAATTTGAACTAATTTTATATTAGGCTTATTATAATTTTGTAAATAGAAAAATGCTTCTCCTTTTATAAAGATAACACGATACTAATATTTAAGTTAATATTCCAGTTATAATATAATTGGTTTAGTGTAACCAATATATTCTGTTTTTAAAATTAAAATAAAAATTCAATATTTAGAACTTTTATCATCGGTTTATATGGAATATTTTCATTGTGATACTAGTACCGCATGTTCAGTTTCAATAAACTAGAGACATTTATTAAAAAAAATTCGGTCCACTTGATAGCAAAAGTTGGTTACATTTTTTAAAATTTCTAAAAAAAATAATACAAAAATAAATTGTTTTTATAAAAATAAAAATTATTTAAAGAAAAAAAAAAAAAACAAGTTAGAGCGCTATATTCGGCTGTACGGAATCTTTTACACTATTCACCACCTTACAAATAATAAAATTTTCGACTGAAAGTATGCTTTCATATTTTCACCTTTATACTTACAAAAATAATCTATATTTTTTTCCAAACTACAAAAATTTAAACACAAAATTAAACGATCAAAGCAAGCGTTACTTCATTAAAAGAAAAAAGCAACAACTCTGACAGCTTTTGATCACTCTTAAATTTATATACATATGTTTGTATGTAGATACATGCTTATACAAAAAACAACAACAATGCTTTTATTTTCAATTAAAAAACTTCCAAATATATATAAAAAATTATTGTGTGTGTGTATATACAACAACTACTGCTTGCTTATACAAAAAACAACAACAATGAAAATCATTGCAATATTTTTTATATACACACGTTTGTGTGTGTATATTTTTAATAATTTTTTTTCAGATTTTTGCCTATAACTCGGTCATTTATGCACAGATATGGTTAATTCAGAAAAAAGCCGAAATTTTATAAAAATATTTACTAGAGATTTGTAAAAAAAACCTATTTCCAGGCTTGTATAGAAGCTTCACAAAGTCCAAAAAATGCATTTTGACCGATATCTTACTTACTAGTGAACCGATTTTGTTCATTTCTTCCGCAAAAGCATTCAAGAATAAAAAAAGATTCCGAATTTTCTGTACAAAAAGGAATTCGCTAGCTTATACAGAGGCTCAGAAAAGTTGAAAAAAATACGTTTTTAGAGACCTTTTCGGTTTTTTGGCTATATATCGGCTTTAATGGACCGTAATAGTGTTTAACAAATAAGTAAATTTATTTTGAATTGACGATAGAAAATATCTGAATGACCACAAATTTTCATTCTTTCAGAAGGCTCAGTTGAACGAAACCTTTAAAACAGAATTGAAGACAATTACATACTATGTACATAGGGATCTAAAGAATGGAAAAGATGCAAGGTACACATAAGTTTGTGGTATAAATTGATACAAAAAGTCAAATATCTAAAACGAAACATGGATTTGCTTTTAAAATATCAAGACTGAAATGTGTTTCTATTGTATTTGTGTAGTTTTGTAAAGGTATATGTATGTATATATTGTATATAAAATTGAATTTTATTTGAATTTATTTTTTCAATCGAATAAATCCATTGTAAGAACTAAATTTTTTAGAAATATTTCAATTGCTTCTACCATTATTTTCGATCATTTCACCAGAATTATTGTTCTAGAAATAGGTATTTCAATCAATTATTTAGTATTAAGAATTAAAATATTTAGTGATCACAATAAATATTTGGGATAGCTGGCGCAAACACCTAAATTCGATTGGCAAAAAATTGGTTACCACAAAGAGACCGTACTCTCACTGTGTGATTAATAATATTTCTTCCTAAAAATCAATAATCATTTAATTGGAAAAGAATCTCGATTTGTGGTCACTTGTTAAACACCAAATATAGTAACAAAAATATTTCACTCTCTTCTTCAAGTGTTTTGTTTATTTTGTCTATATTTAAATTAATTTAATAATTCTTCTCACTTTAATATTTTCAATCAAATTGTCATTTAAATAACAAACCTTTGTGTTCTATATGTATTTTCAACCTTATTCTCATCGCACTAATAACTTTATTATCCATCGGCAATATTTTAAATTAAGCTCTTTTAAGCATCTTAAGCAACTATGGCAATCTAAGGGTGTGTGTGTGTGTGTGCTATGTTTATCCTTACTAATGAAGGTACAAGTATCCTTGCTTTGTTAATGACTCTAAGAAAATTTAAACATATTGTGAATGTATGTATATGAGTTTGCATGTATAGAGTGGTTAAAATAAGAATTTTGATTGTATGTGTGTTGCGTGTGTGTTGTGATTGTTCAATTTATTACGGTCATGCAAAGTTTCATGTATCACGTGAACTTTAAATCTTCTTAAGGCAATACATTCTGCACAATAGAATATGTTTACTCATATACATTAAGTATGTGTTTATCATCATCATCTCCTAGTAGTAGCAAATGTTACAATTTTTTGATTGATATTAGAAGCTGTATGCCTGACATTATGAAATGGGTTACAAAGAGAAACAGAATAAAACAGATAATTAAAATTTTCTTTATAATTGATACTCTTTTTTTCTCTATATGTATATCTCTCTTTTCTTTAAGTTACACTTATGCATTTGCATATCAAATTAGCTTTCAAATCTGTAATTATTTAATTTAATTTTAATATTAAATATTTACTAATATTTAATATCTATGTAATATTTTCATATAAATTAAATTTAAATTACCATAAATTACATAACGATACAAATCTACATATGTTAATACATGCAAAATACATATAAATTAAACAATTAATTTGTTATTTAATTTAAATTGTTTGTATAATTCAATATAATCTATTGTATTTGCTGCATGATTTTGTTCAACTTTTATAGCATTATAAGGGATTGTGTATTTTATGTATTTACAATAATCCCTTGTTTTTTTCTTTTCACTTAAAATTATACTTATATATTGAGTCACTTTTAGCAATATGATCTTGTTTGTTAACATACACATATGTAGTTCATTTCATTAATAGCTTAAATAAAAGTGAAAAAAATTCAGCCCAAAAAAAAAAAAAATATATATATTTTTTTGTTTTGCTTTAGTATATGTTGCAAATTGTTGTCTCTTTGCTGAAGTGTTTGAACAAAGAAAATTTGTGTGTTTATGAAAATACGCTTGTCTGTGCATTTTTAAGTTGGCTTTTAAATTTTTTTTATATGCGACCCTTTTTATTTTATTTTATTTTACTTTAACTTTTGAATTAAATTAGATTGTCACAAGGTTTTTCGTTTACAATTTTATGCAGGTATGTGTGAATGCATGTATGTATGTATGTATTTATGTATGTATATGTGTATGTATGTGTGTATGTATGTGTGTATGTATGTGTTTGTGTACACTTCAAACATTTGAAAGATAAATTTATTGCCAATCCTCCAGACGTCACCTCTTAGTGACTTCTAGATGATTGGCGGAAGATTGTTCTAAATTTACAGAAACAAAACACATTGCTATTCCTCAATAATTGTCTAGGCGACACAGATAGAGTCTTTTCATCTTCCAAAAGTATATATTGTAGTATTTTTTGAAAGATAATATGACGATAGTTCGAGTTTAATAAAAACAAAATACCGTTACGTTTTTGCCGCTTCTATAACGTTGGTTTATTTCCGTTAAATAAACCAGCGGTTCTTTTAATTGCAAATAATAAGACGTCAGTACAATTTACTTTTAAATCCAAATACAGCTTTTTATTTACGCTTTAAAACACATACGTTATATTACATAACCGAACTGCAATGACTATAGAACTTTACTACTGAACTGCAACTTAACGACTCAACGAACAACATAATTTGCTATTGCAAATTAATTTACAAAATACATCCGCTTATATACTAGTTACATATTAAGTTCTCTGCAATATTTGGGTAACATAAAGAACTATTTAACAGCTACTTTATAGCTACTCACTAACACACAAACAATAACTTACAACAACCCTGAAGTAAACCCGAGAGCAAGTGTCTCCAAGTCACCAGTTTTGTCTATTATTTTGGTGACTTCTTGGCGACATGTCAACAAAGTGTCTACATTTTTTATTTGCTTTGGTGAGAAAAAAAAAAATGTATACACAACAAATAAGAGTTCTAATTCGGCGTCAAAGCGCTACTATTATTTCTCGGCGGCATAATTGTTTTTATTAATCTAGTATTTTTTCAATTGTGCTATAATAATTATTTAATTATAAATTAATTATAAATTTAAAAAGTACATACAAAATCCAATTTTTCATATTTTGTATTTCTTTTGTTTATTAAAAATTAAGAGCTGACGAGTTCGGCGGCAGCAATTTCGCCAACGTTTTAAAAGCTTTAATATGTAAAAAGTTTTATATTTGAGTTCTCAAAATTTTTAATATTTTTGCAAATGATTTTTTGTTTCCATATCAAGATGTTGTATCAAGTTTTAGTGAAGTAAACTTTAAAACGTTAGGAGGAGCATTGCAGCGCTAAAAAAGATATAATTTAAGCAAATGGTCGAAGCAAATCTAAAATAAGTGAAAACATTGAATTTGAAGGCGATTCTTTGCGCAAAGAAAATAAATATTTTATGAATTCTTTAATTTTATGAATTCCTTAATTATTTAATAAAACATCAAATGTTAACAAAAGTTTTATTAACAACGTCTATTTCAGAAAAAGTATCAAAAGTGTAGACTTGAATTACTGAAATAAATATGCAGACAATATCTACATATGGTCCCAAAAGAACTACCTACTCAATAGTATCAGCGTCAGTAGTAGATTTCCAATGACACGCTCTTGTTAAATGTCTATAGTCAAAAAAGCATTGCCGGAGGTATAATAAGTCACTAGTACTTGCGGCTGTGTCAACAGTGGGTTAGTACAGTTTCACTACTAACACTTACACCATAAAAGTACCAAAAGTGTAGACTGGAATTACCAAAATGCACTAGTGAATCTCTACTGCTAATGTCTACATATGGTCCCAAACTACCTACTCATTAGTAGCGGTGTCAGTAGTAGATTTCCAATGACACGCATAAATACCTATAGTCAAAAAGCATGGTCGGTGGTATAATAAGTCACTAGTACTGGTGACAGTGTCAGTAGTGAATCAGTACTGATCCACTAGTGACATTTCCTACAGGGAACTTATATAATACAAGTCTCTCACTAATACTTTAGCAAATTAACAAAAAGTTTTTTGTATTATTATAGTGAATTATAGAGAACTCTCTTGTATTTATAATTAAGATAAATCACAATTAAGTGACTTAATTTAAATTAACAGACGTTACAACTAGAAACTTCTAATATGTTACAAGCTAGAAAATTCTAAAATCGTTAATATAAATATATAAAACTAATTTTCGTAACAATACATTACTATTGCGCATTAATCTTCTTGGCGTGTGTTAGGAAGATTGTTGGTTTTTTATGAAAAGAAAATAGCACAATAGAGAAGCAGATAAAATCATGAACTTCGGTAAAAATTCAACTTAGGTACATTTTGGCTGTAATGTTAAATATGAGAAGAAAAATGTTTCTAATAATTAAGTTTTTTTTTTACAGATTATTAAGATAATATTTTTTAAATAACCAACAATGAATACTTTATAAAAGTGAGTAAATATTATTAAACTTTTAATTGGTAATAAGGGGCTTTTTTCTATCAAACAAGTATTTGCATTTTAAAAAAAGTCATAAACTTCTCCTATAAAAATGCCGAAATTTACCAGGAGTTTCTTATTAGGATTTATTTGGATTTCCCAAATTAGGAATTCTATTTGAATTGTTTCATTTGTAATATATATATATATATATATATATATATATATATATATTATGAAATATTAGCTTTGTTCCCGTACTCTAAATTGAGAGTACGCGGAATCCCAATGTTACAGGAAAGCATTTCTGTACTCGAAAATTGTGCAAATAAGAGCTTTTTTGAGAAAATAATGTTCTTCTTCTTACACGAAACAGCCCGAAATATTCTTTCGGGTAGATTATGTACAAAAATAAAAATATGCAATCAAAATTTTCAACGAAAATTAATAAAAAATATTTATTTTTGTTACTAACAGGAAAATTTCTTTTAAAAAATTAAAAGCATTTAAATATGCTGAAAAATAAAATTACATTAACATACGAATTTTTAAGAAAAAATTAATGTTTTATTTCTGAGTAGAAAATGTAGATTTTTGTGTTCCCATTTTGCCGCAATTTACCCAAAAAGTACGAAAACAAACTTATTAAAAAAACTAATTTTAATTATAATTACAAAAAATAGTAAAATCATCTTCTACAATTTTTTTCTAGAAGTATTTTTCGATTTCATCTGGCAGATACTTCCACGAGGAACAGTTTTTTCTGAGTTTTGATAATTTTTTTTCACACTTTAAATGAATTTATTAAAACAGCTATTGTAAATTCTTGTTCACTACTATCAAGATTATAGCACTGAATGAAATCTTTATTAAATCCTAAAAACTAAGAAAGTTATCACAGAATATAACCACGGCCAAATATCCAAAAAATTAATCACGTCTACCTTCGATCAAATGTTAATTGAAAATATTAAAGGTTGACGAATGTAAGATTAGCTATAAAGTCAATTACTGCCACAAAAATTATTACTTCGTTTTCAAGATAATTGGTAATGGCTAATGAGCCCCTATGGCGACGCATTATAAAGTGTGAGTAATAACACTTACTGCCGTTAATTTTAAATATCTTTCTTAATAACAATGTTTTCTAGAGATATGTAAGATTTAACATTCCGGTCGTTTGTTCACATGCAATTTTAACTTTTTTAAATTCTTTTGAACTTATTAAAAATTATTGACTGAGTATATTTTGACAGGGTAATAAAAAGCTTAACAAAGACCTAAAGAATGAGATGAAACTTGGTTCAGAAAAAGAAAAAGTCACAAGAATAAATTCCAAGCCCATAAAGTAGAGAAGCTCCTAAGAGCTTACACCAAACATATTCGGCCGTGTAATGGTACGTTGTGTTCATTTCTTCAGAATCGAATATGAACCTTGCTAAAGCTTTGTCTGAGCTTTAGTCAATCACAACTAAAATAAATTTAAATAAAAAAGCTGAGAAAAACTCTAAGTCAAAGAATGATCTAAGCTCCTCAATAATAAAAAAATATCCAGAAAAACATACGATATTGTTGACTTTTCTCATGTTCCAAGGTACATGTTTTGTACTTCGTATAATCGAGAGAATGGTCTAGAATGGTATCGAACTAAAAGCAATAAAAATGTGATTGTTTTACTTAGACTAAAGACTGAATAAACTCGAATAATAAGAAAGAGTGTCATAAAAACATAGATTATACAGTAGAATCAGCCAGAATTGAGAATGTTATTATAGTTCCATATATTATAAATTCTTTAAACTACCCAGAATTTTGCAATTTTAAAGGAACTGGATCCAAATTAAAAGCAAATTTAAGAATACCGCAGTAGTGGTTAATTGTGCTTATTAATTTTATATTCTTATAGAGAGATACAGCGAAAAATTTCGTAAAAGTACTTTGAACTTTTTTTTTTCAGAATTCATACATTAAAAAATTAAAAATAATCTAGTTAGCAATCAATTTTTGTATAAAATGGTATATCAGGTAAATCCAGAGAAGAAATGCTACAAGTAGTTGATTTAGCTTTAATCCTAACTTATTCCGTTCATCTTTAATTAAAAAAACAATAGTATAATCTTATACTCACACTTTAATCTTATACATAATTAATAGTCTTATACTGGTACTACAGTGTAATACTTATACATTTATATTTTATATATATTTTATATATAGTTAGGCTGACATTTCATACTGCGACTATTGTTTCATAGGTATACCTACAGTCTTATAAATAGTCTTATACCCCAACGATATTCTTATACTCTTACTTATATATATTTTAGAGTACGAGTACAGGCTACGGTCTTATACTGAGATTACTTAACTCGTAATATATTCTTGTATTAATGTATAGTTTTATCTCCATACTTATAGTCTTATATTCATATTAATGTTTCATTTTTACATTAAAGTCTCATATATTTGTTATGTTTTATACTTAGACTATTGCTTAATTCTAGTTTTGTACTTTGGCTACTGTCTCATGCAAAAAGTAAATTACTTCTTCTAAACACTTCAGCTATTATAAATAAGGATTTTTTTAACACAAATTGTAGACTTATTTAAACAAACTAATGAATTTAAATTTAATTATCAGAAAAAATACTTTTATTGGTTTTCCTAATAGCATTTCCCACACACACATTTCAGTTACTTAAATTCCCATTAAGAATTTTAGCCAAATTGGTAATAACTCCCCGTAACTAAAAACATTTCCACAGCAAGCTTTTTTTTCCACTCATTTAAATTTCCATAAAATTAACAGTTAACTTTTCAAAGCCAAAAACAAACTCAAAAAATTTGTTTAAGGATGTAGCTCAAAATACCTGAGGTTATTTACGCATCAGGCAAAAAAAAAAATTACGCAAAAGAAATTAAGATTAAATAACAAATGTAAATGCAAAAGTTTCATTAATTTTGTTTTATACACTCCTTAGCCTTTTTTAAGGATTTCAAATTGCCGCTAAAGCAAAAAAAAAAAAAACAATCTTTGTAATGCATTTTTAGTTTAATTTTACTTTATCTTATTCTTTTAATGTTTCTTTTCAGGCGATATAGATGCTTATTGTAAATACAAATTTACTGACAAATAAACCGAAGTAAGTAGGAAGAAGGATAAGCTCGAATAAAGTCATAACAATTTATTCTCAGCCACAAAGTAAAAAAAAAAATATATAAAAAGTAATAAAGAACACCAGCAAAATAAACTGCAAATCTTTTTTATTACATTGCCGCGGTAAAAAATAGAGATTTTAAAGAACGAAGATAAGAAATAGAAAACAAGAAAAAAATTAACGTTTGTGGCAGTATTTTCTTGTTCAATGTTGTGTGATGCATGAAAGAAACATTTCCGTCTACACAGTATCAAATAAAACTTCCCACTGATTAAAAAAAAAAAAAATAAAAAAAATAATAAAAAAAAAAATATATTTGTAAAAATAAGGAACAAAAGTAAAATTAACCAGAAAAAGGTAGTAAATAACAAATAAAATTTGAAACTAAATTAAAACAGTATAAATTAAAAATAACTGATTGTGCAAAAAAAAAAAAAAAAAAAAATCAAGTTAGAGTGCTATATTCGGTTGTGCCGAATCTTATATACCCTTCACCCTGGTTGAGACGTGTTATATCAAAACGAAATATATTATATTGGATATAATTACAAATATATTTACCTATATTATATCTATATAAACACTAAAAACTTAAAACAATTTACATTATATATATATATATATATATATATATATATATATATATATATATATGTCTAGCCTTAAAAATGTGAAATTTGACGCGCAAATAGTGCTTACACTGTAGAATGTTATGATAGATCTTGATCGGACCCATACTTATGCCCACTTTTATTAAACGTTCAAAAGAATAAACCGCTTAGTTTAAAATAGATCGGAGTAGAGGGTCTAATACCCCCTACATAAAGCAAATATTCATTCTGGCATATCTAAGGAACTATTACAGTAAAATCCCTCAAATTTCGTAGGAACTTTTATTCTATCATATCGCATTGATGAAATGAAAATAGGACGGTTAGGTCTAGGGGAAGAGGTAGCTGCAATACAAAGAAAATATAAATTTTCACATTATCTTAAGGACTATTATAGTGAAAGTTTTAAAAAAATGTAAAAGTAATTTTCATATCAAATTTCTCATAGGGTGAATATGTCCATGGGGTGTAGTAGCTTCCATATAAATTAAATATTAGTTACCGCATCAAATAGGGTAGTGAAGCTCACCGTTAAAAGTTAGTAAATACCAAATTTAATACTTTGGAATTTTACAAAAGTTCGCACATATTTAAAGAAGATATAAGCACTTCAGTGCAGAACAAATATTTTATAAATGAAAGATAATATTATATTAAAATAGGTTATGATAGAAAATTTATGAACCGATTCGATTGTTTTAAAAAACTTAAATTTGAAAAAAATTATTTGCGATAGATTTATGCTAGAATGATACCCATAGCTTATATAGGAGCTTCAAAAAATCTAATAATGCATTTCGACCTATAACTCAGTTAAGTCTGGATCTACTTACTTAATTATTTCAACACAAAAATTCTTAAAAGAATTTTCGATTTTTTTCTGAAAGAACGAAGTATCTAGCTTAGCACTTGTGTACTTCAAAAAGTTGAAAGAAAGTAACAAATATGCCTTAGTTTAATGTTTTTGTTGTTGTTTTTTGGTACCCATGAAACAACAACTATAAGGGACGCAAACATTAAATAAACAAAAAAACAAGTAAGAAATATAGTAGGTCAAGCCCGACTATATGATACCCCACACCATTGTGCATGTCCATCAAAATTCGTAGATGGGTCTCATATTAGACATGTGGACAATTGTGGACCGATACTTATACTAAGTGTAAAATAAAATATACGAATACTGAATATTACGTTAATACTAAGATTTTTATAAATTTATGCACTTTAGGTTGATTCCCGAAAGTGGGCTTATATGGGAGCTATGGTAAATTATAGAGCGAACCTCATAAAATTTGTCTCTATAATTTCTACTTATATAAAACTTATGTGTGTCGAATATAAACCTGATACTAACATGTGTATGTAATTTATGCACGTTAAAGTGATTTTCGGAAAAGGGTCTTATAAGAGAGCTATGGTCAATTATGGACCGATATTCATGAAATTTGGTAAAAAGATTGACACTTATACAAAACTTCCTTAGACCAAATTTCATTAACATATTGCCATATTTAAGGCATTTATGATCGTTAAACTCCTATTGTGTATGGGAGCCAGGCTTCGTCCTTGTGTCATGAAAGTTCTACGTCCCAAATTTCATTGAATTGTCTTCAAAATTGCAACCTGTACTTTGTGCACAAAGTTTACATATACCGCCAGCCAGCATTCCAGCCAGTCAGACGGACAGACATCGTTAGATTGACTCAAAAAGTGATGCTGAGTCGATTGGTATACTTTAAGATGGGTGTTATATGATTTTATGCGCGTTATAAACATCAGCACAAACGCATAATACCCTAATCACCTATGGTGGGGTGGGGTATAAACACATATGCCAATAACTCGGTTGTTTATGAACCGATTTGTTTTATTCAAAAGACCGAAATTCAAGAAAAATATTTTTGATCAATCTATATAAAAACCAAGTACGTAGCTTATTTAGGTCAAAAATGCATTTTCGCCGATATCTATGTAGCTAATTGACCGACTGAGTTCATTTCTTCAGCAGAAAAATTTCAAAAAAAAATTTCGATTTTGTATTATTTCTTCTAAGGATCCACAAAAAAATATAAAAATTGTGGAAATTAGAAACGGAATGACATACTTATATATACCCTTTATACCTACGGTGAAGGGTATAAAAAATGGATTTTTACAAGAGTGTTTCTAATTTTAAATTCAACTTAAGGCTACAAAAAAACGTTAACAAAAACAAATGAATTTTTGAAAAGTGTTAAAATAATCTTCCTTAATAAAAAGTGTTAAAAAACAATCCACCTCATCACTTTTAATTTATTGTGCAAATAAAATTTCTACCATTTTAAAATGCAGACAAACGTACAAATTGATTCGAAGAACCTTCGCAACACTGATGATAATTTCCGCGCCCGTGGTCACCACATCACCATAGAGGTAAGTTTTAGTATTTAAGCCAAATGCCACGAAAGACAAAGCAACAATTTATTTGATGCATCGCTATATCAACCTCGAAGTATCCTTTATATCCTGCATATTAACTCTAGGCAATTACAGTCTAATGCCTCGAATCTTGTTTTTGTTAGTGTATTTGCGTACGTTACGGCATTTATATCAATTAAGCCGTCGTCCATCGTCATCGTAGAGCCAAAAAGATTAAATATTTCTTTTTTTTGTTTTGTTGTTTGTGTATTATTGTATCGTACTCATGTAATAGAGGCTGCCAAAATGAAATTGTTGTCGTTGTTAGAATTTCAATGTACTCGTATTTTTGTTTGTTTTGCTACATGTTGTGGGGGTCGCTTCCGTTAAGATTCCCTCTTTTTTAAGTGGAGGCATTTTACTAAAAATATTACTTTATTTTTTACTGTTTTTTTTTTATTTTTGCGTGTATCTGTATTTGATGCTTTAGAAGGATTAAGTTCATTTACATTTTCATTATAGTTTTTGTTGTTTTAAGGCAGTTTAAAGTGGAAGGATTTTTGCTGGAAAAAAACATTTCAATTGTGTAGCTTAAGAAAATGCTTTCAACACATTGACTTAATCCGTTCATAATTGTCTCATGGTTTAGGATATACATTTTTTAGGCTTTAATATTGGTAATTAAAACTTATTTACAATTTACCCTTTAGTATGCAGAAGAGTTTTTTGTAAATTGTTTTATTTTATAAAATACTTTGACGATATCTGGATACATTAGAGAGTTAAAGGGTGACCAAGCGCTAGTTATTGTTAAAGTATTCTCTTTTAAATAAGCGTAAATGGTATTTGTAAACTTTTTTTGTCCTTAAGACTTAGATGTGTTGGCTTTAATTTAAGTCCTTTTGGATTTGAAAATTTATGAATTTCTGAAAAGATCAAAAACGGCGATATTACGCCTACTACCTTTTCAACTAGGGTTTTTATCCCGAGAATTCCCGGGACGAATTTTCCGGGAATTTCGCCAATTTTTCACTTCTTTATTTCCGGGATTTTTTGTCGGGAATCCGGGAATTAAAAATGATCAAAAATGTGAATTTTTTCCAATTTTTAAAAATCAGAAATTCTATAAAAAATATTTATTGACTGTAAAAGCAAATATACGGTTATATGATTACATTACTTTGCACCAGTGTTGGTCGATTTCTGTTTTATTATCCAAAAATTTAAAATTTCTTGGATAATTCTTTAACAATGAAATACACGTGTTCTTTTTGTGTAATTTCAATGGATCTTAAGTTAACAAATGAGTAATTTTTTAGCTTATAAAATGTCTCTAAAATATATTTTCGTAGAACAAAAATCCTCCAATTTAGGGACTTTTTATTACGCAAATGAAAAACAGAATTTCAGAAAATGTAAGACTGAAAAATACAATTGCAACATAACAAAAGATTGCAACAAAAGCAAAAATACAAAATGTGTAAGGAAGAATTGTTATAAATGTTTCTGGAGAGTAAGTTGTGTCTGGCCCACTATGAGGGAACGAATATTCCCCAGGAAGATATTTTTTGCGCCAATGATAAGTTTTTTATACTTAAAATTAATTTTTTTAAACAATTATTGCCACTTCTTTTACATTACTATCCGGTTTATAATACTAATTTGTAGCAAAAACTAAGAAAGTTATCACAGAAAATACTTAGAGTGTAGTATTTACTCTGGTTTCGAAAAAAAAATTGATCACCTCTACCTTTGTTCATGTGTAAAATGAAAATGTCATTGTTTGATGGATTGGAGATCATCCATAAAAGAAAAGGTAATCGACTAATGTTACAAAAATAACTGGCAATTGTAGTTGTGCTGCTATGAAAAATTATTCCCTTTATATACCCAGAAAATTGTCATACATTCAGGTTATTTCCTTATTCGTATGTAAACATCATATACTCATACTTTCGTCTTATATACAGTATTCTGTCTTATAATTGGAGAAGTATTGTAGACTTTCGCGAATTTCGTCAAATTCATCTCACTTATAACATAAAATATGCTCAATAATTAAAGCGATTTTTTTTACTGAGAATTACACTTCCATTTCGCCCACTATGAGACAACCATGTTGGTATTTTTACGACAATGTTAACTTCTAATTTTAGGATTTATAAATATGAAAAATTGACCGTATATAGTACACATTTTTGGATTAATTATAAGATAAGCCAGATATTTGGGTGACTGCGCATATTTCACTCACCTTTTAATATGTATGAGCCATAATGTTATGTTGATAATATTATAATATTTCGCACTTTAGACTGATTTCCGAAAGTGGGCGTTATATGGGAGCTATAGCTATTGTTGGACAAATACTTATAAAATTTCTCACTTTGCTTTCTATTTGCATAAAATTACAATTTTAAAGTTTATATGATATTTATACACGTTAAAGTGTTTTTCGTCTGAGGAGTTTATATGGGAGCTATATTCAATTATAGACCGCTCTTCATTAAATTTGGCATTTATTTGCACGGAATTTCATTAAAATATTTGTATATTAAAGTCTTTATGAGCGTTAAACTTCTATTCCGGGAAGACATTTGCAACGATCATAACCAATTTCAATACTCTTGGCCTTTGTACCAAAATAATTATTCGTTGCAAGATACACTTAAAATAGCGAAATATTTACTGTGTGTAAAAACTACACTAACAAATAAACGGGTAAAAACGGGCAGATCATGTTGTACATTTTTCAAAAACAATAAAACAAATTAATAGGCAAAACAAGAAATGGACCAAATCCAGTCGAATCCCAAAAGTTGCTATCCATGAAAATATGCATTTTAGATGTTACTTTCTGTAGGCCACAAACATTCATTCTTTAGTTAATGCACACGTTTAATTAAAAAAAAAAAACTTTAGTTTTAAAAATTAATAATCACCTTCGTTAAAATGATAAATAATACACACTGATTAAATAGATGCCATATTATCTCATTACATTTGCTGCAACATATGCTATTTTTGACCACTTAAATTTGAAACAAAAATGAAGTAACAATATTAATTTACTGATTGAAGTATTGGTAATCTATACACCATAAAATATTTACCGATTTAAAGCTTTCAAAATTTCAATTAAATGCCGCTAGATCAGTGATTTCGACACTGTGAATCGACTTCAAATATAAATTTGGTTTTATGTTCAGACTATTTCGAAAGCTTAGTAGTTTATGACTAAGCAGCTTATTATAGTAATACTTTTGTATTGTAAGCACTGGTCTTATACTAGAACTATCACCGTCTTATATATAAAATTTATAAAATGGATTTTATTAAAATAGATTATCTTTACGTGGTTGAAAATTCAAAACTTGCATTTTTTTTCGCTTTTTAAACAAGGGCCTAAATCTACATCAAAAAACATTAGGAGTAGTGTTTTATATTTATATCATATTTTAAAGAACTGCTTAGTATTTCCAAATGAAACTTTATTCTTTGATTCAAAAGTTAACGAATTTGTTTTCTGCCAGCACGTGCAATATTCTTCATTGTTATACTCTCAGCTACGTCTAAGAATTTTAAGCTTCTGGCAACCTAAAATACAATATGTCAAGAAATTGTTTTTCCATAGTTTGGCTTTAAAAAAATTTATAATTTTCAGCTAATATATTTATTAATATATATAGTAAAAAAAAAAATAACACATAACGATTTTAACTATTAAAAAGAGAGCAAAAACTAAACAAAAAGAAAATTTTTCGTGTCAAAAAATTCTTTTTACATTTATAAAATGGCTAAAGAAAATCACTAAACTGTGGGAATTGTTTAGATATTCAGCTAATATAGCGTTTTTTTTAGTTAATTATGGTCTTGTAATAGCTCTTAGTCACTTTCATATACGGACACAAATTGAATGCGGGATTCAAGTGAGGACTCTTTGCTGGAATTTTCAACACTTTTTGCAATTCAAAAATAGCCGGATTATCACTCTTTACCTCTATGTGCTTGGAGTCACGTAGAGCCAAGTAAATAAGTTGAATTTTGGCTTATTGTCCTTTATAAATCCAGGTTTATTACCACATTTTAAGAAAAGTGCTTTCAAATCCTTCAAATATTGTTACACATCTATGCTATTTTATAAAAATACCGAATTTCAAACAAAATACGTTTGTATGTGTCTGTATTTAAGAATATCTTCTAAATACGAATATATGAATATCTCTTTTTTAATTTATGAGTATCTCTTTTTAATTTTACTACAACATAATTTTAGCATTTCCATAAAATATAAATTTGCACAGAAATATTTAGGCTTGTCAGCACGGATCATAGCGAATGATAATAATTTTTCAAAATTTTGTCCCAATAAAAATGTTTCTTAAAAGATAAAAATGACATACTCTTCCTGGAGTCTTTTAACAAGAGCCTAGTGGTTATTTGAAAAGTTTTTTTTTTTATTTTTCTACATTGAACTCTGGCGAGTATTTTATGCAGACGGCTATCATTAGGTTTAAGCTCCAAAGTTTCGTTATTTTTGGAGCGATTTAATACGATATTAATTTATGTAACATTTTTGATACTTTTTCCGATTTGGGGGTTATAATAATCCTCAAAAGGATTTATCCAGTTATTTCTCTAGACATATTTAATATATAGTTTGAGAATCATTGGTGATATGTATTATAGACTGAAGGACGGATGACTAACAAAAACATATATGTAAAAATAATTCCTTAACAGGTAGATTTGTTGTTGTACTTTCGTAATTACAATCATAATGATGTTATGAAACATTTGCGAGTTTTGTAAAATAAAGTTGAAATAATAATTTTTTGTTCATTGTAAAAATAATATCTTGACATACTGTACATCTTTATTTATTTTTTATTTACAATTTAATATATTTTACTGCATACTTTGTGGCTGTTTACGATATTGTTGTCCTCTAATAATACTCGTACAATAAAATTTAACTGACTTTGTGTGCGTGTAACTTGTAGACATATTTGGAAATAAAACTCTTCATTGCATGAAAGAATTCCATATTCTTCATTTCATTCATACATTTTTTTTTTTAATTTACTCTCATTGAAGTTGTATTGTGCTTGTGTTTCTCATTTATGATGATGGTGTTGTGTCTAGAATTAATTTAGTTTTCTAGGTTTTTGCTGTTACTTCGTTTTCTTTTCTCAAGTTTATAGCAAATAGTAGGTCTGTAAAGTATATCTAGGTATCTAAAAAGAAAAAAAAAGGATGTTGTGGTGCTTTAATTTGATTCCCTGTTGAACAGTTGGCTGTTATTTCTCTAGAATTTTTTTTTATTTTTTCTGTTTTATATTCCTTTTAACAAGACAATATAGTCTTTTATAGAGTTCTACGCAAATTTTCTAGGATTTTATTTTTGCTTTACTATTTGTACTGTTTGTTTGCGTTGATTTGTTGATTTTGTTGTCCCATGACTTAAAGTCATGTTAAAGTGTCATATCATAAAATTTCATTTATGTATTCATTTGCCCGTTGGTCAGCCAACACTAAAACCTTAGGAAACGTTTCATTATCTACGTTAAAAAAAATAAAAAAAAGAAAATGAATAAATGAAGATGTGATGAATTTTGTACAAGATTTATATTTTTCTTTTTGTTACTTTATTTGCTGAAAAAAAAATCAATGTAAAATATTTTTTTCGATTTACTTAAGCCATAACTTTATATTACATAATTCTTTTCAATTTTAAAAGATTTTTTATACCTAAGCATTTTTTATTTTTTGCTATAAAAGGATTGTAAAATCTTGGTTAAATTTTTTCTATTATTAAGGAGTGTATTTTGAAATATTAACAGATCTGTCAATCATTTTATTATATGTCCAGAGGGCATTTCATGTGATATTGACAATAATTTGATATTTTGATATCTTTTTATATTGAATGGGTATTATGTATTATATATAATATTCTAAGCCTAGGGCATTTTGTCAATGATTTTTTATGATTTATTTGAAAAGGAACGAATTTTGTAAGATTGTCAGAGTACTGAACATATATCTAGGTATAATGCAAAAGTCTCAGTCGATAGATATAAGACATTATGTTATATGGCTGAATTCTAAGTATAAGACAGTCGGAAGAAAATATTGTAGTAGGAAACATATATTATTTACTTTGAACACTGTTTTATATCTATCTATTTATACTCGTAGTAATGTCATATTATACTTGTATCATATGCTCTGACTAAAGAACTTTTTGCTATACATTTTAATCTTTTAATTGACTGCACAAGTTATAGTTTAGAAGGGGGTTCCAAAGCTTCCTCAGGATTGGAGCTATAGGACTCAAAGTATTGTTGCGTCTGACATAAATAATTTTTAACCGCTTGTCAAATTTTGTTTCCCTCCTGATTTCAAAGATTAAAACTCTTGATAAATCTACATGCTTGCATGAGCTATTTCTTATATCTTTTAAGTAATTTGCATATGAAATTTTAACTATATTAAAGTTGCAAGATCTTGGTGTTTTTTTTTTAATATATATACCATCATTTTCGGAAAATTCATTTAATTTTAATTGTAATTACATAGCTAAAGACCAAAAAATATTTATCTAATCAAAAAATTTGTAGTTCAAAAATAAACAATATTGAAATTGAAAAAATTGTGATTTTTTTAATTTTAATTTTATATTTATTTATTGTTATTATTTTTTTTTGCCGAAAAAGTTCTTCACACTCTTTTTTTCTATAAAAAGAAATTTTCAATAAGAACATATATATTGTTTTGATTATAGAGATAATTTTAGTGTAAAAAGCCTAATCAACCAATAGGAACCCTAGAATACAACTAGAAGTTTATGTGAGAGACAATTCAAACTAAACTTTCAAAAGATTTACTCATTTTTTTCAAAACACAAAAACAAAATATATGTGACTACTTGTATTTTGTTGTTGCATAAATTAGGCTTTTAACAACTGAATTAGGTTTTTGTCTCTCACATAAACTTTTAGTTGTATTCTACGATAGGTACAGACTTTGAGCTATTTGGTATCAAAGTTTTGACTTTAGTCTATATTTTTTAAAATTCTAAAGTTTTAATTTAAAAATAAAGTCTAGTTTTGGAATCCTTGATATATTCTAGACTGCTGGGAAATATGAAATTTATAGACAAAAGTTTAAGAACTAACATGTTTTTGGGATAATTGTGGTATTCCATTTATATTTTTTTTAACATTTCATCAGTCCAAAAGTCAAATATTACACAAAATTTCTTTACAATATATGTAATGGGTGATTCAGGTAGAGGTACTTTTTTCAATAGCCTTTTTTTTGACAAATCACGTGTGAGTCGTGTCATGCTGTCATGTTATTTTTGTTTAGTATTGTTTGGCATTTCATAATGGAAAGACTTACGCCTGAACAACGTTTACAAATCGTTCAACTTTATTACGAAAATTCGCTCAACTTATGGTCAACATAATCGGCCTACTGAGCGTACTATTCGCAACACCATCAACCATTTTGAGATCCAGCATTCATTATTGGATAATATTCGACCGAATAGACCACGTCCAGCGCGCTGTGAAGAAAATATAGCGGCCGTAGCTGAGAGTGTACACGAATACCGTGGAGAATCGATACGGCGCCGTTCGCAGCAACTCGGACTGACGTATGGAACGACTTGGCCCATTTTACGTCGAGATCTTAATTTGAAAGCGTACAAAATACAGCTTGTGCAACAACTGAAGCCGCTGGACCTTTCCAAACAACATCGATTCGCTCTATGGGCTCTTGAAAAGTTCCAAGAAGATCCGACGTTTTCGAGGCAAATTTTGTTCAGCGATGAGGTCCATTTCTGGCTCAAGAGCAACCTGAAGAGATTCAAGAATTGTCACTTCATCCAGAAAAAGCAACGGTTTGGTGTGGTTTATGGGCCGGTGAAATCATCGGTACATATTTCTTTAAAAATGATGCCGGTGCGAACGTAACCGTCAATGGCGACCGTTATCGTACCATGATAAATGACTTTTTAATGCCTGGAATTGAAGATCGTGATTTCGGCGACATTTGGTTTCAGCAAGACGACGCCACTTCCCACACATCACATCAATCAATGGATTTATTGAGAGAACACTTCGGTGAGCACATAATTTCACGTTTTGTGCCGGTCGATTGGAAACCAAGATCGTGTGATATCACACCGTTAGACTTTTTCCTGTGGTGATATGTAAAGTCCAAACTTTATGCGGACAAACCCGCTTCGATTCAGGCCTTGGAGGAAAACATCACGCGTGTCATTCGCCAGTTACCAGTCGAAATGCTCGAACAAGTCATCGAAAATTGGACTCAACGGATGGACCATCTGCGACGTAACAACGGCCAACGTTTGATAGGCATAATCTTCAAAAAATAATTGCCAAAGGATGTTCTTTCAAATGATAATAAACATTCCCCATTAAATTTGAATTTTCTGTGTTTTTTTCTTTAAAAAAGCAAGGAACCTTGAAATGGATCACGCATTATAACATATATTTTATTACCGATATAATATTTAAAATTTCTTTAAAAATCAAATTTTTACGAAAATATTCTTTTAATTCAAAAAAGCAGAAAAACTAAGTTGGGTAGAAAGGAACCATACAACATAGGGGCACAACTGCCACTGCCATTTATCTTGAAAACGACGTATGCATAACGCATAATACCCCAATCACCTGGATGAAAAGGACTTAAATTAATGCAAAAATATCTAAGTTTTCAATACAAAAGAATGTTTACAAATATCGTTTAAACATTTTAGTCAACAACTGTTATTTCCTGTTCTTTACTGTTCTTTTACATTCGGATTAATGTGTCCGTTCAAAATACCGTCTTGTACACAGACTATTATATTATACAGTATTATACTCGGGTTATTGTCTTATACTCCGACCTTTGTCGTTTCATTTGTTAAGCAATTTGTGCACCTTAATATAAGTTGATGTGATATCTTCGTTTAATTTTAAATTTATTGTCATTTTCCGCAATCAAAAATTTTAAAAAATTGTTGGCAGGTTTTCATAATTCCGTTGCTTTTAACAGTCTTATAAAGTGACTGTGGAAAAGCTTTAGGTTTTTTAAATAAGCTTTTTTTCATTTAAAACAAATATATGCTGGGTTATTTTAAAGCTTTTCTTTGCAGAAATCCACAAAGTTTTAAGTTTTCACTCTTAAATACTAATCTTAAAAAAATCTCTTATATTGCTCTTAATTTTTTAAGGAGCTGCTACATAAAAAAATATATATTATTTTTAAATATCTTAGCTTTCTAGGTACACACCATGTCAACAAATAGCAACAGGTAAGCTTTAAATAATAAACAGCTGTTTTAATTATTAAGCTTTTATTTAAACAATAAATACACACATACATATTTCATTCATGCTTTTTGGTATACATACAGCATAAAAGCTTTTAAAAAGGTGGTTGTTTTAAAGAACATATCCTTTAGAGTGTAAGAAAATACCGCTAAATTAAACATCTGTTAAAGAAGAAAGCTTTACTTATTTATATTGGTTTTTGTTTACTTTTTATTTTTTGCAACAGTGGTGGTTAATGATTTATTTTTATTTTAATAAGCTTTTGGAGTTTTTGCTGTTGTTTATACTAAATAAAGAGCTTTTATTAAGAAATTTCTCAATGATTGTGTGAATGATATGTTTAATCAGTTATCCTTGTAGTAGTGAATGTCATTGTTAAATTTACTACAACAATGTCAAAAAATAAGCTTTTCAAACAAAGTCTATGTTTGTATGTATGCGTAGCTTAGGTTTTTTTATTTTTATTACTGGCCGTATGATTTTCATTTAGTCGAAAACAACATTTTGGCGCGTGTTGACATGCTCAAACAACAAAATAAATTTCGCTTATTTTTTACGTTGATTTTTTTCTACAAATTATAAAAAATCTTAAAAATTCTCTCTATACACACACGTATTTAAGTTAAAAGAGTTTTGTTTTGAATTTAAAGGAAATTTAATGAAATTATTAAATTATACTTGAAATAAATTTAATGGCTAAAAAAATGAGTTAAATTTTGGGCGATTTTGCAAAAAAAAAAACTTAACTTTAAATTTGTTATAAATTTATGTTGCTGCTTTGAGTTATTTAGCTATTGAAGCTGTTGAAATATTAACTTGTATCTTTAAACCCGTTTCCGCTTCGCTTCACGTTATGTGCGGTTTAATCATTGTAATCGTTTGTTATTTACACTGTTAACCACAATTACTAATCTGTTAGTGCTGCTTTTCTATAGTGCTTTTTTCTGTGGGAAAAATTTATCGAAATTATTTACAACAAAACAAAAACAAAATGAAAAAATAAAAAGTAAAAAAGTTATCCTGTTGTCAGTTTTAAAAAGTGTTTATGTGTGTGTTTATAAGTGTTTACAAATATATATTTTTTGTATGTCGTCTATATACTCGTAGTATAAAAGTTTGTATGTGTATTATTTGCATTTACATTGTCAACCATTTATAACAACAAAACAAAATAAAAAAAAGTGTCTCTTCATAAAAAGCACCAGCAACGTCATTATTCTTTTCACACCAACAATAACAACAACAAAGTTAACAAGAAGAAAAAAACTACTATAACCTCAGTGTATAAAAACAAAAAAAATACAAATAAATTTTTTTTCCTGCCAACCTCTATTGTCTTTTTCTACAAATCATTTTGTTTAAGGACACACTCACCTTCATATACAAACACACACAATCGTACTCATACAAACATCCTTTGGATAGAACGCATTTAACAGTATCCCTAAAAGCAGAAAACATTATTGGGAATTTGGGTTTGGTTTTGTGTATTAGTCGTAATAACGTGTTTTAACGGAAATATAAATTTAACAATGTATTTCCTCTTTATAGTTTGCTGATTCAAACTGAAATTTTAATAAACAACAGCAGAACTTTTTACAATTCACTTAACAAAATATAAAAATAAGAAAAAGAATTTATATATAAATAACGCATAAATAATGTTATGGTGTCTGAGTGCTTTTGTGTAGATATTTCATGTGTTTCCTTTTTTCCTTTTCATTGTTAATTGATGGTTATTTATTAATTGTTGTTATAATTATTATTATAATTGTTATTATTACTATAGTTGTTGTTATTATTAACATACACATAAAAAATCCTGAATATAAAGATAGAAAGAAAAAAAAAAATGTAAAGATATATTTCAAATGTTGTGTCTACATTTGTATTTATAATTAAAGGAGTAAATGGAAAAGTTATTATTATTATTTTTTTCTTTGCACAAAATTTTAAAGAAAACAAACAAACAACATCAACTGTTGAACGGGACAAAAATTTATAACTAAAATAAGGCAAAAGTAAATAAAATAAAAAGTTTAATGAAAACCAAACCCAAACAAACCTTAACAGCTTTCAAATACACATCCTGCTGGATCTGACTCTTTAATGAATTAAAAAAATATATTTAACAAAATAAATAAAATATTTATGTGTGTATATAAGGAATGGTTTCCACGGAAATAAATTTTTAAAATCTAAAAAAAGAAAAACAAAATTTAATTGTTTAAATTTAAAAAAAATGATAAGAAAATTAAATAAAAATATTTGCTTAAAAATGAGAGAAAATGGGAAAATTTAATAAAATAATAATTTAAGTAACATTAAAAATTAAAAAAATATGTAACTGAAATTAATCATTTAAACCTGGCTAAAAAAGTTAAAAGTTAAACAGAAATAAAAAAGAAAAAAAAATATAATAAATTAAAGCATAAAATGTTTTGAAAAATTTATAGAAAAATGCTTTAAAAATTATAATACTTAAAAAATAAATACAAAATCTAAATAAATAAAAATTATATAAAAATTATAACAAAATTAAAAAAAATAATAATAATTTAACAAAAGGCAATATAATAAATTATTTAAAAATCCCCCAGGTTCTCATTAATTATAATTAATAATTCAAACAAAATAAATGTAAACTATCAGTTTTTTGGCCAAATAAAAATTTCGTAAAATTTATATATAAGTCAAAATTAAAAAAACAAAAATCATTCTATAAATGTATTGCTTAGCAATTGTTTTAGAATAATATAAAAATTCAATTTTCTAATCAGTGTTATCAATGTGTTTGTATGTGTTTAGTGTGTTTTGAGTGTTAACAAAACAATAACAAAAAATTAGCTGTAAATGTTCTACTCCTCATCTATAATTTCAAGCCGGATTCTTTGAATTGGAATATTTAAATGCAAAAAATATTCTAACACAAAAAAAGGATTAAAGAAGTTGCAATAAATCACGGTAATTTATTTTATCATATAAAAGTATTTAACATAAAGTTGTCAATATTTTATTAGGAGTTTTAAAAATTAAATTTAAAAAAGATATTTAATTTATTGAAAATATTTTAAACATTTCTATAACACTAAATCCAAATAAAGATATGCAAAATATCTTATTTTGAATATCAGTCTCTGGTAAGTGAAAGCGTACAAGTGAAATCCCCGAAGGATTTTTCAAAATTAGTTCGAATTTCGTTTTTTTTTCAATATGATTGGATATTAAAAAAATATTTAAATTATTTAAACTAAATTTTATGGGTAATTTTATGAGAGTATTACCATCATTATACTAGATTTTTACTAAATGTTGCACCCTTTTTATGCAACATTATTTTATGAAAATATTTACTTCACTTGAATTGACATTACTGAACAATTTGAAGGGAAACTTGGCATATAAGTAAATCTCTGAAGGAGGTATTGATTGGATGGCACGCCCACTTTTTCTATGAGGTGGGCATGAAATTTTGCACATAATTTTCTCGCCTCTTTTCAAAGAAAAGCTTTACGTTACATTGGATGACACGCCTGTTTACTCCCACTTTTTATATTTTCTTAGTAGCAGCAAAAAAGTAGAACATTTTTTTGTGACTGAAAGTGGACATGTCATCTATTTTAATTTTTTTATTGTGTTTTCCAAAAAGTACTCGGAATATGTGCTACATTTCGTTTGACCTTTCCAAAAAAGAATTGTTTACAAAAAGTGGGTATGGTATTTTGATATCCTACATTTCTATAACTATACACATTAGGGATTTATTTTGAAATATCGTTTCTCTAAATTTTTGTCCTGGCATTATCCTTTCGTGTGTTGTATTAATGCAGAAAAGGCCTTTTTTGTTTTCTGGAATTTTTCATATTTCCGTCGAAGGAAAAATATGAAATTTGTTATAACAAGAAAGGTTTTTGATATACGCATTTAATGATACAACTACAATTTTAAACCAGGTCCAAATGTATTCAAAATTTTGTTGTTTTTCACCAAAGCAATTAGATATTTAAATTTTTTACACTTAAATATTTATAATAATAAGACCACGATTTTGTTCCATTTTTTAAAGTTCGAACTTGTTAAAATTTTATATGAGTTTTTCGGAACATATAAAGATGTTTCTATATAAGGAAAAATTAAACGTATTAAAAAATATGCATATTTTTATAAGATTTTTAACGATATATGTATAATACTTTTATCTTTATATCTTATGCTTTTAATAAGAGCATTTCAGTCAACTGTAGAATAGACCACCCTTGAAATGTATGACATTTACAAAAATTCTAATTTTGCTTGCTCCAGAGGCAGTTTTTGGTAGATAGGACTAAAAAAATAATATGCATGCAAAAATTCGATCGGGTGTAAACTTTTGTCCTTAGAAAGATCTCAAAAGTAACTGAAATCTTTATTCCGCTAAAATACTTTAATTTCACATATTTTATAAAAAAATCTATAGAATCGTTGTTATTCATTATAAGAAGATTACATTTTTTACAGATATATTTTTAGGTCCTAATCTGTCAACAACAGTTTTTATCAGAGGCCATAAGTGTTATAAGTTTTAAAAAATAAATAAAATTTTAATTGTTATTCTTGCTTTTTATTATTTTATTTTTTGAAAAATACAAATTTGTTTTGTTTGATTGGGAGGAAAAATTTTAGAACACGTTCTAAAATCATTAGTTCCAGAACTAGTGTAATCAGAATCACTTTATATTCTTTAATAATATCTTCAGAACTAGTGGTGTCACAAACAATTCTGGCATGCATGGAGTAGAAACTTATTGTGGTTCTAAATAGGTTTTAAGGAATGTTTTTGAAAACTAGTACTTAAGAGCTAATTCTCTATGACTTCTATATTACTTCTCTGAGCAAATTACTGTTTCTCAACTGTTTAAAAAACTTGAATAAAAAATTGTAAAAACTATACAAATTTAAAAAAAAATATATACCCAAAAAAGCTTAACAAAAGTAAATTAATTTAAAAAGTGGATTTTAGAAAATGACTCATTAGAATAAAAAATAAAAAACAGGTTCTGAAAACGTTCCTTAACCCTTCTGTGGAACGAGTTCTGAATGTGAAAATTTCTAACAGAAATTATTGATTGAAGAACTGTTTCTAGAATCGTTGTATAGAACGATTCCTGTATGCATTTTATTGTAGTCTTAATCGCCACTCCCAGCATTATCTATAACTACTTAAAAAGATTGTTTTTAGTAAATATGAAATGTGAAAAAATCAGTTTTTTCAATCAACGTATATATTTTGCTTCTATTTATTTTATAGCTATAAATCTCATGTTATTGAATTTATGGGTAAAAGATTCTCATTTACTCATTTGTCATTGACATTTTATAGGTTTTGTTAATGATCGTGTTAATAAAATTCTATTCAAGTTTAACATGCGAACAAAACATAAATATTTGAAGTGTTTTTAGAACATTTAATATAGCAGACATATAAACAAACTAAGGGAAAATTAGGGAGACTTAGGGCCTAATTTTGTAAAACACTTTACCTCACTTTGAAAATTTATTCATATAAATTGTTTTTGTTTTTCAAATAATTGTATGAGAGATTTTTTAAAGTGAGATGAAGCGATTTACGAAATAAGTATAGAAAAATAATAATAATAAATTAGATAGAGGTGAAAATAAAAGCGAAAGGAAATTATTTCTTCTTTTTATGACATTTTACTTTAATTGAAGCTTTTGATATTTAGTGTATTATAAAGAAGACAAAGATGTTTTCAAGATTCAATCAATCAATCTGAGAATTCAACATTTCACTCAGATGCGTACCTTTTTACACAGAAAAAATATGGTCTATTAAACAATTTATCAAAAATAAAAACTATTCCAATTACTTTTTTAATTATATGAGTTATTCAAGCGATCAAAATTCAAATTTGCTAATACTTTTTAATAAAAACTAAACAATTTTTCGGCTTTCAATTATTTTTCTTTTGTACTAATTAATAAATTAATCAAATATAATTAAAAATAAGTGATCATTTTAATAATTCAATATAATTTTTTTTTTCAATAAATTGAATTTCAATTAATAAAATAATTGAATATATATTATTTGTAATTGAAATTGGTTTTTAGATTTTTCTGTGTAAAATTTGAATTTAATTTGTTAGAATACTTCCATTTTAAGTAATTTATTTAATTATAAAAATACTTGAAATCATTTCTAAATTCTGATTAATAATTTTGTTGGATTTTTTTTTTGAAAATATTTTTTCTGTGTATTAAATATTGCTCAAATCAAATAAAATTAAATTTTTTATACAATCGAGTAACATTTTAATTTTATAAGTGCTGAGTAAACAGAGAGGTTGACTTATTTTATATTTCCCTACTTTTATGTGCAAATAAAAACACTAACATTAATCTGAAATAAAAACATAGACATTAATAAAAATTGATAGGCGATAAAATATCAAACGCAATCAAATCTTTAATATTTAACCTTCATTTTTCAAACAAATTAAACTTCAAAGTATTCAAAGGAAACAAGGAAAATTAACAAAATGATATTTATGGCCTTTTAATACTCTTGTGGTTGTAAAAGCAAAAAAGAGAAACAAAAAGAAATGAAAAATAGTAGAAAATGTAAAATTTTTCTTTCGTAATCTCAATCGTAAAAACCTCAATATTCAACTGTCACAAGAAAAATATGAATTTTATGTTTGTGTTATTGGCAGGTGCATTTTATTTGGTTTTACCTTTACTGAAAGATGTTTTTTTGATATTAAACTCAAAAACTTGGTTCAGTTTGCATGACTGGGAATTAAAGTTTGGTCTGTAAGTTTTTTCGTATTTATGTTTAAAGCTAATAATGGGTTTTTTTACGAATTACATGAAAAACCATAAATTCAATGAATATCATTTCAAACTTATTGAAGCATTGAATACGATGCAATTTTTCTTCATCATATTCTTGTGCTACTTTGAGAGTTTTTTTTTTGTTTTTTACTTTTACACTAAGGGAAAATAGTGAAATGTAATTTTTCAAAGGGTTCAATAAATAAAATCGTTTTCCTAATTTCTAAACAAATATTTGTTGAGAAGTACAATTTTAAATTACCGTTTTGAGCTGCATTTAGAATTGTTTTATTTTTGTAGACGTGCGAGTATCTAAACCTGAAATAAATTGTTCATCTAACTTAACTCACAAGAGTAAATTGCTTAACGTAGCGTGTAGTGTCTGAAGATATTTGATCAGAGTAAACTTCTCTATTTTGGGTTCGAAAGATATCGATACCCGATTCCGACAGATGGCCTTGTTGATCATATGGAAGTGAGTGAAAACTTAGATATGTACAGATCCCGAATTATGATAATGTTGTGGTATACAATGCGGCCGATAGCAAAAATTTTGGTAATTTTGATAATCTGTGCCTCCTAAAATACTGGCTGATTGAAATGTATAGTACAGTTGTAGAGGAGGACCTATCTTGCAGTCACCCTGTAGTAATACCAGATAAGCTACTGGGTGCCAATATTGGCCAACTTGGGTATGACAAAGTTTTAAAAAACTGTAACTTCTACAAATCAAGTCCGATTTCAAAGATTGCTTGCTTGACATTTTGATTATTTTTTAAATTTTTGTAAATTTTTTTATTTTTAATTTTTTTTAAATTGGTGTTTGAAGCTATTAAAATGATTTTTTGAGCAATTAAAAAATATAAATATTGGTATTTATTTTATACTAACGTGTAAGTTTGTCAATGACGGGAAAAATACAACATAATAATAAAAAATGCACAAACAAATCAAAAAATCTTTTAAAAGATTCATGAACAACTTTTTAACGCTTTTCCTCTCTCTAATTAAAATTGAAATATTCGAATTAAAGTTTTAAAAAAGTAATTTTTTTAAAAAAAGAAGATTTAAAAAAATTAGTCAGCGTAAATTCGCTCCCTGATAGAAATCAGTTTCCAGTAAGGTTTGGAGTATAGCAAATTTAGACTTTTAAAACCAAAACGGACTTTTAAAAATGTTACATAAAGTGAAAAATATATACACGTATCTCCTCTCCCTGATAGAAAATTTTTAATCTGGTTTCGTTAGGATTTGTAGAACGAATAGTTTTATAAATAATTAAGCCGAATTTTAATTTTCTTCGTCTAGCAGCTTAAAATGCTCTGGAAATAAAAAACATGCTTAGGAAATTATATATAAATCCGATTATCTCCGCCCACTGATAGAAAGTAGAAAAGCCGAATTTTAATTTTTTACGCTATTTGGGAGCTTCAGAAAGCCCTGTAAAGAGAAAAAAAAAAAAAAAATGCTTAGAAAATTGTATATAAAAATGTGGGTATCTCCGCCCCTTGATAGAAATTTCAAAATCTGTCTCTGTTAGGATTTATAGTCTAATTTTAATCTTATACGTTGTCTGGGAGCTTCAAAAAGCTCTGGAAGGAGAAAAAATACTTCGAGAAATTATATATATGCTGTTCGGGAAGCACTTTAATGCCAAATCGATGTAAATATATTTTATAATTAAACAGAATCAATAAATCAATAAACATTAATTTTTTTCCAAGAATTCACCATTTTCGACTAATTAATCAATAGACATTATTTTTTTTCAAAAATTCACCATTTTCGATTAATTCTGGGTGTAGGGTGCAAATCTAAGTCAATTTAAAATTTCCTTATTAACCATTTCTTGTCTTTTGAAATATGTAAAGAAAAAAGATTATTTTATTAACCATACTTTGAGAAAAAAGTGAACGAATTTTACTACCTTTTAGTAAAAAAATATCCCTTTTTTGTACTAATTTCAAAGTGCCCTATTTGAGAATTTTTCACGGCTAGATGAATTGAGTGAATCTATAACCGTTTTCAGCATATTATTCCGGAATATATTAGAAGTTACCGAATATTTATTATTATTTCTTAAACTGATATACATCGGAACTTATGCCCACAAAACGAAATAAAGTCGAGGCAAAACAAAAATCAAACATTTAAAATTCATGCGTAAATATCCCTTTAACTATAAGAGACAACTTGACACTTTATAAAAATGTAAAGTGTAAAAAAGATATAAAAATCTCTGCAATCGGACATGACTTGTAGAAGTTACGATTTTTTGAAACCTTTTCATAATCGAAGTGCTCAACTCTGATACGCTGTAGCTTATATTACAGGGTTATTACAGGGTAACTACAATATAATTTTTCCGAAAGCATAGTTCCTTCCTATTCTACAAGTCTCACATACATTTTAATTCGATCCGACTAGTGGTTTAGGAGATACAGATTTTGTTATCAAAATTTTTGCAATCGGCCACACTGTGTGGTATATTTAATAAACAGTGTTGCCAGGAGGTGAGAAAAAAAGGGATAAATTGAACTTTAAAAAAGTCAAAAAGGTTAGAAAAAGTTTCTTTTTTATTGAAATAAAGTTATCAATAAAACATAGAATGGCTGCCAGTAAAATGCCCCAACTAAAATCGCCCCCAAAAATTCCTATACTAATTTAGGTTATACGAGTACATAAAAAAATTTCCCAATGTTTTAAAGTGATTTTGATTTTGTCATTTTTGAACTATAATATTTATAATATTTAGGTGATTTTATTTTATAGTTTTTTTTTTCTAATTATGTTCATAAATAGTTTCTATGTTTACTGTATTTTATTAAAAAGTAGTTGTAGTAATCGAATTAGCAAGTCCATAAAATTAGTTGATATTTTTAATTAGCATATTGAAGAGCCACAGGCGAAAATTTTAGTTAAATATAAATAATCTAGATTTATTTGTGAATAAATATACAAAAACGCTTAAATGGATGATTCTGCCAAAATAAAATTTGTTTGTAATATTAAATAAGAAATTATTTTCTTCATTGTTGATGTACTAAGATTTTAGCCTTTTTAAGGAAATTTTAAGAACCAAAAAAAAAAAAAAAAAAAAAAAACTAGAAAATAGGCTAGAATCTAAAACGGAAATTTTGAGACTAAAGAAGTCTAGATTTAGCCTTAAAAAGGCTAATTTGGCAACACTGGTATAAATAACATGAGACTTATTAAAATGTAATGATTAAAAAATTGCTATTCGTAAGTTTATACAAAACAGTAATTTTTTGAAGTGTATTTCTTTTTCTTTAATTTTCGATTTCCATTTAATACCTGAACAGAATTAAAAGAAATAGTCTGAAATGTAAAATAAAATGAAATATAAGTTTAATTTCATTGCAAAGGTAACAAGGTTAAATGAAATAAGAAATAAGAAAAAAAATATATAAATATCCCTAGAAAAGTAAAAAGAAAACTTTGTAACTTAAAACCACAAGAAGAAGAATAAGAAAAGGCACACAAACCGATGGCATCATCATGCAAACAATTGCGGAATTGTTTGGAGACTGCAGTTGTAACTAGTTATCCATGATGAATAATGCAACAAATGTTAACAGACTCTTGCAAGCTCAGGGGGAAATAAAACAGAACTAAAATTAAACAAAATAAAATACAAGACAATGGAACTTACAATGGAGACATTAAGTATTTCTTTTGTTTAACTTTAAACATTTAATGCTAAATGACTAAACCCCTTTAAGGGATTTTAAAAGGCAGCCTATAAGTATTTCTTGTGTATTACTGTATTGTTTCAATTTCTCCTTCTTCTTTATCTTCTATAGATTATTATATTTTTAGTAGTCATAATTATAATTTACATAATTTGTTTTTATTTTAATTTTTATACCTTCAAGTAAAATTTATACAATAGAAATTTTTACTTGTTAAAATTATGCATTTATTTATTATTATTATTTTGTTTTTATTGAAAAAAAAAAGGGAATAGAACAAAAACCAAACAACAGTAGCATCTTATTTTTATTATAAAGTGCTTGAGGCAACTAAAAATAACAAAATATCTACAGCAATTCTTGGTTCGTCATATTTCAAAGCTTAAAGACAACTGAATAAAGGAAAAAATTAATGTAGAGAGGTGATAAAAGGATGAGGTAAGAGGTTTTGAGAAGTAATTGTAGCGTCATGATTATATTAACATAAAATAATGCAAAATATGCCAAAGATATTGAAGTCACAGACAAGAGGAGTGAGCAGAAATAATACTCGTAACAAGTAGAAAACACAAGTGCCAACACAGTTTTTCATTCTTGAATGCAATGATTTCACTAAAAACAGAAAAAATAACTGTGTTGGTTGTTGGCAACAGTAGAAAAAAAAGTGTCTTTAAACTCATAATTCATTTTTAGCTGAGGAAACACTCAGATAAAAAATAAGAAATGTAAGAGGGAAAAGGGAAACGGAAGTAGTGAAAAATTTTAACCAATATGCGGTTGCTATATGCTACAAATACTTTTAGCTTTTTCTTTTTTTTTTTTTACACTCTCTTTTGCATTTCGTAGCCTTTATTATTTAGGATCTCTCTCCCTATCTCTCTTTCTACTCTAATGTTTTATCCTATTTTTTTTTATTTTATTTTTTGTTTAATACTTACTTGCAATTGCTTGTTAAACTTATAAAATTATGTGTTTTATGTACGTTTTATTATATTTCTTTTATTTATTTTTTCCTTTTTGCCTTTATGTGTGTCTTTATGTGAGTGTGTTTGTATATGTGGGTGTGGGTAAATGTATCTATATGTCTAAAGAAAATGCAGTCAAGTCTTATTATTAATAAAGTTGATAATAAACATCTTGAGTTATAAGTTTACACAAAATGATTCTTTAAAAAATTGGGTCACAATTTTTGCTAAAAAAAAACATGAATTAACCTTTATCTGCTCGGTTGACTACATTAGTAGCAATTGGATTTTTAAACTGGAATTAAAAAAAAAAAACACAGCAACAGCGTCCAAGATTTTCAGTAGCTTCCTAAAAATCGTTACTAAACAGTTACAAAATATTTAGGCCCCCACACCACAGCTTTTGAAATGACCATCTTCTATCAGGTTGACTACAATAATTTCGAACTGATTGAACTGGTTAACACAAAACTTTACATATGCGTAACAGATGAGTATACAAGTTAAAAGTTTTGAATCCAGACTCTACACTCCTTTCAGAAGCCTTAAAGTTATATATGAAACATGAGATTTTTCAAAACTTTTGTCTGAAATTTCATAATATCAGACAAAATTTGCATTCATATAACAATAATTCTTTGTTGTTTTTAGTTTATTTTTGCTATTTACTTTATAATTAAAAAGTTTCTAAAGAAACACATCGAGGTCTTATATTCAAAAAGGACTATCTATAGATTTCCAAAAACATTTTTTGTCAGTGGTATCAATATTGAAAATAAAAATTAATTTTAACACATTTGGTTTTTTTAATTTTTATTTTTGGGCTGTCTATTAGAAATATAATTCTTATTAAGAAAAAATGCCCTATCTGCATTTTTTTTATTTGATTTTCAAAGGATTGTATTGTTAAAACATTATAAACAGCGATTTTAAATGTTTTAGTTACAGTTCACTTGATGATACGTAATTTAATACAATTTTAATCAGTTTATTTTGTTTTCAATTTTTATTTTAATGTTTATTAAAAAATAAAACAAATATTTTGTGTTGTTTTAGTATTTTATTAAAAAATAAAACCACAACAATGTTAACAATTAATTTGAATAAAATAAAAATATTTTTAATTTACAAGAAAGGCCTAAATTGCCCTTCAGAAATGGTTCTTCCAAAATAATATGTATTTAAAATTTGAGTCTATTTTTCTCTTCTGTTTTAGTAAATCCGCTGTTTCTCTTTTAACCTAATTTGGTGATTAATCAATAGGTCTAAAAGTATCACTTAAACTTGTTAATATTTTTATATAATTGTACATAAAATGGGTAAAATAAAATTTAATAAGGCACATTTATTACGAAATACGAAAAAAAATTCAAAATTATTTTAGATAGAAAAACTCAGCTATTCTTAATATAAAGTAAATAAAAGTTTCCTCTAAGCCATCATATCTTCAAATACCAGGCTGAGACTCTATTGGTATATACAGTATCGAGCATAAAAAATGCAACGCTTTGTGATGAGATCTTTGTTTGTATATATTTTGCTTACAGCGTAACTCGATGTAACACAATACTGTTGTGATTTTAACATTTGTGGCCATAGACTCTGGTTGCATACAATTTTTTCGAGCATTTTTTACGTAAGGAAAATTACTAAACGTTTAGTAAAAGCAGTTGTAAATTTGAGCTAGCAAAAATAGTGCAACTCTAAACAAGTCAACATAATTTTTTAAATTTTAATAAAAATTGTTATTGAAAAAGTTTCGATTTGGATTTTTAAGTACCAAGATTTATTTTTCTGTCATATAGGTCAAAATACATGAAACGTACAGATAGTGTAAATATTAGAGAATAATCCCACTTTCTAGTAAATTTTGCTATTTTTCTTAAATATTTTGGAAAATTTTCCTTAGAGATTGATATTTTTGGAATTACTATTTATTTTTTTTATTAGTTTGAAATCTTAAAAAAATTCTTAATGAAAATGCGACCAAATATTCATGATAGTTTGACTTAATTTTATAACTCGTAATTGTATAAGAGCTTTGGACCTAAATAACGCGACCAATTTCGATCATTATTGTGATGGAACCAACAGCTAAATATATTTTTTTCGAAATGATATAATATTGTTTAATGCCCGATAAAGCAATAATGTTCAAATATTCTTTAATTTTTGTTTTGGAACAAATTCTAACACAGGGAAAGACAATTATTAATTATACCTGTTTTGCCAGTTTTGTTTTTGCGAGTTTGATTTTAGTAAATAATATGTGGCATGTTAGAAGGGTTTCCCGCTACCATACTAATATCATTAAATCAATGATTGGTGGCCTTAGTAGCTTTAAATGGCCACATGTGTTCATTCGAGTAATATCAAATATCTACTGTTCCATGACTTTTATCAATTCTTTCATGCATGATCGTTTCAATATTCTGTATCTAAGATAATTTTTAAGAATCCTTATATTAAAACTACACATTAATATTTCAGTATCATCATCATCATCGTAATGTTATTCTAAAATATTCCTAAACTCTTACAAAGAATATCTTTTGTAGTTAAAATGATTTTAAATTTATGTGTATTGGTAGCAGTTGATGGCAATGCAATCAAATTATAGTTTTCAGCATTTTTCAATCATTATTTTTATCAAAATTTAAAAAAATTCTGTTGATTTTTTTGGAGTTGTATTTTTTTGCTCGCATTAATTTACAATCGTTTTAACAAAATTTATAATAACTATTTCTTTGTATAACAGTTTGGAATCAAAAACCATATAGCCTAGTGTGGCATTTTTTATGCTCGATACTGTATGTACATTTCATACTTAAACATATCGGCTGCACTGTAAATCGTATGTAGAACCAAAAATATATTTTTTCCAAATCATTTTGTTTCTGTTAAAGATACTTAGGAGCATTTAATTTCTGCAGTCAACCATATTCAAATTTGAATTGCGTATAAATATTAAATGACAAAATTTAAACAAAAACGTTGTTATCATGAACACAGAGTTATTGAAATTCAAGAAAATTAAAAATGAGAACATAATATTGTTATATTGATAATGCTGTAACCATATTTTTTCTCTGCGTGTTGTCAGTAAAATTGGAAAAAAAAATTGGTGGAAATTTATTAAATTTTACATAGCACTTTATACCAAAATATTTTTACTACATTACCCCAATTCCACATTTTTTATGTCAAGTAGAGATCTGATAAAGCTTTTTTTTTTGCAATTTAAATGTGTATAAAATAAGATATTTAATTTTGTATTCATCGATTTAAAAATGCTCTTAATTGGATTTCATGGACGAAATGTAGTTTAGAAATATAGTCCAAAGCGTTTTTAAAAAAGAATTAAAAATACGCGAAAAAAATAAAAATTTCTACATTATCGCATACGCCATAATATCCCGCTTTTCCTTACATATTTGCTTTAGCTATTACTTAAATTTTATAACCCAAAAACTGCTTTGGAAAGCATAATTTTTTGAGTCATCTATGGGTTAAATTTAAGACAGGATAGAATGAAACTAAAATTTTCCTGGTATGACTATTTTTCCTACGAAATTCTTAATACATTTTTATATATTTTTTTATATTTCTTTTTTTTTTTTTGGTGTTGACCTGTGTTGTCAGTAGAAATTTCAAATTTTCTTCAAAACTGTTGAAATAATATTCCAAGTAAAACTACTTCCTTTAAATATATTTCCTTTACACATTTCTACCTTTACTTTTTTTACACTTTTGTAAAATCGGTCACATTTTTTAAATGCTTGACTTTTACAGCTTGAGACGTTTGAATCTCAAACACTAAAAAAAGGAAACATCAAAAAAGGACATTGTGGTTTCCTTGCTCTTTTTTTCGAAATAAATTTATTTTTTCTTTTATAGTTGTGCTAACCACTTGCGTTTATTTAAATGCATGATTACAGAAAGTGGAACTAGTAGTGTTGGGAGAATAATTTTTAGCTTTTTTTATACTTTATGCAGTAAAAATGCATATTCTATAAAGTGCACTGTGGGGAAATTAAAATTAAATGCAAATTTTGGTTAAAGCCAAACGAATTGTTGAGTATGAGTATTTTAAAATGTATATATAAAACATTTCTTTAGAGCAATATACGTAACTGAATGATTAGAATTAAAAAAATAAAAATAAAATAAAATAAAACTAAAGCTAAAGTAAAATATTAAGGCAAGAATATATTGTTTAAATTTTGCTTTAAAATTTTTATTCAGCAGGTTGATACATTAACATTTTTTTAATATATTATATACACTGAGAGAATTATATTTTGTATTCTATTACTAAATTTATAAACTCAAATATTTTTCTTATTGGTATCGGACCTATGACGAACAAATTATCTGGATTTAAATAAATATTCAAATAAAATTATTTTAGATTCAATTAAATCAATTATTAAAATTATATTTATTTGAAAATCAATATTATATTTTTTTTAATTACTTAATTAATCTTTAGACTTTAAATAATACAATTGGCTCTTAGCAGTAGAGATTTAGAGTTATTGTAAGGTAAATTGATTTAAAGTAAGTTTTTGGTAATGTTAGTATATTTAATTTAAGTGTAATATACTTTATGACATAGTGATGCACAAGTGTAAATTAGATGCTAAATACGTGTATTACACCAAAATATTATGTAGTTAGTGTAATTCTTGTGTACGAATAATGGTGTTAAATAACTCACATATGTATAGTATAAGTCTTATAATTACGCGAAAAAAAAAAAAAAAAAACAAAACAATAATTTGATTTAGTATTTGATTTCTGCTGCTACCATATCAATCTTAAAAAAAGTAATCGTTATTCAAATTACAAAAACATCTAATTGCATCATAAGTCTTACAATTTATGGATATTTTTAAGGACCTACATACGATTTGATACTTCCTTTTTTTTTTAGTTGATTATTTCTGAAGCTTTTTTCACAAAACCTTTGATTACATCTTTCGCTTAAACCGACAAATTAACCTAAAAATTAAATAATGTTATTAAAATTGAAAAAGGTATAAGTCCATCATTCGTCTTACAAATAAAACCTTTTTTTAAGGACCTAGATATGATGTTATGCTTCCTTTTTTTTTAGGATCCTAAAATGGTCTAGAAAATACCACAGCAAAACGGAATCTTGGAGTCTCGTTGGAACATGCTTGTTCAACTTTAATGGTATTTTTGTAACTTTTTTCAACAATTTTCTTCAAAATGGAGTATGTCACTCATAATAATTCAGTAGCAGATACTTATACATATGTACCTTAAGCACTAGATTGTTAAATAGGTACAAATATGAAATCTCCATTAGATACTTGTAACTTTCTTAGCGATTTATCTAAAATCGGAGTAAAATCATTTAATGTATTTTATAAAATAATTTTACGTACCTTTAGAAGTCTTCAAAACATGAGAATAATTATTGTTTTTCATGATTTTATTGAAATTGTCAAAATAAAGACAATTGTTTTTATTTTTATGTAAGAATTGAATTTATTTAAACCCAATAAAATAAATTACTGAAACCAAGTAATTTATTTCATAAAATTTAATTAAAAAAAAAAAAACAATAATGATTTATTTTAAAAGATTCTAGTCATAATTTCTTTCTGTGTAGTATTAAGTGTTTTCAAGTCTTTAAGTTGTGAGCTGCTATTAAAAAGCTAATAATAAAAATTATATTTTCCAATTAAAAGTATTTTTAACTTTGAACAAATTTTATTTCCCAAACACCAAATTAAAAAGCAATTGTTAGGAATAAAATTTTATGTTCATTTGGCCTTCCTACGAACATGTGTTTGTTTATATTTTTTCCCCTAGAAATCTATAACCAGTTCATTTTTAGCTATGAGTAACTAAATTGCTCTACTATTATGGGCAGGTGCAAGGTAATTTATAGTTTTGTTAAAAAAGAAAAAGTTAGCGTTGAAATGCTTAAGAATGAGTTTTTTTAAATTAGGCTGCCATTAAGATTTAAAAATGAAAATTAAAAAGTAAAAAAAAAAACAATAAAAATATAAAGCAGTCAAAGTCTAGGAAATGCTACGAGCTATAATTTTAACTATTTTCAGTAGTATATTCTCAGTCCAATTGAACAATACCAAAACCGGTCCACCATGTCAGATTTGGAAAAGAAAATAATTTTTAGTGAAAACAAGTTTCTGAATACCGAATACAACTAAAACAAATGTTCTTTAATACTCACCTTCTAATTGACTACAAATGAATTAATGAATTATGTCTTTAAACTGTTTTTTCTTTTTTAATCAAATATTTTTTTTGTAAAGTGTATAACATTTCTGTTCAGTGTATAACATAAACTCATGTTTCTAATAATGACCCTTCTTACCAGACAAACACATTTATTTTGGTTTTTTTTATAGCGCTTCTCCCCTTAACATGTGTCCTTCTTGTTTTCCATTCGTTTAAAATATTTTCTTTTTATATACATAAATATACGCTTGGAGTTAGTTGTCTTGAAAATGTTAACAACTTTAAATACATTTGTTGTTTATTATCTCTCACTTTCTCTCTCTCTCTCTCTCTCTATATATATATATATATATATATATATATATATTGCGTAGTTTAAGGAAAATATTATAAATACCTTTAAATACCCAGCAAATACTCTTTGGTTTACGGTAATGGCAACTATTTATTAAAGTAGTTTCACGGTAATGAGGTGCCATTATTATTTGTATACTCTGTATTACATAAATAAGTACTCAATAGTATAATAACTGCAATTTAAATTAATTCATTTAAAAGTAAAAATTCTCCTTTTTTGACTTAAAATTTTCTTATAATAATGTTATTAATGTTTAATTATTTATTTTATTTTCTACATTTTGATTTTATTGGCCTCAAGTGATCGTTTTTTATTTTATTATTTTTTTGCAAAGAGTTTTTGGCGTATTTTTTATTTTTCGCCTGTTTAACTTGCGGCCATTTAAAGTATACAAATTGTATATACAATTTAAACTGCTGGCACCTTTTTCTTTGATCAAGGATGAATGGCGATATACGTTTTCAGTCTGCTGGTTTCAGTTTGTCTGTCTGTCTGTCTGTTTTGGCGGTTGCCTGCTGTGTGCGGCAGCAATTCCAAAAGCTAATTTAGTTTTTGATTTATTCATCAGTTGGAATTTTAGTAATTTTATGTTTTCTTTTTCATTCTTGCTATGAAAATCAAGAGAAGAAAATAAAAAGAAGAAGGATTTTAATGTTTTTTAATACAATATGATGATGCTAGATGTTCAGCATTTTTATCTTGGATAGCAGCAGGCAGCTTAAATGTTGTTATACTTATATATTTAAATGCAACATAATTAAAATATTAGAAGCCTTAGCATAAAATTGTGTATCTTTATAAATATATTTAATGGAGTATATAAAAAATAAAGAAAAAAAAAAAAAAAAGAAATTTATATGAAGCGGTCAAGGGTAAATATTTTACTTGCTAACTGAAATTTCTCTCTCTTGTAGATCCTACGTTATGAATAAAAAAATTCTTAGGTCATGATAAGATTCGCTGGAAATATCGGCATTTGTTAGGGTATATGTTTCTCAACTCTGCGCTTAATACTTTCAAAGCCTAACTTCTTCTTTATTGATATTGTAAACCTTTAATCCTATTTCTTTTTTTTTAATTTTATAATTGACGTTTTAACAAATTCTACACTTTTTAATGACACACAATTTTAAATGACATAAAAGAATATAATTAACTTGAAAACTATTTAATCCCTAATGAGTCATACACATAAAGAGATAAATATGCCAAACATAAAATTAAAGTTTAAAATTACCCTGCAGTTTTGAATTTCGATGATTACTGCAGCCACGAAGTTTCTTAAAGATTATATAAATTGTATTATTGAAGAATAAACCTCTTATATAAGAGCTCTTTAACTCAAGGTGGAGCAGCTGGAGGCCAAGGACTTTCTTATGAAGCGGGTTTTCTTCCCAAGGAATTCTTGTTAATAAAATATATAAAAAGCAAATAAAAGAGCTAATGGAGTGCGGGGAAAAGATTCGTCTGATATATATGAGTATAAAACCTGTGTAAGAATGAACGTAAGCTCATTCGAGCCCAGCAATCGAATTAAGAGAAAATAAGAAAAATATCATCCGATATCAGTTTTCAAAATAAAAGTAAACTAAAGTTTGAAATCTTAGTGTCTATTAAAGCTATTTATCTAGAGAAATTGATCCTCCAGAAATATATTTATATCCATATTGAATTCAACTGCTGCATATTGGGCCACGAGCCCTGAATTTTGGCCATAATTTGAATACTTGGTTTACGTAAAAAATAAACATCATGTGTAAGATTTTTGGGGACACTGATTACGATTCAGTAATAAAAAATAAGAAACTGAAAATGGCGAATCTAATATGTCGGTCAATGTTTTTTCTATTACTTGACGAAATTTTAAATAATCAAATTTGACTGATATGTAGTCTCTCAATACGAATTTGTTTTCTTAATAACCAATCGCTGAATTTTTTTCATAAAAAATATATTTCATATATAACGTTTTTGGAGTCGGTGATTACGTTGCTGTAATAAAAAATTCAAAACTCAAAATGGCGGATTCAATATGGCAGCCATACATTTTTGACAAAATTTTAAACTAACGTATTTGATAGATCTGGGGTCACAAATTCTTATTGTTTATTTGATTTTTAAATTAGGAAAGGAGGAAATAGTAAGACGCATTATAAGCAACAGAAAGGGAATTTTTTAACCTATAGGACAATATTGTATTAATATGATTTATATATTTATATATTCATATTTGAAGTTGTTAAAAATGTATGGCGGATTGAATATGGCGGTCAAGAATGTAACTTATAATAATTTGCAATTAAGTAGACTATTATTTAATATTGTTTAATTCACAAGTATGAATAGATTTATACAATTTAAAGATGTTTTTATTTTAAACAAAAAAATTATTTCCAGATTAACGCCATATTGGGTCAGCTATTTTGTATTTTGAACATTTTACAAAATTTTACATTTTACAAATTAATGTAGCCATATTGGATGGTCATTTTCTTTTTTAACTAAAATCATCAAAAATTAAAATAACAATATTTTTTTTTATTTTCTTAATTAAAAAAAAACATTTTACACAATGTTGAAGTTTGTTGAAGCTCAGCGAAACCACCAGTATTATTACTACTAATATAACTCTTGGTACTGCTTGCAACTAGGCTTTGAAAATTCATAATTTTGGAGAAAAATCATATTTTTGTATGAATTTATTTTATTTAGACACTTCTTTCACCTTTTTAGTCTGAGATTATTTACGAACACATATTTGTAATATTTATGAATTATATACACCAAAATTTCAGCAAAAATATGATATTTTGACTCTTACCTCTTATTACTACACAGAAAAAATTATGACTAATATTTTCTTTCTTATTAAATCATTATTTGAAATCAAATTCAAATTTCATAAAAACAAATATTTAATTTTAGTATATACACTGCCTGCCACTTGAATAAGGAATCACATTTTTTCAACTTTAATTAAGTATATCTCCTAAACTAAAGTTCAGAAAAAAATAATTTTTTGCACAACCAAATTTCAAATTGTTGGCTTTAGTTTCCTGGAGAAATAAAAAATATATATATTTTTTTATACTAAAATTATGCATTTATTTAAATTTCTGTGGTACTTTTTCGTGTGTCACTTGAATAAGGAATTCTTTTAATATTAATCAGGAAGTCTATGGTTTGAATTTCTTTCAATATAAAAGGCTAGAGAATTTTTAATTTGATAGTTTTTAAATAGTTTTTATTCAAAATGGGACGTGGTAAGGCGCTAAATAACTCTGAAAACGAAATAATTCTGATTTTGAAATCTCAGGGTCAGAATCCGGTCCAAATAGCCAAAAACATTAATAAAGAAAAGACAGTTGTATACAATTATTTAAATAACGTGGAAAGATATGTAAAAAATATGAAAGGGCGGAAGAAAATGAAAACAACTCCAAAGGACGAGGAAAAATTCTTAGAATTGCATCAAATTCTGCCATGTCGGTATCAAAAATACGTGAAAAAAGTGAAGTCAGTGCTAGCCTTAGAACAGTGCAGCGTATTTTATAGTCGTGCCCATACATAGTCCGACGAAAACTACAAAAAAAAAAAAAAAAAAAAACACCACGCAAATCACAACGTCTACAGTTTGCCAAAAATACAATAACATTGTCCAACAAATGGTTTAAAGTTGTATTTTCTGATGAAAAAAAGTTTAATATTGATGGTCCCGACGGGTATAACTATTACTTCCATGACCTATATAAGGAGGAATTATTTTTGAACCGCAGACACAGCCGAGAGGGTGGAATAATGGTATGGGGTGCTATTTCGTATTATGGTACCATCGAATTGGTTTTTATATCCAACAAAATAACTGCAACGACTTAAAAAAAATATTCTGGAGGAAGCATTTCCAAAATTTAATGATTTCTTTGGACCCATACATGACAACGCTCCGATTCATACCGCCAGAACAGTAAAACAATGGATTAATCAACAAGGTGTTCAACTTTTGGATTAGCCCCCATATTCACTAGACCTGAATCCAAAGGAAAATGTCTGGGGTTGGCTTGCAAGAAAAGTTTATGAAGGAGGAAAACAATTTGAGACGATAGAATCCTTAAAGAATGCAATAACGGAAGCATGGAGTTCAAATTCGCTAAATTTTGCTAAATTACTTAGAGTCATTATACAAGCCGATGCCAAATCGCATTTTTGAGGTTATTTCTAAAAATGGTGGCAGTACTAGAGGATAATAACTTTCATTTTTATAACCTAAAATTCAAAAAGAAATTATAGTTTGCTTAATTTTAAAATATTCCTTATTCAAGTGACACACGAAAAAGTACCACAGAAATATATGTCTTTAAATAAATGCATAATTTTAGTATAAAAAAATATGTATATTTTTTATTTCTTCAGAAAACTAAAGCCAACACTTTGAAATCTGGTGGCGGATATACTTAATTAAAGTTAAAAAAATGTGATTCCTTATTCAAGTGGCAGGCAGTATATATATATATATATATATACGTATATATATTTTTTTTTATTAGTTTGCAATAATGTGAAAAACAATTAAAAAAAACAAAAATAATTTATACTCATGTTGACAGCTAAATATATATATAAAAAAATAATAATAATTATGATTTTTTTTTTTTTTTTAATATTTATAAACACATTTTTGGAAGAATTTGTTACAAATTGAAGAAGGCCAGACAGAGATAAGATTTTGAATTTAGTAAAATGATTCGCTAAGCAATGATTGTTATTTTATTTTTCTATTAGAATTGAAATGCTCTTGCGGATTGTATTATCAGTCATTGTGTTGTTTGCATCGTATGATCCGTCGAAAAAATATGTCAATATTGGCCAAATAAAATCTATACACTCGCTCATCAAAGTGCTTCGAGTATAGACATACGGTTGTGATGTTTCTAGGGATCTTACGTTTCGTTAACGTAAGAGTGTTGGCCGATTAAAACTTATCCTCTACCTGAATTGAACTTTTTGCGAAAAAATCGAACTTGTGGACCAGTGTGCTGGGTAGATTAAAAACAAACAACAAAGTCATATAACTTTGAATAGTGATGACTAAACATGGATGAAAAGATACTAACTTTGAGAACATGAACAGTCGTTCCCATCACTTATTCATTTATTCCATCGCAGTAATTCAATGACTGTAACAGCAAACAGTTTGAATGAGAGCAACAAACTGAGTTTTTTGAAAAACAGTTTTTCGGTGGGAGGTTTTGAGAGCAAGTTAATTGAAATACTATGACAGTGTGGTTCTGTATAATGAAATTTGTTAATATCCTACATTCAGTCATAGGCACTTGAAAACTATTGTTAAATTATTGATGGTAAGAGTTTTATACGACGGCAGTTTAAGAAGTTCTTTTAAAATCTGAGGAGTAAATTTAATAAAAACCAAACGTAGGATTAAATAAACCACTTTATTCCAACATAAGTGATTGGTATCGCTGAAAAGATAATTTTTCTCTACATTTTATTATGTTTAATTGAATTTTGGAAAATGCTGTATATGGGCACTGTAGTCAGATGTGAACCAATTCCTATGAAATTTGGTAGAGTAATTTATGGTTATCATAAATTTAATATTACTAAATTTTAACTAAATTAAATTAAACTAAGTAAACTAAGTAATTAAACTAAGTAATTTCTTTTTTTTTTTTTTTCAAAAAAACTATAGATATTAAATTTCATTCACTTATTTTCAGAATTGTCTAAAAAATTTTAAAATACATCAAACATTTAAAAGTGGCTTAAATTCGAAAAAAAAAAATCAAAATGTTAAACTGGACATTCTGATCTTTAAGATGTATATAAAAGTTATGGGTTATGCTTTTAAAAATTAAAAAAAAAAAAAAAAAAATAGTAATTATACTATAAAGTAAGAAAGATGATTTGAAATGCAAATTCATTTGCTTATTGTACATGTTGTTTATTACCAACATGTAGAGTAACAATAATAAATACTGTTTTTTACTGTTCGTTGACCGAAGCAAAGCAAATGGTCGTGTGATTGCAAATACTGGCGTTCAAGTTATTTGTCACAAACAAGTGGTGCAAGTGGTGTGGCAAAAAAAGGAAGTCATACAAGACAGTATTTATTTCACGCACTGATTTAAAGCACATAAAAAATGACAAGTGGCTTGCAATGGCTTATAAGACATAGTTTGCAGGGCTTTATTATTATTTACAATTCTGCACAAGTTCCTAACAAAACTAACCATCATAAATAGTAAAAACCTTTTATTTTTATTATGATATCAGATGATATATTCTCTAATGTATGCCTTAGGAAAAGAAAAATTTTAGTCATTTAAAAGTATTTAATTTTTCTTACAATTTCGACTTCAGTCACGACCACACATTAGCGTTGACAACAAATGTGAACAAACGTCATGTAGAAAAATGTCATTTTAAAAGTTATATAATAATTATATCATAAAATGCATTTTTGATTTATTACCAATGATTCCCATATAGTTGCTCTTAGAACAAGCAAAGGTAGTTAAATTTACGTTGTACTTTCATAACAGCCCTCCTGGAGGTGGAAAGATTAGAATTAAGTAGAGAACAAAGACAATAGCTAAACAACATTATTTTTCTTTTTTTTCTTTGTTTCCTTTACTCCCTACCTCAATTTTTTGAATTGCGAAAAATTCATGATATTTTGTGTTGTTGCATTTGAAACTTGTAAATAATTGTTGGCAGTGTTTTGGACAAGGGTTAAGCATTTTGTTTCAGTTGTCATTTAGTTCCATAGCTCAGTCATTTTCTATACAGTCCCTATGTACATATGCTATATCAATTTGCCACATTTTTTTGTCATCATAGGGTAAGAAGGAATGTGCATGACTAAGTGTTTGTTGTTGACAGTTCTATTGAAAATTTTGTAACAAAAATTTTCAGCTGAGTTTTTCTTTTGTGTTGACATGACAACAAATATT